>BQMB01000148.1:37500-747500 GCA_027943415.1 Closterium sp. NIES-67
GACTTCTCGGGTGAGTGGCAGCCAACAAAAAGCGTAAACCAGTCCAGTAGCAGAAGAAACTGACGACAAGAATCCCCGCCGTACGCGTAAAAACAGAAATACAAGACACCGATATTTCGTAGGCGCGACATTCCCTCGCCGAAGTGGGTAGGGGGGAAGAGAAGGTGTGACATGTCATGTCCAGGGCTTTTTTTTTTTTTTTTTTTTTTTCGTTTCAGGCTGCCCTATAATTTCAAGGTAGTTATTCCCCCAAGTCTGAATGGAACACACTTGGAACTGGGGGACTTAGCCGAATCCTCCAGGTTGCGACGTGTATGGGAGGACTGTCTCTGTTAGTGGGGGACTTAGCCGAATCCTCTGGGTTGCAAGGGTACTACACGAGCTCTGTCTCTGCCAATGGGGGACTTCACCATTTTTTCGGGGTTGCTCGAGGGCTGTGGGAGGAATGTCTTTGGCAGTGGGGGACTAAGCTGAAATCTTGGGTTGCGAAGGGTATAGGAGGAATGACTCTCGGATTGGGGGGACTTAGCCGAAATCTATAGGTTACCAAGGGGAGAAACTATTATAGCGGGGGATCGCATGTGTGATTTTGTATGAGTGGATTTACACAACACTTTTCCGCATCAGGGTCCCTACACTTGACCACTCTTAAAAAACAGGGTCCCGTATAGATCTAGTTTTTTTCATAAGGGTCAAAAACTAAACCACTTTTAAAAACAGGGGTCCAACACCCACCCCACCCTTATTATAAGGGCCGTAAGGGTATTTTATCCTGATATTCTGAGGCCTAGTCTGGGATGCTTTAGCAGGGGTACATCCCCTTGAGGTTCCAGATCCGACTCGGGTAACCGCACACGATTCGGGTAACAACACACGCTGTATTACTGGGTCAATTATGTGTCCTTGCTGTCGTGGCGGACCCTTGAACTTATGCGTGTTCGACTGTCGGTCAATGGTCAACGACCGTTGCATTTCGTGGTTCGCGTCATAGACTCGAACTCGACAAGGGTTACGGCTCGAGTGTCACTTTCATGAGTGTAAGTAATTCCTTATCGTAACACTCCCCTTCATTGCTAAAGGTACTCAAACTTGGCGCACTTGGGGATTCCACAGAGCTCGGCGCAGTGCAGGTACTGTTGTCGTGGCAGCTTTTTGGTGGGGAAGTGAGCTGCCATGTTACCAGTAAGACAGTACGTCTGGTCCACTTTTCCTTTGTCGATTTCTTCCTTGACGAAGAAGTGTCCCAGAGCGATATGCTTCGTGCGATTGACGAAGCCGGGCTTGTTGGCGATCTTGATTGCAATCTGGTTGTCGCACTGTGATTGAATGCTGACGAAGTGCTGAGCTTCGTCTCCTGTAACAGTTCTTGGATGTAGAGTCATTCGCGAATGACGGATGCTGCTGCGATGCACTCAGTTTCTACCAAGGAGAGAGCAACCAGCTCCTGCTTCTATGAGCTATAGGAGGTGTATCGAGTAGGTTCCAGTCAAGAGAGGAACCATGTGCGGGAACGGTGTGAGAGTACGACCCCGTTACACCACTTGGCCTTTTCTTATTTCCTTCCCTTTTCATTTCTCTTTTTACCGCATCTCATTTGGCTTCCTATTCTTCCTTTTCCATCAACCTTTGGTTTATCCTGCTATTATAATTATATCACCGACCAGGCTTGGGATGTACTGGCACATTATCCAGCGTAATCCTGCCGTAATCCCTTAAAGCCAATAGCCTCGCGTGGCTATACGCAGGGTGATTCTATCTTCTAGAAGGGTCTATTTCTTTAGGATAAGATAAACCTGGTTACCTGATGTACTCTGGAAGTATAAAAGCGCCTTGTACTGATCGATAGTGCAACCTTTCCTCGACACATTTGATCCTGTGACACTTGGTAATCAGAGCTTTTCTCACTCGACCGCGCTCAGCTAAGCAGCAGCAGCGGGGATCCTGCCTCGAAAAACCGCCGGGGGCGACCAATTCGACGCCGATTCTGGTAAGCACCAGCTCCGCGATTTTCGAATTACCCCCTCCCTGCGTGTTTTGAACAGGATGGCAACCTTCGACAACGCCGAGGTTACCCAGCAGCTCTTCGCGCGCATCGCAGCCCTACAGGAGGAAATGCGAGCGGATCGCGAAGCGTGGCGAAACCAGTTCGAGCGAGTAACTCGACTCGCCGGAGCGCAGCACGAGATGACAACGGCGACGACGCAGCAGTCGCAGCAGTTTCTCGAGGCTCCGAAACCGCGCCCACCTGAGCCGTTCGATCCGAGCGATCGAAACTCCGACGCCCGCGGATGGATCGCCGGGATGGAGATCTACTTCGCAGCCGTCGGATGGAGCTCGCCAGTCTGGGACGGTCAACGTGTACGACTCGCGGCGACACTGATGCGAGGGCCGGCACTCGAGTGGATTGGCGGCAACAGTACTTTCATCCACGGTGAAGCCACGTGGCAGCAGTTCCGCGCCGACCTGCTGAAACGCTTCGAACCGATAAATTCAAGTTTCCTTGCCCGCGAAAAAATTCATCGCCATCGACAGTTCGGGAGTGTAGCACAGTACACGCAGCAGATGGAAGAATTTTATAACCGAATTCCCGACCTGACCGAAGGGGAAAAAGTACAATCGTACCTCGCCGGGCTGAAGACCGAAGTCAAACGACAAGTCGCAGCGTCAAACTACGCGAGCTACAGTGATGTCGTTTCGGCAGCGGAGCGCTTCGACATGGTCAACGCCGGAACACGACGGACGCACGTCGGCAGTACGCGACAGGGCGACCGCTCGGCTCACCCCACGTTCGCCGACCCGATGGAAGTCGACAGATTCGAGGGGCGGCCACGTCCGAAAAACACCAACTACACGTGCGATTTTTGCGGGGTGCCGGGCCACCGAATCTTCGACTGCAACAAAATGAAAGCCGCACGCGCAGAGTATCGGACACGCAACAGTGGCGGAAATCTTTCGGCCAATCAGAAGACAAAAAACGGGAGTCGCCAGTGATTGCGGATCTAGCTGGCGAAAATAAAAAGATCCGAAAGCGGCCGCGGGATTCCGGAAAAATCAACTTCGACGAAGCTGATTCGACGCGAGAAGGAGGAAATGATGGGGGAAAATCTCCACCCCACGACCAGTCTTCGCCAGGGAAAATCGCCGAGGAAAAATACGACTCCGCGAAAAAAGACTCTGCCGAGACAGGGGAACTCCTTGAAGACCCAAGAAATTATAAGAATTCGTTAAAGTTATCTTATAAAGATGCTTTAATGAAAACTTATGATGTTCGAGGGGCTAGAGCCTTGGAGAAATTTCGGGAGGGACTCCAAAAGAAGCAGACAGCTGTGGAGATTATACCGGTACCGGACAACTTGGGGACCAAATTAAGGAGTGTGGAAAGAAGCCGACCTTTCCACGGAGTCAACGTCCTCTCCCGACACCAGCCCACAACGACTACCCGCTCCCCAGGGAAGACGTCGGTGGAGCTGAAGCAGCTCAAGAGGAAGCTGGGGGTCTACAAGAAGCTGCACAAACCCCGAACTCCTCCTATGGATGCATCCAGTTCTTCGGCATCAGTGACGCGCACAGTCGTCAGGGAAACTCCGGGCCCTGGAGAAGAGCCGTTCTCCAAGCACCCTCGGCCAGCTGCCAGCTCAGGAGTAGACAGCAACACAAAGGTGTGTACGGAATATTGGGATGTACCCTATGACCCAATCAATGAAACTATCTTTGGGTACTCCGAGCAACGACTGCCCCTCGTGCTCGAGGTCATCTGCAAAGGACGACGCCTCCAAGCACTCGTGGACAGCGGAGCATCACACACCGTCTGCGACAAGGCAATGATCGACCGACTTCGGGAAGAGTACAAGCCTTCAGGATTCTCTGCAACGATGGTGGACGGCAGCAAGTTACCAGTACACGGCGAAGCAGTGCTACACCTACAAATTGGACCACTGCGCTGGAGACCTGCACTCCCCATCACCAACATCAAAGGGCTTGACTTGATCTTCGGGCGAGACTTCCTGAAAAGATTGAACCCCGAGATCAACTGGGTGAACCGCACCGCAAGCATCTACAACAATGGACGAAGAGTACAGCTACCCAACTGGGACGATACTGGAGATATCCTAGTGGAGACACTCGCACGATTCGAGAAGGACGTGAAGCGGACCGACACCGGGTTCCTGGCGATAGCAACAGAGGTGGAGAATGACGGAGAGAAAGCCTCGGAAACTCCAGAAAAAATCAAGGAATTACTGAAGGAGTTCCAAGACATTCTTCCTGACGATCTTCCGAACGAGCTACCGCCATACCGAACGCATCAACACGAGATCGTGGAGGAACCGGGTTCGAAGCCGACCTTCCGAGCACCATATCGGCTCAGCCCTACGGAGCTGACTGACATGAAAAAACAGATCGAGTATCTCCTAGCCAAAGGACTCATCCGGCCATCCACTTCACCGTACGGTGCCCCAGTACTCTTCACACCAAAACCGGACGGAAGCCTGCGCATGTGCATCGACTACCGAGCTCTTAACAAGCAGACCATCAAGAATAAATATCCGATACCGCGAATCGATGACCTGCTTGACCAGCTTCGGGGAGCTACGGTATTTTCCAAACTGGATCTGCGGTCCGGATACTGGCAGATACGGATGGCGGACAACTCTATCCACAAAACTGCTTTTCGAACTCGGTACGGATCGTACGAGTATTTGGTCATGCCGTTCGGACTCACCAACGCGCCGGCAACGTTCCAAGCCGAAATGAACCACATTCTACGACCACTTCTGGACGAATGCGTGGTGGTGTACCTGGACGACATACTCATCTACTCGCGCGACATGAAGCAGCACGTCGAACACTTGCGACGCGTCTTCGAAATTCTTCGACGGGAACGATTCTACGTCAAACTGTCCAAGAGCGAATTCGCCCTTGAAAAGGTCCAGTTCCTAGGGCACATGGTGAGCGCTCAAGGAGTTCACGTCGACCCCAAGAAAATCGAAGCCGTACGTACGTGGAAGACACCCGAGAACGTGAAGGAGTTGCAGCAGTTCCTAGGCTTCGCTAATTACTACAACAGGTTCGTGCCACAATATGCGAAACTCGCGGCACCACTCACGAATCTGCTGAAGAAGAACACGCCCTACAAATGGGAGACGAAGCACCAGGAAGCCGTGGAGCAGCTGAAAGCACTAACATCCGCACCGGTGCTCATCTTGCCAGATCCCGAACGTGACTACGTCATTGAAGCAGACGCCAGTGATCAGGCCGTGGGTGCAGTCTTGATGCAAGACCAGGGGAATGGACTGCAACCAATTGCCTACCTCAGCAAGAAACTGCACGGGGCAGAACTCAACTACCCGATACACGACAAAGAGGCTCTTGCTATCATCATCGCCTTCAAAGCATGGAGATGCTATCTCGAAGGACGAAGAACGACCGTCTACACCGACCACTGCAGCCTGAAATACTTGAAGTCACAACCCAACCTTTCCAGGCGGCAGGTCCGGTGGATTGACTTCCTCGAGACACACTTCCACTACGACATCGTGTACAAGCCCGGCCACAAGAACAAAGCAGACGCTCTCAGCCGGCCTGCACACGTTGCCGCGATTCAGGTCGAAGGGATGAATCCACTACTCAAGAGACTCTTCACCCACGGGTACGCCATCGACCCCGAAATTCCCTTGGCAGAAAAGCGACATCTGCTACAGTGGGACAGTGACATCGCGTACCGGAAAGGATCACCGAAAATCTGGGTACCCAATTACCCTCCTTTGCGCCAGTTACTACTCGAAGAATACCACGACGTCCTGTACGCCGGACACTTCGGTAGCAACAAGACGCTCACCGGTATCGCCAAACACTACTACTGGCCCCATATGGCAGACGACGTCCAGAAATTTGTCACCTCGTGTGATACATGTCAGCGGATGAAGAGCAGCAAGCAGAAAAAGGCGGGACTACTGCAGCCTCTTCCTGTTCCAGAACAACCATGGCAAGTGGTTAGCCTAGACTTCATCACCGGGTTACCACCTACCTCCAGCAGTCATGACGCCATCCTTGTCGTCATTGACAAGTTCTCCAAAATGGGACACTTCATCCCGACACACACGACGGCACGCACCGAGGAGACAGCACAGCTCTTCGTTCGTCACATCATCTCACAGCATGGCATCCCAACCACACTCATTTCCGACCGAGACCCCAAGTTCACCAGCAAGTTCTGGAAGGAACTTATGTCTCTGCTCGGCACCAAACTCGCCATGTCATCCGCATACCATCCGCAGACAGACGGACAGACCGAGCGCCTCAACCAAATTGTTGAGCAACTCCTCCGCGCAGCCTGCAAGGACGACATCTCCAAATGGGACTTGCACCTGCCCGTACTCGAGTTTGCTTACAACAATGCTACACATGCCGCTACCGGACAAACGCCGTTCTTCCTCTGCTACGGACGCCACCCACTCACACCACAGAAACCGACAACATCAGCAACAGTCCAACCAGCACATGACTTCATCACAACCATGCATCAGCTTTGGGATCGGACCCACAAGCGCCTACTCGACATTCAACAGCAACAGAAGCGCCAAGCCGATCGCCATCGCAACGACCACACCATTTCCGTGGGAGACCAGGTTCTCCTCGACACCCGCAACCTGGACATCAGCCATCTCCCATCTAAACTTCGACCTCGCTTCTGCGGGCCTTTTCTCGTTGAAGCACAGGTCACTCCTGTTACCTTCCGCTTACGCCTGCCAGCTACCTGGAAGATTCACAACGCCTTCCACGTCCAACTTCTGAAGCCCTATCGGGACCCGAACACAATTTTCGTCGGACGCCAACCGCCGCCGCCACCGCCCGTCCTCGTCCAGAACGAACCCGAATACGAGGTCGAGTCCGTGCTTGCACATCGTCGACGTCGGAATGGCACCATGGAGCTTCTTATTCGTTGGAAGGGCTATGATCCTTCTGAGGACAGCTGGGTCTCTGAAACCGACATGGGTAACGCCCGTCGTCCTCTGCATGACTACCTTGTCAAGCAGGGTGTTACTTCTACCACCCAGCTTTGAGGGGGGGAAGTGTGAGAGTACGACCCCGTTACACCACTTGGCCCTTTCTTATTTCCTTCCCTTTTCATTTCTCTTTTTACCGCATCTCATTTGGCTTCCTATTCTTCCTTTTCCATCAACCTTTGGTTTATCCTGCTATTATAATTATATCACCGACCAGGCTTGGGATGTACTGGCACATTATCCAGCGTAATCCTGCCGTAATCCCTTAAAGCCAATAGCCTCGCGTGGCTATACGCAGGGTGATTCTATCTTCTAGAAGGGTCTATTTCTTTAGGATAAGATAAACCTGGTTACCTGATGTACTCTGGAAGTATAAAAGCGCCTTGTACTGATCGATAGTGCAACCTTTCCTCGACACATTCGATCCTGTGACAAACGGCAGTTAGCGGGGTTTGCGTCGACGTAGGGAGTGAGTTGGAATGAGGGTCTGGTGATGGTAGAGTAGGTGAGGCCGATGTGGGGAGTCGAAATGAAGTATAAGACAACTCGTTGTAGGTTTATGAGGTTCTCCCGTTCAGGTTGGTGAGAGTATTGGGCGAGCTGGCTGACGATGAGGATGGATTGGGCCGGCACATGATGGCGGTGAACAGTAGATAGCTGAGCTGTTGTTGGTAGAGTTGATTCACGGCAGGAGCGAGCGTGTTAGTGTCAGGCTTGCAGTTTGCGGCAAGTGTGCGGTTGTGAAGAGCAGTGCTAGCGTGAGGCTAAATTCTTTGGCGAGAGTCTCGGCATATCTCGATGCGGAGATGTGGATGGCTTCTGGTGTGTAAGAGATAGTGAGGTTGAGAAATTGGGTCACGGTCTTGGAGTTGGTAATGTCGATGCGCTCTCCTAGGCTTCGCTCGAACTAGTCGAGCAGGTGGGGGCAGGTGCCGGTGTAGAGCAGGTCATCGATGTAGACTGTGAGGAGGATGTAGTCCCCCCGGAAATAGAGACGGTACATTCCGTGGTCATGGGGGAGCTAGAGGAAGCCGATGTCCAACAGGACGTTGTGTAGGTGCTGCTGCCAGAGGCGTGGGGCCTGCTTGATCCCGTACAGGGACTTTTGAAGCTGGCAGGCACGAGGGTCCCTGTCGCGGTAGGTGTGAGGTTGCTCGACGAAGATCAGAGCATCAACTTTTGCGTATAGGAATACATTCTTGACGTCAATCTGTCGGAGGTCAAGGTGCCGGCATGCGGCGATGGTGAGAAGAATGCGCACGGAGGTGTATCGACTAATGAGCGCGAAGGTGAGGTCGAATTTGACGCCGTGACGTTGATTGTAGCCTCATACGATCCATCGTGCCTTGTAGCGCTTGATGTTTCCTTGTGCGCCCGTCTTGATACGCTAGACCCATTTTCTGGATAGGATATTCCTCCCCTTCACTGCTGCGCGGTCTACGAAGACCCAAGAGTCTCGAGAGCGAAGTGCGGCAAGTTCCGCGTCCATGGCCTTGCGTTATTCAGTGCGATGGGGTCCAGTGAGAGCCTGTCGGGGTGTTTTTGGCTCGATCACAGAGGGGCTCTTGTGAACTGCTGCATGAAGGCCAAGGATGTGAAGACCGGAGAACCTGATGTTACGATGCACGTCGTCGGTCACCTCTTCCACGTCATCGTCCAAGTCGGCGTCGAGCTGTGGATCGGTAAGGGTCCCGATGGTTTCGTCGCAGCGCAGAGTGTCGCGAGAGGGGTCGAGAGGGGCGTTGTCCGCGTCGTTGTCATCGTCGAAATGTGGGTTCTCTCTTGGGTTTTCTTCGGATGGCTCCAGGTCCAGACGAGCAGCAGTAGCTGCCGAGGTGCACGCCCCAGCGAGCTCGCCTTTCCAACTTTCCGGTGGTAGCCCGATGAGGTTGATACTGGTCCATGCAGCCCCAGACTCACAGCATGGTGGTGTCACCTGGCTTTCCTATCCAGGAAGGGATATTGATTCCCTTCATTGGTAGTGATGGACAGTAGGCTGTACAGCCATACTGCGTGGTGCATTGCATAGGGCCAATAGTCTGAAGGGAGTCCGAACTGGAGCATCATCGCCCTCACTTAGGTCTATAGGGTGTGGTTGGTCCGTTCAGCGACGCCTTGCTTTGCGTAAACGTAGGGAAGGGAAAGCATGTGCTCGATCCTGAGTTTCTAGAGATGAGTCTGTAGCTCTTCACTCCGAAACTCCCGAGCTCCATCCGTCTGCCAATACTTGAGTTTTTGTTCCAGACTGATGCTCAGCGAGAGCGAGCCTAGGTCCGAAGATGTTGAGAAATCCCCCTCTATTCTGGACGTTGACTGCCCATACGTAGCGGGTGGCAGCGCCGAGGAAGGTTAGAGTGTACTGCTCCCCATGGAGTCCTGCCTATGTGAGGACTAAGTAGTCGCTGTAGACTTTGTCCAGCTGTGCGTAGCGAGATGGGCAGCGTGGGAGAGCTGGAAATGGGTTGTGTGTGAGGGCAGCTTTGGGGCAAAACTAGCAGGAGCAAAGGGCTTGGCTGACTTGAAGTTCGTATCCGTTAGAGTCTATGAGTGCTCCAGGGGCGAAGACGTCGGCCCTGAGCGAGTTGTTGAAGGTGACTCTTGAGGGGTGGCCAAGTCGATGGTGCTAGATGTCCTTGGAGGTGCGATGTCCTTGGGTGCGCTTATAAGACTGGCAGGAGACATCGTGAGGGGGTGCCGGTTGTTCGTCTGTGAGTGTAGGTGTTGGGATGGAGAGCGAGGAACTCTTAATCAACGAGGTCCGTGGGGATCTCTCAGGCTCCAGGAGAGCCATTTGGTCCAGCTGCGCTCTCATCTACAGTAGCTCTTTAAAGCCAGGGTCTCAAGTACCGAGATCGGCAGCAACTGCAAAACAGTTGCTGAGTGGTTACCCTGGTTGAAGTGCACGAAACAATTGCAATTTGCCTGATGTGCGACACAATCCGTTTTTCCCCAAGACCATGTGCAAAACAACTTCTAGTACTCGAGGCTTTTGAGTTTCCATAGGGGTTTGGTGCTGTTTTAGGCTTGGTAACTAAACCAAGCCCGTGCCTAGCTGGTTCAGTTTTGTAAAAACGAAACCCAATCGAACTCGCCACCCGTCGTCAAAACTCCAACCAAACTTTGCACGTCGTCAGCCAATCCCAACCAACCCCTAACTCCAACTGCAAAACAGTTGCGGTACTTGAGACCCTGGCTTAAATGCAGTTATCGGGCAAGGAAGGTGAGGCTGTGGAGGACCTTCAATGGCACTGGTCTCGTGGAGGGCAGCTTTGTCGTCAGGCCTGTCTGGGTTGGTGACATACGGTTAGGACTGTGCGGTTAAGGCGGGGGTGATGCATGGTAGTGAAGCGAGAGGAGTGGGTTCTTATCAGAGGGGACTTTGTCGTATTCAGCCCAAGTTCCAGGAGCTTGGGAAGGGCGATCAAGAGGAACATACGTGCCTAGTGTGTTTCTCCCCCTTTCCTCTTCGTCGTCCTCATCCGATGCACCTCCATACCAGACGTCGTGGTTGAGTCGCCACCGCCGAGTGGCTGGGATACGAACCCAGGGAAATTTCTGGGCTAGTTGTTGGGTGGGTACACCTCCCCAAGGCATGCTCGTTGCTGGTACTGGGCCTCCTTCCCAGGTCCCCCGCCTAGGCTTGGAGGATTGCCTCAGCCCTCGAGTTCTCTGTAGGGGGCTGCACCAATCTGGACTCTGGGTTCGTTGATCTGGGGTGGGGTTTCTTGTTGTTCTGCCTCTGTTTCTGCTTCCTCTTCTACTCCCTCAGCTGCTGCTGCTGCTGCCGGCTCTGGTGCTGCTGACTCTTCTGCTGCTGCCTCTGCTTTTGTCGCTTCTCATGTAGCTGGTGCTGCGATCATTACTACCTCTAATGCTTCAGCTGCTTCTGGAAACGTCGGTCCAGTTCGGGTGGCGATTGCCACGAGGGAGCATGCCCATACGTCCATATCGGAGGCGAGTTTTTCAGCCAGGTCCGCCGCTTATCATGGTGTGGGCTGTGTCCTGTTGGGGTTAAGGACCATATGGGTGGTCAAATCCCAAGAGTTTGCTCGTCAAGTGTCATCGAAGGATCTTGGTCCCACGTAGACCAAAACGCTGTCCAAGCATTGTCTAGATGTGTGAGAGAGATCCACGGTTCCTCAAGGCGGAACGATGGTGACGGCTGTAGCGAGTTCTAAAAAGGTCATCTCGACATCTGGAGTGAGGAGTGACTGCATTTATTCGTCGCCGAGGGTCTCGAGTCTAGTTTTAGCTATGTTGCTTATGGAGGCTGTCGGGGTTCGACAAGTACGGCAGATACCGTTTGGTCCAAGATCGTGCACAACAGTTTCAGCTAGGTGCATGTGGTGAGTGACCCATGGGCGGCCATCGTGGTGAGTCCAGTCCTTCTCGTTCTTCCATGCAAAGTTGATGGGAATGAGGTTGATCAGATCTTGGCTGTCGCCGCTATAGTTGGGCATGTCGAAGTCTAGAACGTAGACTCCGTCAACGGCTGCTGCTCTCCCGATGTACCGCAATGGTTTCTCGGGATGGCTTGGAAGGCTTGGTTTATGATAGTGCAGTAGGAGAATTCTTGTCTGAGGGTCGGTGCTGATTTCGATGCCGCATGACATGAGCTGAGCTGTAGAGAGTAGATTGTAGCATAGACTCTGAAATATGCACACGTTGTTCAGAGTGATTTGAGTCCTGGATTTGTGCGATTATAGGAAAACGATCCCTTGGCGCTTGGCCACCAAGCGCTCGTTACTAACGAGAATTACGTAGGAAGTAGCGGGGGTTGGGACGGCGTTGGAGATAAAGCGTAACGAACACACGCATGTGCTGCCCGCAAGAGCTGTCCAGTCACCCCCCAAGAGTGGCGTGCTAGTGGTTTGCCACCCCCTGAGAATGGCATGCAAGTGGTTTGTCACCCCACAGAGAGGCGTGCGTGTGGTTTGCCACCCCTCGAGAGTGGCGTGCAAGTGGTTTGCCACCCCCCAAAGTGGCGTGCGAATGGTTTGCCTTCCCCCATAGTGGTGTACAAGTGGTTTGCCACCCCCCGTTAGTTGCGTGCAAGTGGTATGCCACCCTCCGAGAGTGGCGTGCGAGTGGTTTGTCACCCCCAAAAAGTGGCATTCGAGTGATTTGCCACACCTGAGAGTAGCGTCCGAGTGGTTTGCCACCCCCAAGAGTGGCGTGCGAGTGGTTTGCCACCCCCCAGAGTGGCGTGCGAGTGGTTCCCCATCCCCCAGAGTGGCGTGCAAATGGTTTGCCACCCCCTGATAAATGCGTGCGAATGATATGCCAACCCCCGAGAGTGGCGTGCGAGTGGTTTGCCACTCCCTGAGAGTGGCGTGCGAGTGATTTGCCACCCCCCGAGAGTGGCGTGCCAGTGGTTTACCATCCCCCAGAGTGGCGTGCGAGTGGTTTGCCACCCCCCATATTGGAGTGGGAGGGGTTTGCAACCCCTTGAGAGTGGCGTGCGAGTGGTTAGCCACCCTCCAAGAGTGCCGTGCGAGTGGTTTGCCACCCCCCAAGAGTGGAGTGCGAGTGGTTTGCCACCCCTCCTAGTTGCGTGCGAGTGGATTGCCACCCCCCAAGAGTGGCGTGCGAGCTATTTGCCATCCCCCAGAGAGGCGTGCAAGTGGTTTGCCACCCCCCGATAGTTGCGTGCGAGTGGTATCCCACCCCCCTAGAGTGGCGTGCAAGTGGTTTGCCACCTACTGAGACAGGCGTGCAAGTGATTTGCCACCCCCCGAGAGTGGTGTGCGAGTGCTTTGCCACCCCCCAGAGTGGCGTGCGAGTGGTTTGCCACTCCCCGAGAGTTGCGTGAGAATGGTATGCCACCCCCTGAGAGTGGCGAACGAGTGGTTTGCCACCCCTTGAGCGTGGCGTGCATGTGATTTGCCACCCCCCGAGAGTGGTGTACGAGTGGTTTGCCACTCCCCAAAGTGGTGTGCGAGAGGTTTGCCACCCCCCGAGAATGGCGTACGAGTGGTTTGCCACCCCCCATAGTGGCGTGCGAGTTGTTTGCCACCCCCCAGAGTAGAGTGGGAGTAGTGTTCCACCCCCCCGAGTGGCGTGCGAGTGGTTTGCCACCCCCCGAGAGTCATTTGCGAGTGGTTTGCCACCACTCGAAGTTGCGTGCGAGTTGTTTGCCCCCCCCCCGAGAGTGGCGTGTGAATGGTTCGCCACTCCTTAGAGTGGCGTGCGAGTGGTTTGCCAACCCCCGATAGTTGCGTGCGAGTGGTATGCCAACCCCCGAGACTGGCATGAGAGTGATTTGCCACCACATGACAGTGGCATGTGAATGGTTTGCCTTCCCCTAGAATGGCGTGCGAGTGGTTTGCCACCCCCTGAGAATGGCGTGCGAGTGGATTGCCACCGTGCAAGTGGTGTGCCAACCCCCAGAGTGGAGTGGGAGTGGTATGCTACACCTCGAGAGTGGCGTGTAAGAGATTTGCCACCCCCCGTGAGTGGCGTGCGAGTGGATTGCCACCCCCCTGAGTGGCGTGCGAGTGGTTTGCCACCCCCCGAGTGGCGTGCTAGTGGTTTGCCACCACCTGAGAAGGGCGTGCGAGTGGTTTGCCACCCCTCGAAGTGGCGTGCGAGTGGTTTGCCACCCCTCGAAGTTGCGTGCGAATGGTTTGCCATCCCCTAGAGTTTCGTGCGAGTGGTTTGCCCACCCCTGAGAATGGCGTGCGAGTGCTTTGCCACCCCCAGAGTGGCGTGCGAGTGGTTTGCCATCCCCGAGGGTGGCGTGCAAGTGGTTTGCCACCTCCCGATAGTTGCGTGCGAGTGGTATGCCACCCCTCGAGAGTGGCATGCGAGTGGTTTGCCACCCCCTGAGAGTTGCGTGCGATTGATTTGCCCTCCCCCGAGAGTACTGTGCGAGTGGTTTGCAGCCACCCAGAGTGGCGTGCGAGTGTTTTGCCATCCCCCGAAGCTGAGTGCGAGTGGTTTGCCAACCCACGAGAGTGGCGTGTGAATTGTTTGCCACCACATGACAGTGGCATGTGAATGGTTTGCCTTCCCCTAGAATGGCGTGCGAGTGGTTTGCCACCCCCTGAGAATGGCGTGCGAGTGGATTGCCACCGTGCAAGTGGTGTGCCAACCCCCAGAGTGGAGTGGGAGTGGTATGCTACACCTCGAGAGTGGCGTGTAAGAGATTTGCCACCCCCCGTGAGTGGCGTGCGAGTGGATTGCCACCCCCCTGAGTGGCGTGCGAGTGGGTTGCCACCCCCCGAGTGGCGTGCTAGTGGTTTGCCACCACCTGAGAAGGGCGTGCGAGTGGTTTGCCACCCCCCGAGAATGGCGTGCGAGTGGTTTGCCACCCCCCAGAGTGGCGTGCAAGTGGTTTGCCACCCCCCAGAGTGGCGTGCGAGTGGTTTGCCAACCCCCGAGAGTGGCGTGCGAGTAATTTGCCACCGCCCGTGAGTGGCGTGCGAGTGGTTTGCCATCCCCCAGAGTGGCGTGCGAGTGGTTTGCCACCCCCCAGAGTGGCGTGCGAGTGGTTTGCCACCCCCTAAGAGTGGCGTGAGAGTGGTTTGCCACCCCCTTAGAGTGGCGTGCGAGTGATTTGCTACCCCCCGAGAGTGGCGTGCGAGTGGTTTGCCACCCCCCAGAGGGGCGAGCGAGTGGTTTCCCACCCCCCAGAGTGGATGGGGAGTGGTTAGCCACCTCTTGAGAGTGGCTTGTGACTAGTTTGTCACTTCCTGAGAGTGGCATGCGAGTGATTTCCCACCCCCCGAGAGTGGCGTGCGAGTGGTTCGCCACCACCGAGAATGGAGTGGGAGTGGTTTGCACCCCTTCGAGAGTGTCGTGCGAGTAGATTGCCACCCCCCGAGAATGGCGTGCAAGTGGTTTGCCACCCCCCAGAGTGGCATGTGAGTGGTATTCCACCTCCCAGAGTGGAGTGGGAGTGGTTCGCCACCCCTCGAGAGAGGCGTGCGAGTGGTTGGCCACCCCCCGAGAGTGGTGTGCGAGTGGTTTGCCACCACTCGGAGTGGTGTGCGAGTGGTTTGCCACCCCCCGACAGTGGCGTATGAGTGGTTTGCCACCCCTTGAGAGTGGCGTGCGATTGGTTGCCACCCCCTCCCCCCGAGTCGCGTGCGAGTGGTTTGCCACCCCAGAGAGTGGCGTGCGATTTGTTTGCCACCCCTCGAGAGTGGAGTGCGAGTGGTTTGCCACCACCTGAGAGTGGTGTGTGAGTGGTTTGCCACCCTCCAAGAGTGGCGTGCGAGTGGTTTGCCACACCCTAGAGTGGCGTGCAAGTGGTTTGCCACCCCCCGAGAATGGCAAGCGAATGGTTGGCCACCCCCCAAAGCTGAGTGCGACTGGTTTGCCAATCCACAAGAGTCGCGTGCGAGTTGTTTGCCACCACATGTGAGTGGCGTGTGAATGTTTTGCCACCCGCAAGAACGGCGTGCGAGTGGTTTGCCACCCCCCGAGAATGGCATACGAGTTGTTTGCCACTGTGCAACAGTTTGCCAACCCCCAGAGTGGAGTGGGAGCTTTATGCCGCCTCTCGAGAGTGGCGTGTAAGAGGTTTGCCACCCCCCGAGAGTGGCGTGCGAGTGGATTGCCAACCCCGTGAGTGGCGTGCGAGTGGATTGCCACCCCCTTCAGTGGCGTGCGAGTGGTTTGCCACCCCCCGAGAGTGGTGTGCGAGTGGTTTGCAACCCCCCGAGTGGCATGCGAGTTGTTTGGCACCCCTCTAGAGTGGCGTGCAAGTGGTTTGTCACCCACCAGAGTCAAGTGCGAGTGGTTTGCTATCCCCCAGAGTGGCGTACAAGTGGTTTACCATCCCCCGATAGTTGCGTGCGAGTGGTTTTCCACCACCTGAGAGTGGCGTGCCAGTGGTTTGCCACCCCCCGAGAGTGGCGTGCGAGTGGTTTGCCACCCCTCGGAGTGGCGTGCGAGTGGTTTGCCACCCCCCGAGAGTGGCGTGCGAGTGGTTTGCCATCCCCCAGAGTGGCGTGCAAGTGGTTTGCCACCCCCCGAGAGTGGCGTGCGAGTTGTTTGGCACCCCCTTAGAGTGGCGTGCGAGTTATTTGCCACCCCCCGAGAGTGGCATGCGAGTGGTTTGCCACCCTCCTGAGTGGCGTGCGAGTGGTTTGCCACCCCCCGAGAGTGGCGTCCGAGTGGTTTGCCACCCCCCGAGAGTGGCGTGCGAGTGATTTACCACCCCCCCGAGTGGCGTGCAAGGGGTTTGCCAACCCCCTAGAGTGGCATGCGAGTGGTTTGCCAACCTCCGAGAGTGGCGTGCGAGTGGTTTGCCATCCCCCAGAGTGGTGTGCCAATGGATTGCCACCCCCCTGAGTGGCGTGCAAGTGGTTTGCCAACCCCCGATAGTGGCGTGCGAGTGGATTGCCACCCCCTTCAGTGGCGTGCGAGTGGTTTGCCACCCCCCGAGAGTGGTGTGAGAGTGGTTTGCAACCCCCCGAGTGGCATGCGAGTTGTTTGGCACCCCTCTAGAGTGGCGTGCAAGTGGTTTGTCACCCACCAGAGTCGAGTGCGAGTGGTTTGCTATCCCTTAGAGTGGCGTACAAGTGGTTTACCATCCCCCGATAGTTGCGTGCGAGTGGTTCTCCACCACCTGAGAGTGGCGTGCCAGTGGTTTGCCACCATCCGAGAGTGGCGTGCGAGTAGTTTGCCACCCCTCGGAGTGGCGTGCGAGTGGTTTGCCACCCCCGGAGAGTGGCGTGCGAGTGGTTTGCCACCCCCGGAGAGTGGCGTGTGAGTGGTTTGCCACCCCTCGAGAATGGCGTGCGAGTTGTTTGGCACCCCCTTAGAGTGGCGTGCGAGTTATTTGCCACCCCCCGAGAGTGGCGTGCGAGTGGTTTGCCACCCTCCTGAGTGGCGTGCGAGTGGTTTGCCAC
Source organism: Closterium sp. NIES-67 (assembly GCA_027943415.1). Taxonomy (NCBI): domain Eukaryota; kingdom Viridiplantae; phylum Streptophyta; class Zygnematophyceae; order Desmidiales; family Closteriaceae; genus Closterium; species Closterium sp. NIES-67. The sequence continues at coordinate 54,365 of BQMB01000148.1, forward strand.
CCCCCGAGAGTGGCGTCCGAGTGGTTTGCCACCCCCCGAGAGTGCCGTGCGAGTGGTTTGCCACCCCCCCGAGTGGCGTGCGAGTGGTTTGCCACCCCCCCGAGTGGCGTGCAAGGGGTTTGCCAACCCCCTAGAGTGGCATGCGAGTGGTTTGCCAACCTCCGAGAGTGGCGTGCGAGTGGTTTGCCATCCCCCAGAGTGGTGTGCCAATGGTTTGCCACCCCCCCGAGTGGCGTGCGAGTGGTTTGCCAACCCCCCGAGTGGCATGCAAGTGGTTTGCCAACCCCCGATAGTGGCGTGCGAGTGGATTGCCACCCCCTTCAGTGGCGTGCGAGTGGTTTGCCACCCCCCGAGAGTGGTGTGAGAGTGGTTTGCAACCCCCCGAGTGGCATGCAAGTTGTTTGGCACCCCTCTAGAGTGGCGTGCAAGTGGTTTGTCACCCACCAGAGTCGAGTGCGAGTGGTTTGCTATCCCCCAGAGTGGCGTACAAGTGGTTTACCATCCCCCGATAGTTGCGTGCGAGTGGTTTTCCACCACCTGAGAGTGGCATGCCAGTGGTTTGCCACCCCCCGAGAGTGGCATGCGAGTGGTTTGCCACCCCTCGGAGTGGCGTGCGAGTGGTTTGCCACCCCCCGAGAGTGGCGTGCGAGTGGTTTGCCATCCCCCAGAGTGGCGTGCAAGTGGTTTGCCACCGCCCGAGAGTGGCGTGCGAGTTGTTTGGCACCCCCTTAGAGTGGCGTGCGAGTTATTTGCCACCCCCCGAGAGTGGCGTACAAGTGGTTTGCCACCCTCCTGAGTGGCGTGCGAGTGGTTTGCCACCCCCCGAGAGTGGCGTCCGAGTGGTTTGCCACCCCCCGAGAGTGGCGTGCGAGTGGTTTGCAACCCCCCCGAGTGGCGTGCGAGTGGTTTGCCACCCCCCGAGTGGCGTGCGAGTGGTTTGCCACCCCCCGAGTGGCGTGCGAGTGGTTTGCCAACCCCCTAGAGTGGCATGCGAGTGGTTTGCCAACCTTCGAGAGTGGCGTGCGAGTGGTTTGCCATCCCCCAGAATGGTGTGCCAATGGTTTGCCACCCCCCCGAGTGGCATGCGAGTGGTTTGCCAACCCCCCGAGTGGCGTGCAAGTGGTTTGCCAACCCCCAATAGTTGCGTGCGAGTGGTATGCCAACCCCCGAGACTGGCGTGAGAGTGATTTGCCACCCCGCGAGAGTGGTTTGCCACCTCCCAGAGTGGCGTGCGAGTGGTTTGCCACCCCCCAAAGTGGAGTGGGAGTTGTTTGCCACACCTCGAGAGTGGCGTGCGAGTGGTTTGCAACCCCCCGAGAGTGGCATGCGTGTCATTTGCCACCCGCCGAGCGTGGCGTGCGAGTGGTTTGCTACCCCTCAGAGTGGCGTGCGAGTGGTTTGCCACCCCCAAGAGTGTAGTGGGAATGGTTTGCCATCCCTCGAGAGTGGCGTGCTAGTGGTTTGCCACCCCCCGAGAGTGGCGTGCGAGTGGTTTGCCACCCCTCGAAATTGCATGCGAGTGGTTTGCCACCCCCCGAGAGTGGCGTGCGAATGGTTTGCCAACACCTGAGAGTGGCGTGTGAATGGTTTGCCACACCTCGAGAGTGGCGTGCGAATGGTTTGCAACCCCCTGAGAGTGGCGTGTGAGCTATTTGCCACCCCCCAAGATTGGCATGCAAATGGTTTGCTACCCCCCAGAGTGGCGTGCGAGTGGTTTGCCACCTCCCAGAGGGGCGTGCGAGTGGTTTGCCACCCCTCAGAGTGGAGTGGGAATGGTTTGCCACCCCTGGAGAGTGGGGTGCGAGTGGTTTGCCAACCCCCGAGAGCGGCGTGCGAGTGGTTTGCCACCACGCGAAAGTGGCGTGCGAGTGGTTTGCCACCCCTCGAAGTTGCGTGCAAGTGGTTTGCCACCCCCCGAGAGTGGCATCCGAATGGTTTGCCACCCCGTAGAGTGGCGTGCGAGTGGATTGCCACCCTCCGAGAAGGGCATGCGAGTGGTTTGCCACCCCCCAGAGTGGAGTGGGAGTGGGGTGCCACCCCTCGAGAATGTCTTGCGAGTGGTTTGCCACCCCCCCGAGTGGCGTGCAAGTGGTTTGCGACCCCCCGATAGTGGCGTGCGAGTGGTATGCCACCTCCCGAGAGTGGTGTGCGAGTGGTTTGCCACCCCCTGAGAGTGGCGTGCGAGTGATTTGCCACACCCCGAGAGTGGCGTGCGTGTGGTTTGCCACCCCCCTGAGTGGAGTGGAGGTGGTTTGCCACCCCACGAGAGTGGCGTGCGAGTGGTTTGCCATCCCCCAGAGTGGCGTGCCAGTGGTTTGCCACCTCCTCGAGTGGCGTGCGAGTGGTTTGCCACCCCTCGAAGTTGGGTGCACGTGGTTCCCCCCCCCCCCCCCCCACGAGAGTGGCGTGCGAGTGGTTTGCCACCCCCCCGAGTTGTGTGCAAGTGGTTTGCCACCCCCCGATAGTTGCGTGCGAGTGGTATGCCACCCCCTAAAAGTGGCGTGCGAGTGGTTTGCCACCCCCTAAGAGTGGCGTGAGAGTTATTTGCAACCCCGCGACAGTGGTTTGCCACCCCCCATAGTGGCGTGCGAGTGGTTTGCCTCCCCCCAAAGTGGAGTGGGAGTGGTTTGCCACACCTCGAGAGTGCCGTGCGAGTGGTTTGCAACCCCCTAAGTGTTGCGTGCGAGTGATTTGCCACCCCCCGAGAGTGGCATGCGAGTGGTTTGCTACCCCCCAGAGTGGCGTGCTAGTGGTTTGCCACCCCCCAGTGTGGAGTGGGAATTGTTTGCCACCCCTCGAGAGTGGCGTGCGAGTGGTTTGCCACCTCCCGAGAGCGGCGTGCGAGTAGTTTGCCACCCCCCGAGAGTGGCGTGCGAGTTGTTTGCCACCCCTCGAAGTTGCGTGCGAGTGGTTTGCCACCCCCCGAGAGTGGCGTGCCAGTGGTTTGCCACCACCTGAGAGTGGCATGCGAGTGGTTTGCCACCCTCCTGAGCGGTGTGCGAGTGGTTTGCCACCCCTGAGAGTGGAGTGGGAGTGGGGTGCCACCCCTGGAGAGTGTCTTGCGAGTGGTTTGCCACCCTCCGAGGGTGGCGTGCGAGTGGTTCGCCACCCCCCCGAGTGGCGTGTGAGTTGTTTGCAACCCGCCGAGAGTGGCGTGCGAGTTGTTTGCCATCCCCCAGAGTGGCGTACAAGTGGTTTGCCACCCCCCGATAGTTGTGTGCGAGTGGTATGCCACCCCCCCGAGAGTGGCGTGCGAGTGGTTTGCCACCCCCTGAGAGTGGTGTGCGAGTGATTTGCCACACCCCGAGACTGGCGTGCAAGTGGTTTGCCACCCCCCAGAGTGGATTGGGAGTGGTTTGCCACCCCACGAGAGTGGTTTGCCACCTCCCCGAGTGGCGTGCGAGTGGTTTGCCACCCCGGAAGAGTGGCATGGAGATTCCATTCTTGCTCCTCCTCATCATAGCCGTAGTCTGCGTCTTCGTTGTTGGGATTGTTGTAGTCGGAGGACCTTATGGCCAGGGCGAAGCCGCCTTGGCTTTTTTGTGGCGGAGGCATGCGAGAACGTCGATTCGCTCGCCATATAGGAGCCATTGTTCTCATCGCCATGAAGGCGTGGTGGAGGGTTGCTTGACCATGGGTGCTTGGCTGAGTCGGACGGGGATCCGAAGATGCAGGTGGGCGCGAGACTGGTCGCTGGTCAATAGGATGGGCGACCGGTCTAGCGCGTGTCCTGTAGGGGAGGTTCGATGGGTCTCCTCTGACGGGAGTTCGCCCATTGACCTCCACTTGGGGTGGGCGTGTATGATGGACTTGGCTGCTTCCTACTCGATTGTGGCAGTGCCCTGTAGAGTGTCCGGAGGTTTTGTAGTGGTTGCGACTACACGTGTTACAGCGAGGCTCCTTCTGGCCTGAATAGAAGGCTAGCCTTTCTTTGCGCAGTGCTCTTCCCTTTTTGAGGTCCATGTCCTACTGCTCAGCCAGCAGCGTCGTGCAAAAAAAATCTTCGGAGGTTTCGCCCTTTTGGCGTAGTAAGACTTTGTACAGTCGTCATTCAGGGGTGAGTCCAGCGAGTACGATCATCACGAACATGTCTTCAGTGATGGTGTTTCCCAGTTTGACGATTTGATCGTGGATGCTTCGTCCGCGGTTGATGTAGTTGTTGATCTTCTCCAGATACCATCTTTAAATCTAGAAGCTAGCTGGGTAGTGGACTCGACGACACGGAGTCCTTTCGCTGGTATAGATTTTTTAGGTATAGCCAGGAGTCTCATGCTAGAGCGATGCGTATCTTATACGATCGAATTCCGATTTGCTCCGAAGTGGATAGATTTCGTAGGATGGCGCTTTACGCCATAAGCGATTCGTTGTTTTATGTCTTCGGTGTCGATCGCCGATCCAGGGTAAGAGACGTCGAAGTAGCAGAAGATTTGTGCGCTCTCCAAGAGAAGCTCGATCTCGAAACTCCTAGTGTAGAAATCACGACCGTCGAAGATTGAGCCTATTCTATTTTTTGAGTCAGTGAAGAGTTTGGATTGTGCTATCTGCAGGGCTTCGTCACTTAATCGTATGATTGCAGGTGGTTGCGTATTGGAAGCATCGAAATTGAAGTAGTCAGGAGTGGAGTTATTGTCTAGAGAGCTTGGTTGTGTTTCAGTGGTTTGGCGAGTGGTGCTCGAGCCGTCAATCTTGAGAGATTATAGCCCATCTTCAAGAGTTGTCATTCGCTGGAGCAATTTTTTGAGGAGTCCTGTGGGGACGGGCGTCGTTGCTGCAGGGTTCTGAGTGTTTGCAGGTGCTTCAAGAGGAGGGCTGCCTTGCCCTCGTGATTCCAAACCTCGGGCCATTCTGTCGCAGAAGCAAGTTACTTGCGCCAGGATATTTGAATTTGAAACTGATCAAAGGTGTCGTGCGTATATAAGCTTTTCGTTAATGTCGCCAAATCTGTCGATGGTTTTTACCTGGCGCAGGGATTATTCAGCTATACAGTCCGCTGCCTGAGAAACCCACGTTCGACGAGACCCGTCGTAGTGTGACTTCACAAACTTGGCCCAAAAAGCCGATTCTATCACTTGCGATTTAAACGAATATTTAGGTGAAGAATCCTGATAGATTTTGTTTACCATGAAGCGATCCAGTATAGTCCGTAGGATCTTCAGTATTGAATTGCAGGAGTGCGCTTTACGGAAGCGATGGATCCAGGCCCCACGATATCAGGAAAAAAATGTTGATTTCGCTTTCTTTCATGCTGCTTTACCATACCGGCCCTGAAAAATCAGTGTTCAAATTGGAAAAAACCGGGCCAACCAGTTAGAAAACTAGTAGAAACCCTGTCTTCAGAATGGTTTTTGGGGTCAACTCTGATAAATCAATGTGGCTTGAAACGAATCAAGGGGCCTGGATGGATCAGTCGATGAAATCTGTTAGAGTGAATGTAACTTAACAGAATTGATTATACCAAAGGGATACAAGGTTTATTTAGTCATACTGTTGTGACAAAATCGTACTTAAGCATTTCTGTAAGTAGTTCAGATAGATATTGTCGAGTTATACTGTACCTAGCATCCGTAGAATGACATCAGCAGATAGTGCTCGTCTGGATGATTACGCCAGCAGGCCGTTTTAGTCATGCGAACAGTTGCGCCCCTTTAAGTAGCGGTTAGAGCGCATAGCGCAAGTAGCTTTAAACAAGTACATTACTGAACAGGTACTTCTAGCAGATATAAGATTAGCATGTATGACTTCAACTATCAACTTGTTCTTGAGTAAATTCTGGTCACCACTTACAGGTTCTAAGACTCCCGCTATCTTAGTAGTCTACCATTCCAACAAAGATCCTTGCTCAAGTCTTGAAGTATCAGAAGGCTGTAACATTGATTTTTGTGTTACAACTTGTTAATACTAGTTGTTACTGGAGGTACTTCCAGTATTTCTTTCTACTTCAAGTACTTGTGGTTGCAGATTCTATAATTAGTCTCTGTCACCGTTTTTCAAATTCTTACATGGTATGAGAGCTGTCTGGAATCAAGACTATCGTCAACTCTACAAATGACTGGACCATCATCAGCTTCAACAGCTGGTTCCTCAACAACTGGACCCACGGGTGTTACAAATCCTACAGTTTTCACAGGCCAAGCAGGTGATTTTGCAGCTGGAAATCTTCCACCTGCATATGCTTCAATTGGGATGCCTCAACAGCAGCAAGGAGTGCCTGCTGTGCATCCATCGAGGACTTTGTCCTCTGCACCTGGAATACAGCAACAAGGTTTATTGCAACAAGCAGCAGCATCAGTAACAGCGGCTTTTAGTGGTATGAGTCTTGATGGCTCCAGTTATGCAAGAGCTGCAGCTGATCCAAACTCCAGTTCTTCGTTTACGTTTACATCTGCTCAACACCAACAATTCCAATTTCTGCAACAGCAGCAACAAGCGCAACAACAGTTTCAGCAACAACAACAACAACCACAACAGCAATAGCAATAGCAACAACAGTTTCCGCAGCAGTAGTTTTCTTTTACTGGACCTATCTTTTAGGCTCCAAATCTGTTAAGTAATACGCAGATCAAGACAGCAATACATTGTAATAGCGCTGACTTCTACTCCTAGAGTTTCGAGTTCAAGCTCCTTGCAAAATCTGCTGGATTGTGGCCCTTCTTCAGCAGCGATTATTCGTATCCTATTACGGGAACACAGATGGAGCAGCAAAGTTTTCTTCATACTTCACTTAGCGCTTATACAGTTCTTATTCGAAACCTGTCACTAAAAGAGCAACTTGGGATACGCTCTCTTCACACCAGCTTGACTCCTGCCGAATCTGCATGGAAACATTTGAAGGGACTGTATATGGCACAAGACACCATTTCCATGAGTAAGATTCTCTCATAACTAACAACTGTGCAGATGCAGGGCAACGAAAACGTTTCGGATTATATCAACAGGGCTCGCACACTTCGCGATCAACTGGAAAAATGCAGCAGATACTTCCCAAAGGACATGTTTGTAACAGTTCTTCTTGCCAACCTTGGAGCAGAATGGCGGCAGTGTCGATCTCTTCTTCGCATTCAACCAAATCTTTCTGAAGCTGAAATTTGTTCGATTCTTCAAGCAGAGCAGCAAGACCTTGATCTGCAAACAACACGTAACAAAAAGGGAGCAATTAATGTCAGCTTCTGGTCAATGCCTGCAAAATGCATCAACAAATTTTCAGTCACTACTGCAAAAGGGATGGACAAAGCATCAAATATTGCAACAAGCTTCAAGCTGATAAGAAAAGAGGAGCGCAGCAGCCGTCGCAGCAGTCCAAGCAGCCCGTGAAGCAGAATCCACGAGCAACAACTTTTGCCACATCCAGAAAACAAGTTTACTGTTGTGTTACTACAGTTCATGCAACTGATTCAGATTTCGACGATGAGGAGGAAAAGAGTTCCATTGAACAACCTGAGAACATGGTCTTACCTCAGGTTTGCACCAATCTCGCTCGGATTATTGCAGGACCCAACACTGGGTATCTCGACAATTGTTGTGGTCAACACATGTTCTTTGCCGAGATGCTTTTCATCACTCATCAGCGTCCTCTTTGACGTCCCGTGCCTGTTACAGTTGCAAATGGACAAACTATTATGGCACGATCCATCTGCAGCGTCATGTTGGAATCCATTTATACTGGTTTTTCCTTACACGTTACGAACGTCCTCATCATTGCTGGACTTGGTTTTAATTTTCTTTCGACGACTCAACTCCTGCGACATAAGATCAGGACACAAGGCAATTGTGAAACTATGGACCAGGAACTGTATTACAACGATACCAATACTTACATCGGCAGAGCTGCCACTCAATATGGCGTCTCCGTTCTTCAATTTGAAGCACAAGGAACTTCGGGTTATTCCGAAAGAGTGTTATCTCTTGGACCTTGGCAACATCCTGAAGAAATCAATCATCAAACAATTGAAGTAGACTTCTGTGCAACTGCAGTTCCAACGGCATCCCGTACAGTCGCTGCAAAATTACTATGATACATATTGAAGAACAGCTCTTGATTCCTCGCCAATAAACACAATCGAAGAAGAAACATCAGCGTGGCGGAAATACTATGATACTCTAGCACAACTCAATAACAAACCTGAAGAACCTTAGGGGCCAAGCAGCAGTGGCAGTGAAGCAGAAGCAGCTGAGCAACAGAGTAGCAATGAAGCAGAAACAGGGGTTCTCATCGGTCAACCTGCAACAGAAACAACGGAAACAGAAACCGAAGAAGGAGAGTTCGCTCTAAAACCGGAAGAAATACTCAACTTGGAGGTTAAAACTACCAAGTTACCTCTTACTTGCTTCGTTACTGGGCAACTCGAAGAATCTCCAGCGCTTTTATTCTAACGCCGATTTTTATCTGCGATCAACAGGACACAAAGCAACAGAGGATATATGGCATCAACGGTTAGGTCATCCGTCTTAGGGCATACTTAATCATTCTATAAGGGCATCAATTTTTGACAAGTACAGTTTACTCTTACCTGATGGAACAGAGCTAAAGCTGTCTTCCCGACCGACAGTCTGCACGACGTGCACCACTGCCAATCTTCCTCATGAACCTTTTCCAAGTCATTTTCCAGGATCGACTTGCTACAAACTTATGCAAAAAGTCTACAGCGACATACTCAACTTACCTAAAGCAGGACCTAAGGGGAAGCTCTATATGATCTCCTTTATCGAAGCTTCTACTCGCTACGTTTGGACTGCCAACATTCCATCTCGCCATATGGCTCACTCTATCTTCGTCGCATGGCTCGCGGTCGTTGAGAGAGAGTCGAAGGAAAGCTTCAAGAAATTCAGAGTGACGGCGCAGGGGAGTATATGAACACAACCTTCACTGAGTATCTTCAAACCCTAGGCAGCAAACGCCGACGGTCTCTGCCACATCAACACCAACAGATGGGGGTAGCGGAGCGGATGAACAGAACATTACAGGAGAAGATGAGAGAGTCTTACTGACTCAGGCAGCACTTCCACCCCATTTTTTTTACATACGTTTTGGACCATGCAGTTCTTCTACACAACTTGCTTTCCACAACATCTCTTCCACAATTTTCTTCATCACACCTGCAGTGGACAAAGACAGTCGGCAATACAAAACTTTTAAGAGTTTTGGGGTGTATCGTCCAATACCGACCTCCGACTGCAGCACTTGGAGATTTTTCGGAAGGGCCAAGTGGGGGGATTCATATTGGCATTGAGAAGCCGTTTTACGCATGGAAAATTATGGATCTTTGCACGATTCAAATCGTACCAGCACGTGATTGTCTTTTCTACGAACGACTCACCTTACATGTTTTTCGTGCTCACCAGGCAGCAGCAGCCAACCCTGCCAGGCTGTTTGAAGGCTTGCGTGCTTTCGCTAACGACGAAGCTGAGGCAGATGTACAGGATGTATCGGTTGCCGAGTCTTCCGAAGCAGCCACAGAAATCCCCGCACCAACCACGTTAGCTAGAACTGCTGAATTTATTCCCCTCAGCGAAGCAGAATCTGAAGATGTCAGGGATGTTCTTCTTGATTGCGAACGTGATTGCCAGCAGCAGCCCATGCCCGTTGTTTCCGAACCGGCTATCCGTGTGACACCTGAAGAAATTGGGGGGGAACAGGGGTCAGAACACAACTTCTCCGGTGTCAACTCAAATCGTCCTCGTTTCACAGAAATTGGGTTACATGTATTGGGACTCGCAGTCGCAGTACAGTCGAACAGCAGTAAGATTTAGGAGTCGAAAACAGTTCGCCAAGCTTTGACGAGTCCAAACAGGAAAAAAATGGCGAGAAGCCATGGACCAGGAGTTAGCGGCTCTGGAAAAGCGAGGTACCCGGGATCTCATCCCACTAAAGGAAACAAAGGGGAGTAAGGTATTTACCAGTAAATGGGTTTTTCGTGTGAAGACGAAAACTGATGGTTCCTTAGAAATTTTCAAGGCGCAATGGGTTGTCCGCGGCTTCGAGCAGACCTTTGGACTCGACTACGAGTTAACCTTTGCTCCCGGGTCAGCAGACACACTAGTGTCCGCATCCTACTCTGCGTCGCGACCTGCCGGAACTTCAAACTTCGCCAAATCGACATCGCCAATGCATTTCTATATGCACATGTCGACGCATTAATTTTGGTTGAGTACCCGCATTCTTACGGAACTAACCCTCCCAACGTCTGCCATCTCAGAAAGTATCTCTACGGCATTAAACAGTCTCCACACCTATGGCAGCAGTATCTACACAGTCGGTTACAAACTGTCGGGTTTCGTCAACTCCCGCACGACCAGAGAATGTATTTACTTACCGACAATCTTATATCCTACTCGTCGTTTATGTTGACGACTTACTCTACATCAAAACCACTGATTCCCTTGCTACTTCCTTCGAACAAACACTTCAACAACGCCTACAGATCACCATCACACCTACCGTCACACAGTTTCTTGGCCTTAACATTCACCGCACACCAACTACTATTCATCTTACAGCTTCCGAATACGCAGCTACACTAGCTGCCCATTTTAACCTCACACCTTCAACAGTCACCACACCTTACCGATCTCTACCTACGGACTACAAACCCGATACCACTCCACTTGATAGCACTGAACTACAGCTCTATCAGCAGCAGCTGGGTTGTCTTCTATTCGCAGCCGCTACGTGTCGTCCGGATCTCGCCTATGCCGCTAGCCAGCTCGCGCAATATTTGCGTCGACCTGAGGGGGAGAATCGGCTAGATCTTCTTCACGCTCTATAGTATTTCATTTCGACACTTGAAGTTGGACTTACCTATCAAGTCACCACAACAAAAACTCTATATATCGCGCCGGCTTCATCTATCGTCTCAAACCTATCGGGACAATCTCATGGAATTATACAAAGCAAGAGCTCGTAGCTCTATCATCTGATGAACCCGAGTTCATAGCTGCTTGCACAGCTACTCGCGAAGGTCTCTATCTACAAGAGCTACTGGAGGAAGCCAAATTGACGACAAGTACACTGTTCACCCAACAGTGCGACAACCAAAACGCAATCAGAATTGCGCACCAACATGGTTTCGCTAACAGGACGAAACACATTTCGCTACGATACTTCTTCGTTAAAGATGAAGTCGAGAAAGGGAGAATGTGATTGGTCTACTGCTCGACCAATGAAATGGCTGCAGATTTCCTCACCAAGAAGCTGGCACATCAGACGCTCCAGTACTGCAACGAACTCTGCGGAATTATCAAGAAATAACACTATTGGACTTCCAGAAATGAAGGGGAGTGTTGTGATAAAATCGTACTTAAGCATTTCTGTAAGTAGTTCAGATAGATATTGTCGAGTTATACTGTCCTAGCATCCGTAGAATGACGTCAGCAAATAGCGCTCGTCTAAATGATTACGCCAACAGGTCGTTTTAGTCACGCGAACAGTTGTGCCCCTTTCAGTAGCGGTTAGAGCGCATAGCGCAAGTAGTTTTGAACATGTACATTACCGAACAGGTACTTCTAGCAGATATAAGAGTAGCTTGTATGACTTCAATTATCAACTTGTTCTTGAGTAAATTCTGGTCAACACTTACAAGTTCTAAGACTTCCGCTATCTTACCGTTCCAGCACAGATCCTTGCTCAAGACTTGAAGTATCACAAGGCTGTAACACTGATTTTGGTATTCCAACTTGTTAATACTGGTTGTTATTGGAGGTACTTCCAGTCCAGTATTACTTTCTACTTCAAGAACTTGTGGTTGCAGATTCTTTACTTAGTCTCTGTCACCGTTTTTCAAATTCTTACAGATGCAAGAGAATGCGAAAGGGCCTAACTAGGATGTACTTAGCAGAGGTACATTCCCTTAAGGTTCAAGATCCGACTCGGGTAACCGTACACAACTCGGGTAACCGTACACAACTCGGGTGACTGCACGCGTTGTATTACAGGGTCAGTTATGTGACATTGCTGTCGTGACGGACCCTTGAACTTCTGCCTGTTCGACTGTCGGTCAACGGTCAACGACTGTTGCACTTCGCGGTTCGCGTTATGGACTCGAACTCGACAAGGGTTATGGCTCGAGTGTCACTTTCAGGAATGTAATTCATTCCTTATCGTAACAGAGGGTATGGGAGAGGGCGATAGGGAGTATGGATAAGTGACTAGCAAGGTCCATAACAGTTTATCGTAACAACTAGTTGTATAGCCCCGCGAAGGAAATGCATTTTTGGTTTCCAGAAGGAGACACAAAATAACAATTCATTTTCCAAGAGGAGTATAAAAATTCTCAATTGTATGGGTTAGTTGCAGTTTCAGCAATAGAACCCCAAGGTGGTAGCTATACCCCAAGATGAAGTGTCTACTTCACAAACAACGTGCTAAGATTGGGCTGAAATATTACTGGGATGACTGTATTTGCATCGTCTTCCAACCGAAACCTCTGGCAGTATATTATCGAGGTACTTTTCACGCCACCCTTCGCCTCTGCGACCCAAGGCTTGTCAGGGATGTATGTCACAGGGCAGAACTCAACATCGCACATTCTTGAACCAAGTCCTCCGTCATTCGTGCTGACCATGTAATTCTCAGGGTTCTCGAATCCTGCCTGATCATTCTCTACTTAGTCCCACGAACACAGACGCGCGTTCCCTATTATCAGAGCAAGCCCTTCCATACTTCAAATAGAAGGCTCTGTGAATCTGGAGCTGAGCCTGCCTTCACCCCCCGCTTTGTTAAGTACCTTCTCGAGTTGTCCTCGCAGGCTCAGCCTGTGACCGAGCCAGAGCGAGTAGGCCAGTGGGTCTCGAGGGAGCGCAGGATAAGCTATTCTACCGTCAGGGCGGCGGTGGCTGGTGTTCCTGAATCGGGTCCAGTTGCGAGGCGCACAGCGTAGGTTCAGCTGAGGCTAGGTGGCATGCGATGGGCGTCAGGGAGGTTTAAGGTTGAGGCGGTGCTGTTGACACTAGGTCGCGTCGTCGCTCCGACTTCATTAGGGCCTCGTGCACGCCGAAGCGGAGCAGCAGCGGCGAGCAGGGGAGCAGAGGCACAGGCGTTCAGCCCGTGATAGCAGATCTACTAGCAGATCCGCTCAACACCCTCGTTCTGCTTTCTCCTTCCCCATTGCCCTTGACCGCCCTTCGTCAGGTCGCAAGTTCCCGTCCACGCGTCCCGCACTTCTGCTGGGGTTTCTCGTCCCGACTCGCGGATGTCGCCGACAGGTCTCTTGTGACATTCGCCCTCCGCACTTCCCTTGGGGTTTTTCCACGGTGCCTCGCATGGGGTAGCTCGCTCTGTCGTCCCTTGGCGGGAAACAGGGCCAGACGGGTGCAGCATCAGGGGAGGGGGAAGGGAGGGAGGGGGAGTGCAGGGTGCAGAGCTGGGAATAAGAGCAGCGAACGGTCAACGGCAGCAGAGCCGCCGGGAACGCCGTAACACGTAGACAAGATCGGGTTACCTCCAGGGGGGAATGGATGACCTCGAGCGAGCCATTCTCTTCAGCTTCGACCAATCAGGAGCCGTCGACGTGTCACTCCGCGCACGTGCGCACGCTTTCTGCGCGGAGGCCCGGCGCTCCCCGCAGCTATGGCGCGTCTGCGTGGACCGCCTGATCTCGTCGCGCTACCCCGAGGTGCAGTTCTGGTGCCTGCAGGCGCTCGAGGAGCTGCTGCTGCGCCAGCGCCTGCAGGCGGACGGCCAGGCGCAGCCACAGGGGGGAATATCTCCAAGTGGCGGCCCCGTGGCTGCTGACGGCGCTGGCGCAGGGGCGGATGGCGAGTGTCTTCCGCCCGAGGCGCTGGCGGAGCTGCGGGAAACCCTCATGGCAGTAGCCTTCCGGTGCCCCGTGGTCTCGGGGCTGACGCCAGGGGCGGATGGGCAGGCGGGGGGAGCAGCGGGGGCGGGGGTGCCTCTGTGCGCGGCGTGGGCGGTGTTCATCCGCAATAAGGTGGCGCAGGTGATCGTGCTGCTCATCCGCCTGCACTACCCCGCGCCCTGGCCCTCCGCCTTCGACCCCATCGTCGCCGCGCTCATGGCAGTCGGCGCAGCCGCCAACCCCCAAACCGCCTCTGCCGGCAGTAACACGGTCGCCGCCAGCAGCAGCGGGGAGGGCGCGGGCGCGTGGAGCCTGGTGTGTGTGGACATGGCGTGCCGCGTGCTGGCGGCGCTGGACCAGGAGGTGCTCAGCATCGAGTACGCGCGCACGCCCGAGGAGTCGGCAGCGGCTATGAGAGTCAAGGACGGCATGCGCGAGGGGTGTGTTGCGCCGCTCGTGCACGCCTGGTACTGCGCTGCCGTCGCCCTGCTCACGGCGCTGGGGGCGGGGGGAGAAGGCGGAGGAGGAGGAGGGGTAGGGGCGCAGCAGGGCGGAATGCAGGGGAGTAACGGGGCGGGCGAGAGAGGAGGGGAGGTGGTGTTGAGGGACGGGCGAGGGAGCGCGGTGAGCAGGGACGAGGCAGTGGCGTGTGTGGCGTCGCTGCTGGAGACCCTCCAGCCGTACGTGGCGTGGATGGATATCGGGCTCGTCGCCGACTCCCGGTGGCTGCCGCTCCTCTTCGGCCTCCTGGCGTCGCAAACCAGCGAGGTGCGCCTCAGAGCCGCGGCGTGCGGGTGCATCCTCGCTATAGTGAACAAGCGCATGGACGCGGTGAGCAAGATCTCCCTGCTGCAGCGGGTGCAGATCGGGCAGGTGGCGGGCGTGCGCCTGGTGGAGGAGATAGCCGCGCGCGACGAGGGGCTGACGCTGCGACTAGCGGAGCTGCTGACGGGCGGCGCCACGGAGATCATGGAGTGCATCAAGAAGCTCGAGGCGGGGGGGACTGGCGGGGGGCTAGGCGGACGGGCGGAGTCAGTTGGGCAGGGGTTCGGGATGGAGGAGGGGAAGGGCGCGGGAGGCGGCGAGGGGGGAGGAGGGGAGGCGTCGGAGTCGGTGGCGGTGGCGGCGACGGCAGCGGCGCAGGGCATGCTGGACTCGATTCTCCCTGCTGTGTTCTTCCTGGCGCAGCGGCACCCCGACGAGGACGTGTCCGCCAACTGCTTCCAGTTCCTCCTCTTCTTCGTCGCCGACATGCGCCGCGTCGGCGGCGCCAGCAGCAGAAGCGCCGCTGCCCTGGCCGCCACAGCGGCAGCAGCTGGCGCAGCGGAGGCAGCGGCAGCAGCAGTGAGGGAGCGGCAGGAGCAGCATCTGCGGCAGGTGCTGCTGGTGGTGGGCGAGCGCATGCGGTACCCTGAGAGCAGCTGCGAGGCGCTGGACGCGCCGAGCAAGGAGGGCTGGGAGGAGGAGGAGCGCGTGGCGGAGCAGCGCAAGGACCTCTTCGTGCTGCTGCGCTCCGCTGCCAAGGTCAACCCCGCCGTCGTGCGCTCCTTTGTGCATGAAACCCTGGCGGCAGCGCTGGGGCGCGGGGCGCACGCGACGTTTGCGGAGACGGAGGCGGCGGTGCAGCTGCTGTACCAGCTGGGCGAGGGCGTCACCGAGGAGGCGCTCAAACCCGGCAGCGGCGCGCTCGGCGAAATGACCGCGCTGCTGCTCTCCTCCTCCTCCTCCGCGCCCGCCCAGCAGCAGGGAGCAGGCGGGCAGGCGGCAGGGGCGGGGGGTGGAGGGGTGAGGTTCAGAGGGCACCGGCTGGTGGCGCTGGCGTGGCTGGAGGTGATCGTGCGGTACGTGCGGTTCGTGCAGCAGCACCCCGAGTACATCCCCGCGGCGCTAGAGGCGTTCCTGGGGCCGTACGGGGTGGGGCACGGCAACGCTGCGGTGGCGGGCAGGGCAGCGTACCTGCTGATGCGCGTGGTGAAGGTGCTGCGGCAGCAGCTGCTGCCGCTGCTCGACTCCATCCTCATGGTACGCTTGGGTGCGCGCGTGCGCGCATGGGTGAGGGCGGGTGTTGAGTGGGGAGGAGAGGGGTGGGGAGTGCTTGGTGCTGCTCGTTTCTCTCCAATGCGGGCAAACTTTCGCGTCCCCCTGCCATGGCCAGCTTGCTAACCTCCCTGCCCCCTCCCCAGACCCGTGTGACAATGACAACCGTGCCTGACTTCCTTCCTCCTCTCCTCCCATCCCCCCTCCCTGGTGCCTCCAGGGCCTGCAGCGCATGCTAGAGGCCATCACGTCCGCCACTCCCACGCCGCCACCAGCAGCGGGCAAAGCGGGAGGCGCGCAGGGCAGGGGAGGGGGGCCTTTTGCACGAGGGGAGGGGGCCTTTGACGACCGCATCTACGCATTTGAGGTCAGGGGGGCGGGCGTGTGCATGTGCTAGCTTCCCTTGGCTAACCTCACTTGCCCAGCTCGCACCACTACTTGTCGCCCTGTGAGCAGCACTGCAGCTGCTGAAGCTGCAAGCTTTGTCCACTCGTACATTGCTCTCCCCCCCCCCCTCACACTCTGGCAGGCAGTGGGGCTGCTATTGGCCCAAGAGGAGGTGCCAGCTCAGCAGCAGGCGGCGTGCTTATCAGCGCTGCTCACGCCGCTTATCGCACGGGTGAGCGGGCATGGATCTGTACGGGGTGGGGGCAGTGTGCTGCAGGGATGCTTGGAAGACTCGAGCTGTCGGAGTGGCAGCCGACTATCATTTCTGAATGCGCTGCTCGGGAGTACTGCCTCCCATCGAAAGCCCATCCAAAGCCCATCCAAAGCCCTTCCATTCCAAAGCCCTTCCAAAGCCCTTTCAAAGCCCTTTCAAAGCCCTTTCAAAGCCCTTTCAAATCCCATCCAAAGCCCATCCAATGCCCATCCGAAGCCCATCCGAAGCCCATCGGAAGCCGATCCGAAGCCCATTTAAAGCCGCGGTGCAAGATTGGGGAAAACCCCAAACCCTAAACCCTGAACCCTAAACCCGTGGAGGTAGTTGGGTGTTGGCGAGGTTGGCGAGCGAGTTGGGAGAGAGCGAAGCAAGTGATTGGTTGGGAAACTTGTGTTTTTGCCACTCTGTAAGGAAGTTTGAAATCAGCCGAGGCGTACAGGGCGGAATAGGGGGGAAGCGTGGGGACGGGATGTTGAAAGCACTTGAAATCATTCGGCGCGGAACCGCCTGAGCCCAGGGCGGAATCGAATTGCTCATGGGGGCGATTTCTAAACGAAGACACAGTGGCGGAGGTTTGGGGGGGTTGGGAAACTGACGGGCAGCGGGGGGTGTGGGGAAACGAAATCGGCTGGGGGGCGGGAAATCACCTGAGGGGAACCGAGCTTGCAGGGGAGCAGAACGACACTTGAGGTTTGCACTGCACAAACCCGGTTCAAGTTTTTGCACAGCTTTTGGCGAGCTCTCGCCAAACCAGCACCGCCTCACTGGGTAACCTGGCTTTTCAACTTATAAACAATTGAACCTCACAGGCGATATTTGCACCGCGGCTTTAAAGCCCATCCAGTTCCTCGTGCCCCTCGCCCGACTTTGCCCTCTGCCATCCATTTTTCGCCTTCTTGAAACCTACCTCTACCACCTCGTACCTGCCATTACCACCTCATACCTGCCATTACCACCTCATACCTGCCTTTCCCTTGTGATCCGTGCCGTTACCTGCTGCCCTTTTCTTCCAGGCAGACGCCTTGTCACAGGCGGCACAGGCGGCAGAAGCAGGGGGAGGGGGTGCGGAGGCAGCAGCAGGCATGGTGGCGGCGCTGCAGCAAGTGATCATGGCCATGAGCTACCTCTCCAAGGTGCCGTGCCACTGCCACTGGCCCCCTCGTGCACACCACTCTGTGCAGTGCTCTACGACTGCACCATGGCGTTTCCCTACGCCGTCCTCTGCCTGACCTGCTCTTGCTGTCTCTCCGTGTCTTTCTCCGCCGCCAGGGCTTCGCATCGCACATGGTGACCACGGCGCGTCCGGAGTTGGCGCACCACTTCAAGCGCGCTGTGGAGTGTGTGCTGCGCGTGCTGCACGCCTTGCCACGCAGCCGACCCACTCGCACCAAGGTACACCCACTCGCACCAAGGTACACCCACTCGCACCAAGGTACACCCACTCGCACCAAGGTACACGCACTCGCCGTTGGAGGGGCATTGCCAGGAAATGTCCCCCTTCGTGCTTCTCGTTTTGAGGCGCCTCAAAAATAGACTCCCTTCGTGCTTCTCGTTTGACCACCTCAAAGCAGCTCCATGTGCTCTCTGTTGCCATTCCTCCATGGCAGGCTATTCGTCCTCCACTCCCTCACACCACGCTATCGCTCTCCCCTCTTTCCTCTGCTGTCTGCTATTTTCCACTCTCTCTGTCATCCCCTGTCTTTCCGCCTTCGTTCTTTCGCCCCCCTCGCCCTCCCCCAGGTGATATCCTTCCTGCACCGCATGGCGGACTGCCTGGGGCCGCACGTCATCCCCTTCCTGCCACAAGCCCTGCCGCTCCTCCTCGCGCACTGTGAGGTACGCGCACGCCTGTGGCACGCACTCACTGCTGCTTGTAACCGCATGTCATCTGCACGTGTCAGCTTTTCCCTGTGTCTCCACCTTCTTCCCCTGCTCCCCAAGTGCTCGATTTTGCACTTTCAGTGTGTCTGTCCCATCCCCATCCACATCGGCACATCTTCCCCAATGTCCCATGCTGTCTTCCCCAATGTCCCATGCTGTCTTCCCCAATGTCCCATGCTGTCTTCCCCAATGTCCCATGCTGTCTTCCCCTTCTCCCCCCCCCCACCTTTCAGCCGCGGGACATGGTGGAGTGCTTGCAGCTGCTGTCTCTGCTCACCGCCAAGCACCGCTCGCACATGGCGCCCATTGTCGACGCCCTGCTAGCCCCCCTCTTCACCCGCCTCGCCCTTCTCCTGCCCTCCTCCCTGCCGTCACTCATGGGCCCTCCCTCCACAGCCTCTGATGCCTCTGGCACCCCGGAGGTATGTGTGTGCACGGCTGGGCATGGGAGACTCATGCTTCGCCCAAGGAAGTAGACGAGCACCCACGTGGGCTTGGTTGCGATTTATTATTTTGAGGGGATACTGTTGAACAGACACGCTCAACAGTGTATGTTCTTGAATCCACACAATTGCCTACCAGTGACCTCACCCTCCCCAAACAAGTACCACATCCCTGGCGCGCATCCATGCACAATGCCCCCTGCAGGAGGTGAGGGAGCAGAGGGAGGTGCTGCGGGCGGTGATCATGCTGCTGCACGGCATCACCATGGCGGACCTGCACGCCGCCTTCCTCTCGCCCGCCAACGCCTCGGCAGTGCTGCCGCGCGTCATCTCGCTGCTGCTGGACGCCGCGTCCCTCCATGCCGACATCGCCCTGCGCAAGGTCGCTGTCGCCTGCTTCATCCGCTTCGCCTCCGACTGGTGCTCCGTGGAACCCGAGAAGGTATGCCCACTAGACCAACAAATGCACACACCCGCAGGCGCTGGGCGGCGGGGTTGGTTCACAGTGCTGGGGTAGCGGTTGTGTGGTGGACATGCATGAACAAATGGGCACACATTGCTCATGCCCCTCTTCTGATTCTCCCCTTTCCTCTTCCCACCCCCCCACCCCGCATGAATCCCCCCAGGCGCCGGGCTTCCGCGCCTTCCTGGTCGACCAGTTTGTGGCCACGGCGTGCCTGGTGCCGTGCGTGCAGCCATCCTTCTCCCTGCAGGACGCCAACTCCGTGAGACCCCACATCACACTCTCTGCTCCTCCTTCCTCCTGGGCTTCTCCTCTGTATTCTCCCCACCCTCATGCGACCTGCTTATTCCCACTGCCCCCCTTATGAGCAGAGACAAATGCAAGCTTTGCTGCTCGGGCTCCCTGTTCTCCTTCACCCCCCCCCCCTCCCCAGGCTCTCCTGGTGAACGACATCTCTCTCGCCCTGCTGGCTCTGCACCACACGTGCGGCCAGCTGCTCCTAGACCGCCTCCTCTCCTCCCTGCTGCCGTCCCTCAACTGCCCGCCCGCTGTAGCCGCCAACTTCTGTACCCAGCTGCAGGCAAGTAGTGAATATGTTGGCATCGCTGCCTTCATACACAGGTTCACCTTGACATTCTTCATAGAGTCGTTGTGATCTGATGTTTCCCAGTGTTGCCATTCGTTGTGCCCATGCGTGCAGAGAGGAGATGCAAAGATTGCCCGCGATGCCTTTAGAGAGTTATTAATTCAGCTGCGTGCACAACATGCACCCACACAAGGCAACATAGCAATGGCTCCACGAGGTTTTGGTTAGTGTTGATTGGCTTGTGGAATTTTGTTTTGGTGCATTTCTTGGTTAATTGATAAAGGCCTCTCCCGTTCAATTTGTCAACCTGTACTAGCACCCCGCCTCTGGCTTCCCGTCTGTGTCAGT
This sequence comes from Closterium sp. NIES-67, assembly GCA_027943415.1. Classification (NCBI taxonomy): domain Eukaryota; kingdom Viridiplantae; phylum Streptophyta; class Zygnematophyceae; order Desmidiales; family Closteriaceae; genus Closterium; species Closterium sp. NIES-67. The sequence goes on from BQMB01000148.1 coordinate 74,574, forward strand.
ATTGTCACCGATGTTGAGTCGAGCCAATGCGGTGATGCGATTGCCTTCGTTGGTGAAATGATAAAATCCAACAGCCTGGGCGAGGGCCCAGGTGTTGCTATCTGGCATCAGGCTGGCATGAGTGAGTGAGGTGATGCGGAATTGACGTCATCATACTGGACATCACCTCGTCCAACCGCACAGAAAAATGGAAAATGCTCTCCTCACCACACTGGGGGGCAGTAAGGGCGTGCCAACGTACGTCCGAATGCGGTTGCGTGAGGTGAATTACGTTTCGGGAGGATCATGAGTAAACGAATGCTTGCCCATAAAAAAACGAAGCATGAGTAGATCCGATGGGACTACCAGCGCAACTGAACCAAATCAGCTCCAGAACAAGATCGCTATTTGTTAGGCTGGCCATTTCTAACTCCCAACAGATGCCGCCGCCATTGCCGCATTTCTCTTTTGCTGTTTCTGAGCTGGGCTGGCTGCCGTCCGTGCTGTTTGTGGCGAACATTCCGACTTCAGCCTGCCGTTGCTGGGCCTAATCGACTGTGACACTCTCGTGGGCACGGGTGCGCGATTATTTTTTACATGGGGTGCAAGAGTTTCAAAGTTACACATGCTCGAACTCGGTCAACCCTCGCCGAGAAGTGAGGCTCAAAACCCGGATCTGGTTTTGTTAGGAGCGACAGGGGAAGCAAAGATCTGGGAACACTTTGAGACGATCTAGTAGGACCCCTTGGGTGGCTTGAGACCAACGGCTTGAATCCTGGCGCAATGGTTGGGTCGGCGTTGGTTGGGCATTTCATGTTCTCCAACTCCCTAGCTGCAAAAATTGTGTACATTACAGTACTGCATTTGCCTCGCCGCATTTGTCATTGGCATTCCCCACTGTCACAGCTACGTTAGCCTTTCTGACATGCAAAGAGCTGTAGCCCCTTGGGAACGACGACGAGCCAATGCAGCAATGAGCTCATTCATGGCGTAAACACGTCGTCCCCTGTTCCGCCATTCGCACACCGATGAAAGCCGCACATGCTTATCTTTCGCCGAAACTCATCACAGCACTTCCGCATCGCTCGTGTCTAGGTCCGTGTCTTTTGGAGCGCTCCACCGTCAGAGAAGCACCTTCGCTCACCTTTACGCCAGCGTCGACCTCGCGTGCCACTGGAGGTTATCTCATTTCCACGCATCCGATATATTCTTCATTTGCACCACGATGGCGGGGTTGGAGAGCAGCGATCGGGAGCTTGCGTACTTGACCTATCTACTGGGGAACGAGCTGCTTGAACTGGACATCCCCGCCACACCCACCACTCAGCCTGACCATCAGAGGCCACTGCGATCTGCCGAGGGAAGGGGCAGAGCTTCGTCTGCAGAGCCGTTGCCGGTGCCCATGGCTCCCACCACCGTCAGCCTCGAAGAAATGACGATCTTCACGCAAGCTAGCGAGGCACAAGTGCGAATCTGCCCACAGTCGAGGAGCGCAGTGCGAGGAACTGGCTCGTTTCACGGGAGAAGCTTCTCTGAGCCTGCTAACAACGTGGACGTCTCCCCACCGGGATCTCTCGTGGCCTTTGGTTCAATGGCTGGACCTGCCACTCTGTTGTCAAGGCGGCCCTCATTGAAGCCTGCGTTTCTGGCTGTTGGCGCAGCAGCTCCCATGCCCTACCCTGCTGCGTTGCTTACAACACCTGGCACTGCAGCATTGGCAGCCTGTGACTTGGGGGCCAGTCAGCAGGGTGGAAGGTTGAGTCAATATCAACCTATTCCACCTGAAGCACCTGAAACGCGGAGAAACAAAGTCTTGTCATCCCATGCCTCTCCAGGTTCCCCAGGCCCCAGCACCTTGGACCCGATGAGGTCCCCACCCCAGAGCAATTGCAATCACTTGAGAACTGGAGGGTTTGGCATCACAAAGAAGAGTGCGACTGAGAAACACAGAAGGGCTCGTGTCAGGTATGCTTTCCCTGTTTTGATTGTTCCAAGCGAAGCACCATACCTGCCACATGCAGACAGTCTGACATAAGAGTTTTTCGTTATTGTGGCCTCGTGGCAGTCAGGGGTTTGCTAACCTGCGCGAGGTCATACCACGGGAATTCCTTAGCAACCACATTCAGAAGACACGGGGATTCACCCAAAAGGCTGACTTGTGCACACTGCTGAATGCAGCATCGGACTACATTGACTACATGAAGGTGGGTAGATTTGGGCCAGTGGTTAGTCTAATAGATATTGTGTTGCTTTCTAACGATGCCCGTGAATGGTTTTCTGCAGGGATACAAGAGTAATTTGGAGGCGCAGGTTGTACAACGTAGTTCTTTTGGGATGCAACCAAATAAATAGGATGCAACTAAACCTCTAACTAGGAATCTAGCTTGTCCAATCGAGTTTATTATGTTCACATAAGGTATTAATTTTTGTTTGTGAGGGGACACATGGTTATCAGATTTTCTGGGGCAATATCGAGGGCTGGCCAGTACCCCTTTTGAGCGGCGTGGCGCAACTGCTCCGGAACGCCACCTGACTCAACTCCGAGACGCCACCAATGAGATTGCACCTCGGGGAGTCGGGGCTGGACTGCACTGCTGTCACCAGAACAGCACCGTTCCTGTCGCCAAACCGTCCTACATGGCCTCTGCAACTAGAATTCCCGAAACGCACCAAACCAGTGTGACGCCGAGTTACATCCATTCAAGCGAAAGTGGTAACCTAACGTTCTGCGACATTGTCCTGTCGTCTAGTCTAGTCCTCCTGGGAAACTGAAGCCAAGCCTGCTGTCAGGCACAAGCATTCTTTCTGACAGTAGATTACCTGTCAGAACGATTACCAACTAACAACACGTTTAGCAGCACGGCAACTTTAGTAGCAACAGTAGCACGAAGACACGTGTTGTAAGTTGATAGGCCCTAAGTTTTGTTCCTGTAACGGTGTTTGTCCGTACTTTTAGGGTTCTGAATAGCTTGGGTGCGGCGTGGTAGCATACTAGCGAACTCTCTTCGCTCGAGGATTCAGGGTCCACTGGATTCTCCGTTTGGAGGACGACCCATTCTACTTCTACTTAGCTGTAGGAGTACACATGCGTCCAGTAACTTGATTCTTGACCTAGTAGGATTAGTTGAGTGGCTGTGGCGACCAGGGTAACAAGTAGGTAAAACAAGTGGTGCAATCAGAGGCATCCAGAACTGAGCGTCGTCAATAGCGGCAAAACCTGAAAAGGCAGTAGCCATGTGGATGTTCTACGCCATCGCGTTGCCGGTCACACTGGGCATGGTGATATGGACGCTCATATACTACGCGTCGCCGCGCGTGCTGCAGCACGTGCGAATCATCGTGGCGTACACGTGGTTCGTCAACGTCTCCATCGTCATCCTCGTCCCGGTCGACGTCTGGACGGTGCGTGCTTCACCTTGTTAGGATGCTGCGTCACTCCGCTTGTCAAGAAGACGGACGGCGTGCTCGTTGCCAGGAGTAGGGTAGTGGGTGTTTGACGATAGCCAATCTGTAGTGGTGAGAGGTAGCAGTGATAGCTGATTCTCACTAAGACAAGAGCAGCAGTACTGCAGGTTGGACAAGATAGTCAGTCTGTGGATGAGTTGGCCACGGTGCAAATACGCGATTTCCCCACTATAGTATCATCGATCCCATCCTTCAAGCGCGCATGAGCGAGCAGCATCGACTTGAGGCAGATAGCCCTCTGGTTCTCGCTGTCCCCTGCATCTGTCTCTGTGCATCGTGAGCGGCAGAAGCATCAGATGCTACGCTGCGTGGATTGTATGCGCGGATGCACGGGTTTCATGGACGGCTGTGTGCGATGGATGTTTGTGTCGTGGATGCATGGGTGTCATGGATGTGTGCGTGCCATGAACGCATGCGTTACATGGATGCATGAGTTTCCTGGATGCATGCCTGACATGCATGGATTTGCTTGGTGCATGTGTGGTGCGATGCTGGTACGGCTGGCACGTGCAGGCGATATGTGTGGAGAGCGAGGCGGGGCCCACGGGGATGGTCTCGGGGCCGTCAGCGGCGGTGTGCGGGTCCAAGCTGTCCGTGCAGTTCCTCTGGAGCTTCTCCTACTGGAGCGCCTACTTCCTCACTTGGTCAGACTGCCTGCCTTGCCACATCATGACACTGCCCACCTACTCCCACGGATGATGCAATTGCCTCTGTCTATCCCTTACTATGGTTACCAATCGCACCATTCTTCTTTGGCTCTCCTCCTCCCCCCCCCCACTTGCCTGCCGGGCTGCTCATCCCCCCATCATGCACGGCTGCCAGGGCGGGTTTAGTCCTGGATCGCATTCGTGAGTATTCTAAAAGTCCTTTTCTAATTCTGATTTCCATGCACCGGCCCCCAGGGTGATCATCCCGATCATGCAGGGGTACGAGGACGCGGGCGACTTCACGGCACGGGAGCGGCTGCGCACGAGCGTGCGGACGAACCTGATGCTGATCGGCATCGTGGGCGCTGTGGCCGTGGTGGGCATCATCATCCTGCTCGCCACCAAGGAGATGGCTTGGTGCGCGCACACACAGGGCCGAGAGAGAGAGAGCGAGAGAGGGGTGTTGGGCAGGGGGGATGAGACAGGGGGGGGCTGGGATAGTGGGAGGAGAGATTGGCAGCAGCGAGAGGGCGTGGGAGCCATGAGAGAGAATGGAAAGATGTGAAGAGGAGGGGAAGTTGTTTGGTTGGGGGAGGCGGCTGCACCGTGAGGCAAGGGGAGGCGTGTCTCCTCCTCAATCACCTTCTCACCTCTCCACCATTCCCCCTCTATGCAACCCTTCCCTTGCTCCACTCCTCCCCAACCCAGGGACAACATAGTGTCACTGGCCATAGGGGCGTCAAACGCGTTTGCGCTGATAACGGGCGCGCTGCTGCTGGGGTACGGGCTGGTGGAGATCCCAAGGGGCCTCTGGTGCCACGCCGACCTGGCGGAGCGGCACAAGTGGCTGTCGGTGCGCGTGGCGCGGGTGGCTGAGCGGCTGGACCAGGCGCACCAGGAGCTCAGCACCGCCATCGTGGTCAGAGCACCATCCCCACCCGTGTCCTCGCCTTGTAGCACTCGCTAATCATCCTCACCTCCCAGGGCACTTGGCTTCCTCATCATTCCGTCCTCCTGGACCGTTCTTCCCTTCCCCTCCCCCCCCCTGTGTGCCGGTCAGATTGCTCAAGCCACGTCGCTGCAGATGCCCCGCCACGATCCCCTGCGCCCCATGATGGAGATCATCGACGCCATGGTGAGATCACATGGCCTGTGATGGACGTACCACATGCCATGGTGAGATGAAACGACCTGTGATGGATGTACTGGAGGCCATGGAGAGATGACACGACCTGTGATGGATGTACTAGATGCCATGGTGAGATGAGTGTAACGTAGCGAGATGAAACAGTGCCATGATCCATAGATGGCAGACATGAGTGGCAGTGGTTAGGCATTCTATTGGCAGGCTGATGGTGGGTTGCGTGAGCTATGCGCCATAAAGCTACTACCAGCGTTGTCTCCTTCCTTATCCCTTCCACGTCTTCCCTTTCCCTCTCTTCACGCCCTTCACGGCCTTGGCACCTTCCCGCTACTCCACCATGCAGGCATGTGAGGACGCGAGTTTCAAGGCGTCTGGGGGCCAGATGGGCGAGAACGACATGGACTACGACGCCGACATCAAGAGCATGGCCGCCCTCCGCAGGCGCCTGCGCAACGCGCAGGACAACTACTCGCGCTGCAAAACGTGAGGAAGGGGGGGGGGGGGGGGTAGGTGGGTTGTTGGGGAGGGTAGGCGAGGGGTGGAGTGTGCCATGGAAGGATGTATACACGGGAGTGAGGTTGTTCTTAGTGCATGCTGACCGCTATCTGGCATGCGTAAACAGCTGAAGTGATTCCACTTGTGAGGCTCTTGCCCAACGTGTGCGTTCTGCATGGTTCTGTGCGTGTCTCCTTGCCCCCCTTGCATGCGTGCACGCGGCCCTGGCAGCGAGTACTGCACGGTGGTGTGGCAGGCGCTGCAGCTGGAGGAGACGCTGCACAACTGCTACCAGGGCACCAGGCGATACACATCCTACCTCCGCGAACCCAGAAAGGGCTTCTTTGCTCCCTTCCTCGACGTTGCGGGTGAGATGCCAAGCCTGCCTCATTGTCTTTCCACCCAAGCTTCATCTTTAGGCGCTTCTCCTGTGCCCAACCCCTCCCCTGCGACCGAACCAAGCCTTCCCTTACAGGAGTCTTGGCAGAGTGGTGGTGGCGCTGCATCATCCGCACCTATCTTCCAAGACAACATCACCTCCCTGCAACCCTCCTCCCGTCCCCCTACCCCTCAGAGTGGTGGTGGCGTTGCGCCATCCGCAGCCACGTGGTGCGTGCCTTCGCCCTCCTCCTGGGGCTCATCTCGCTGGCCATCCTCTTCGCCGAGGCCACGCTGCTGTCGCAGAAGTGGGTGGACCTGTCGCTCTTCTCCGTGCTCGTGCGCGGCGCCGCGCTGCATGGCGAGGCGGTGCAGCTCATTGTGTTCGTGCCGCTGGTGTACCTGTGTGTGTGCACGTACTTCTCACTCTTCAAGCTCGGCATGTTCTCCTTCTACTACCTCGTGCCGGGCCACACCGACTCCGTCTCGCTCCTTCTCAACTGCTCGTAAGGCTGCGCTCAACCAACCCCTTGCTGCATTTGACTTTTCATCGTCGCAGCTTTCGAGCTTATTCGATTTAGGCCCAGTGAAGATACCTCCGATGCTCTTCTTGTTGGATAGACCTGTGCTGTGATGGCCCATTTACTTCTGCAAATGACCCATGCATCTCACTCTCCCTTGCTGTGACTGGTGCAGCATGGTGTCGCGGTACGCTGCGCCCATGTGCTACAACTTCCTCAGCCTCATCCATCTGCGCCATTACAACTATGTCTCCGGCTCCGTCGAGCCCCTCGTCACTGTCTTCGAAAAGGTACGGCCCTTATTGTGTGCGTGGTGCGCTGATGCATCTCATCTCTGTGGCTGTGCTTCCCTGGTCATTTCACAGCGTTCACCCTTCCTCCGTTCGTGCTGGCTGTTCATTGGGTGTGATTGATTGCGCCCCATCCTCCTCATCACGCACACCCCATCCACCGCTCACACCCCTTGCCCCCCACACCCCGCCAGCGCATGGGCGTGCTGCCAGAGTCATTCGACCGCATCTACCCGCTGTGCATGGTGGCGTGGTCGCTGCTCATCGCACTCAACGTGCACCACCGCCTCTTCGACTCCGTCTCCCACCTCCTCTCACACTGTCGCGGCCTCTACAGCCGCACCTGGCGCCGCCTGCGCTTCGACGAGGACGGCGAGGGGGAGGAGGTGGGCGTGGACGGGCGGAGGGTGGTGGTCAAGGGCCACATGATACTGCAGAGAGGTGCGTGGGAGGGGGCTGAGGGGACAAAAGTGGTGGGAATAGCAGTGGGTCTGAAAGCCAGGTGTGAGGTAGCTGCATTTTCGGTGTCTTGGTGGTCACTCTTCCAGGTTGGGCGTTGCACCTGGACTGCCCTGCCATCTGCGTTCATCATCCCGCCACTGCCCTCTTCCTTCTCTTCGACGTGCAGTGCCTGTAGCACGCCGCTTCCACATCTCGTCCTCCCTTCCCGTCACTTCCCTCCATCGCCCATCCCCCCAGAGCGCGCCACCATAGAGCGAGGGCAGCCTCTGGGGGAGAGTGTGGTGCCGCTGGCTCGCCACTTCTCGTCAAAGGACCTCCATGCCTCCTCCTCCGCCTCCTCCCTGCTCTCAGGCCACTACTCCACCCCCACTGTACGTACTCGCTCTCATTCCCCTTACCCTTCTCCTTTCCTCTCGTTTCCTCCTCCCCACACCTCTCTATCCCCCTTCTTTCCCCCCTTTCCTTTGTCCCCTCACTCATTCTGCCTCAGCAATTCCTCTCCCACTCCTCTCCTGCTTTCTTCTCCTTGTTCCTGCTTTCTTCTCCTTGTTCCTGTTTTCTTCTCCTTGTTCCTGTTTTCTTCTCCTTGTTCCTGCTTTCTTCTCCTTGTTCCTGTTTTCTTCTCCTTGTTCCTGTTTTCTTCTCCTTGTTCCTGCTTTCTTCTCCTTGTTCCTGTTTTCATCGGCATTCTTCTCTCCTTTCCCCTCAGAAAATCCCCACCTCCCCACGTCCCGTCCCCCGCAGAAGGTACCTCACACGGACCCCAGCTCGTCGTCCTCCGCGGACCCGCTGCTGGACTCGCGGATAACGGCCGTCAGACCACCGGGGGGCAACCCCGTCCCTGCCAGTGGCAGCGGCAAGGACTTGGAGTCAGCGTCGTTGCTGAGGACGGGGGTCAGCAGCAGCGGCTCTGTGAAATACACCAGCATGCTCTCCCACAAGGACCACAACAACCTCACTGCTGCTGCTGGCAGTGCCAGGAAGCCCCAGCGGCCTCCTGCAGGGGGCGCTTCAGGCGCTTCATCAGGTGCTGCCTCCCCTGCAGCAACAGCAGCAGCAGCAGCAGCAGGTGTGGTAGCGAGGTTGGGGCTAGAGGGCAGCATCAAGTCGAGCTCAGCAGGCGACCTGCTCCCTCTGGGTCGGGAGAAGTCAAGGCAGGCCTCTGTGCCAGGCAGTCCCCTCCTGCTCTCCCAAGCCGCCTCCCCCCATGTCACTGCCAGGCTACCACCCATCAGCACCTCCGCTCACTCCACCCCATACCACCTGTCTGCTGCTGCTGCTGCTCCTGCCGGTAGCACCACACCGACCCGACCCTTCTCGCCTCCCTCTCTCCTCTCTTCTGCGTTGGGCCTGGGCTCTGCAGCAATGGTGTCAACCCCACAGCGGTACCTCTGGGGCGGGCAGGCAGCAGCAGCAGGAGAGCAGCAAGATGCCAGTACCCTGCCAGGTAGTAGCCATGCAGGGGGCTTATCACCCACAGAGTCCCCGCTTATCTCGTCGAGCCAGAGCGGGGCAGCAGGTATAGGTTCAGGGGGGATCACCCCCAGCAGCGGCAGCAGCAGCCACAGGTCTCAAACACTGATGGAGTCCCGCTGGTCTCAGGCTGTTACATCCCGGTTGCGAGACGCCTCGTCCAGCAGTACAATGGGCAGGCTGAGGGAACTGCTAGGGAGTCCACGGCAGCACAACAAGGATGAGACGGGTGCGGATGCAACCGAAAGGAGTGGCTTGGAAGGTGGTGGTTTGACACGAGAGGCTGCTCCGGACCTGGACAGGATATTTGAGAGCTTGCACTCACGGCGAGCAGCACCACTTGCAGATGATGATGAGGATGACCTGCAGTATCAACGTGGATTGCAACGATCAGGAAGGGATCAGGAAAGTAGATGACAGTGAGTGACAATGGTGTGTTCCAGTGCAAGAGAAGCAAACAATTACGAAGTGGACAGGAAACCACTTGCACATTCTTTGATTATATACATAGAGCACGTACCATCTGTCTTCTCATTATTATGGATCAGAGATTCACGTAATGTCCTGTATCTTCTAGGGCTCACCTGCTCTCTACAGTCACCCAAGTTTTCGTGGTTGTCCCTTCGAGCCTTACCCCGACAATGCCGATTGCCTTTCCTCCAATCAGAGGGTGTGATCGCCCTTTGTGGCATGGAATTGGCCGCTGCAGTTCGCGAATGGCAGCCCATCACGCGCCACGCAATAAGCGATTGGCCAATGGAGGCTTGTCCGCCCCACATGCTTTGGTGACCGTGCGAATAGGACCTGGGGTTGGGCAGAGCATTGCCCGAACATTGCTGCGCTTGGCGATCGGTTGCTGTGCTGTCAGCCGCATCTGCTTGCACCCATTCTCCTCCAGCGAAGAGTTCCCTCTCGTGCAGCTTGGCTCCTGCTGCTGCTCCGCCATTCATGGAGGGACTCGCCAGAGCAATGCTGCCACCAAGGCGCTTGCTTACACCAGAGTACCATCGCGTTTGTCAGAGTGCTTATTCAAGGCCTATCTACGTTTGCCACCTTGATGTGCGAAGATTGAAGCCGTGGGATGTCACCGCGAAGAAGACTAGCTAACTACTCAAGTCGGGTCACTGCGTAGCTTAGATGGCGTCATCTTCAACACCGATCTTCCCGGTCCAGCCGATGCCCTCGTTCGAATCGTTTCAAGGTAGAAGGTTTTTTATTTCTATGAAGTGCGTCTAATCTTCATCACCATCTGGGTCTTATTTCGAGCTATTTCCTGCTGGCAGGCTTCGAAGAAGCTACGTTGAGGGTCAATCCTCCCAGGTCAGCCATCCCCGCTAGCGTTAAAAAATGCTGAGAGATAAGTTATATGTGGGGTTGCTGACAGCGTCGTTTTGTTTTCAGCGTTGTTTTCGACAATCACTCTGATCCAGTCTCAACTCTTGTTAAAGTGGATAGCGCAAACAAGCAAGGCTGCCTGCTTCAGGTCGTGCAGCTTCTAACCGACCTTGATTTTATCATTTCCAAAGCTTACATTTCTTCAGATGGTGGATGGTTCGTTGACGGTACGTTACTTGCACACCCCAGTTTGTAGAGCTCTTGCAGCTTCTCCCTACTGCCGTCTGATTGTCCTTGGGTTTCTCTTATGCAGTCTTTCATGTGGTGGACCAGCTGGGGCAAAAGGTGATCGACGAAAGCGTGATTGGATTTATTAAGAAGGTGAGCCGAGAAACAGCCATTTTTTCGTGAGCGTCTGCGCACTTGCTGACTGTTCTTCTTCCACTGCTGCAGGCGCTGGGTGCTACCAAAGAACATCCCGTTCCTGATGCAAAGACCTGCCTAGGAAAGCCTGTCGCTGACGCAATAGACTTCGAGCATTCCGTCATAGAGCTCACAGGGTATGACCGCCCTGGGCTTCTCTACGAGGTGTCGGAAGTGTTGACTAAACTGGGATGCAATGTGGTGGGAGCAGAAGTCTGGACGCACAATAACCGTGTGGCTATTGTCGTTCACATTACGCAAGCGGTCAAAGGTGGACCTGTCAGCGACCCTGCTGTTCTGGCCGAAATGAATGACAGACTTTGTTCTGTGATGGAATCAGACAGCACCAGAATCGAGGCTCGCCACAGTTATTTTGTTGGGGAGGCCCAAACAGACCGGAGGCTGCATCAGCTGATGTTTGCAGACAGGGACTATGAAGCTGCTGGGATGAATATCTTCCCCACAGGTGCCGGGGACGAGAAACTTAATCCAAGTGTTTCTGTGGGAAATCTTACTGGGTCGCAGTACACCATAATTAAGTTGACCTGCCTGGACCGACCGAAGCTTCTGTTTGACACGGTCTGCACATTGACGGACATGCAGTACATCATTCACCATGCCACGATCGAGTCAGAAGACGATGTGGCGTTTCAGGTCAGTAAACATTTTTACCTCCATGATTTCTGGGTTGCACAGAGACATTTCCTTGCTAATGATGGCCATTCGGACCTCTTACTTCGGTTGTGTGTGTCAACTGCAGGAACTTTACATCAGAACCATGGACGGCTCCATGCTGGACACTGAGGCTGAGAGGGAGCGGGTTGTTAAATGCCTTGAAGCAGCTATTCTGCGTCGCAGCCCAAAAGTAAGTCACGCTTTGTTCACTTTGCTGCTGGGTTCGAGGCCAGCAACGATTTGTACCTTTCTCATCTGTGGTTTAGTCACATCGCAATAATTTCTGTTGTGGCAGGGTATATGCCTGGATCTCTGCACTGGTGATAGGGTTGGTTTGCTGTGTGATGTCACACGGGTTCTCCAGACGCACAACCTATCCATCACGGCGGCTAACATATGCACGCGTTGGGGGAAAGCGGTCAACGAGTTCTACGTCACTGATTCGGCCAATCGCCCTGTTGATTTCAGCATCATTGAGGCCATTCGTGAGGAGATTGGCCCTGAGATGCTGACCATTCGTAATGTGGCACCTCCCATTTTCAGCTCGTCATCGCCGCCTCAGGAGGAGTCCTCTTTTTCTTTCACCAGATTGTTTCGCTCTCTTTCTCTAGGGCTGTCTAGGGAAAATCAGAGCAAGCGAGCTCCACTATCATCTAGCCTCACATAAAGGTGGTTGTGTGGATATGTTTCCGAAAGGCCAACAGCCGTTGGCCCATGACCGGAAATCGATGTATATAATGTTCTAACAAAGGCATATAAAAAGGTGGCTTCCCCTTGTCAGTTCACATCTTTACATATCCATGTCATAACCTTCAGCTTAGGATTTTGATAGGACTACGAATGCAAGTAGTGGTTGTTTGGTACATTAGAACCCCACGAAATCCTGTATCGAAACCAATTCACATACCTACAGCAAGCAATGGAACGGCCGAGTGGTCAGTGCATGTAGACATGCGAGGGTTTGAGTCATTCAGCGATTTCGTTTCTTCGCTCGGGTTTGGTTTGGTGGCTGTGCTCGATCCAGTGGGTAGACCTGGTGGATAGCACACTTGCGTTCGAGAGTTTCCGAGCTGATCCCTGAGGCCTAATCTCGTCATCTCTGGCATATTTTGGTACGCTGCTACCTGCTGTGTTTGCCTTCCTACCTTATGGTCCGCCATTCTTACAAACCTTAGCCGCCCTCGTCCAGAGTGCAGTGCTGGTGCTCGATTCAGCGCTTCGCGCTCACCTCTTTCTAGTTGATGTCTCAAGAAGTGCTCACTTTAGACTTGGGTACACTTGTGGACGTGAAATGTGGTTTTGAAAAAGGTGGTCTCGTGATAGTCGGGTAACCTTCTCAAGCAAGCTAGAAGAATACATTCGCGAGAGACAGGCTAACACATGGCGTTGTCTCCTACGCCGATCTCATTTCAGCCGAAGATTTCAATGGCGAGAACTTCAGGTGACTAATCTTCCACAGTTGGCAAGTGCACCGTTTTAGTCCGTTGCTTAGCAAGGGTGTTTCTGTTTGCAGGCTTCGAAGAGGCTGCATTACGGGTCAATCCACCCAGGTGAAGCTCACGCGCTTCATGAGAACAACCATGAAAGCATCTTCCCCTGCGGCGTCGCTGACGATTGTCCTGTCGCTCGCAGGGTTGTTTTCGACAACCACTCTGATCCAGTCTCAACTCTTGTTAAAGTGGATAGCGCAAACAAGCAAGGCTGCCTGCTTCAGGTCGTGCAGCTTCTAACTGACCTTGATCTTGTCATTTCCAAAGCTTACATTTCTTCAGATGGCGGCTGGTTTGTTGATGGTACGTACCTTTGGCCCCGTTGCGTATGGAGTCATGTCAATTCCATCAGAGCAGCTTTGACACCCTCTCAGTTTCCCCCTTCCAGTGTTTCACGTAGTGGACCAATTGGGACAGAAAGTAACTGACAAGAGCCTTATCCGCTTCATTGAAAAGGTAAGCTTCATTCTTAGTTAATGTGCTCGGGGACTTCCGTTTTCATGCTGAAATGCCTGTTCATTGCGTTTGCAGGCCCTGGGAGCTTCGAAAGAACATCCTGTCCCTGATGCAAAGACCTGCTTAGGAAAGCCTGTTGCGGACGCAATAGACTTCGAGCATTCCGTCATAGAGCTCACAGGGTATGACCGCCCTGGGCTTCTCTACGAGGTATCGGAGGTTTTGACTAAACTGGGATGCAATGTGGTGGGAGCAGAAGTCTGGACACACAATAACCGCGTAGCTTTTATCCTGCACGTCACAGAGGCTAGTAATGGCGGACCTGTTAGTGACCCTGCTGTCTTGGCTGATATGCGTGAGCGACTCTGCTCTGTGATGGAATCGAACAGCATTAGGATCGAATCCCGGAGCAGCTTTTTCGTTGGGGAGGCTCAGACTGATCGGAGGCTGCATCAGCTGTTGTTCGCGGATAGAGACTATGAAACAATGGGGCTCAATGCCTTCCCTACAGGTGTGGTCGAGGAGAAGGTGCGGCCGAGCGTTTCTGTGGCCAACTCTCCAGAGTCGCAGTACACAATCATCAAGCTGACCTGCGTGGACCGACGGAAACTTCTGTTTGACACGGTCTGCACATTGACAGACATGCAGTACATCATTCATCATGCCACGATAGAGTCTGAGAACGATGTGGCGCACCAGGTTAGCACTACACATCGTGCCTTGCCATTTGTCTGCATTCTCGTACGTTCCTTAATACTTTGGTTATCATGTCTGTGTTTCAGGAGTACTATGTCAGAACCATGGACGGCTCCATGCTAGACACCGAAGCTGAGCGGGAGCGGGTTGGGAAATGTCTTGAAGCGGCTATTTTGCGTCGCAGCCCAAGAGTGAGTGTCGTTTTTCATACTCTCCTGCTGGCCTAGCGAAGATCAAGTGACTGAATCGGCTCCTGTGTCTGCATGTGGCTTGGATGTGACATTTTGGGGCTCCTTCTGTGGCAGGGTTTGTGCCTTGACCTCTGCACAGGTGATCGCATTGGCTTGCTGTGTGACGTCACACGGGTGTTCCAGACTCACAACCTATCCATCACGGCTGCTAACATCTGCACGCGCTGGGGGAAGGCAGTAAATGAGTTCTACGTCACCGATTCGGCCAACCGCCCTGTTGATTTCAGCATCATTGAGGCCATTCGCCAGGAGATTGGCCCCACGATTCTAACAGTCCGCAATGTGGCACCTCCACTCTTCAGCTCTTCACCACCTGAGGAAACCCAATTCTCTTTCACAGGATTGCTGCGGTCACTCTCTTTAGGCTTTTCCAACATGTACCAGACCAGGGGTGCTCCACATTCATCCAGCCTTGCGACAAGGAGGCTCTGAGCATGCCTTGTTACAGATTCGCCCGCGTTGTAGGAAAGACGGAGGATCCTCCTCTGTACATAATCTAGTAGCTCTTTCATCCTGTTGGGTATGTATATCCTTCCCTGGAAAGCTCTGCAGCTGTTGTTGTAGGGCGCCTCATTTGGTCATCAATTGGCTTGCTGTGGTCATCAGTTGCTGGATGCGGTGTCAACAGTCACATGCAGGCATTGTATTTCAACACCAGCTTCTTTCATCTTCCACTTAAAGCCCGCGGATAAAATAGCAGACCTGGAAACCACTTGAATTTGGTGCTTTGAAATCCGTCTTAGTATAGAATAGAAGGCAGCTCTGAGTTCAAGCCTGAACAAGAAAAGTGCATCGAAACGACTTTTAGTCGAGCTTGCTGATTGGAGGAATGACGAAAGAATCGTTTTGCTGTTTGTTGCGACACGATCATTTGGATGCGATTTGCGCAAAAACACTGTGTGCATCGCACGGAGTTTCAACGACGGGTTTGGGCGAGAAGCTTGCGACAAGGAAATGCAGGCGCTTTATGACTGCGAAATTCAAATTTCCAGGTCTGCAATTCCGGAATCAGCTACTCTTCGCCAAAAAAACACTGTTCTTAACGCATTTTCACTGTTCACGGAACAACGAATTCTGTCGCACGACGCGTGTTGCACTGTTCACCGAATGGTTTCGTGCAAAACTGTCGCCAAACCGCCGCGGTCAGATTCCGCTATGCAAAACGAAATGTTTCTATTCTGTTTCGTTTACTCTAAAGATTGTCATGTGCCAAGTTCAAGAGGAAATTAAACAGCCCTCTTGATTGCTATTATAGCCACGGGCTTTAATATTTTGCGCTCACTTTTAAGAGGATTCACAAGGCAGGCAAGTAGGCATTGCAAAAACTGTTCACTATAACCTAAAATATGTCCATGCTGTAGCCAGATGCCATGCTACAGACACACAGGAGTCAGGCCATGCTGCAAACAGCATTTAGGCTTCTGTGCAAAACGTACCAGTGAAGTGAGCTTGAAGGTAATCTACAGATAGAGCAAACCAATGTTGTGTAAGAAGCAACAAAACTACCCAGCGCTTGTGTTTCCACGCGTATTGTGCCTACCGGTACCTGAGAGTGCCTTCGTAGCTCACACATGGCCTTGTCAATTGGCAACCTCTCTCACACGGTACACGGATCGCCCTTGCGCCTCGTAGTACGTCCTCATGCACAGCTCAGCCACCAGGCCGAGCCCAAACAACTGGCGCAGGGGGGAAGCATTAGGAGATGATGGGTTTGGCCTGGAGCTGATTGGAGTGATGCAGGGCATGGGTGAGGGGTGAAGTAGGGACCAAGAGAGGAGAGAAGGCATGACAGAGCAGGGACAGGGAAGGGCAAGAAGAGAGGGGCACAGCGAATGATGAGGGACGGGTGGGGAACTAGGGAGAGAGAGCAACCCCAGCACTTACTACGAATCCAGCAACAACAAACTCAAGAGAGGCCACGAGGTGCGCTGCGCCCACCACCATGGCCATGCCCACGCCATACGCCGCAGCAGCCTTAAGCGCCGCCGCGCAGAAGAGGACGAAGAAGACAGCAGCAGCGAGTAGCGTGAGGGCGGCGAGGGGGCCGAAGAAGTGCATGGGCCGGTCTCGGAAGCGCGTGAGGAAGGCAACGGTGAGCAGGTCCATGAGCACACGGGGGGTGCGCGAGAGGTTGTACTTGGACACGCCCACCTGGCGCGGGTGGTGCTGCACCTGAGACCATGCAGCGAGAGGGGGAAAAGGACCGCATGAGAGAGGGGGTGCATGGAGGAGTGACAGGATCCATACAAGCACATATGGAAAGAGCTGCACCTCAAACCCAAGCCTCTTGATGAAAGCATGGAATGCCTTGGGCCGCCCGTCCCTTGCTGCTCTTCCATACCTCGAGCTCAGATATGGAAGCGCCCTCCATGGCGGCGAGGGCGGGCAGGAAGCGGTGCAGCTCGCCGTAGAGCCGCATGGAGCGCACCAGCGACCCGCGGTACGCCTTCAGGCTGCACCCATAGTCGTGCAGACGGACCTGCGCATAGTGCACATATGGATGGGGGCGGGAAGAGAGATAGGGCAGGGTAATCACAAGCATAAGCTGGAAACATACCGGGGAAGGGGGGGACCACACACAAACAATCACGCTCATGTTACAGGAATTCCCCTTGCAAGGAACATACCCCTGTGACAGCCCCAATGAGCAGATTAGCCAGCGCCGAGGGAAGATTGCGTGAGAAAAAGTCATCCTTGCGCGCGCGCCGCCACCCGCACACCATGTCGTAGCCCCCGCCGTCCCGCTCCCGCCCTGTCACCCATCTCGCCCCCGCCTCCTGCCCCACCACGCCCTTCCTCCCCAGCAGCAGCAGGCGCAGCAGCCGCGGAATGTCAGAGGGGTCGTTCTGCAGGTCGCCGTCCAATGTCACTATGAAGTCGCCTGCAGAGAAGCGCGGGGGGGGCGGGGGGGGGGGGGGAAGAGTGGGGGAACGGGGGTCACATGAGAGGGATGCGCGTGCGGGCGAGAGGGGACACGTGGCGGGGCAGTGGTTGAGTCAAATACCAGTGTGCACTCAGACATCCTCGGAATGCATCTTGAACCCACCTCAAAGCAAGCACTGATTGTTTGAGGGGGAAACAGTCCCCTGCAGCACAGTCACCTGCAGCACAGTCACCTGCAGCACAGACACCTGCAGCACAGACACCTGCACCACAGACACCTGCACCACAGACACCTGCAGCACAGACACCTGCAGCACAGACACCTGCAGCACAGACACCTGCAGCACAGACACCTGCAGCACAGACACCTGCAGCACAGACACCTGCAGCACAGACACCTGCAGCACAGACACCTGCAGCACAGTCATCTGCAGCACAGTCACCTGCACCACAGACACCTGCAGCACAGTCACCTGCAGCACAGTCACCTGCACCACAGACACCTGCAGCACAGTCACCTGCACCACGGTCACCTGCAGCACAGTCACCTGCAGCACAGTCACCTGCAGCACAGTCACTTGCACCACAGTCACCTGCACCACAGACACCTGCACCACAGTCACCTGCACCACAGTCACCTGCACCACAGTCACCTGCACCACAGTCACCTGCACCACAGTCACCTGCAGCACAGTCACCTGCAGCACAGTCACCTGGACCACAGTCACCTGCAGCACAGTCACCTGCACCACAGTCACCTGCACCACAGTCACCTGCAGCACAGTCACCTGCACCACAGTCACCTGCACCACAGACACCTGGACCACAGTCACTTGCACCACAGTCACCTGCAGCACAGTCACCTGCAGCACAGTCACTTGCACCACAGTCACCTGGACCACAGTCACCTGCAGCACAGTCACCTGCACCACAGTCACCTGCACCACAGACACCTGCAGCACAGTCACCTGCACCACAGTCACCTGCACCACAGACACCTGCACCACGGTCACCTGCAGCACAGTCACTTGCACCACAGTCACCTGCACCACAGACACCTGCACCACAGTCACCTGCAGCACAGTCACCTGCACCACAGTCACCTGCACCACAGTCACCTGCAGCACGGTCACCTGCAGCACAGTCACCTGCACCACAGTCACCTGCACCACAGACACCTGCACCACGGTCACCTGCAGCACAGTCACCTGCAGCACAGTCACTTGCACCACAGTCACCTGCACCACAGACACCTGCACCACAGTCACCTGCACCACAGTCACCTGCACCACAGTCACCTGCACCACAGTCACCTGCACCACGGTCACCTGCAGCACAGTCACCTGCAGCACAGTCACTTGCACCACAGTCACCTGCAGCACAGTCACCTGCACCACTGTTACCTGCACAACAGTCATCTGCAGCACAGTCACCTGCACCACAGACACCTGCACCACAGTCACCTGCAGCACGGTCACCTGCAGCACAGTCACCTGCAGCACAGTCACCTGGACCACAGTCACCTGCAGCACGGTCACCTGCACCACAGTCACCTGGACCACAGTCACCTGCAGCACAGTCACCTGCACCACAGTCACCTGCACCACAGACACCTGCAGCACAGTCACCTGCAGCACAGTCACCTGCACCACAGTCACCTGCACCACAGACACCTGCACCACGGTCACCTGCAGCACAGTCACCTGCAGCACAGTCACTTGCACCACAGTCACCTGCACCACAGTCACCTGCACCACAGACACCTGCACCACGGTCACCTGCAGCACAGTCACCTGCAGCACAGTCACCTGCAGCACAGTCACCTGCACCACAGTCACCTGCACCACAGACACCTGGACCACAGACACCTGCACCACGGTCACCTGCAGCAGAGTCACCTGCACCACAGACACCTGCACCAGAGTCACCTGCAGCGTAGTCGAAGCCGGCCGCCATGGCAGCAGTCTGTCCAAAGTTGCGGCGCAGCACCACCACCCGCAGCTCGGGCCTCTCTGCTGCCATTGCCTTGAGCAGGAGGGACGTGCCTACGGCGGGGGGGGGGGGAGTTGGGAGAATAATATTTGGCGGATGGGGGTGAGCGCACTGGGAAAGGTTATGGAGGACGCAGGGAGGCCTGGAGGGGGGTCCGATGGGGGGGTGCCAATGTGGCGCACCGCGACTGAGGAGGGTCCCTCTGGCCCTCAACCCGCACCCCTCGCTGCACTTCACTGCCCCACTCAGCTTCCGAGCTTCCTTGTCCGTCCTTCAACATATCAACCACCTGAACTTTCTTTCTTTCTTCCTTGAACATTCCACTCACCATCCGACGACCCATCGTCCACGCAAATTACTTCGTGCGGCCACCCCGCGCGGCTCAGCACGTCGCCGACCCTCTCCACCAGGATCGGGATGCTCCGAGCCTCGTTGAACAGGGGGATCACCACCGACACTGTTGGCAGGTCCGGAACAACCTCCACTGGTGGGCCTGACGTCCCTGGTGACGTGGCGAGGGCGCTGCGAGCAGCGGATTGACGCCCCGGCGTTGAGCGATGGACGGTGGAGGGGGCGCGCGGCAAAGAGAGCCGCGAAACGTCGGGTCTGGGAAAGGGAGCGGAGACGCGGGGATACATTCACAGCGGAGAAAGATGGACGACGGAGAGTGTGTGTGCACGAAGGAGCAGGAAAACGCACAGGAACCCTAAATTTCCTTAGCGTCCCGCGCTCTGGGCTGAGAGGCGGAAGAGCAGGGTTGGACAGAACGAGACGGCAACAGAGCAGGTGACGCTAAGCGACAGCTAAGTGACGCTGATCGCAACACCCGAAGCTGACGTCACCCCACCTTCGCCAGGAGTCAGAACGAGAACGGCTGAAGACAGCCTCTCGTGCTCTGATGACGCTCTCTACTGATCGCCTCGACGCTCGAACATGCGATGCTATTAGGGTGGGTGCACCATGGCTACTAGTCTGTAGCACTTCAACAACTGAGTGCACGCAATCTAACGCGGCTCGTGAAGCCGACGCCATTACGCGTCAACTGATCGTCGCTAAGGAGACACTGGCGTATGACAGCTATTATAGATTGATATTCGAAGAAAGCCTGTGACCATTAGAGTGGAAACGATGCATCCTCGACTACGCCTGGTTCGAGTCAAGCCCTTGCATCCACCATCTAGCAGAGGCCCTCGTTATTCTCATAGAAATAGAGACTTCTCGCACGCCTAGCCAAAGACATTTAGAAGGCGACCTAGCCAGGTCAAACAGTACCACTAAGGAGGCTGCTTCATGGCTGAGCGCCTAGGAGGCTTGGTTGCGCCGTGGCGAGGCGTGAGAGCTGTGGCGATGGCGAGGAGGGGAGGCTATGCAGGATTGGCCGAGAACAGGCGAAAGTAATTGAGTGTGGTAACTCTGCACACGATGGATGCTGCAGGCACAAGGACCTCCCGCGCTTTTTGCAAGCCCTTTTCGGCTCGCGAGTTATTTCCCGCCATTTCTTGATCCACTTAAGTGACAGTGTTTTAATACAGTGGGCGCGATTGTTACAATACTATCTTTCAAGGAATCTATAAAATCTTATGCCTTCCGCGGTAATTAAAAAAGTGCTGAGAAAGCTACTGATTTCACGGTAAATGAAGTCAAGACCTACTTAGCAGCTAGCTTGGCTTTGGCAGGGGAGGCAGATGCAGGAGCCTTCGCGTTCACCTCTGTCCAGGCCTCAATCCACGTCACCATAGCGTCCCCTAGCTTGGCGAAGTACGGGTCCAACGAAGAGAGCTTGTCCTTCACCTGTTTAGCAAGTTCCAGGTAGCATTGCTCTACTGTTGTCGCCTCCTTGGGCAACTTCACTTGTTGGAAGAAGGGGATGATGTCTTCCTGCCAGAAGATGCCCTTATACTCCTTTTTCAGGTTGACAAACGGATTGCTGGCCTTGCTGTGCCAAATGTACGGCAATCCAGTCTTCACTCCAAGACCCAAATGATCGCAAATCACCTGAAACACAGTGCAAGAGATAAATTTAACAACAATGACCGACAGCACCTTTTCAGGGCATCGAGACCAGGACACACCCGTGATCGACGAGAAAGACGTTGCAATCACCATCGCAGAAACCGCATTACTAGCTTGGCAAGCGATTTTGAATCGTGGGCCGAGCTAAGGAGGGCCCTGCCCAAGGGCCTGACATAGACTGACCACCCCCACAGAATCGTAAACGATGGCGGCAAAAGTTTGAGAGCCAGCCCTGCATTCATGTTTCTGTGTCATGCAGGCATTGAATCGTTTGGAAGCACCCGTTGTTGAACGTGGTCTTGCCGGGCTTACAAGTAAGCGCGAATGAAATGAGTCCAAATAATGAATGTGGTTTCTTTTGCGGAAAAGCGCGCATCCTAATCTATTGTGGATTTGGGAGTGCAAATCGTTGCCAGCCGCACAACCGGCAACACGTTCTCAAATACAACGCTTTAGTGTGTCAGTCAACGGACTTCGAATTCATTCCCTTCAGTTTCATCGTCATCTTTCTGGTCCCTCTACACAAGTCACGTACCTTCATGCACCAGCCCGCCCACATGTCATCGTATCGTCCGATCGGCTGCCCGTCGCCCATGAGCCCGAAGTACATGGCTGGCCCAATGAGCTCGCGGTCGAACGCCAGGTTCATCCCGCACATGGGGAAGAGGGTTCCCTTGGGAATCGTCATCACCGCATCGACGTATCTGCCAGGTGTAAGCGAAAATGAGTCAGTTACAGCTTGAAAGTTGGTGGATGGGTGTACGTGAAGAATATCTGGGAGTGTATACCTTTTGTTCCTCTCGCTGGGCTTGACGAGCTGGGTGGGAGCGTCGTAGTCAGGGATGTTGAGCCACAGGCCGTGCGACGCCGCTGTCGAAACGCCTTCCCTGAGGCTGAAGGGGTAGCCTCGGACGAAGTCAGCCCCCTCTCTGTACGGATCGTACAGCGTGTTGAAGAAGTAAGGCGTGGATGGGGATAGCAGGTTTTTGATGTGCTGCTGAAGCGCGTTGATGTCCTTTCCGGAGGGATCTTTGGCAACCTATGGACACAAGACGACGTGCATCAATTAAGTCACCGTCCATGGAAATAAACAGATCAGATTACGTGTAACCGTCAAGACGAATCGTGTTTAACTTACGAAGCAATCGTCGTCGATCGTGTAGATGTACTTCTTCTTCGACACCATGAAGCCGAAGCACCTGCACGCGCTGTCCTTGAACGAGATGCACGACGCCTTCGGGCCGAGGATCCGGTTGATGTCATTTCTGTTGTAGAGCTCGTAGTCGAAGCCAGAAGGGACCTTGATGACCTTTGTGGGATCCCCATCCTGGACTATGATCAGATGGTATGGCTCGAAGAAAGGCCGCCATTGCTCAAGGAAATCAAGGTTACGAATGGTAGGAATGACAATGTCTAGCTGATCTTTCAGAGGGATCTCGTCGGCCATGGCGTCTGAAATCACACTAAGCGATAATCAGTGAAGAGTTGAGGAACGAACAAGCCGAAATTGAGAAACGAGGAGCTCGAACTCTACAGCAGGCAGATTCAGATGCAGAACTAATTGTTTTGAATCGTAGGTGCAGGAATATACCAGAGTGGAGTGAGCGGGAATACATTCACAGCAAGTGAATGGTTTGTTCGCTCGATGTAGGTTGGGTGATCTGGCGGTGCAACACGGCAAGGAGCAAGCTTCGGTGCGAGCCTCGTGTCAGTCGAAAGAGACAGAAGCAGGCAGCACCAACTCCTGGGACCCCGACAATTGGCGGGCTTGGCAAAGCGCAAGATATCGTCTAGCGTAGGTCGCACCGTGTTGCGAAGCGAGGCAGGGGTAACGCGGAAGACCGCACCGTTGGAAACGCGACCACTTTATGCGTTGCCTTCGTTTAGATGCGAAGAAGCTAGCTAAATACGTGTCATAGTGGGTAGCCCCTCTACATATGTCGAAGTCTAGAATTGCACACTACGATTATCATGTACCTACCCACATCACAACAATAAATCAGCCTTAAACAATTATTAACATCCATGTGTGAATCCCCCAACAATCTTTTTGTCAAAAGAGGTCATCATAAGCGATCATTGAGCGCCACCCCCTACCAGTGTTACTATCAGCTATAGCACCACCACCACCAGCATCAGCATTACGCCACGCATTTCCTGAGAGTGACAAAGCTTCCTGCATGGAGTGCATATTGCCTTGTGGCTCCATCTGATGGTGAAGGCTCATGTGCATGTGGCCCATGGGAGCAGGTCCCACTGGCATGGGGACAGGAGCAGCACCAGACAGCACTGCCATGGCTGTAGCACTGGCTGCTGCTGTAGCTGCCAGCATCTTCATGCGGCCATTCTGAAGCTTCGAAGAACCTTCACCAAAGGAGAACCCCCCAACGCCCTTCTTCCATTCTGGCAGGGACCCATGTGCCCAGGAGACCCGCACCTGGTGGGACGCAGAGGGAAGAGACAAAGAGGAGGGATACGGCGCATGAGGACTGCAGAATGCTGCTGGTGTGACGGAATGACAACCCTGGTGGCACACATGGGTACACCTGCGATCAAGGACGAGAGCCGAGAACCTTCCAGAAGAACACAGACCAAGCTAGCAAGGATAAAAGAACTCAACTCAAGGGAGCAAAAAAGGATCATCATCTCACCCGCTGGCCCCGGACAACGATAGTAGACTTGCCCTCCTCCCCCGCAGCGATGGCCGCCTCTGCCTCTTCGCGCCTGGAGAACCCCACAAACCCGTAGCTCTGCAGCTCCACCATGCGCGCGTGCCCCACCGCGCCGAACCGCGAGAACGCCTCAGACAGCTCGTCCGCGGTGGTGGCGGGGTCCAGGTCGCCTATGAACACGCGGTGCTGCCCCGCACTGCCCCCATCCTGCGATCCGTTTCGGCTGCGACTGCCACGCTGCTGCTGACTGCGCCTGGGCTGGTCGTGGCGGTGGCTGTGGTGAAGGTGGTTGTGAGCATGGCGATCGTAGCCATGCTGATGGTCGCTCCGTTGCTCCTTGTCACTCCCCGCCCCCTCGCCTCTGCTGCCGTCCCGCCCCCTGTGCCGCTTCTCATCGCCTCTCTCATACTCACACGCCTCCCTCGTCCCCCTCTCCTCGCTCGCATGCCGTTTCCTCTTCCCTCCTCTTTCCTCCTCCTCATCCCTCTCCCGTCCCCTACCCCTGACCGCATCCCCCTCCCTATCGCCCTCCGCGCGTGCCCGCTCTCCTCTCGCCCCTCCCCGAGAGTCGCCGTGAGGCTGCTGCGCTCTGCGGAGGGGCGCGGGCCGCTTGAAGCTGGCGGCTCTGCCCACGTGCGGCGCGGAGGGCGTGGATGGCGAGGCGAGGGAGGTGCCGACAACTGCAGGTGTGGATGGGGACGCGGGCGACGAGGCGGGAGACGCGGACGCTTCCTTGGGGCTCGCGCTTGCTTCCTGCTGGGAGGAAAGTGGGGGCGGGTGAGTTACATGAATTTGGGCGGCTTATTGTACCATCAATTACCGCCGCTCACCGTCGCTCACCTCACCGTCGCTCACTCACCTTGCTCTGTGACAGCATCATCGCTCACCTTGCTCTGCGACAGCATCATCACTCACCTTGCTCTGCGACAGCATCGTTGCTCACCTTGCTCTGCGACAGCATCGTTGCTCACCTTGCTCTGCGACAGCACCTTCCTCGCCTTCTCCAGCGCCTGCTGCAGCCGACCGCGCTCGTCCAACCCCTCCCTCCGCGACTCGCGCTTCACCGTCCTATCATCGTCGTCCTCCTCCACCTCAACCTCCCTCGCCCTGCTCGCCTCTGCCCGGCCGCCCTCGCCCTCCCTCCTCACCCTCTTCCCCGCGCCGACCCCATCCGTAACACACCCACGAGACGAGTTCGCCCGCCTCCCGCCCTCCGCTTCCACTCGGCCTGCCTCGCCCTCCCGCCTCTCCCTCTCCTCCCCCCTCTCCCTTCCCTCCTCCGATCGCGCCCTCGCCTCCCCGCCCGTGCGCTCCCCCCTCCGCGCGCCCGTCCGCCGCTCGTCTATCGGCGGCGTCTGCATCTCCCACCCGCCCTCCGCTTCCTTCCCTCGCTCTTTCCGCGAACCTTCTTTTCTGGCCCGTCTATGCTCCTTCGCGCTGCGATCTAGATCCGTGACAGCCGCGTCGTCGGATTTTATACGCTCATCACAATCAACACGCTGATCGAATTTGATACGCTCCTCGCGGCTGCTCCCGCTGCTGGCACAACTCCCCCCGCTCCCCCCGCGCGGAGCACTGGGAGCGGTGCGCGAGACGTCGACGACCATGCCGCCCACCTTGAGGCGCAATTTGAGCGGCCGACGAGGCGCAGCGGGCGCCACCGCCTTGCCGCCCTCCGGATCAGGATCGGACCCCATGGGGAGGGATGCGCGCTCGCTAACTGATACAGCGGATAATTAGCAGATGGTTTAAGGAGGAGCTGGGAGCACAGCATCCGGCGGACCGGCGCTTGAGGCGCCAATGGTACCTTTCTCCGCAGGTTCGAAGCTCCCGAGGTCAGCGTACGACGCGCACGCTGACGTGAGGAGGCAACGAGGACGGAAGCAGTAGCAGCGCCTACGGCACGGCAGAGCAGCGCCAAATTTCTAGGCAGCTTCGCTCCGCGAAAAGGCTAGCGTAAACAGCTAAAATGAGCAAGCAACTTCACACTGCAGAAATCGCCCCACCCTTCGTGTGCTTGGTCGCAAGAGAGGCTAGTCTGGCAGCCGCGCGAGAGAGCAGGGGCGGGAAGGAGAGTTGTGGGGTTGTTGAACGTCCCAACTTGCGTTGGAAGTGCAACCACAAGTGCGGCTAGAACCCTGAACCTCCTCCTGGAGTGCCCATGGGGCCATAAAACGTGAAAACTAACCAATCAGAGGCGTCGAGTGGGTTTTGCCAAAACGATTTCGCGAAGAAGGCGGCGTGTTATAAGAACTCCTTATGAGTATTTAGACGTTTCTAAAGAAGTCAGAGGCTTCAATGAGCTCATGTGTAATTCCTGGCTCGTACATGGAGTGACCTGCATTGGGAACTGATAATGGGAGCCGTAAATGTAAGCAGAAACGGAGATATTAGAGAACATCGTATCGTGGTAATGGCAGGGTGGAGTACAGCAAAATATACAAATAAGCAACACGTACCGACTCGAAGATGTGCTTCAAGCCATGCGGTATGGAGATCAATGGCGTTCTGCAGAGAACAAAAGGGAGAGGAGGAGGAGGAAGGTGAGTGTTTGCGACAACGATAAACATCAAGTGCTCTTGGATACAACAGGACTACCATAAAGTGGACGCTTACAACAAGGGGGCAGACAAAGTCGTATCGGCCGTGCACAATGACTGTGGGGATGTGTCGGATGGCATCGATGTTGTGCAGCAGCTGGTTGTCACTCAAGAAGCCATCGTGATGCTGCATGCACAGACATGGTTCGAATCGGGTTGGAATTTCTTGGGGTCAGGTCGAGCTGAGAAGGATGTCTCAAGGAGAAATGTACGGCCACTATCTGCCATAAACGCAATAGCAATATCTACAGGACTGAATGCATCGATAAGCAGTGCATGTTACACTCGTAACGGAGGTGGAACAGTGCATGGTGCAGCAGCAACTCACAAAGTAGTGGCACTCAATGCGTGCCTGGGCCACTGATCCCGATATGTGTGGTCCGCCCATCAAGTCCCTCCCTCTAGTATCTCTCGTCCCTCTCCTCTGCTCTCCATCCTCTGATGTGCCCCCCTCCTCCGCCTCTGCCGTGTCTCCTGTTGATCCCTCCCCTGCTGCTGCTGCTACTGCCTTTGCTGATGCTTGTGCTGCTGCTGGTGCAGGTGGTGCTGCTGCAGGGAGAGAGTTGGGGGGAGAGGGGGAGGATGGGGAGGAGGAGGATGAGGAGGAGGTGGGGGAGGAGGAGGAAGGAGAGGAGGGCGGGGAGGAGGAGGGAGAGGAGGATGGTGATGAGGGCGCAGATGGAGGAGAGGAGGGCGGGGGAGGGGAGAGGGGCGAGGGGGGGAAGGAGTAGGTGGAGCCGTCCCAGGCGAGAAGAGCAGCGGGGGCGGAGGGGGTGGGGAAGTGGCTGAGAGACATCTCCCACCGCATCCATGCCCGCGCCTGCGGGAGGGGGGAGGGGGGAAAGAGGGGAGGCGTGGTGGGGATGGGGTGACGGGGGCGACGGCATGGAAGCCGTATTGGGGATGACGACACGGGGATGAGGATGGTGGGATGACGGCTGTGATGGTGCCATTTTCCACCTGCGTCACGTAGCATGTACCTCTGTGTCCAACCAACGGCAGCCCCAACACCACGAGGACAGTTGGAGCTGGGCCAAACTCAGCGGCCTCAAGCGTGAGTGAACTCACAGCGCTGTCTCTCAATGCAGCATCCGTGCTTGTGAGCCGCTCATAGAACGCCGCCACCAAATCTCCGTTCACATCCCCATGCCCTCCCCCATCCCCATCCGCGCGTGTGTGGGCGGCAGCAGCAGGCGAGTCCGCCGTTTGCTGTGGCTGGGATGGGTGCAGTGCGGCCATGAGGTCCCTCCAGGCGAACGGGAAGAGCGCCTCTGCTCCGCCCTGTGAGTGCAGGTGACGGCAAGTGAAGGGCGGGGGAGAGGGAGGCGAAGGGCGAAGGGTGAAGTGAACACAACATCCCGCAAGCCGTCAGAGCATAGAAACAAAGTGCGCCAGCCCGTTGCTCAAGTCAAACAAGCCCATCGTAGAACCACGGAGGGCAAATCAAATCCGCAGCAGCACGTACCGGGCGGTAGAACCAGTCGATCTCCCGGCGTCGCAGCAGGCACACCCCTCGCAGCAGCATGGCCGCCACTCGGCCTGGGTGCGCTTGAGCGTATGCCAGTGCTAGCGTGGTGCCCCAGCTGCCGCCCATGACCAACGCCCACCTGCCAGGGAGGCGCAGGAGGAGTGTGGTGGAGGGAGTGTGGTAGTGAGGGAAGGATGTGGGGAATGGGGTAGGGAGGGAGGGAGAGAGGGAGCGAGGGAGATACGGCCCATCTCGACTGTGGGAGTTATTGCCAACCACCAGCACCCAGGCGATACAGCACCTACCAACGGCCGTCACCTGTCCACTTTGCGATGCGCTCTGAGCGCCTCTATGTCCGCCACCACGCCAGATGCGCGGCGCTGCTCTCCAGCAACCACCCCGCCGGGTGGACGACGCTGGTCCGCGCCCCGCGCCCCCGTGGCTGCTGCACAGCACGACACGGTGCACTGCTGGGCCGACCCAGGCAGTGCTCCACCCCATGAGCGGCCCTCACCTGTCCACGCTGAGATGCTCTCTGAGCGCCTCAATGTCCGCCACCAGCAGATCCGTCGTGTTCTCCTCCAAGCACCCCGCCGGCGTGGACTTGCCCGCGCCCCGCTGGTCGCACAGCACGATGCGGTACACTGCCGGATCGAAGAAGCGCGCGTGGTTCGGCCAACACCCCGCGCCCGGCCCCCCGTGCAGGACTGGCGTGGGGGGGGGGAAGTGGAGGGCGAGAGAGGGGGAGAGAGGGGTAGAGAGGGGGAGAGGGGGGGAGGGGGGGAGAGGGGGAGAGAGGGGGGGAGAGAGGGGGAGAGGGGGGGAGAGAGGGGGAGAGGGGGAAGGGGAGGGGCTATGTGCAGTGCACAGTGTGAGTGGCGCCCTTGTGAGGGACGGGGGGAAGAAGCGGGAGGGAAGGGAAGGAGGGGCGGGGATGAGAGTGCGCAATGTGAGGGAGAGGGGAGGGGAGGGGCGGAGAGGGGGTGGGGGGGGTGGGGGAGTGAGAGTCCAGGGAGGGTGAGAGCGCGGAGGGAGCACTGACAGAGGGCGGGTTTGCCAGCTTGGTTGCCGTAGACGCGGTAGTAGAGCGAGTGGATGGCGGACACTCTAACGAAGCCCTCCGCGTGGTGCGCACTCGCGGGGTACAGCGTGCGCAGAGGGGGAGTGGAGGGTGGCGCTGCGGTGGGGGGAGGGGGAGAGGCGGAGGCGGGGGGTGACGGGGAAGGGGTGGAGGAAGCGGGAGAGGGAGAGGAGGAGGAAGAGGAGGAGGCGGAGGAGGAGGGAGGTGAGGGCGGTTGTTTCCAGGCTACAGTGGCGGCACGCCCTTGTCGCCTGCCGTGCCTCGCCGCATTCCCCGCCGCGTTCCTCGCCAGTCCATCCATGCGCTCGCCCCAGTACCCGATGCTCCGACGCCCTGCGCCCCCGCACCCAGCCATGCCTCTCGCAACGCTTCTTGCCGCACAGGGGCCAGGGGAAGGGATAGCTTGGGTGGGCGACAACGAGAAGGTGTTTCTGGTGAAGGGCGCACCTGCTGTGCGCGCGCATGCGGCTGTGGCCCTTGCCTGACATGCGTGTGCTGTCCGCGTGAGAGCCATGCGGCCAGCGCCGGTCCGACGCGATCGAACTTCAGATCATGCACGTTGATTGCTACCAGGGTGGCTACCCTGAATTGCGCGCGAATTGCGATCCTACTGATCCTGAATCGTGCTCTGCTGGCCGACCGTAGGGAGCTTGGGTGCGAGATCGGCAGACCGATTTGTCAGTGAACCTTGGAAACAAAAACCTCGGGAAATTGTTGTTGGCGAAACTCGGATGGCAGGGAAATGCTGAATTCGATGTTGACGAGAATTTGCGAAAACGAAACGACAGCATTTCTGGAGTTGAGTTACACGATCAAAGCTGATCTCGACTCCGCGATTTATTGCGACGAGTAACTGAAATCTCCTGATCGTGCGACAGTCGCCAGCTTCGCGCGCCTCCCTCCCATCCATCCGCCCAGCCCAGTTCAGCGAATGCCAGTGTGAAATCCGTCTAGAAGAATTTCGCCCTGCCCCATTCCCACGTTTCCCACGTGGGAGATTCGCTTCCTCCCCGTGATTCCCCACGTGCCACCATAACCATCCACGTGGCTCCTTCACTCCCCGCATATCACTCGCCTCGTTTCCATAGCGGCTCGCCTCCCCCTAACGCCGTAGCGTCTCACATTAAATTCCGCTCGGGTGTCAGTGCTCCACTGACGGCCGTTAGTTCCCCGCGAGGACGCTAATTCAGCCGTGCTTAGAAAAACTTCTGGCCACTGTTTATCCGCCACGTGGATGGATCTCCGTCAGAAGATCCTGTCAACCGTGCACGCCACCGTGCACGAGCATCGTCACGGCCCCAGCGGCAACGACCACCCTCCTGGAACAGGAGTCTCGGATATAGAAGGTGAGACCACGGGCAGCGGCCGCCGTGTGAGCGTCATTGCCGGGGGTGATTCATACAGCAGAAAATAGTATAGATTGCCGTCTAATGATTCCTGCCGTCCTGCTCGCTCTCCTTGCAATTCTCCATAACTGAAGTCGTTGCCTTGCGAGGTGATCCGTGGCGTGTGCCCGCGGTCATCCCGTGGCGTGTGCCTGTGATTCTATCGGGGTTCAGCTGACATCCACGTGACAGCGACCGCTCCTGCAGACAATGACAGTAGCGGGGGAGAGGCCGACGGCCTTCCCCGCAACGCACAGCAGAGCGGGCAGAAGAGCAAGTGGACGGAGCACGAGATCCGTGAGCCCATCCCCTCCCCTCCTCTCCTCTCCTCTCCTCTCCTCTCCTCTCCCCTCCTCTCCTCTCCTCTCCTCTCCTCTCCTCTCCTCTCCTCTCCTCTCCCCTCCTCTCCTCTCCTCTCCTCTCCTCTCCTCTCCTCTCCCTCCTCTCCTCTCCTCTCCTCTCCTCTCCTCTCCTCTCCTCTCCTCTCCCCTCCTCTCCTCTCCTCTCCTCTCCTCTCCTCTCCTCTCCCTTCCTCTCCTCTCCTCTCCTCTCCTCTCCTCTCCTCTCCTCTCCTCTCCCCTCCTCTCCTCTCCTCTCCTCTCCTCTCCCCTCCTCTTCTCTCCTCTCCTCTCCTCTCCTCTCCTCTCCCCTCCCCTCCCCTCCTCTCCTCTCCTCTCCTCTCCTCTCCTCTCCTCTCCTCTCCCCTCCTCTCCTCTCCCCTCCTCTCCTCTCCTCTCCTCTCCTCTCCTCTCCTCTCCTCTCCTCTCCTCTCCCCTCCCCTCCTCTCCTCTCCTCTCCTCTCCTCTCCTCTCCTCTCCTCTCCTCGCCCTTCATGCCCCCCTCGGCTTCACATTCTCGCCGCCCCGCCCATGTCGTCCAGTATCCCCCCTCCGACCTCCAACCCCAGTCTCCCGTCTCTCCCGTGCTGTCTTCTCTCCCAACGGCCCCTCATCTGCAGTGGGCGTGCTTCAGCAGGCCTCTACCGCCAGTGCGTCCAAGCCAGCAGCAGCCCCACCGCCCCACAGCTCCAGCTTCGGCGCGGCGGCAGCGGCATTCCTGGAGGCGGGAGCAGCAGGGGGGGGGGGTGGCAGCCGGGGAGGGGGCAGCTCCAGCGCGGCAGCAGGCGGCGGCGTCGAGGACACGGGGCCGTCGCGCGTGCAGCGGTTTCTGATGCGGCTGGCGGTGGCGCTGCACGCGTACGGCAGCTCGGCTGCGCGCACCGAGTTCCTCATCGAGCGCGCGGGGCGGCGCCTGGGCGTGGACGCCAACGTGGCGGTGTTCCCCGACCTCATCCTGCTCTCCTTCAACCGGGTGGCGGGGGACGACACTGCCGGGTATGCCATGCTGCAAGAGGTGGGCATGGTGGGCATGGTGGGCATGGTGGGCATGGTGGGCATGGTGGGCATGGTGGGTATGGCGGGTGTGGTGGGCGCATGTGCATGTGAACGTGGCGGTGTTCCCCGACCTCATCCTGCTCTCCTTCACTCGAGTAGATGGGGACGACACTGACACTGCTGGGTAAGACGAGGTGCGGCATGGTGGGGAGTGTTTCCACCCGGTGCACCAGGTGCTACCTCTCTGTGTTAAATGGGCTTCCATGCTGCTGCTGCTGCTCTATCCCTCTCTGTGTCTCGTTCCTCCACGCCACTCCTTGCGCCCCTTGTCCCGTCAACCATGACTCTGCACCTCCAGGCAGCGCGCCCACATGCTATCGGTGCCGCCCGACATGGACTTGGTCTAGCTGGGCCGCGTGGACGAGCTGGCGGGCAGCATTGGCGTCAAGGAGAGCCTCAACCTCATGGCGCTTCAAACCCTTGTCTCTGCACCGTCACCCCTACTCGCCGTGTCTCTGCATCGTCACCCCTACTCGCCGTGTCTCTGCACCGTCACCCCTACTCGCCGTGTCTCCCCACGCTGCAGGCAGCGAGCGCACATGCTGTCAGCGCCGCCAGACATGGACTTACACAAGCTGGGCCGCGCGGGCGAGCTGGCGCGCGGCGTGGGTGTGAGTGCCACCCCTTGCACCGTGCGCCCTCACCCCGTGCACCCCTTGTCCGTGCCCCCCCTCACCCCGTGCACCCCTTGCCCGTGGCCCCCCTCAACCGCCCTCGCCCCCCAGGCAGCGCGCGCACATGCTGTCGGTGACGCCCGACATGGATCTGGACAAGCTGGGGCGCGTGGACGAGCTGGCACGCAGCGTGGGGCTGCAGGAGACGCACAACCTCATGGCGGCGTACTGGCAACTGCGTGCCATCGCCAATGCACCGCCCACCTTCTCCCCCGCGCTGCACCTGCTGGCCATGGCGCTCATGTCCGCCAGTGCTGCCGTGCTCTTCTTTGGAGGTACGCCACTGCTAGCCATGGCGCTCATGTCCGCCTCCGCTGCTGTGCTCTTCTTCGGTGGTAGGTCTCACCAGTCCCATGCACCTCCCATGCACCTCCCATGCACCTCCGATGAGCCCCTGTGCACCCCCCATGCACCCCAAGCACTCCATGCACTCCATGCACCCCCGTACACCGCCGTGCACCCCCATGCACCCCAAGCACCCCATGTACCCCATGTACCCCGTCACCCCCATGAGCCCATTGCACCCCATGCAACCCCATACACTCCATGCACCCCCTGTACCCCCATGCACCCCCGTGCACCCCCGTTCACGCCATGCACCGCCATGCACCCCATGCACCCCATGCACCCCATGCACTCCATGCACCCCCATGAGCCCCCATGCACCCCCCTGCACCCCCATGAACCCCCATGAACCCCCATGCACCCCTGTGCACCGCCATGCACCCCCATGCACCGCCATGCCGTCCTGCCTACCGTGGGTGCATGCATGTGCTGCTTGCGTGCACTCGTTGCATGCCCCATGCCTCTCCCACGGCCTCATCCGCTCTTCCCCTTTCATCTGCAGGCAACATGTGGGACGCGCTGGTGGCAGGCGTGCTGGGATTCCTGGGCGGGGCCATGGAGTTCTGGGCCATCAACAACTCCCAGGTGCGCTCACTGCGCTCGTACTCACGTGCACAGCGTTCATCATGTTCCTCGCATCACCCCCTTTCACAGCGTCTCGCCTTAGCCGTCAAGCAAGGCTCTGCGTCCACCACTCATCCGCCAGGCGGTGCCCTCCTCTCCAACATCCTCTAGTTTCTCCTCTCATCCAACATCCTCTAGTTTCTCCTCTCATCCAACATCCTCTAGTTTCTCCTCTCATCCAACATCCTCTAGTTTCTCCTCTCATCCAACATCCTCTAGTTTCTCCTCTCATCCAACATCCTCTAGTTTCTCCTCTCATCCAACATCCTCTAGTTTCTCCTCTCATCCAACATCCTCTAGTTTCTCCTCTCATCCAACATCCTCTAGTTTCTCCTCTCATCCAACATCCTCTAGTTTCTCCTCTCATCCAACATCCTCTAGTTTCTCCTCTCATCCAACATCCTCTAGTTTCTCCTCTCATCCAACATCCTCTAGTTTCTCCTCTCATCCAACATCCTCTAGTTTCTCCTCTCATCCAACATCCTCTAGTTTCTCCTCTCATCCAACATCCTCTAGTTTCTCCTCTCATCCAACATCCTCTAGTTTCTCCTCTCATCCAACATCCTCTAGTTTCTCCTCTCATCCAACATCCTCTAGTTTCTCCTCTCATCCAACATCCTCTAGTTTCTCCTCTCATCCAACATCCTCTAGTTTCTCCTCTCATCCAACATCCTCTAGTTTCTCCTCTCATCCAACATCCTCTAGTTTCTCCTCTCATCCAACATCCTCTAGTTTCTCCTCTCATCCAACATCCTCTAGTTTCTCCTCTCATCCAACATCCTCTAGTTTCTCCTCTCATCCAACATCCTCTAGTTTCTCCTCTCATCCAACATCCTCTAGTTTCTCCTCTCATCCAACATCCTCTAGTTTCTCCTCTCATCCAACATCCTCTAGTTTCTCCTCTCATCCAACATCCTCTAGTTTCTCCTCTCATCCAACATCCTCTAGTTTCTCCTCTCATCCAACATCCTCTAGTTTCTCCTCTCATCCAACATCCTCTAGTTTCTCCTTTCATCCAACATCCTCTAGTTTCTCCTCTCATCCAACATCCTCTAGTTTCTCCTCTCATCCAACATCCTCTAGTTTCTCCTTTCATCCAACATCCTCTAGTTTCTCCTCTCATCCAACATCCTCTACTTTCTCCTCTCATCCAACATCCTCTAGTTTCTCCTCTCATCCAACATCCTCTAGTTTCTCCTCTCATCCAACATCCTCTAGTTTCTCCTCTCATCCAACATCCTCTAGTTTCTCCTCTCATCCAACATCCTCTAGTTTCTCCTCTCATCCAACATCCTCTAGTTTCTCCTCTCATCCAACATCCTCTAGTTTCTCCTCTCATCCAACATCCTCTAGTTTCTCCTCTCATCCAACATCCTCTAGTTTCTCCTCTCATCCAACATCCTCTAGTTTCTCCTCTCATCCAACATCCTCTAGTTTCTCCTCTCATCCAACATCCTCTAGTTTCTCCTCTCATCCAACATCCTCTAGTTTCTCCTCTCATCCAACATCCTCTAGTTTCTCCTCTCATCCAACATCCTCTAGTTTCTCCTCTCATCCAACATCCTCTAGTTTCTCCTCTCATCCAACATCCTCTATTTCTCCTCTCATCCAACATCCTCTAGTTTCTCCTCTCATCCAACATCCTCTAGTTTCTCCTCTCATCCAACATCCTCTAGTTTCTCCTCTCATCCAACATCCTCTAGTTTCTCCTCTCATCCAACATCCTCTAGTTTCTCCTCTCATCCAACATCCTCTAGTTTCTCCTCTCATCCAACATCCTCTAGTTTCTCCTCTCATCCAACATCCTCTAGTTTCTCCTCTCATCCAACATCCTCTAGTTTCTCCTCTCATCCAACATCCTCTAGTTTCTCCTCTCATCCAACATCCTCTAGTTTCTCCTCTCATCCAACATCCTCTAGTTTCTCCTCTCATCCAACATCCTCTAGTTTCTCCTTTCATCCAACATCCTCTAGTTTCTCCTCTCATCCAACATCCTCTAGTTTCTCCTCTCATCCAACATCCTCTAGTTTCTCCTTTCATCCAACATCCTCTAGTTTCTCCTCTCATCCAACATCCTCTACTTTCTCCTCTCATCCAACATCCTCTAGTTTCTCCTCTCATCCAACATCCTCTAGTTTCTCCTCTCATCCAACATCCTCTAGTTTCTCCTCTCATCCAACATCCTCTAGTTTCTCCTCTCATCCAACATCCTCTAGTTTCTCCTCTCATCCAACATCCTCTAGTTTCTCCTCTCATCCAACATCCTCTAGTTTCTCCTCTCATCCAACATCCTCTAGTTTCTCCTCTCATCCAACATCCTCTAGTTTCTCCTCTCATCCAACATCCTCTAGTTTCTCCTCTCATCCAACATCCTCTAGTTTCTCCTCTCATCCAACATCCTCTAGTTTCTCCTCTCATCCAACATCCTCTAGTTTCTCCTCTCATCCAACATCCTCTAGTTTCTCCTCTCATCCAACATCCTCTAGTTTCTCCTCTCATCCAACATCCTCTAGTTTCTCCTCTCATCCAACATCCTCTAATTTCTCCTCTCATCCAACATCCTCTAGTTTCTCCTCTCATCCAACATCCTCTAGTTTCTCCTCTCATCCAACATCCTCTAGTTTCTCCTCTCATCCAACATCCTCTAGTTTCTCCTCTCATCCAACATCCTCTAGTTTCTCCTCTCATCCAACATCCTCTAGTTTCTCCTCTCATCCAACATCCTCTAGTTTCTCCTCTCATCCAACATCCTCTAGTTTCTCCTCTCATCCAACATCCTCTAGTTTCTCCTTTCATCCAACATCCTCTAGTTTCTCCTTTCATCCAACATCCTCTAGTTTCTCCTCTCATCCAACATCCTCTAGTTTCTCCTTTCATCCAACATCCTCTAGTTTCTCCTTTCATCCAACATCCTCTAGTTTCTCCTCTCATCCAACATCCTCTAGTTTCTCCTCTCATCCAACATCCTCTAGTTTCTCCTCTCATCCAACATCCTCTAGTTTCTCCTCTCATCCAACATCCTCTAGTTTCTCCTCTCATCCAACATCCTCTAGTTTCTCCTCTCATCCAACATCCTCTAGTTTCTCCTCTCATCCAACATCCTCTAGTTTCTCCTCTCATCCAACATCCTCTAGTTTCTCCTCTCATCCAACATCCTCTAGTTTCTCCTCTCATCCAACATCCTCTAGTTTCTCCTCTCATCCAACATCCTCTAGTTTCTCCTCTCATCCAACATCCTCTAGTTTCTCCTCTCATCCAACATCCTCTAGTTTCTCCTCTCATCCAACATCCTCTAGTTTCTCCTCTCATCCAACATCCTCTAGTTTCTCCTCTCATCCAACATCCTCTAGTTTCTCCTCTCATCCAACATCCTCTAGTTTCTCCTCTCATCCAACATCCTCTAGTTTCTCTCTCCCATCTCTATCTCCTCTCATCCAACATCCTCTAGTTTCTCCTCTCATCCAACATCCTCTAGTTTCTCCTCTCATCCAACATCCTCTAGTTTCTCCTCTCATCCAACATCCTCTAGTTTCTCCTCTCATCCAACATCCTCTAGTTTCTCCTCTCATCCAACATCCTCTAGTTTCTCCTCTCATCCAACATCCTCTAGTTTCTCCTTTCATCCAACATCCTCTAGTTTCTCCTCTCATCCAACATCCTCTAGTTTCTCCTCTCATCCAACATCCTCTACTTTCTCCTTTCATCCAACATCCTCTAGTTTCTCCTCTCATCCAACATCCTCTAGTTTCTCCTTTCATCCAACATCCTCTAGTTTCTCCTCTCATCCAACATCCTCTAGTTTCTCCTCTCATCCAACATCCTCTAGTTTCTCCTCTCATCCAACATCCTCTAGTTTCTCCTCTCATCCAACATCCTCTAGTTTCTCCTCTCATCCAACATCCTCTAGTTTCTCCTCTCATCCAACATCCTCTAGTTTCTCCTCTCATCCAACATCCTCTAGTTTCTCCTCTCATCCAACATCCTCTAGTTTCTCCTCTCATCCAACATCCTCTAGTTTCTCCTCTCATCCAACATCCTCTAGTTTCTCCTCTCATCCAACATCCTCTAGTTTCTCCTCTCATCCAACATCCTCTAGTTTCTCCTCTCATCCAACATCCTCTAGTTTCTCCTCTCATCCAACATCCTCTAGTTTCTCCTCTCATCCAACATCCTCTAGTTTCTCCTCTCATCCAACATCCTCTAGTTTCTCCTCTCATCCAACATCCTCTAGTTTCTCCTCTCATCCAACATCCTCTAGTTTCTCCTCTCATCCAACATCCTCTAGTTTCTCCTCTCATCCAACATCCTCTAGTTTCTCCTCTCATCCAACATCCTCTAGTTTCTCCTCTCATCCAACATCCTCTAGTTTCTCCTCTCATCCAACATCCTCTAGTTTCTCCTCTCATCCAACATCCTCTAGTTTCTCCTCTCATCCAACATCCTCTAGTTTCTCCTCTCATCCAACATCCTCTAGTTTCTCCTCTCATCCAACATCCTCTAGTTTCTCCTCTCATCCAACATCCTCTAGTTTCTCCTCTCATCCAACATCCTCTAGTTTCTCCTCTCATCCAACATCCTCTAGTTTCTCCTCTCATCCAACATCCTCTAGTTTCTCCTCTCATCCAACATCCTCTAGTTTCTCCTCTCATCCAACATCCTCTAGTTTCTCCTCTCATCCAACATCCTCTAGTTTCTCCTCTCATCCAACATCCTCTAGTTTCTCCTCTCATCCAACATCCTCTAGTTTCTCCTCTCATCCAACATCCTCTAGTTTCTCCTCTCATCCAACATCCTCTAGTTTCTCCTCTCATCCAACATCCTCTAGTTTCTCCTCTCATCCAACATCCTCTAGTTTCTCCTCTCATCCAACATCCTCTAGTTTCTCCTCTCATCCAACATCCTCTAGTTTCTCCTCTCATCCAACATCCTCTAGTTTCTCCTCTCATCCAACATCCTCTAGTTTCTCCTCTCATCCAACATCCTCTAGTTTCTCCTCTCATCCAACATCCTCTAGTTTCTCCTCTCATCCAACATCCTCTAGTTTCTCCTCTCATCCAACATCCTCTAGTTTCTCCTCTCATCCAACATCCTCTAGTTTCTCCTCTCATCCAACATCCTCTAGTTTCTCCTCTCATCCAACATCCTCTAGTTTCTCCTCTCATCCAACATCCTCTAGTTTCTCCTCTCATCCAACATCCTCTAGTTTCTCCTCTCATCCAACATCCTCTAGTTTCTCCTTTCATCCAACATCCTCTAGTTTCTCCTTTCATCCAACATCCTCTAGTTTCTCCTCTCATCCAACATCCTCTAGTTTCTCCTCTCATCCAACATCCTCTAGTTTCTCCTCTCATCCAACATCCTCTAGTTTCTCCTCTCATCCAACATCCTCTAGTTTCTCCTCTCATCCAACATCCTCTAGTTTCTCCTCTCATCCAACATCCTCTAGTTTCTCCTCTCATCCAACATCCTCTAGTTTCTCCTCTCATCCAACATCCTCTAGTTTCTCCTCTCATCCAACATCCTCTAGTTTCTCCTCTCATCCAACATCCTCTAGTTTCTCCTCTCATCCAACATCCTCTAGTTTCTCCTCTCATCCAACATCCTCTAGTTTCTCCTCTCATCCAACATCCTCTAGTTTCTCCTCTCATCCAACATCCTCTAGTTTCTCCTCTCATCCAACATCCTCTAGTTTCTCCTCTCATCCAACATCCTCTAGTTTCTCCTCTCATCCAACATCCTCTAGTTTCTCCTCTCATCCAACATCCTCTAGTTTCTCCTCTCATCCAACATCCTCTAGTTTCTCCTCTCATCCAACATCCTCTAGTTTCTCCTCTCATCCAACATCCTCTAGTTTCTCCTTTCATCCAACATCCTCTAGTTTCTCCTCTCATCCAACATCCTCTAGTTTCTCCTCTCATCCAACATCCTCTAGTTTCTCCTCTCATCCAACATCCTCTAGTTTCTCCTCTCATCCAACATCCTCTAGTTTCTCCTCTCATCCAACATCCTCTAGTTTCTCCTCTCATCCAACATCCTCTAGTTTCTCCTCTCATCCAACATCCTCTAGTTTCTCCTCTCATCCAACATCCTCTAGTTTCTCCTCTCATCCAACATCCTCTAGTTTCTCCTCTCATCCAACATCCTCTAGTTTCTCCTCTCATCCAACATCCTCTAGTTTCTCCTTTCATCCAACATCCTCTAGTTTCTCCTTTCATCCAACATCCTCTAGTTTCTCCTTTCATCCAACATCCTCTAGTTTCTCCTTTCATCCAACATCCTCTAGTTTCTCCTCTCATCCAACATCCTCTAGTTTCTCCTTTCTCGTGCCCACCCTCACAGCCTTCTCGTGCCCACCCTCACAGCCTTCTCTGCCCATCGCCTTCCTCTATACCTCTGCTCGTCCAACCTCATCACTCCCGCCCGCCCTCCCCCCCGCCACGCCAGGCGGTGGCGTCCATCCTCGAGTTCCTCGTGTCAGTGCTCGCCGCCTTCTCCGCGCATCTCCTCGCCGCCTCGCTGCTCCACGGCCGCATCTGCATCTTCGCCTCGCTCTTTGGCGCCCTCGTCTGGTTCCTGCCAGGTGGGCCGCCACTCCACTCACTCACGTGCTGCATGCTGCATGCTGCATCCATTGCATGTTGCTGCCTGGCTGTCTGCATGCCAGAATACACCCCGTCTGCATATTTGAGCACTGGGTTCTGCACTGTGCCAGAATACACCCCGCCTGCATCGATTCTCCTCCACCCCCCTAACAATGCTCCCTCCCACCCAGGTGTGACGTTGACCTTCGGTGTCAACGAGCTGGTGGCGCGCACGCTGGTGACAGGCACGTCACGTGTGGCAGCAGCCATCTTCACGTCGCTGCAGATCGGCTTCGGCATCTCCGTCGGCATGGGGCTCGCTTACGGCACCGCCTCCCCCACCGCCCTGCACGACTGCCCGCCCTCCACTTTGCCGCTCTGGTCCAACATCATCTGGTGCGTGCCCTGCTCTGCCCTGCTCTGCCCTGCTCTGCCCTGCTCTGCCCTGCTCTGCCCTGCTCTGCCCTGCTCTGCCCTGCTCTGCCCTGCTCTGCCCTGCTCTGCCCTGCCACGCCCCTTCATCTCCGTGGGCATGGGGCTTGCTTACGGCGCCGCCTCCCCCACCGCCCTGCACGACTGCCCGCCCTCCTCCCTGCCCCTGTGGTCCAACATGCTCTGGTGCGCGCCCTGCCATGCCCCCCACTTCCCTGTGACCCCCCTTGCTTGTCCGTTTCACCCAAACCATGCCTGCTTTACTCACCCGGGCGCCTTGGGCCCCCCAACCCCCTCCAGGTTCGCGCTGTACGTGGTGGCGAGCAACATCCGGTGCAACGCGCGGCTGGACCAGTGGGACGGGATGACCTTGGTGGCCCTGGTGGGGTACGTGGTGTCGGAGCTCGCCTACCGCACCATCGGCAACGACACTGCATCGGTGGTTGCTGCGTTCGCCGTCAGCACGTCAGGTGACTTGCTTTGCAATGTCTCAGCACACGACTTTGATCAAATTATGCTGGTGGCGCTGGTGGGGTACGTGGTGTCCGAGCTCGCCTACCGCACCATCGGTAACGGCACCACCTCTGTCGTTGCTGCACTCGCCGTCAGCACGTCAGGTGACTTGTTGTGAGATGTGTCGTGGCACGACTTGCTGTCGGTGGTGCTGGTGGCGCTGGTGGGGCGTGGTGTCGGAGCTGGCTTACCGCATCATTGGCAAAGATACAGCCTCTGTCGTCGCTGCCTTTGCCGTCAGCACATCAGGTGACGTGAACGCACATGCCTGCGCTCTCTTGGTTGTACCCCATCATATCACAGACATCTCGTTATTTCAACTCCTCTGCTGCCCATCGTTCTCTGCCCATTGCTCTGCCCATCTCCCCGCCTCGCTCACCCCTTCCCGGCACTCTTCTCTCCCCCCCACCCTCACCAGGCACGCTCTTCTCACACTTCGCCCAGGAGTTCCCCCTCGCCATGAAGATCTCCGGCATCCAGCTGCTGGTGCCGGGCGGCATAGGCGTGCGCGGTGTGGCAGCCATTCTCAACCAGGACGTCATGTCAGGCATCGGGTTCGTCTTTGAGATGCTCACGGTGGGGCTCGCCATCACTATTGGACTCATTCTCGCCAATCTCGTGCTCCCAGAGTCCATGTTTGCACATGGAAGCCGCCCGCACCACAACAAGAGGAAACTCGCCGCGGACTTGCGGGCCGACTCGATGGCACATAGTGGGATTGGTGGCCAGCAAGAAGGGGCAAGGGGGAGGGATGAGGGTGCAGGGAGAGGATTTGGTGCGGCTTCAGATGGGGGCAGTGGTGGGGTAAGAGGGGTGCTTGCTGGAGTTTTAGGTTTGAGGAATCGAGGAAGCGGCGAGGATAGATTAGCTTCTTCATTCTTGCCCCAGGTGAAAGAAGAGGAGGACTCAGTAGCCTTCTAGTTGGCTATGTCGTTGTTGAGGATGAAGGTTAGTATGGGGTTGGATTGTTGATCTAAGACTAATTTGTTTTACCCTCGTGTTTATATTTTCCTTACTGCTCTCTATGATGCGATTGGGATTGTTACAGTGTCCCGTTCCGTACGTCGTGGGTGGGTCCACCACAACATTTCTCCAGGTGATGCCCAGGAGGCGCACGTGTGTTTGGGGTTGGAGGAGTCACTCGTTTGACTTGATGGTTCGTGTGCCCGATTAGTGGCCGCGCTCAAATTGGTGTCTGCCACGTAGTCCGAAGGGGTCCAGCATCAGCCCTTGGTGATGAGGTTTTCTGCCCCCAGCCCACAATGGTGAGCGCAAAATGCTTCAACCATCGCGACGCGCGATGACAATTTCTTGTTCGTGGGCGACTCGGCTTTGGATGCTGTCTGTGTCACTTCGCGTATAATGCTACGTTATGGCGTGCTCTGCCCGTCACTCCCACCCACCGAATCGTCAGCCGCATCCGAGGCAGAGATATCACTCTCACTAATCGTGGCCACGTGATCAGTAAGGTGAACTTCGAGCATTATGCATTCACTTTCACTTACGTTACTCTTCTAATTAGGCTGCTCACTTTCTGATAATATTCTAAGATTAACTTGGGATTAACTGGAGTCGCAATCAGAAAGAGGAGAGATTCTGCCACACCTTACAGAGCGAGCACATGGCTTCGCGCCCAGCGCGCAGCAGCACGCTGATGCGCCACAGCCTCATCCTCGCCCTCGCGGGGCTGCTTGTGGTTTCGCACATCAGCGCGCTCTCCATGGCGCAAGCGGACGAAGAGGCGGGGGGGAGCGCGGCGGAGAAGCAGGCGGAGGCTGCGGGGAGCATCACTGCGCAGGGGCCGATAGGACACCACCCGGCGGACGCGGCGAGGGACGCGGCGGAGCAGGTGGCGAAGCGGCAGCCGCGGCGGGCGTCGCCCGACCTCGGCCGCCTGGCGCTTTTCGCGGATCCTCTGCCCATCCCGCCGGTCGTCGACGCCGCTTCGCTGCCGCGTCGAGACGGGCAGTCGCCAAAGGTCACGATCGGCGTGTACAACGTGAAACGGGTGAGTCGGGGGAATGCGCACAGCGGGAATCTAGCAACTGCAGGTGCACATGTCCCTGTCATTCACTCCGGCGCCTCGCTCCTGCATTCGCTGCATCCTCCACCAACTTCTCTCCCCTCCGCCTCCCCCCTCGTCGCCGCTCCCCGTCCCCCGTGCAGAAGTTCCACCGCGATCTGCCGCCCACCAAGGTGTACGCGTTCGGGCTGTCGCGCAAGACGGCGAGCGTGCCGGGCCCCACGATCGTGGCGGCGTGGCGGGAGGAGTTACGGGTGGAGTGGGCCAACAACATCACGGACAAGCAGCACATGCTGCCGGTGGACCGCACGCTCATGGTTCCCCAACTCAAGCTCGGCGGTGTCCCCATCGGTGCGTGCCTACTTGAGAGTGGCGAGAGGGGTACGGCATGTTTCTGCGAGTGGTGCACGGTAATGTGGGTGTCGAAGTGGTAGTGGCAGACCAAAGGACAATACTAAAGTCACTCAGCCGTGTCGTCCCCTGCAATGCTCCCTTCTCCCCTCTCCCCTCTCCCCGCCTCCCCACAGCCGTCCACGTGCACGGCGCGCAGGTGTCGAGCAAATCCGACGGTCATCCTTTCGCGTGGTGGACGAACCAGGGAGAGCGCGGCCCAACGTTCGCGTCGAACACGTACACGTACCCGAACGGGCACGCGGCGAGCACGCTGTGGTACCACGACCACACGAGCGGCATGACGCGCCTCAACGTGCTCGCGGGCATGTTCGGCGCGTACATTATCCGCCACCCCGCGCTCGAGCAAAAGTTCAACCTGCCCGCGGGCAGGTTCGACGTGCCGCTGGTGATTCAGGACCGCTCGTTCATGAAGAACGGATGGACGTTCCTGGCGAGCCAAGGCGTGTCGAAGGTGCATCCGCACTGGATGCCGGAGCACTTCGGCGACTTCATGACCGTCAACGGCAAGGTCAGCTCCGAGCTGAGGAGTCCTCCCCCATTCCCCTCCACACCGCCGCTCTTCACTCTCCGTCTCTCCGTTGCTTTGGCCGTGGGCCGTGGCGACAGTTGCTCCCCCCCCCCCCCCCGTAAAGCGTGCTCCCGCAGCAACATTGCGTTTCCAGTCACGGCCAATTCCGTGCTCCCGCATGTCTCGCCGCATTACCCACCGTAAATCTCCCTCCACCCCTCGCCATGCCGCCCGCAGGTGACGCCCTACCTGCGCGTCGAGCGCCGCAAGTACCGCTTCCGCATAGTCAACGGCGGCACCGCGCGCTTCCTCGAGCTCGTCTTCCGCGCGGCTTCCGCCAACACCGACCTCACCCTGCGCAACGCGCTCTCCGCCTCCCCGCAACTCCCCTTCGTGCAAATCGCCGCGGACG
Organism: Closterium sp. NIES-67; assembly: GCA_027943415.1. Classification (NCBI taxonomy): domain Eukaryota; kingdom Viridiplantae; phylum Streptophyta; class Zygnematophyceae; order Desmidiales; family Closteriaceae; genus Closterium; species Closterium sp. NIES-67. The sequence continues at coordinate 118,768 of BQMB01000148.1, forward strand.
GCGGCTACCTCCCCGCGCCCGTTCCGCTCCGCCGCTCCGTGCTGGGCCCCGGGGAGCGCGCGGACATCGTTGTGGACTTCTCCAAGCTCCCCGCGGGCAGCACGGTCTACCTCACCAACCGCGCGCCCGCGCCTTACCCCGGAGGCGCCGTCCCCCAAGGCGACCTGCGATTCGTGATGCGGTTCGACGTCGTGGGCGCGCAGGCAGCCGACCCGACGCGCGTGCCAGCGAAGCTTATCAGCATCCCCGCCGTCGATGTTACCAAGGCCGCTAACTACAACAACCCGCGAATCATCAGCCTTACGGAGGTGGAGGACCCAGCATCGGGTAACCCGGAGTCGGGACTCATGGAAGGCGCGCATTTCACGGCGCCCGTGACGATTAAGCCTAAGTTCGGCACCGTCGAGCTATGGTACATAGTAAATCTGTCGGAGGACACGCACCCCATCCACATCCACTTCGCGCCGCACCACATTCTCTTCCGCCGCCGCCTCAACACCACGCTCGTCGAGGCCAAGAAGTGCAGCATGGCGGGCGGAAGCTGCTTCGCGGGGCGCGCGGTGGCTCCGCACCGGACCGAGCGCGGGCGAAAGGACACGAGCAAGGCGCCGCCCGGGTGGGTGACGGCGGTGGCGGTGGATTTCCGCGCGTGGCAGGGCAAGGCGCTGTCGTTCGACCCGCGCGAGGGGCCGGGGTACGTGCTGCACTGCCACATCCTGGACCACGAGGACAATGACATGATGCGCCCCTTCGTGCTCGTGTGACGCCAATAGGGTGAATTTCGGCCCTCTACCCGTTATTACTAGCCGCCGCGAAGATATACCAAGTAGTTATGTGACACATAGATACACAAGGTAGGCATCATCCCTCATCAATGTAAAACCACTCTTCATTGAAACCCAGAAGTATACAAGTCCCCAGACTAGTGGCTACTGAATCATCAAGCGTCCAATTAACGCTCTGAGATGTAAGTAGTGCAATTCAGTAGATTCTCCTCTAAAGGAGTGTGCAAGGCCCGTAAGAGGTTGCCTTTGAAAGCTCACTTGCACTGTAACTCGCGATGCGCCATCAAATCAAAGCCCTCATGTGCAATCTGCGCGCACATCAGATCGGCTGTTGCCAGCGCGCCTTAATCTCCTCCGAGGCGGTCTCCATGGCGGTGACCGTCTGCGAAATCATGTTGCCCACCGCCGTCTGCTGGATCATCTGCCCCACGCGGGTGGCGAGCGACGTCTCTTCCGCCACCTGCGAGTTGTCAGTGCGGCGGTGCCACTGCATCTCGAGCTGCAGCTGCCCCTTGGAGTCGATGAGGGGGTACAGGTCGTTGATGCGCCCGTTGATCACCACGTCGCTCAGCGCGATCTCACAGTACCCCACCGCCTCCTGCAGCCAAGAGGGGGGGGAGGAGGGAAGGAGCGGTTGGATGAGGGCAGAGGGTGGGAGGTGGGTAGAACGGAATATTTTGGAAGGGCAGTGAGCCCTGCAGGGGGTATATACTATATAGGTCGATGATGCAACCGTTGATCACCACGTCGCTCAGAGCGATCTTACAGTACCCCGCCGCCTCCTGCAGGGGGGAGAATGGAAGGAAAGGGGGGAGGACACAGGGTGGGAGGTGGGTTGACCGTAGAGTGGCATGCGTTGGAAGAGTGGATATAACCGAAGGGGGTAACTGTCGTGGACGCGCCCTGCTAATGACCATTCCGCTCAGCTGTATCTCACGATTCCCCACCGCCTACTTCAGCTAAGAGGGGGAAAACGTGGGCCCAGGGAAATGTGGTGGAGGGCCGGAAGGCATGCAGCATGCGAGCATGAGGGTTAGCCTGGAAGCCATAGAGACTAAGAGCAGGGTAATGAAAGGCACGTGGGGATGTGGGTGTTGTGACCTTGGCTGACTGACTGACCGTGGAGAGCGCTTGACCGAGTGACAGACCTTGGAGAGGACGGAGAAGGAGGAGAGCGACTTGGAGAAGACCTTGATGTGCAGGGTGTCTCTCACAGGGGGCTTCTCCAGAAACACCTCGAACGGCTCCTCCTCAAACACCACATCTGCCTGCTTCTTGTAGTGCTGCACGTGGGGGGGGAAAGGGGGGTTGTGATCGGCCGTGGGCGGAGGGCTGGCGGGTCAGCGGGTTGGCGGGATTGAACCTAAGACCTCTCCCATCCGTGAATATTTTCGTTTTCCCACTAGGACACTGGAAGTGCAAAATCCAGGCAATTAACATGTTATGTATGCTTGCCATACAGGTCGAAGGTGCGTCTTGGAAGTAGGAAATTGAGGCCTCCAGAAGACTGAGTAGCACTGGAACATTACCGGGAGAATTACCCTATGCCGTTGCCCTTGCCCCCCACTTACCCGAGAGCCCGCTAACCTGCTGAGCCGCGAACCCAGTAACTCGCTAACTCGAAATGCCGCTAACCCATAAATCGGGGAATCCGCGAACAAACTCCAGAGTGTGCGATGACAAGTGAGGATGGGGGTGCAAGGTGAGAGGGCAAGGCACAAAAGGAGGGGATGAGAGAGGAGTGAGAGGAGAAAGAGTACCATGAGGTGGTTGCGACGCACCTGGCTCTGCCACTCTTGGTTCCTAAACCGCAGCACCACAAAGGGGTTGGCGTGGTGCCGCGCCTCCAGCCCCTCCCCTCGGTGCAGGATGACGCGCAGCAGCCCGCCCCCCACCGGCACCCACTCGGGGAACGCCTCCGCCTCCTCCTCCTGCATCTCCTCCACATCCATGGGGGGCGCCTCCTCGTCCTCCGCTAGAGGGCTGGCGTGTGCAGGGGGGTGAAAGGGGAGTGGATGAGACAGAGGAAGACGGCACAGCAAGGGTAAGGCCTCGCCCACTCCTCCTGCATCTCCTCCACACCCATGGGCGGCGCCTCCTCGTCCTCCGCCAGGGGGCCTCGCGGAAGAGAGTGAGCGGAGGGGAGAGAGTGGGCAGAAGGGGAGAGAGTGGGCGGAAAGGGAGAGAGCAGGCGGAAGGGGAGAGAGCGGGCGGAAGGGGGAAGAGAGTAAGAGAAGAATGAGCACGGGGATGCGAAGCAGCAAGGGTGTAGAAAGCACACACCACACACCACATGCAGCATGCCACATGCCACATGCCACATGCCACATGCCACATGCCACATGCCACATGCCACATGCCACACACCACATGCAGCATGCCATATGCCACATGTCATATGCCACATGCCACATGCCACATGCCACATGCAGCATGCCACATGCCACATGCCACATGCCATATGCCACATGCCACCTTAGTTGCTAGCGTTTGAACGCTAGCGTTTGAAAAGCTGGCGTTTGAACGCTAAAGGCTCAGCAGCATGTCTGTGAACGCTAGGCAAACGCTTGCCCGGGCAGGGGTAAAATTTTCCTGTGGGGGAGGGGGGAAACATGGGGGTTCTGCCAGCAAGCAATTTGGCTCCAAAAGAAGGTGTTGAATGCTAAGTAGGAAAAATGGCTACGTCTATGGCGCGCGGCAGTTAGGGGTAAGCGGTTTTGACGGGGGAGGGGATTGCGAACTTGCGTGGATTTTTCTCTCTATGAGATGTGACGAGGAGGGGTTGGACGTTCTAGTTGATGATGTGTGGAGTGCGGTTGAGGGGGGGGGGGTTTGTTGGGAGGTGAATTTTGACGACTTGGTTTGGAGTTGGGACTTGGCAAATGTCGTGCTGAAATTGCCAAGTCTCAATTTCGCGGTAAAACATTTCACGTTTTTTTCGGAGGGGCAGCCCGGAAAATTTCCCAGCGAGCATTTGCGTTCGAACGCTAAACGCGCGTCTGCCAGAGCGTTTGTAGCAACTAAATGCCACACACCACATGCAGCATGCCACATGCCACATGCCACATGCCACATGCCACATGCAGCATGCCACATGCCACATGCCACATGCCACATGCCACATGCCTCATGCCACATGCCACATGCCACGTGCCACGTGCCACACGCCACATGCCATGCCACATGCCATGCCACATGCCACGTGCCACATGCCACACAGCACACCGAACACAGCAGATGGCACGCGCATCCCCACCCACGTGTACAGCAGTCGGAAGCAGATACTCCCGAGGTCCCGTCGGCTCCTCCCCCCCCCCACGGCGCTGAGGTCGCTGAATCGCGCCGCCAGCCGCAGGTCAAACTCCCTCGCCTCCCCCGCAGTCAGCTCGCCCAGCGCCACGGTCTGCACACCCATCAGCCTGTCCGCCTTGGCCTGTGGTGGGCGTTTTGGTAGGGAGTGAAAGGAAGGAGGGAAGGGCGTGACTGCTGAGTTGACTGAAACCCTCTCGCCTCCCCACTGCTACTACCCACTGAGTGCCACCACCTGCACGACCATCAGCCAGACCAGCTGGGCCTGTGACAAGGGGATGGGTGGGGAAGGGGTGCAGGGAGCAGGAGGGAGCAGAAGGGAGTAGCGGAGAAATGGAGGGAGGGAGGTGGGGAAGCAAAGAGAGGAGTGAAGGAACTAGCCTAGAGGAGAAAGAATTGATTGAGTAGGGAGCCAAGAGGCTCTATTGTACAAACAAGGAGCAAGGAAGAGATGGAAGGGAAGGTCTCCTATTGGCCATAATGTAGACCAATGAGAGAGGTAGCTTGGAGGACAAGCAACCACACAGTGTGGTGCTCTCCTATTAGTCAAAATGTTGACAAATGGGAGAGGTTGCTTGGAAGGTAAGCAACCACAAAGTGTGGTGCTTGGTGATTGGTTGGTTCTTAGGACCAAGGACCATTTGGTTGGAATAATGCCAACCAAATGTCTAGGACCAAATCCAATCTTGACCAACCCAAATGTGGGGTTGGTCAACCCAACCAACAACCCCCCAATAAATATAATGACTACACCTTCTAATCTAGGCATGCATGTTGTATAGATATATATTTTACAACAACGAGGAGGTGAATGGTGAGGCACATGCAGAAGCAGGATGGGAGAAGTGACAGGGGGAGGGACCGCATGTGCAGGAGACGCGAGGAGATGCTGAAACGGGCTTAGGATTTGGGGCAATCACGCAACACCCGTGTCGCTCGCAGGTCTCAATGACACAATGCCTCACTTGTCAGAGGCTTCAATCGCCCATATCAAACCCCTCACCGTGTTCTTGTCAAACACTTCGATGTGCAGCTTCTGGGTGGCAGGATCGAGCACTTTGAGCCTGAGCTCCTCCTCGCCCCAATCGGGGTTGAGCTCATTGTCCCTCACACTCGTCACGCGGCTGCCCAGGCTGCTGGACAGGCAGCAGTGCACGTACGGGTCGCTGGTGCCCACCAGCCCCAGGTTGCGCAGGTTGCTGGCGCGCAAGGCACTGATGGTCAGCCACCCCACGGCCACCCTGGGGAGACGGAGGCGCGCACGGGAGGGGGGAGGGCAGGGGCGCAGTGAGGGGGAGCAGAGAAGAGATGGTCAGCCACCCCACGGCCACCATGGGGGAAAGGGGAGAGGCAAACACAATCACATACATTCGGAAGACCCTACCATAAAAAGACCGGCCCTTTCCACCGTTCATCTCCCCCAGTTCGCCAAAAATATTTGCCAAAACTATTCGCCAAAACGATTCACCAAAAGCATTCGCCAAAATCCTTTCGGCAAAAGCATTCGCCAAAAGAATGCGCAAAAAGGAATTTGCCAATATCTTGCAACAAAACCCATTCGCCAAAACCCATTCGCTAAAACGATTCGCCAAAACCCATTCGCCAAAACGATTTGCCAAAAGCATTTGCCAAAACCCATTCGGCAAAAGCATTCGCCACAAGCATTCACCAAAACGATTTGCCAAAAGCATTTGCCAATAGCATTCGCCGAAAGAATTCGCCACAAACCACTCCGCATGGTGGCAAACCACTGGGAAACCACTCAGTGTGGTGGTAAACCAGTGGGAAACCACTCAGCGAAATGGCAAACCAGTGGGAAACCACTAAGTCTGGTGGCAAACAAGTGGTCACTTGTATCCACTGTTCACTGGTGGACACCGTCCACCGTCCAACCGTCCACCGGTGGACGCGGTCCACAGTCCAATCCAACCGTCCACCGGTGGACCCCGTCCACCGTCCAATCCAAGCGTCCACCGGTGGACCCCGTCATTCGCCAAAACAATTCGTTGAAAGCATTCGCCTAAAGAAATCGCCAACAGCATTCGTCAAAAGCATTCGCCAAAAGAAATCGCCAAAAGCATTTGCCAAAAGCATTCGCCAGAAGCATTCACCAAAACGATTCGCCAAAACGATTCGCCAAAAGCACTCGCCAAGAAGCATTTGCCAAAAGCATTCGCCAAAAGCACTCGCCAAAAGCATTCGCCAAAACATTCGCCAAAATCATTAGCCAAAAGCATTCGCCGAAACGATTCGCCAAAACCCATTCGCCCAAAGCATTCGCCAAAAGCATTCGCCAAAAGCATTCACCAGGAGAATTCGCCAAAAGCATTCGCCAAAACGATTCGCCAAATGCATTCCGCCAAAAGCATTTGCCAAAACCCATTCGCCAAAATCATTCGCCAAAAGCATTGGCCAAGAGCACTTGCCAAAAGCACTTGCCAAAAGCACTCGCCAAAAGCATTCGCCAGAACGATTCGCCAAAAGCATTCGTCAAAAGCATTCGCCTGAACCCATTCGCCAAAACCATTCGCCAAAACGATTCGCCAAAAGCATTCACCAAAAGAATTCACCACAAACATTCGCCAGAAGAATTCACCAAAAGCATTCGCCGAAAGCATTGGTCAAAACCCATTCGCCAAAACGATTCGCCAGAAGCATTCGCCAAAACGATTTGCCAAAGCCATTCGCAAAATCATTCGCTGAAACCATTCGCCAAATCCATTTGCCAGAGCGATTCACCAAAACGATTCACCAAAAGCATTCGCCAACAGCATTCGCCAAAATCCATTCATCAAAACCCATTTGCCAAAAGCATTCACCAAAAGCGTTTGCCAAAAGCATTTGCCAGAAGAATTCACCACAAGCATTTGCCACAAGCATTCGCCAAAAGAAAAGCATTCGGCAAAACCCATTTGCAAAAAGTATTCGCCAAAACCATTCGCCAAAAGCATTCGCCAAAACGATTCACCAAAACCCATTCGTCAAAACGATTCGCCAAAAGCGTTCGCCAAAATAACTCGATAAAAGCATTCGCCAAAAGAATTTGTCAAAAGCATTCGCCAAAACGATTCGCCAATAACGTTTCGCAAAACCCATTGGCCAAAACCATTTGCCAAAGCGATTTGCCAAAATGATTCCCCAAAACCATTCGCCAAAACGAACCGCCAAAAGGATTCGCTAAAAGCATTCGCCAAAACCATTCGCCAAAAGCATTCGCCAAAGCAATTTGCCAAAACGATCCGCGCCCAAAACGATATGCCAAAAAACGATTCACAAAACCCATTCGCCAAAAGCGTTCGCCAAAACGATTTGCCAGATTCATTCGCCAAAAACCATGCACCAAAATCGATTCGCCAATGATATTCGCCAAAACGATTCGCCAAAAGCATCGCCAAAAGCAATCTCCAAAAGAATTCGGTAAAACTGTTTGCCAAAACTATTCACCAAAAGCATTTGCCAAAAGCATTCGCCATAAGCATTCGCCATAAGCACTCCCCATAAGCAATCCCCATAACCACTCCCCATAACCATTTGCCATAAACATTCGCCCTCACCATTTGCCATCATCGTACTTTTTCCATAACCATTCGCCATAACTTTTTCCATGGGCATTTCCGCCCATCGTTTATCTCCCACCATCGATTCCGCAAAGGAAGCAGCTCTACCCACAAAGTAGGTCAAGCCACCCACCTTGGAGTCGGCTCCACCTCCACTCATGTCTCCAGTGCTGCCACCAGTGCTGCCACCAGTGCTGCCACCAGCGCTGCCGCCAGTGGTGGATCTGAGTGCACCCCCCCCATTCATAATCTCACTGCACTGAACCACCTTGGAAGCAAGCACCACTCACTTGGGCTCCTCGTGGTACAGCTCAATTGTCTTGGGCCACAGGTACAGGTCCGCTATGGTGTCAGATATCAGGTTCTGGTCGGTGGGATGGGGATGGGTATAGGGATGGGGATGGGTATAGGGATGGGGATGGGATGGGGAGCGAATGGGGCAGGTAAGAAAAGGGAGTTATGGACGTCATGGATGGCCATGACGCACAGGGCCTGACATAGCATGACATAGTACGGCATAGTATGGCATAGTATGGCATAGAAGAATGACATAGCACAGCATAGCATGGCGTTGAAACTGAACGCAAGGCCATCTATGTAAGGGGCACGACACATGGGGCAGGAACCTGCGCGAGGTAGCAGAGGCCAGGGAAGGCCATGATGTCAACAGCATGATGAGAGGGTGAGATGTGATGTGCAAGGGGCATGCAGGGTAGCACGAGTCACGAGCAGAGCACCTGCGCGAGGTTGCAGAGGCCGGGGATGGCCATGACGTCGAGCCCTAGCAAGCGCAGGGCGAAGTCCACATGGGGCTGATGCCGCGCATGGGGGCAGTGGGGGGTTAGAGGGGGTAGGGGGCGACGCAGTGGGGAGAGGGAATAGGGGGAGAAGCAGTAGGCAGGCGGGCAGACAAGAGCACGGCTCGAGTGGGTCTGAATGGGAGAGGAGCAGCAGCACTGTGTACGTAGAGGATACGGACGGGCCGTGTGACCACTCACTGTGTATGTAAGGGATACGGGCAGCGTTAGCACTCGCGATGTGCATGAGACAAGTCTCTCACCTGCCTATGAGTGCACGCACACAGCAACGGCCGTAGCTAACCTTGTCCATGAGTGCGAGGGTGATGCGGGAGAAGCAGGGGAAGACGGGCACGAGGGGCTTCACAGTGATGCGCACCACCGCCCTCACATGCAGGTCCGTGAGCTGCAGAGAGACGTCAGGGCATGGCAGACATGCACGAGGGCATGGGAGACAGTCATGAGAGCAGGGGGACAAACGAGAGCAGGGGGGCACACAAGAGCAGGGGGGCACACAAGAGCAGGGGGGCACACAAGAGCAGGGGGGCACACAAGAGCAGGGGGGCACACGAGAGCAGGGGGGCACACAAGAGCAGGGGGGCACACGAGAGCAGGGGGGCACACGGGAGCAGGGGGGATGGGGGATGGGGAATCCTTTCCCATGGGTAGTTGGCGGACTTGGGTAGTTGGCGGAATTGGGTCGTTGGCGGACTTGGGTAGTTGGCGGACTTGGGTAGTTGGCGGACTTGGGTAGTTGGCCGACTTGGGTAGCTGGCGGACTTGGGTAGTTGGCGGATGAGACGTGCACGTGATATCACTTACATTTGCTGTGTATCATGCGCAGACATGAGAGGGGTGGAGAGGGAAGCATGTGAGGACAGGGGCGGGGAGAATGTGAGGGGTGGTGCAGGGAGCAGCAAGTGGACCTGGAGGGAGCAGCGAGTGGACATGGAGGGAGCAGCGAGTGGACATGGAGGGAGCAGCGAGTGGACATGGAGGGAGCAGCGAGTGGACCTGGAGGGAGCAGCGAGGGGACATGGAGGGAGCAGCGAGTGGACCTGGAGGGAGCAGCGAGTGGACCTGGAGGGAGCAGCGAGTGGACATGGAGGGAGCAGCGAGGGGACATGGAGGGAGCAGCGAGTGGAGCTGGAGGGAGCAGCGAGTGGACATGGAGGGAGCAGCGGGTGGACATGGAGGGAGCAGCGAGTGGACCTGGAGGGAGCAGCGAGTGGACCTGGAGGGAGCAGGAGAAGCCGTGCAGGGTGGCAGTGACAGCGATGTTGTTGTTGGCGGCCCACCGCATGACCGGCTGGATGATCACCTCGTCGTCATGCGTGTCCAGGGACTTGATGGCTGCACGGTTAGGGCGCAGGGGATGGCACGGGATGTGTGACAAGATTGGAACGCGGGATGGCATGGCATGGGATGTGTGACAAGATTGGAACGTGGGATGGCATGGGATGTGTGACAAGATTGGAACGTGGGATGGCATGGGATGTGTGACAAGATTGGAACGGCATGGGATGCGCAGTGGGAATGGGGAGAGTTGACAAGAGCGGATGAGCGTCATGTCTGGAGGCTGAGGAAGGTGAGCCGAAGAAAGTGACCCGTGCCCGTGGGCTGTGGAAGCACCCCAGGAAGGAGCGATTTGGTTTACAAAAGGGCAATTTTCTCAGGGGGATATGATGTGACGGGGGATATGAGTTGACCAGGGATATGAGGATGGGGGGTATGAGGTGATGAGGGATGTGAGGTGACCGGGGGATGTGAGGTGACGGGGGGATAGGAGGTGGCAGGAGATACGAGGTGCTGGGGGATATGGGGTGACGGGGGATATGGGGTGACGGGGGATATGGGCGTTGCTGGGCTGGGGGGGGGCTCACCAATAATAGCCGGGGGCAGGGAGCCGAGGGAGAAGTGGGAGAAGGAGAGAGAGTGCAGGAAGGCAGGCTTGTAGTTGTTGAGCAGCGGAGTGAAGTCCCTCTGCACCGCCTCTGACACCGCCTGGTGGCAGAGGGGAGAAGTGGAGTAGCAGGGATGGGAGCGCAGAGGCAGTGATGACAACGGAATGTGTGATGCAAGAGGGCACTTACAAGGCACCATGCAGACGACAGAAACAAAGGCGCAGGGCATACCTTGTTGATGCAGGGCCACATCTCGGCCACTATTCTGTTGAGCCAGTCAACCTGCCGTGAGAGCAAGCAGGAGGAGTGAAACGAGGGCAAGGTTCGTATGCCAGAAACATCGAGTGATGGGATTTACAACACATGGTGGACGTAAGGAATGGTGCACCCTCAATGCCCCCTCAATGCCCCCTCAATGCCCCCTCAATGCCCCCTCAATGCCCCCTCAGTGCCCCCTCAATGCCCCCTCAATGCCCCCTCAATGCCCCCTCAATGCCCCCTCAGTGCCCCCTCAATGCCCCCTCAATGCCCCCTCAATGCCCCCTCAGTGCCCCCTCAATGCCCCCTCAATGCCCCCTCAATGCCCCCTCAATGCCCCCTCAATGCCCCCTCAATGCCCCCTCAGTGCCCCCTCAATGCCCCCTCAACCACTGCCCCTCGTCTCACCCGCTCATAGTCCGGGTTGCTGACCCATGGCGGCAGGTGCACGAAGAACCTTCTCAGCGCCTTCTCGTCCAGTCCCTCCGTTGGCGCCGCCCGCTGCTCCGCCTCCTGCCTCCGCGCACAGGGGGGTTGAAGGGGGGACGGGGGGGGGGAGGGCGGAAGGAGGGGACGGAGAGACAGGCACATTGAAGGCGAGAGACGCGCATTGACGGAAAGAGACGCAGATTGACGGCGGGACGGGACATTGACGGCGAGACGGGTACCTTGACTGACGGCGAGACGGGTACCTTGACTGACGGCGAGACGGGTACCTTGACGGTGAGCGGCAGCGGGTAGATGAGGACGAGGTAGGCGGCGGTGAGCCCCGCGAGGAGGCCCGAGAGGAAGACGAGCGCCGTGAGCGCGTAGCCCACCAGCTCCAGCGACGCCACGAAGCCCACCACGCCCGCCGGCACGCGCAGTAGCAGCGAGAGCACCGACATGCCGACTGTCAGGGCACGCGCGGCTTGCAGCGATCATGGGACGCGGGGTTTGCGGCGCATCAGCCGCTAGTCGCCATCGCGCATTCGACGCTAGCCAACGAGACGCTGATAAGGAATCGAAGCTTCGGCGCTGCAGCGAGGAGAGAGAGCAGCTACGGTAGCAGTCTGCGGTACCGCCGCGAACCGAGGCCGTGGAGCGTGTTGCAGTGCAATGCGGTGCTGTCCTAGAAAGCAGCCGTTGATGTACTTACGAAATCGCATCCTACTAAATCGTATTGTATGCGGTGCAGCCGCGCCTTACGAGAAAGCATCCAGTCGCATGCCGCTTTCAGCGTGTCCAGTCACTACACCCCCCGCTTGTGACCAGCGGCGCAAGCATACTCGGTATCGTCGGCTCTTCTAAAGATTCGAGCGGCACCGTTACCCCATTTCTCCAATAATTCTCTCACCCCGTTGCTCTCACTAAAACAATCAAAGCGCCACAAGAAGCCTAGTTAATTTCCAAGTGAACACCAGGCGCGGTGTTATCTTTCCAGTGCCTTCACAGGACCCGCCAGTTGGCCAAAACAAGGGCGGCAGACTGACGTAGCGGGTACCTAATCAAACAAGCAAGGATTAGTCAACATCTCATTCCGCCTTCTCCAAGCCGCAACAGCGCTTAGGGCACTGCTGTCCTGACCTTAGCACTGAAAAATTCGTAGCTAGCAGCTGGCCAGTAGCTAGGAGGCGATCAGCAGGAGGTAGTCAATACAGCTAGCAGGCAGGCAGCAGCAGGCAGACAGCAGCAGAGAGCAGGGTCAGTAGGGCCGGTAGCGCAGGTCGCCCCTGGACGCGCCCCTGTCAGACGGCATGGTCCCCGGTGGGCCTGCCAGGTCACCATATGCTGCACTGCCGTACTGCTGCAGCGGGCACCACATGCCATCATACCATGCAGGGGGGGCAGTGGGGCGGACAGAGGGGCATGCCACAGCACAGCACAGCACAGCACAGCACAGCACAGCACATCCACGAAGAAGGGTGTTGTTAGGAACCAGAAACGTGCTTCACTTTGAATTGAAAAGAAGGTACTGGCACGCAAGGATAGGTGACAGCAGCAGAGGGGGTCCCCTGGCACTCACCGGTGCTTGCCCGTACTCAGCGCCGGGAGCGGGCGCCTGGCCGTACACCTGCTGCGCTGCTGCCAGGTAGTAGCCCTGTGCTGCTGCTGCTCCCCCCGGGCTCCTGGGGCCTGAGCTGCCTCCCAGGGAGGGGTCAGAGGGGCCAGAGGCATAGGCGGAGGGCAGGTAGGAGGCGGAGGCAGGGGCGGGGGGGGGGCGCCCTCCTGCGGTGTTGCCCGTTCTACTGCCACCTGGGGTGACACAGGCAAAGAGGCAGGAGGGAGAGGCATGAGGAAGACAGACACAGAGGACAAAGACAGCTGCAGAAAGAACCAACGTCAGGGGCATGAACGGATGGGAAAAGTCAGCTTGTGACCAACTAAATAATCCATGGAAACGGAATGGGCAGGTTATGCACACGGGCAGACAGGCATGACGCGGCGGCATTGAGAAAGAGGGCGAGGGGGGTGGAAGCGGAGAGGCACTGACCGGCCTGCCGCAGATCTCATGCGGCCTCTTGGCCACGAAGGCTGCCACCTCCTCCTCCAGAAAAGTCACGAAGCAGAAGCCCCTGTGCCCGCCCTTGGCCGAGTCCTGCCACCCACGCAGCACACACCACCACAGAGTTAGCACATCATCCATCACCCGCAGCACATCAGAGTCGGCTCAACTCAACGGCAACCCTTTCCCCAGATAGATCAGAGGCACCGTGGCAGAGCGCAGCGCAAGCCAGCACAACACGTCAGCATGAGCCGCACTCAGACAAGCACCCTCACGACCAGCCAACACACACCCCATGGCACGGCGCGGCTCTACCTTGGGCAGGTACACGTCCTCCACGGGGCCGAATCGCGAGAAGTAGTCCCGAATCTCCCCCACCGTGGCGTCGTGCGCCAGCTTCCCCACAAATATCTTCGTCGGGTGAACCGCCCTGCTCCCCCCCGCCCCGCCCGCCCCCTGCCCGCCCGCCGCCCCATAACCCTGCGACGGCACAGCTGGCGGGGGAGGGGCAGCGTACGCAGCTGCTTCCCTGGCGCCGCCGTAGAGCATGGCGGGGGGGTACGATGGGTACGCGGCTGCGAAGGCGGCCATTGGGGACATGAAGTCGTAGGGTGACATGGGCAGGGGCATGGCAGCAGGGGGGTATGCGCGGAAGGGGCGGGCAGGTGCCCCGCGGTATCCGCCGCCACCACCGCCTCTTGGACCCTCGTCCTGGGATGGGACACCGTGGAGAAGAACACAATCAGTGCTGGCTGCAGGCAGGGTGAAGTGAAAGAGCTAATCAAGAAACTGGAGGCTCCTTGGCTAGTGCTTGAGTGCATTGTGGCAACGATGCAGCATGCATGAGGCGATGGTTGGGTCGCTGGCAGCGTGAAGCCCAGAGATGGTACCTTGGGCGTGGCTCTGTCAATGGCGAGCGTGGCTCCCTCCATCTCGCGAGGCTCTTCCAGGACCTTATCCACAGATGCTGTAACAAGTGGCACACACGCGCAGCGTGAGCGGGAAATAAAAGTGGCAATGGCGCTTACTATTCAGATAGTAATAAAGCAAAGTGTACATGCCTGAATCTTCGAAAGTCACAAAGCCAATGTTGCGATGGGGGTTAGATCCGTGGCCCTGGAAAGAATGAATAGAAAGGTAAACATTGAGCACCAGGGTAAATCCAACTGCAATCAAGATGATGAAAATACAGCGATAAGCCAGCCAAGAAGAAGCTTGAGGCGCACAAACCTTGGGCATGTAGCAATCAGTGACTGTGCCAAACGTTCCGAAATATCTGCAGAAGAGATTAAGGCATGAAACCGGCCACAGGCGTTAAATAACCTACAGGAGTCGGCGGGGCCAGCGCTACAGGAGAGAGTCGAGCGAAAAATGCAACGTCTGTCAAGAGGTTACCTCTTGAATCTATCTTCGGTGACTGTGGTTGGGACGCGGGCAACGAAGATGCGCGTGGAGGACTGCTTGGGGCCCTTGGACATCTCCTCCTGCCACCACACGGAACGCAATGCTGTCAGCGAGTCACTCGCGAGGTCAACCCCCAACGCGAGTGCTGCTTTTCGACTGCCTCGAATTGGCTGGAGAGGCAACGAGCTCAACAGTGAACGAGAGGCACGGTGGCCCGCCCTTGACGTGGTGGTTGGTTGCTCTTGACGCGGACGGACGGACGGACCTTGGGAGTGGCGGTCTTGACTTCCAGCTGCCGGCCTCCCAGGGTGTGCTTCATCTGAGCCACGCTCTGATCAGATCGCAAGCAACAGCAATACGCCATCACCACGCACAGGGCCGGGATCAGATCAGCATGCACAGGGTAGGATCAGATCAGCATGCACCAACCAAAGGCGGTCGGATCCAACGTGCTCCAATCGAGTCCGACAACAGCAACGCCGTGCTGAGCGTGCAGTGCCGTGCTGAGCATGCAATGCCGCGCTGAGCGTGCAGTGCCGTGCTGAGCATGCAATGCCGCGCTGAGCGTGCAGTGTCGTGCTGAACATGCAATGCCGTGCTGAGCATGCAATGCTGCTCACCTGCGCGTCCGCGAGAAGACTAAACGTCACGTAGCCGAACCCTCGAGACCGACCAGTGCTCCGATCCTGCACCAATGCATGTGCCGTTAAGCTATCACTAACTCTTGAGGCATGCTGTAAAAACATAACAGAATAAAACTTTCCAAAATCTCGTGAGAAATACCTTGAGCACGATGACGTCATCGAGGGCTCCGAACTTCTCCATGTATTCGCGGAGGCCCTCCGTGTCCATGCTGTAGGGGATGCCCAGCACCTGCAGCCATCACAGATGCGTGTGAGATATACCCTAACCAGTTCCCACACGGATCATGAGCGGAGGTCGATCTAGGGACTTACGACGAGCTTCCTTGACACGGCTTCTGACGAGGCCATTTTCGCTAGCCGCTTGCTCAACGAGTGACGGAAAAAATCCCTTGTAACGAGGATACGCTCTCAAGCGAGGCTCAGCTCGGATCAGACGTCGCGATCTGCTCAGCTAAGCTCTCCTCGTCCTCTTCTCCGCTCAGCCTCTCCGCTCGGCTCCCTTCACTTCCTGCTCGCCTCTGCTCGCCTCTTATCTCGCGTCCGCGGTCACTGCACTCCTCTCCGCTCTCCTCACGC
Organism: Closterium sp. NIES-67; assembly: GCA_027943415.1. Lineage (NCBI taxonomy): Eukaryota > Viridiplantae > Streptophyta > Zygnematophyceae > Desmidiales > Closteriaceae > Closterium > Closterium sp. NIES-67. The sequence continues at coordinate 134,487 of BQMB01000148.1, forward strand.
GACTCCTCAACACTCTCGCCTTGCCTGCAAAAAAGGGATCCCATAGCTTCTGTCAAGATACCCGACATTACAACCGAAAAAAATTCTCACAACAGACACGTCATACTTTCCAGCGGAGACGGAAAAGCACGGAGGCCTCACAACTCAAGAAGATCGGCTCAGCCTCGCGGGTTCCCTTCCCTTCGCTCAGAAAACGCTACCCTTTAAAGAATTGGTGGCAGTCTCGCCGTAACACACAGACGTCTTCTCGTCAGGCCAAATAACGGCGTGAAACGCGGAAGTCACGGAGGCTTGAAGGGAATGGTCTTGGGTTCCAAGATAACCTGGAGAATGGTTTGCCAGGAGCCAAGATAATTTGGGAATTAAGAGAGGATGGTACAGTGGTCGGCGACCAGTACAAGTGTATAACTGAACTGTAAACGTACAAAAATCTTCTCTACCAAATGTTTGGATAACATATGATAACATATGGAGTTTCCTTCTTCAAAATATCCCAATTCAACGCAAGCAAATTTCTATCTCTTCCTTATCACATTCCTGAATCATCCCTGAATCATTCTTCATACTTTGCTCAAACTCCAAACATTGCTACATCAATCTACACTTTTCAAGCATAAAAAGGCTTTTGTAAGACTTGCTAAATGCATCAATACAATAGAATAAGGGAAAGCAATTAACAAATTTTTGTAGTGGCAACCTGAGTTGCACACCATACTCCTACCCTGCTTTACCCTGGAAGGTTTCAATCATGCTCAACACCCCATCTCCGCATGCATCTGTGTCATTCCCCGCACTGGACGGCAAATCACCGCCATCATTTATATGAAATCTGAATCGTTTCCACGTCCACTCAGTGGGCGCATCAGCACTCCTGGACTTCTCAGTGAACTCCACCAGCCCCGTGCGGTGCACTGCCACCACTATGCAGCTGCGCGTTCCGTACGCTCCCTGTTGTGCTCAGGACGGGTTATTGAGACGAGGAGGAAATCAAGAGAGGGGTAACAGGAGAAGAAATAAGGCTAATGACCAGCTTATTGGTGTTAGACGCAAAGTAACGTGTAACAGATGAAATGGTTGAGGCGAAAACAGGGGCTGCAGCGCACCTTGGGAGTGTCACAGTTGACAAAGACAGGGGTCAGCCTCTGGTCGTACTCCGGCCCCATGGGGCAGTGCTCTGCCTCGTCCACGTCAGCACTGGTGTGTGGGTGCACAGGTTGCCACGCGTCCATGAGCACTCTCTCCATAATCACATCCGCTGACACCTCCCCTCCCCCACTCTCCGCCACCACCTCGGCTAAGTGCGCCTTGGCTCGCTCCACCTGCCAGGGGAGGTGTTCGGTTAGGAGTGGGGGTAAATGACATGAGAAAAAAAGAGAGACAAGCTCCACCTCATTCTTTTTTCTCTGCTACTTCACACCTCTTCTCTCTCCCTTTAAAGCCAGCGTCTCATAATTCCGGAAACTTTCCAAGCGTTAAACGCTTGGTACCAGGTTACACGGCCGAAACTAGGAGGAGAGGTTAGGGAAAGCCCGTGAGAGGGTGGAAGCAACCAGGGGCGAAAGCGAGTGTAAAATCAGGGGCACCACGGTTCCGTGAAATACGAGACTGCTCAGAACCTGGGAAGTAGCGCGCAACTGGTACTGTGGGCCGTTAGATCTGTCCCAATTTCAGATCTGACGGTCAGCTCCCTAGGCAGTTGAATCGACGGTTGGTAGCGAAGTAGAAAGTGAGAGCAAAAAAATTGGATTGTCGGCTGTTGGATTTCCTAAGTGTGACTGGCTTGGTGCGGAAAACCAAAGCCGGGCCAACTTTGCCTGAACCAGGATTTCGGTTTGGGAAGTTTGTCGAAACAAAAGGGCCTTGCTACCTGCGTTTCGTTTTCACCAATTCTTCAGCACCTCGCCGTGTCTTCCCCAACCAAGTGTTAAATAGTTGGAATTATGAGACCCTGGCTTTAAATCGACCCAATCTCTGATATCTTACTTTGCTCCACGGAGTGTCAAGAGCCGCATTGCTCAGCCCGTGCAGCCCTGGCTCCACTCGCACCACGCCACTCGCCTCCCCTTGCCCACTCTCCCCGCCGCCATCCGCGCCACTGCTGGAGCTCCTGTTGTGTGGCGCGGCGTTTGTCAGGTAGTACATGCGCACGCGAGCAGAGGAGCTCTCACTCTCTCCTGCGCCCTCTGCGTCCCTCTCACTCTCCCCACCGCCCTTCTCCTCCGCTCCTGCCGCATCCTCGCTGCGGCTGCTCCCCCTTTCGCGTGCCACGTCAGCAGCGACGAGGTTGAATCCGTTGAAGCGGTGAGCGCGCCGAGCCACCGACTCCAGGTACTCCCGCGGGCCCTCTGCGCCCTCTGCGCCCTGCTTCCACGCCGCATTGCGCGTGCATGGAGTGGCGGAAACGGGCGAGGGAGCGAGGGGAGGGGATGGTGGGAAGGATGGTAGCAACAGGCCGATAAAGACACGAAAGAAGTTCCGATTTCAAATTCTCTGCTGTACGGTGAGAAAGGGAGCGGTTGGAAGGACGGCTCGTCAGCGTGTAGCGGTTGTGGAGTACAAGGCTCGTTACTGCCGCACGGCCGCGGGGCTCACCTGCAGGAAGTCGGTGATGAGAGCGCCGCGGCTGATAGCGTCGGCGCGGTTGCCGACGGCCCAGCAGTTGGAGAGGAACGCGAGTCGCCCGCCCGTGCTGGCGCCCAGCCACGTGCCGCCGCACAGAAGGTCGCGCCCCGCCAGCACGCGCGGATCGTCGCGCCAATAGTGCGCGGGGTCCGTGGGCCTGGCGGCGGGGGGGGGGGGGGAGGGGGGAACGGGGGGCGGGGGCATCCCAAAGATTTGAGGGCCTTCGAAGGCCTCGTACATAGTTCATACAGGTTCTGCGACTTACTATATGGTAAGTAGCAGAACCTGTATAAACATTGTATACGGACCAACACTTTTTGGGATGGAGGAAGGGGAGGGAGGTAGGGGAGGGGTGGTGGGTGGAAGGAAAAAAGAGAGAGCGAGAAACAAGAAGGCACTCGCGAGGGCAGTCGGGGGGGCAGATGCGCCGCCACGGAGGTCGGGCAAGGCGACAGAGGTATGAGGCAACGGGCGACAGTGGACGACGGCGGCGAGGGGAGAATGCGGCGCACCTGGCGAGGAGCTCGTCGCGGTTGGACGCGAGGAGCAGCGCGTAGAGCGGATGGCCGTCCAGCACCCACACCGACAGACACATGTCGGCCACTGGCGAGTAATAGCGCGTGGGCGTACCGGCTACTCGTGCAGGAGTGACTCAAAATGCCTCGCGATGGTTGGTTGCTCCTCAGTGCGCACTAGGTTGAAAGTCGACAAATAATCGCGGCGAAGCAGAACTATTTCCCACCACTTGTGGAGTCGCTAAAGAGTGGACAAGCTAATGGACTCGAGAATGCTCTGGTGCTGCCAAACAAGAACGAGGAATGACAGCGTGGACCAGGTGTGGCCTGCTCTTATGATTGTGTCTGCTCTGCTCCGCTCTGCTTAGCTCTGCTCCGCTCTGCTTTGCTTCACTCACTGGAGAATGGCGGGGGCCGTGGGTGGGGCGGGGATGGAAGTCCACATCGACCAACAAACCTGTGAGTGCGACGCTGGGCGACTGTGCGACCTGACATTCGCGCCGCAATGCGATGCAACACGTAAACACGTCATTCTGAGTCAGTGGGGACTTCTATTCCTCGCAAGTGCACAATGCATTTCGGTGATCGTGGCTGCCAGCTAAAATGCCTAATTACTAGCGCATTTGCAGACATGCATTACCAATATGATCTATTTACAATTTCAGTAGGAAACCAATGGGCTTTGGATAAGCCTAGTCGCTGAGAGAGAGAGAGAGAAAAACAGTAGGCGCCTTCATGGGGCAACGCTCAACCGTTTGTACTTGGGGAAATTTTTTAGACGTCATTATCAGAAAGAAAATGATTGAACTAGAATGTGTGTGTACAAGGATATATAGACTAAGGTGGTGTACCCTCTAAGGCACAATCTAGTATAGTCTACAGTAACAACCTAAGTTACATTTGACACACCCCCTAGACTATATAGGGGCAGTGCCTACCAAGGGAAGAAGCAGCTCAGGGCGGCACTACTAGTCCAGCCTCTGAGACAAGGGTCTAAAGACCAGTCAAAAGGAGTACAGACAAGGCAAGAGCAAGCCCAGGGCGGCTCTACTAGTCCAGCCACTGGGAGAGGCCACAAGGCCAGTCTCGGTAAAATATATATATAAAGGACAGTACAAAGTCAAGGCCCTAGCAAGTGAGAGGCTACAGGAACGAGACCCAACTGTACACAGTGCCGCTGATGATCTTTAGGCGCAAGCGCCTTCGTAAAGATATCAGCTGTATTGGCACCGGAGGCCAAGTGTACTACGCGCGCCTGGCGACGCTGCTGCACCTCACGCAGGAGGAAGTACCGCAGCAGAATGTGCTTCGCTCTGCCCTCGAGTCGAGGCTCCTGACACAAGAGGATCATGGCCCTGTTGTCAGCGTACAGGACCGGGGCAGAGCTAGGCCGCTCACCTAAGTCTGTGAGCAAGAAGGTCAGCCAGCGGAGCTCCTGTGCCGCAATGGCACCGGCGTAGATCTCGGCCTCACAGCTGGACTCGGCAACAGACGAGGAGCGGGTAGCTCTCCACGAGACGGCACCTGAACCAAGGCTGAAGCAGTAGCCCTATGAGGACCTAAGGGTCTCGGCGTCGTCTGCCTAAGAAGCGTCTGTGTGTCCAGTAAGGACCACTGGCCTACGTCCTCCTAGCACTAACCCCATGCCCGGTGTACTTGCAAGATAACACAAAACCCTCTTAGCGGCAGACCAGTGCTGAGGTCGGTGTCTGCCTGTAGCCACAAAGCGAGCTAGGATGCTGATAGGGTATGCGAGATCAGGGCGCGTGCAAGTCATCAGGTACATGAGGCAACCCACCAGCTCTGCGTAAGGACCACTGGGCTCTGCTGACTCCTCAGGAACTGGAGCGGAGAGCCTGTGCTCTAGAGGCAGAGGAGTGGGCTGTGCGGAGGAGAACTGAAGGCCGAACCTCTGAAGGACCTGACGCACCAAGTGTGACTGAGTCAAAGTGATGGTGCGGGCTGCTCTGTCCCTGGAGATCTGCAAGCCAAGGTAGTGGCGCAGTTCTCCAAGGTCAGTGCAGGTGTGTCTCTTCAGCAGCTCTGCCTTCACAGAGGCCACTGCGTCCCTGTCTGCCGTGGCGAAGACCAGGTCGTCTACGTAAACAAGGATGTAGAACGGAGTCTGGCCAGCTCGAACGAAGAGCGAGGGGTCTGCAGAGGACGGAAAGAACTGCATGTCAGCAAGCGTAGCACGCAGCGTGTCGTGCCACTCACGGGGAGCCTGGCGCAGGCCGTAGACGGGGCGCCGCAGGAGCCACTGGGTCCCAAGAGGGAAGGTGCCAGTGAAGCCCTGAGGGCGGCGCAGGTAAACCTGCTCATGTAGACTGCCCTGAAGAAACGCAGTGGAGAAGTCGAGGAAGTGAAGCTCGTAATCACGCTGAGCAGCTAGGTGTAACAGAACTCAAAGAGTAGTCATCTTCGGGGTCGGAGCGAAGGTCTGGAAGAAGTCCACCCCCTCACACTGACTGAAACCTCTAGCCACGTAGCGCGCCTTGAACACATGCGGCTCTCTAGGAGGGCGCTTCACCTTGAAGAGCCAGTGGCCATCAACTACGTTCACCCCAGGTAGGGGAACTGCGTCGACGTAGGTGCCGGTGGATCTCCAAGATGCCATCTCCTGCTCCATGACAGCTATCCACGGAGAGGCCCAGGGTCCCGAGATCGCCTCAGCGTAAGTGCGAGGGGTCGGGATGTCGAAAGCGTCGGGGTCACCCTCAGGGACTAGACGCATGGAACAGAGATGGGGAGCAGCCTCGGACAGGAAAGCAAGCTCGTACTGGCGGTCCTCCAGGACGCCACTGCCGAGGGCAGGAGCACCCTCGACAGACGAGGGACAGGCAGGGTCGGAGACCAGAGTGGTGGCGTAGTCAAGGCGGCGGGTAGAGGCGAAGTCAGGGACCGCATCGACAAGGGCGTCAAGGCTCGAAACCGGAACAGACGGGTCGGTAACGAGAGAGGCAAGGACCCGAGGAACAAGAGGACGAGCGGCACGCAGGTAGTCAGACAGAGGGGGGGGAGCAACGACAAGGGAGGACGAAGGGGGCGACAGGAGAAGAGGTGGACGGGACGCGTGGGAACGAAGCAACATAGGGTGAGAGCACGAGACAGGGGAGACAGGTCGAGCACGGGAGGGACGGCGAGACCAGACGTGAGATGGGGGAGTCGGGTCAAGAGACAGAGGAGGGGACACAGAAGGGGAACGAGGGGGGAAACGGGCCGGAGACGCGTCCGGACGAGGGAACACAGGGCCGGAGATAGGAGGAGGAGGAGGCACGTGCACTCAACGAAGATGGCTGACACAACCATGCTGTGAGTCTAGGGGTGCATGGTCCAGTACTGCCCCAATCAGGCCACCACCGGCAAGTTCGAAAGGTGAGCCCACTTGGGGGTGCACCTCGGCATCTCTCACGAGTACTAAGCATGGATGATCTTGGACCTGGAAAACTCCAACATCGTACCCTCCAGAGACATCCTTTTGTACAAAGGACTCACTCTAAAGCAGTTCCAAGACGATCGATGCGCCAATCGACAAACAGCTTACGCACAAGGAGAACGCAGCTTCGCCTCTCCAGAAGACGAAGAAGCCGTTGATCGCATGGACCTGGACCCACCTGACGAATACCCAGGGGAGAACCCTTGCTTTGACGATGATGACGACGCAGACAACGCCCCTTTTGACCCCTCACATGACACACTACGATATGACGGAACTATCAGGACCCTTGCTGACTCACAACCCGGCGCCGACTCAGACGACGACGTGCAAGAAGTCATCGATGATGGCCACTGTAACATCAGATTCCCGCCCTTTCTCGTTCTCGCTCTTCATGCAGCAGTCCACAAGAGCCCCTCCATGATTGAGCCAAAGACATATCGACAGGCTCTCACCGGACCTCATCGCATCGAATGGCGCAAAGCCATGGATGCGAAAGTCGCCGCATTATGCTCCCCCGATACATGGGTCCTAGTCGACCGCGCAGCAGTGAAGGGAAGGAAGATTCTCTTAGGAAAGTGGGTCTACCGTGTCAAGACAGATGCACAAGGAACATGGAGCACCACAAGGCTCAATGGGTTGTACGAGGATATGACAAATGCCACGCATCGACTTCGACCTCACCTTCGCGCCTGCTAGTCGTCACATCTCCGTGCGCACACTGCTCGCCATCGCAGCATGCCGGCACCTCGAGCTTCGACAGCTCGATATAAAAAATGCATTTCTATATGCAAAGGTCGACGCTCTGATCTTCATCGAGCAACCTCACAGCTATGGCGACGGGGACCCGCGAGTCAGCCAACTGCAAAAATCCCTCTACAAGATCAAGCAGGCACCCCGTCTCTGGTAGCAGCATCTCCAAGGAAATCTGATGAAGATTGGCTTCCTCCAGCTACCCCATGACCCAGGGATGTACCGTCTCCACTTCCGCGGAGACTACATCCTCCTCACGATCTACGTCAATGACCTGCTCTACACCGGCACCAACCCCAACATGCTCGACCCAGTTCGAACGAAGCCTAGGGCAGCGTGTCGACATAACTACCTCCAAGACCATGACTCAATTCCTCGGCCTCAACATCTCCTACACACCAACGGCCATCCACCTATGCGCCTCAAATCATGCGGAGAATCTCGCCAAGAAATTCAACCTAACGCCAGCATCACTCTCCACACCTTACCGCACACCCGCCGCCGGCTACAAGCCCGACACCAAGACGCTCGCTCTTGCCGCTCACCAACTCTACCAGCAGCAGCTCAGATGCCTGCTGTTCGCTCCCATCACGTGCCGGGCCGACTTATTCTACATCGCCAGCCAACTCGCCCAGTACTCTCGGGGACCTGAGGGGGAGAATTTCCTACTCCTCTACTTCCTCTCGACTCCTCACATCGGCCTCACCTACTCCACCATCGCCACACCCACATTCCAACTCACCGGCTACATCAACGCAGACCACGCCACAGACCCCGCTAACCGCCGCCCTCGCACATGTTTCCTCTTCCGACTAGAACCAATTGGACCCATCTCCTTGAACTCATAGAAACAGGAGCAGATTGCTCTCTCCTCAACTGAAGCAGAGTACATCTCAGCAACCTCCGCTATTCGTGAAGGACTCTATCTCCAAGAACTGCTGCAGGAGGTAAAGCTTAGCGCTTCGCCAATCTTCAAGTTATACTGCGACAACCAGAGTGCAATCAAGATAGCCAACAAGCCCGGCTTCATCAATCGCACAAAGCACATCGCTCTGCGATATTTCTTCGTCAAAGACGAAATCGACAAGGGAAAAGTGGACCTAAAATGCTGTCCCACTGGTGACATGGCAGCTTACTTCCTCACCAAGAAGCTGTCACGTCAGCAGTACCTGCAGTGCGCCGAGCTCTATGGAATCTCGAAGCACGCCAAGCTCGAGCACCTTCAGCAGTGAAGGGGAGTGCTAGGATAAGGAATTTTTTACATTCATGAAAGCGAGACTCGAGCCGTAACCCTTGTCGGGTCCAAGCATATGGCGCGAAGCACGAAGTGCAACGGTTGTTGACCGTTGACCGACAGTCGAACCGATTGAAATCCAAGGGTCCGTCACGATAGCCAGGACACATAACCAACCCTGTAATACAGCTTGGAAGCTACCCGAGTCGTGTACAGTTACCCGAGTCGGATCTGAAACCTCATAGGGAATGTGCCCCTGTTACTGTAAGTGCATCTTAGTTAGACCCTTCGCATTCTCTTGTATCACTATATGAACCATGTATCCCTTTGCTATGACCAACACTGCTATGTTACATTCATTCTGACAGGGTTCATCGACCAATCAATCGCTTCCGCAAAACGTTAGGATAGGAAGGCTAGGAGGTATGAAAGGCCGCCATGATAATGGCGGCGGGGTTTAGCTAGGAGGTAGGCGAGAGTGTCGAGAGAAAAGAGAGTAGATTAGAAAGAGAGAGGAATACAAGGAGGGGATTGTACCCTCTACAATAGAGTTCGGTAATCTACCAAGCCTACCAATTATATAACACAATATATAATTTAACACACCTCCTAGGCTTGGTAGTCACAAGCCCACCCAACACACACACCCCCTAACCCCTTACACCCCCATGCTCGAGATCAGCCGGGTATCTACCCCTCGGGCTTGGCATGGTGACATCCCCCGGCGAGAGGCCCCGCGGGCAACGGCCATGGCTGAAGGCTCTTGGCGGTGTGGCACGGCGAGGCAACGACCGGGTAGAAGACAGCAGCTGCGGCAGGAGGAAGAGGAGACGCAGGGGAAGGGGTGGGGGGGGGGGGGGGGGGGGGAGGGGGGGCGGGGGGGGGGCGAATCTTCAGCGACGCGTCATGGGTGGCGCGACGCTTACTGGCGGGAGGGTGGGCGGGTGGCGGTTACGACGGCGTGCTGCCTGCTGCCGCGGCAGCATGACGACGCTGCCACAGCGCGGCGTTGATGCTGTGGCGGCACGTCGACGCTGCAACGGCAGCAAGGCGACGCTGCAACGGCAGCAAGGCGACGCTCCCACGGCGAGGAGTCGATGCCACCACGGCAGGGCGTCGATGATGCGACGGCTGCACGACGAAGCCGCCATGGTAGGTTGGCATGGCCGCCACAGCGGGAAGGCAGTGACGAGAGGAATGCGCGGCAAAAGCGACGGCACGACAGCGCGACGCCACGGCTGGACGTCGACGGTGCCGCCACGGCTGGACGTCGACGCCACGACAGCGCGACGCCACGGCAGCGCGTCGAGACGCCCGCGGCACGACGCGGCCAGTGGCACGACGACGCCGCCACAGCAGCACGATACGGGCGCCATGGCAGCGCGAGAGTGAGAGTAGGAGTGCGCGGCGGAAGCGTGAGGAGCAGGCCCGAAAAGGGCAACCTGCTCAGTTACCATGTTAAGATAGGAAGGCTAGGAGGTATGAAAGGCCGCCATGATAATGGCGGCGGGGTTTAGCTAGGAGGTAGGCGAGAGTGTCGAGAGAAAAGAGAGTAGATTAGAGAGAGAGAGAGAGAGGGATACAAGGAGGGGATTGTACCCTCTACAGTAGAGTTCGGTAACCTACCAAGCCTACCAAATATATAACACAATATGTAATTTAACACAAAATGCACTTCTGCAGTTCAATCCTGAAGATCCTACGGACGATCGCTTCACAACGCTCAAGCACTTGTACCACGAACCGTAGCATAGCCTACCCTCTACTTCGCCAACCCCCATTGTTGCCATTGCTACTGCTGGCGCTGTTTCTGCTGCTAAAACTGCTGCTGCCAGTCTGCTGCTCAGCTGTTCTGCTGCAGCTGCAGTCCTCCTTTGATGCGAAGCTTGACTTGGCAGTCAGTGCTTGCAGTCAGTGATCAGACGTCAGTGCGTGCTGGTAATCGCCTAGCAAATCAGAACCAGACCAACATGTTCCCCCAGCTTCGGATCAAATGGCTGCCCAAGAAATCTCGGTACAAGAATCAGAGTACCACACAGATTCCCAAAAGCTGAGCGCACATCACAAAATGTAGAATGTTTGGAATGTTATAAGGAAAATATAAGACGAATCCCACAAGCTGTGACTCATGCATTTTGAACCCGCTACAAGGTCATCATTTTGAAATTCAAACTTCGAAATCAATGAGGACACAGCTCCTCCGATCAGGCTCTACCCTCCGCCTTTTTTCATAAGATTGCATCCCGTCTGCTCTATTTGCGAGTTGCATGCGGGATCATCGTAGTCTTGTTCATTCAGAATCGGCTAGCTTGAACACTGCGTCGCCTAGATTACTCCGCTGTACCAGTTCGACAAGGTTGTCTTCTGGTAGACCGTCCAACCTTCTAGCTTTTTTGCGTGTTACCTTCCAGTTTCCCTCTAACCTCCTCGGAGTCTTGGGCCTCAGCTAGGCACGATGTTTGAGGCGCGTCTAGTTCAAGGAAGCGTATTGAAGAAGCTTCTCGATGCGATCAAAGACCTCGTCACCGATGCTAACTTCGACTGCTCCTCCACTGGCTTCTCGCTCCAAGCGATGGATTCCAGCCACGTGGCACTCGTTGCGCTACTCTTGCGAGCAGATGGGTTTGAACACTACAGATGCGACAGGTGAGGGAACGATTTGGACTCTTTTATCTTCGGTCTGTTGTAGCGTGAGGGAACGAAATGGATTCTCGTCTTTCGGTCTTAGGTAGCCTTTGCATCAACAATGACTGTAGCAGAAAGGGTGCACGAGCTGACATGAGCAACTGTTGTGCTGCAGAAACCTCACACTGGGAATGAATTTGGTGAACATGGCTAAGATGCTGAAATGTGCCGGCAATGATGACATCATCACAGTGAAGGCTGAAGACGACGGCGACACTGTCACCTTCATGTTCGAAAGCCCCAGTAAGATCCGTCGGTTTTTCAACAAACACCTCCTGGACCGGGCGTCTGTTCATCTACGCGCTTGATAGCTTATAATTTTCTCGGTTCCGGCTTCGTGATTTGTATTTGAAGGCCTGTTGGGTGGACTATTCTGTGCAATGCGATGGTGTGTTGATTACCAGAGCAGGACAAGATATCTGATTTCGAGATGAAGCTGATGGACATTGACAGCGAGCATCTCGGCATTCCCGACGAGGAGTACGATGCCAACATCAAGATGCCGGCAGGGGAGTTCCTCCGCATTTGCAAAGACCTCAGCTCCATTGGGGACACAGGTGAGGGATGAGCTGGTTGCGTTTTGGTCTGTGGGCCTGCGGATGCTGAGTCTGAAGATGTTCTTCTTTTGCCTTAGCTTCAACTCGTCCCGTTGACTGTCTATGCAATAACCTACCCTGTCATGCGCCAGTGATTATAAGTGTGACAAAGGAGGGGATCAAATTTGCAACCTCAGGCGACATTGGTAACGCCAATATAGTTTGCAGACAAAACCTGAGTGTGGATGAGGTGAGCAACTGCGACTGGGGGGTCCTTCATGCTTGATTTTATGTTTTTCTGTACTAACACTGTTTTGTGTCGCCTTTCTATTTTGCAGCCTGATGATGAAACCGTGATTGATATGAGAGAGCCCGTTTCACTTACATTTGCCTTGCGGTACCTGAATTCCTTCACCAAGGCAACAGCACTGTCTGGTGCTGTGAGACTAAGCATCTCCAAGGATCTTCCTATCGTTTGTGAATATGCAATCGCCGATATGGGCTATCTCCGCTTCTACCTAGCACCAAAGATTGAGGACGACGATGAGGGAACTTCATGAGGTGCGTTCACTATATCTGTCATCCATGATGTCTTGGGCTGGTGGTATCTGGTCACATTCTCAGGACGAAAGGGAGTGCTGGTGAGCATGGCAGGGGGGATATGCATGGCAGGGAAGGTCTGTATGGGAGGGATGGCATGTATGGGAGGGATGGTATACATGACGGGTGGTTGTGCTGCAAAGGGGGTTGTGCATGGGTGTGCATTCCAGGGCGATTGCATAGCAAGGTGGTGGATGGCAAGGAGGGTATGCATAGCAGGGGGGGTTGTGAAACAGAGCTTGTGTCAAGCCCTTGGCAATGTGGGCGTTGGTGATGCCTGCTGACTAGGGTTCTCATTCTTGTTTTATCTCTGACTTTGTTCCTTGATGTTTGCAGGACAACATATATCCATATATATATCGTGTTGCAACACGAAGTGCATTGCGCCGCACACTGGGCTGGATGAAGTTTTTGACAGATTGGATTGCAGAAGTGTGTTGCAGCTTGTGAGCTGCATCTTGAGATTTGCCTGGTTGCTGTTGTAGCTATGACCTTGTCTGGAATGAAATACATTAGACATGCGATGAATGGGCCATAATCTTGTCATCAATGCACTCGCAATTCTGTCAACCAGACGTGCGACCAAAATGCCTGACAATTGGCAAGCATGCCTTTTTGTACTTAGCAGCAGCATTGCTTATCTTTACAGAAATATGTTGGGAGTCACCATTCTAATCAGCATGCTGCTTCCTGTATGATACCGTTGTGGTTCAATATCAATATATTACTCCTCAGGAACTTCATCTGTTATCACTCTAATGTTTACTACATATCATAGTATGAAGTGCATAGGCTTTCCATTCTAAACCTAAGCAAAGTGTATTACTTACTGTAGACTTCACTTTGACTTCAGTGTGAACCTGCCCAGATTCTGGAACAAAGCCCGCACAGCGTCCACTAAATTGCTGTGCTAGCTAAATTTCGCATTTTCCGATTCTTGACGTTCAATCGTCCGAACCTCAGCCAACATCATGACGTTGCAAAGCCAGCTTCTTCAGACAGTTTCGCCATTGAAGAAACAAGATAGCAGCCTTCTGTGGTCAATGCTTCTGGCCATGGTTGCAGGATTTGCGTGCACGCTGGTCTTCGTGAAATTGCCAATTTCTGATAATGTCACAGCCATTCAGCAGCCTGAGACTCTTCCCGCTCCAACGAAAAATGTCACATTCAGAAGAGCTAAGGCCATATACCTCAATGTCAAGTACGCGGATTTGAACTGGATTCAAAAGCACACCCTGAAGTACCAGACAGACGCTGCAACCAAGAATCTTGTGCACGACCTTGGAAGCCAGAATGATCATGTGATGCTTCACTTGGCTCATCACAAAACAGGTAAGAGACGCTTGACAGCTATCTGATCCGGCTCTTCAACTAAGTTCGTTCTTGTACAGGCACTGCTTGGTTTTCTCGGATCTTCAGCCTTTTCGGAATGCGGACTAACATGAAGTTTGTCAAAGGCGACATTCAAGGCTGCCTCGATTCAGAATCTAAGATCTGTCAGGTCAGATGAGACATGCCCTTTTTTCGCTTGGACAAGGGACATCACAGAGTCATAACGTTTTACAAATCCTTCCAGATAAATAATGCGGCTCTAGGCTCTCTTAAACTACTGGGCGACAAAATGTACAAGGCTATTATGACTGTCCGAGATCCAAGAGATGTTGTGGTCAGTGGATATTTCTATCACAAAACAACACAAGAACCATGGGTACATGAACCACGCAGCGAGTATGGAGGAAAATCTTATCAGGAGGTGAGCACCTGACAACCCAATGGCTTAAAGACCATTTCTGTCCTCAAAGTCGTCTGAGCATGACTCTGGTCAGATGCTGAATAGCGTGAGCAAGTCCGCTGGAATCAATATGGAAGTCGACATGATTACTGGAAGCACTTGGAAGAACGACACTCAAGGTGAGTCCGGATACTTGCGCGGAGAGGATATATACAAAGACTAACAACCTTTTTTTGGCTACAGGTGCATATGCAACCGTTTTGAAAGACTTCCTGAAAGTCAGAGATTCCCGGTTCACCTTGGTACGCTATGAAGACATTTGGTACCAAGAGCAACGACGGATAGGCTCAGCTTTTGCATCGATTGGAGCTTGGTAAGGGTTCCCTTCTGCATTGCTTTGGCGTATTATGCAACCTTTTTCTCATCCTGTCATTGTTATCAGGTATGGATTGAGTAACAGCCTGCTTCTGAAAGTCTTCGTCCAAAGCGCGGTGAAGGTTGGCCAGGAAAGCGCTGCCTACCGTTCTGTTTCGAAAGGGGTGCTTTCTGCTGACGACAGAGGGAAGGACCACTTCAGGAAAGGAGTACCTGGAGACTGGAAAAATCATTTGACTAAGCAGAACAAGGGCTACATCCGTGAAAAGCTGGGATCTCTATTGGTGGACCTGGGCTATGAGAAGACCATGAATTGGTAGTCTGATCTGGTTATGTCTATATGGTAGTGGCTGACGATGAGATATGTTGGAATTTGACAGTTTTATGATCATGACGACTTCATAAATCTGAAATACCATGAACACATCACCACAACACGGTGGTTTATGTATAATCCAACAAGTGGATTGGAATCTGCATGAATTAGCTGGACTGCAGCATGAATACAGCTGGACTGCAGTGTCAAACATGTGTAGTTATCATGTTTGTATAGACTGTATAGGGTCACCTTCTAGAGAGTACAACATTTAGGTATATGTTTGTGTACTCTCTCTCTCTCATTATTAAAATTCTAGGTTTGATATGGTATCACGAGTAGGTTTCGACCCCCCCCCCCCCCCCCCCACCTACCGCTTCCGCTCCTCCCGTCGCGTCTCCTAGCCTCGCCTCGCCCCTCCTGACCCCAGTCGCGACCCCTCCCCCTAGCCCCGTCGCGCCCCTTCCAGGGCCCCGTAGCGCCCCTCCAGGGCCCCGTCGCGCCCCTTAGCGCCCCTCCTGGGCCCCGTCGCGCTCCTCACAGGCCCCGTAGCGCCCCGTAGCGCCCCTCCTGGGCCTCGTCGCGCCCCTCCTGGGTTTCGTAGCGCCCCTCCTGGGCTTCGTAACGCCCCTCCCAGGCCCCGTCGCGCCCCTCCTGGGCTCCGTAGCGCCCCTACTGGGACCCGTCGCGCCCTCCCTGGGCCCTGTAGCGCCCCTCCTGGGCCCCGTCGCGCCCCTCCTAGGCCCGTAGTGCCCCTCCTGGGCCCGTAGCGCCCCTCTTGGGCCCCCATTGCGCCCCTCCTGAGCCCCGCCGCGCCCCTCCTGGGCCCCCATTGCGCCCCTCCTGGGCCCGTAGCGCCCCTCCTGGGCCTGTTGCGCCCCTCCTGGGCCCTGCCGCGCTCCTCCCTGGGCCCCGTATCCACCCTCCTGGGCCCCGTCGCCCCTGCTCGGCCCCGTCGCCCCTGCTCGGCCCCGTCGCCCCAGCTCGGCCCTGTCGCAGCCTCTCGGCCCCGTGGCGCCCGCCCTGCCCCTGTCGCAGCTGCCCGGCCCCTGTCGCACCTGCCCGGCCCCGTCGCGCCCGCCCGGCCCCGTCGCCCCCGCCCGGCCCTGCTGTGTCCTGCCCGGCCCCGTCGCTGCCGCCCGGCCCTGTCGCTGCCGCCCGGCCTCGTAGCTGCCGCCCGGCCCTGTCGCTGCCGCCCGGCCTCGTAGCTGCCGCCCGGCCTTGTCGCTGCCGCCCGGCCCCGTCGCAGCCGCCCGGCCCTTCGTCGCGCCTGCCCGGCCCCGTCGCGCCTGCCCGGCCTCGACGTGCCTGCCCGGCCCCGTCGCGCCTGCCCGGCCCCGTCGCGCCTGCCCCGGCCCTCCATACTTCCTGGTACTGTCCCCCGTTCCCCGCACCACTTTGCACCCTCCTGCACTTTCCTGCCCCGCCTTGCACCGCATTGCACCTCACTGAACCGCACTGACCGCACTGCACCGCACTGGACCGCACTGCACCGCACTGCACCGCACTGGACCGCACTGCACCGCCCTGCACCGCACTGCACAGCACTACACCGCACTCCACTGTCCTCCACTGCCCCTCATGGCTGCTGAGCTTCGTTTTGATGCTGAGGGTCAGCCTCTGGAGTTCGAGGCGTGGTTGGCTGACCTTCGCCGCCACCTCACTGGTCAGCGGCAGGACGGCCACCCGCTTTCTGCACACCTAGATGGTATGCTCCCCTGCCCTGACCCCCCTGCTGTGCTGCCCGCTGATCCCACGCCCGCTGAGCGCGAGTCCACTGCCGCCGCTGCCCTTGCCCGCTCTGTCTGGCTTTCCCGCGATGCCCTTGCTCAGCTCGCCATTAGCAATGCCCTCCCCCCCCTTGAGCGCCCTCGCTTTAGAACCATTTCTACCGCCCAGGCCTACCTCGATGCTGTCATCAAGCGCTATTCTACCCCTCCTGCTGCCTCAGTGGGTCGCCTGATCCTCCCCCTGCTCTTTCCTGACCTGGCGTCCTTCCCCACTGTCTCTGACCTCGCTGCCCACCTGCGCTCGATAGATGAGGCCTGGCGCGCTGCCTGCACTGATGCACAGCTTAGAGTCCACCAGCCTCCCATGATCTCTACCCTCTACCTCCTTGCCACCCGCCTCCCTGACCGCCTTGCCGCCGCCCGCGACCAGTTCCTTAGCATCCACCCTGCTGCTCTCACCCTCACCGACTTTGTTGACACCCTGACTGCCATAGAGACTCGTCACCGCTCCATAGCCCAGGCGAGCGGTACAGTACCGGTCCCTATCTTTCAGGGTTGTGCCCCCGCTCAGTGTACCTTCTCCGACGGCTCTGTCGCTGTGGCTGAGACTGCTGCTGCAGTGCAGTCCCGCTCGGGGAAGGGTCGCCGCCCCAAGGTTGGGAGCGGCGGCGGTGGCGGGGGTGCGGGTGGGGGTAGTGGTGGAGGCGGGTCGTCCGGTGCCGGTGCGGACGTGGGGACCCTGCCCGGTCCAGCTGCCCCGCTGCCTCCACCGTTGCAGCAGCCGCAGCAGCAGCAGCCTCCGCAGCAGCCGCAGCAGCCGCCGCAGACGAGGCCGGCGAGTGCTCTCCCGCCTGGGTGGCCTGGAGCTGGTGGTGGTCGTGCGCGTGGTGGTGCACCGGGTGGTGGTTCTGGAGGCGGGCCCTGTCAGTACCAAATCCAGACCGGTCCTCGCCGCGGCTTCGTTTGCGGTAAGATCGGTCATTCCACTCCTCGCTGTTTTCGTCGTCTGGACGACCTGTTCCGCCAGCGCTTTGGCCCGGCGCCCGACCTCCCGGACTGGCACAGCTTGCTTAGGCGTAGCATTCGGATTTTTGACTTGGACATGGATGCCATTGTAGCAGCCTTGCATGTGATGTATGCCGATGACTCTAGTGTGCTTCCCTCTTATTACCCCGTGTTGCCTAGTGTAGCTGTGCCTAGCGTAGACTCCCCT
Source organism: Closterium sp. NIES-67 (assembly GCA_027943415.1). NCBI lineage: Eukaryota > Viridiplantae > Streptophyta > Zygnematophyceae > Desmidiales > Closteriaceae > Closterium > Closterium sp. NIES-67. Next base: position 152,234 of record BQMB01000148.1, read on the forward strand.
GCTGCGTCAGGCGTAGGATCTCCTACTTTGCTTAGCCTCGGTGCTTCCACCGCTTCACCGTCGCCCCGCGCGACTGCTGCGCTTTCCTTCACCTTGGACTCTGGCGCCTCCCGGTGTTTCTTCCGCGACTCCACGACGCTGACGCCGCTGCCTGTTCCCGCTGCAGTTACTCTTGCTGACCCCTCCGGTGGTCCCGTCGTTGCCCGCAGTTCCACCTCCCTTCCCTGTCCGGCGGTTCCTTCAGGTTCGCTCACCGGTCTGCATATCCCCTCGTTCTCCAGGAACCTAGTTGGTGTCGGCTGCCTCCAGGACCTTGGCGTCACCACTACGTTCCCTGGTCACGAGCGGTATGCTGTCTGTACCGAGGCCGCCACTGGTGCCCCCCTTACCACTTTCCCCCGGGACCCGGTGTCCGGCCTGTTCACACTTGACACCGCGACGTCCCCGGCTGGGTCTTCCCCCCAGGTAGCTGCGTCCACCCAGGTTGCTGCTGCGTGCTCCTGTCGGTCCCTCACTCATCCGACTCTCCTTTGGCACCACCGCCTTGGTCACCCTGCACTCCCGCGTCTGCGTCACATGTCCCAGCACGGTCTCGTCCTTGGTCTCCCCGGTTCGTTCCCTGAGTTTCCCTCATCCCCCGCCCCACCGTGCACGCCTTGTGTCGAGGGCCGGCTCCGCCGTGCCCCTCACTCCTCCTCTTTTCCCCCTACCACCGCACCCCTGCAGACTCTGCACATGGACGTCTGGGGCCCAGCCCCGGTCCATGGGCCGCGTCGCGAGCGCTTCTTCCTAGTGCTTGTCGACGACTTCACACGTTACACCACCGTCTTTCCCCTGGAGCGGAAGGCCAACGTGCCTGACGTTCTCATCCCCTGGCTTGTCTCTGCTCGTCTCCACCGCGGTCTCCCTGCCTTGCGCCTCCACTCCGACCGGGGTGGCGAGTTCGCCTCAGGTGTCCTTGGTCGCTTCTGTCGTGCGGAGGGCATCACCCAGACGTTTACCCTGCCGGACTCCCCGCAGCAGAATGGGGTCGCTGAGCGACGCATCGGTTTGGTCATGGAGGTGGCTCGTACCTCCATGATCCATGCCGCTGCACCCCATTTTCTGTGGCCGTTCGCCGTGCGCTACGCCGCTCACCAGCTTAACCTGTGGCCGCACCCCCAGCGGCCGCAGGTTTCGCCGACCCTTCTGTGGGCCGGGTCCCCTGGTGACGCGTCTGCGTTCCACGTCTGGGGCTGCCTTGCTCACGTTCGTGCCTCTGGCACGGACAAGCTCACTGCCCGCACCCTCCCCTGCGTCTTCCTCGGTTTCCCCCTTGACGCGTCCGACTGGCACTTCTACCACCCGCCGTCTCACCGTTTCTTTCACTCTCGCGACGTCACCTTTGACGAGTCCGTCTCCTTCTACCGCCGCTTTCCCCACCGTGGTCCCCCGGTTACTCCCCCCCTGTTCCTGGTTCCTCCCTCCCTGGTGGCCCCTGCCCCTCCCCCCCCCCGCCCCCCCGTCCGGCCCCCTCTGGTGTGTCTCACGTCACCCCCCTCCCGTCGGTCGTTCCGGTCGACGAGTCTTCTGACTCTGGTAGTCCTTTGGCGCAGTCCTCGCCGTCTGTCCCTCCCCCGGTGTCTCCTCCTCCACCGCCTCCGCAGCCGCCGTCGCCGCAGCTGCTGCAGCCGTCGTCTCCGCCGCCGCCGCCGTCGAGGCCGTCGCTGCAGCCGCCGCCGCCGCCGCCGCCGTCGTCGCTGCCGCTGTTTGTGGACTCTGGGGGTGCTGGCGTTGAGGTGGGTACTAGTCCCGGGGCTCCTGTCGGGGCTTGTCCCGGCGGGCCTGGGGGTGGTACCGGTGCTGGCGGTGTTTCGGGCTCTGGGGGTGTCCCTTCTGGGGGTGCTGGTGTGGAGGGTTCGGGAGGTAGCCGTCGCGCAGCTTGTGGCCCTGGCGTTGGTGTTGTGTCGCCGCAGCAGCAGTCCCCGCCGGTGTCCGCCCTCCGTCTGCTCGGCCTTCCGTCCCCTGACCCTGCGCCTGTTCCTCTCCGGCCGTCTCCCCCTCTTCCCGTCTACGGCCCCGTGTTCCCTCCGCCGGACTCGTCCCCGGCTCGTTTTCCCCCTCGTTCCCCACCCGTGTCCCCTCCTCTGTCTCCTGACCCGACGCCGCCCTCTCACGTTTGGTCTCGCCGCCCCTCCCGTGCTCGTCCTGTCTCCCCCGTCCTGCGCACTCACCCTATGTTGCTCCGCTCCCACGCGTCTCGTCCTCCCCTCCTCCCGTCTCCTCCTCCGTCCTCTCTTGTCGTTGCGTCTCCTCCTCTGTCTGACTACTTTCGTGCCGCTCGTCCTCTTGTTCCTCGGGTCCTTGCCTCTCTCGTTACCGACCCGTCTGTTCCAGTGTCGAGTCTTGACGCCCTTGTCGCTGCGGTCGCTGACTTCGCCTCTACCCGCCGCCTTGACTACGCCTCCGCTCTGGTCTCTGACCCTGCCTGTCCTCCGTCTGTCGGGGGTGCTCCTGCCCTCGGCAGTGACGTCCTGGAGGACCGCCAGTTTGAGCTTGCTTTCCTGTCCGAGGCTGCTCCCCATCTCTGTTCCATGCTGCTAGTCCCTGAGGGTGACCCAGACGCTTTTGACATCCCGACCCCTCGTACTTACGCTGAGGCGGTTTCGGGACCTTGGGCCTCTCAGTGGATAGCTGCCATGGAGCAGGAGATGGCATCTTGGAGATCCACCGGCACCTTCGTCGACGCAGTTCCCCCACCTGGGGTGAACGTGGTCGATGGCCGTTGGCTCTTCAAGGTGAAGCGCCCTCCTGGAGAGCCGCCTGTGTTCAAGGCGCGTTACGTGGCTAGAGGCTTCAGTCAGCGCGAGGGGGTGGACTTCTTTCAGACTTTCGCTCCTACCCCGAAGATGACTACTCTTCGGGTTCTGCTACACGTAGCGGCCCAGCGTGACTACGAGCTTCACTCCCTCGACTTCTCCACTGCCTTTCTTCAGGGCAGCCTTCACGAGCAGGTCTACCTGCGTCGTCCTCAGGGCTTTACGGGCACCTTCCCCCCTGGGACCCAGTGGCTTCTGCGGCGCCCAGTCTACGGCCTGCGCCAGGCGCCTCGTGAGTGGCACGACACGCTGCGTGCTACTCTTGCTGACCTGCAGTTCTTTCCGTCCTCTGCAGACCCCTCGCTCTTCGTTCGTGCTGGCTCGACTCCGTTCTACATCCTCGTCTACGTAGACGACCTGGTCTTTGCCACAGCTGACAGGGACGCACTGGCCTCCGTGAAGGCAGAGCTGCTGAAGAGACAAACCTGCACTGACCTTGGAGAGCTGCGCCGTTACCTTGGCTTGCAGATCTCCAGGGACAGAGCCGCGCGCACCATCACCCTGACTCAGTCACACTTGGTGCGCCAGGCCTTCAGAGGTTCGGCCTTCAGTTCTCCTCCGCACAGCCCACCCCTCTTCCTCTGGACCACAGACTCTCCGCTCCAGTTCCTGAGGAGTCGGTAGATCCCAGTGGTCCTTACGCTGAGCTAGTGGGTTGCCTCATGTACCTGATGACTTGCACTCGCCCAGATCTCGCATACCCTCTCAGCATCCTGGCTCGTTTTGTGGCCACAGGCAGACACCGACCTCAGCACTGGTCTGCCGCTAAGAGGGTTTTGCGTTATCTTGCAAGTACATCGGGCATGGGGTTAGTGCTAGGCGGACGCAGGCCAGTGGTCCTTACTGGACACACAGACGCTTCTTGGGCAGACGACGCCGAGACGCTCAGGTCTTCCCAGGGCTACTGCTTTAGCCTTGGCTCAGGTGCTGTCTCGTGGAGAGCTACCCGCTCCTCGTCTGTTGCCCAGTCCAGCTGTGAGGCTGAGATCTACGCCGGTGCCATGGCGGCACAGGAGCTCCGCTGGCTGACCTTCTTGCTCACTGACTTAGGTGAGCGGCCTAGCTCTGCCCCGGTCCTGTACGCTGACAACAGGGCCATGATTCTCCTGTGTCAGGAGCCTCGACTCGAGGGCAGAGCGAAGCACATCCAGCTGCGGTACTTCCTCCTGCGCGAGCTACAGCAGCGTCGCCAGGCTCGCGTAGTACACTTGGCCTCCGGTGCCAACACAGCTGATATCTTTACGAAGGCGCTTGCGCCTAAAGATCATCAGCGGCACTGTTTACAGCTTGGTCTGGTTCCTGTAGTCTCTCACTTACTCGGGCTTTGACTTTGTACTGTTGTATATATATATATGTATACACTCAGACTGGACTTGTGTCCTCTCACAGTGGTTGGACTAGTAGTGCCGCCCTGTACTCGTTCTTGCCTTGTCTGTACTCCTTCTGACTGGTCTTTTAGACCCTTGTCTCAGAGGCTGGACTAGTAGTGCCACCCTGAGCTGCTTGTCTAGAACATTCCCCTATGCAGTCCAGGGGGTGTGTCAAACATGTGTAGTTATCATGTTTGTATAGACTGTATAGGGTCACCTTCTAGAGAGTACAACATTTAGGTATATGTTTATGTACTCTCTCTCTCTCATTATTAAAATTCTAGGTTTGATATGCAGCACACCATATTCCTTGATCATGGTTCCAAGTCACAGGCTTCATCAAGCGAGCTACCTTCTACAGCTACAGCCTGTCTTGGCCTCAGGATCTTTATCACCAGGGGTTGCTTCTTTCCTCCACTTGAAGACAGCCTGGTAGTACCAGGAATGGCCTCAGCAGGACTGTCCATGCATGCTAAACTGGGTTTGCCTTGCAATGCAGGATTTTGTCCGCATCTCTCACCTGTGGCTTCCCTTGTGACATCTGTGCGCGTCCCACCTTCATCCGCACTACCAGGCAGACCGCCTTCCAGTTCGTGTGCAGGACCAGGAGCATGGGATACACTTGAAGCAGCATGAGAATCAGCCAACACTCTGCTCTTCACGCTTCCCTTGGGCGAGCTCTTTGGCTTGACTTGGTTGGACCTGGCTGATCCTGCTTTTCCCTCTGTCACTGCTCCCACTATTCCTGCAGCACCCTTTGCCCTCGCCTTCAGCTTCAGCTTGAGTGGCTGGGACGTTCCAACAGCAGGATGCTGTGGAGCAACAACCTGAGCTACTTCGAGAGAACCCTTTCCAACCACTCCCACTCTGTCTCCTCCAGGAGGTTTCTTCCTCTTCTCTCCCCGCCCCCTTCCGCCCACCCCAGCAGCCATATTAATGGACCCTGCACCCGTTCCAAAGCTTTCCGCCCCTTCACTCCCTGAACTCCTCCCAATCTGTCTACCCTTCGCTTCTGTAACACCATGCACACCCTTACCAGCACCGACCATCTTTCCTGACAAGCTTGGTCCATCCTTTCCTCTTCCAATCCTCTTCACCACTCCCTTCCCTCTCATGGTCACTCCCTCTGGCCTTATCACCGTCTGTGCACCTCTGCCTCTCCCTCTCGCAGCAGTAACCTCAACAGCGTCAGCATCCGCAGTATCAGCAACATCACCACCGGGACCAGCGCCAACAGATACATCGTCAATGGCAGCTCCAGTGCCAGATTGAACAGAAGCTTCTCCTTGCTTAGTTGGTGGAATGTCAGCTTTGGCCATGGCTGCTGCTCCTGTCTTCAACCCTGATGGCTCGCCCACCCCCCGCCCTGCTACTCCTTCCATCTGCTGCTCTAGCAGCTTCACAACAGAGCTTCTCTCTTTACCTTCACCGAGTTTCCTCTTCTTCACAGCCCCTGTGCCTCCTCCACCAGCTGTCGATGTTCCCGCAGCACCTTTGGCCAAACCAGACGAAGCAGGTCTGGCTGCACTTGGCTTTACAGTCTGAGCTGGTCTGGCGTCACTGGATTGAGGTGTACTTGTGGCCTGCTTCCTTACCACAGGAGCTCCTCTTCCAGCAGGGAGCTTGGCTGACCCTTTTCCTATCGAACCTCGTCCTGGTGCCGCCACGCCCCTTCCTCCAACCCCCTTTCCTAGTGCCACTGCTCCAGCTCTCCCTTCAGCCACAGGCCTTGCCTTCACTGTTTTATCAGTCTTCACTGCCCTGACGACGTTGGCTCCCTTCACTGCAGCAGCTGGCGCCTCAGCTGCAGGGTGCGCTGAAGGCACACGTGCCCCTTGTCTCTGTTGAGTTGCGCTGTTGTTGACTGGACTGGCTTTTGCAGCAGCAGCGCCTGACCCTGCCAATGTTGCTGGTCGTGGTGGTGCTGCTGTGGTTTCCGTTGATGTTGTTGTTGGTGTTGGTGAGCGTGCTATTTCACCAGCACCACCGACAGCACCATCAACAGGCACATCTGTGGCAGCCGTAGGAAGAAGACTCTCATCAGCAACAGCCACCGCTCTCTTCCGTTTCAGCACAGCCCTCATACTATTGGCCCCAGCCTCGCCACTAACTCCAGCCGGTTTCCTTGCCACCCCACTCGTTCCTCCTGCCTTCTTCCGCAAGGAGGCCTCCTCCCTGGGTCCTCTGCTTGGCGAATGACCTGCTGTGGGTCCTTCATGGGAAGCTGATGGAGTGCCTCGAGACACTGGAGGAGCCGCATGGGGCATTGAAGGAGTCTTATGGACTGATGGAGCAGCAGCAGGAGTTGATGGTGCTGCACTGTGTGTGCCTGCACCAGCTTTCGGAGCCTGCTTGGCCTTGAGGATAGGCTTGAGGCCAGGTTTGACGACAGGCTTGGTAGGAGGCTTGGTGGGAGGCTTGGTGGGAGGCTTGATGGGCGGCTTGGATGCGGGCTTGAGAGGCCTTGACACAGAGGGGCCAGTGGATGGGGATCCCTCCTGGGACGACGTAGCTGCAGCTGCGAGCTGCTTATTTGCCTGTAGTGCCTTCCTGGCGTCGTGTTGCGACGACAATGCCACATCTTGGCGCGAAGGTACTGCCTTACCATCTCCCGATCCACCTGCGTTGTCTGACCTTGAACCTTTACGCCCTCCTGAACTGCCCTTACTTTGCCGTCCTCGTTTTCCATCTCGCTGGATTGCACTCGCTATAGGTTCCCCATCCTGTTCCTCCTCCTCATCCCCATCCTCTTCCTCTTCATCCGCCCCTTCCGCAGAAGCGTCTCTAGCCAAAGCCATCACGACACCCAAGTCCTTCACCCTGTGGCGATGCCTCTCCTCCAGCTGCATGTTGTGCTGCCAGATCACCTCATCACTTTCTTTCCCCTCCTCCCCCTGCCTCTCACCCTCCATTCCACCCTCCTGCTGGTCACCCCCTTCCACATCCACCCTCTCACCGCCCTCACCTCCCTCATCCACCACCTTACAGCCCTTCCCAGAGCGACCTCGCCTTTCATCCCTATCCTCCTTCCTCTCTCCCTTAACGGAGGAGCCGTTCATGGCAGTGCTGGGAGCTAATCTGACCCCATCTGTGCGGCTGCACCCTCTCAAACCGTCTCCTTCATCCGCTGCTGCTTCTGACATGGCTGCTGCCTCACCATCTCCCATACTTCTCTTGCCCGCTTCATTCTCCGCGGCTCCACCCCCAGCACCCATACTCTCCACATTATCTCCCCCCTCTGCCTGCTCTCTCTTCCAGCCTGCCTGAAAGCGCCGAGCCAGCTTCGGGAAACGAGCAAGAGGAGGCTTGAGGGTGGACGCCAGGCGTGTGGGGGAAGGGGAGCAGGCGGAAGATTTTGGGGGATGAGGGAACTTCGGGAGGCACTTATCAGCAGCATTCAGGACAGGAGAATGGGATGGAGCAGCACCAGCAGGAGGTTGGGGTGGAGCAGCAGGGGCGGCAGCATCCGGATGGACAGTAACAGAGAGTGCAGAAGGTGGTGCAGCAGTAGCAGTAAGCGGTTGAGCGTTCGCGGAATGCACTTTGCGAGGTGAGGGATGCTGCTCCGTCCGCCTTGCAGGGTCACATCCTGCTGTGGGAACAGCTGCTATTGCTGCAGCCGTGGTAGAATCCGAAGCTGATCCTCCGTTGTCTTTCACTTCGGTTTCTGTGCCAGGCACCAGAGCTTGTTGGCGCTCCTGTTCCTGTCCTTGCTGGTAAATCTCTCCTTGCCCCGGCCCCTGCACCTGCGCCTTTGTCTGTCCCTGACCTTGTGCCTGCGCCTGCTCAGCAACTGCAGAGGCAACCAGTGACCGGCCATGCACCAAGGCGTAAGCCACTTCCAGCATCTGCCTGCTCAAACCATGCAGTCTTGCTCTCCGCTCCTCCACCTCCTCTTCCCCACCGCTCCTCCCTTCCCCTCGCCATTCCCCTGCTTCCACTTTCTCCACTTCTCCCTCCCTTCCAACGGCTTGCGTGCCACATCCTGCCTCCACGCCTCCCCCTCCCCCCACAATCCTCCCCAGCGCCTCTGCTCTTGCACTTGACCCTGCCCCTTCCCTCGCAGCAGCTTTCATCCGCTTCACTCCCAATCCCCCCCCTCCACCCACTCCCCCCTTCCTCCCCCCCCCTTCACTTTTACCGAAGGGGAGCTCTCCTGAAGCCTCTCTCTCTAAGGCCTGGGCTGACCACAGGAGAGCTAGGGCTCTATCCTCGTTTCTCTCACTTGCTTTGGCTTTAAGGAGAAGGTTGATGCGAGAAGGAGTGGGTGCGGGGAAAGGGGAGGAGGGGGGCCCAGGGGAGAACGGGGAGATAGAGGGAGTGGTGGAGGTAGGTTTGTCTGGAGAGGGAGGGACAGGGAAGGGAGTGGAAGGGCAGGAGACACCAGCCGCTGCAGCAGCAACTGCAGCAGTGGTGGCAGCTGTGGCTGGGATGGTGCCAACGCCTTTAGTGCCAGCGCTCGACGGAAGAGCAAAGGGCGATTGTGGCTGTGTGGGCTTGTTGAGCAGATCAGAAGCAACGGTGACGGCAGCAGGAAGTGGCACTGGAGGTGTGTGCACTTGAAACTGCAGCAGTGGAATGGTGACTCTGAGTCCCCCCCTCTTCACAGCTACCACTGGCCCGTCTGCTCCTGTTTGCGCACCTACTGCTGCTGGCATGGACGGTTGATCCACTGCCTCCTTCCCTCCCCCACCTTCATCCACTTGTCCATCCACACCTGCTACATCTTCCATACCCTTCTTGCCACCACTTATCCCAGCTACCTCTGCTTCCTTCGCCTCTCTTTCGCCCCCCTCGTTGCCCTCCTCCACTTGTTCGAGCTCATCATCATCGGAGATCAAATCCAGCACCAACTCCTCACTGTCACTTCCACTGGCCAAATCTTCTCCATTGTCTTCCCCACCCTCCTTCTCCTCTGCCTCACACTGTTCTTCCGCCACTCCTTCAGTGACAGCTTCTTCCCCTTCTGCCACAGCAGCCCCCTTACAGAGAGGAGGAGGGGTGGCAGAGGGCAGGTCGGAGAGGGAGAGGGGGTGCAGCCAGGGGAAGCAAGGCCAGGCAGAGATTGGGAGGATGTCCGAAAGAGCGCCGAGAAGGGCATGGGACCAGCACAGCAGAGTGTGCAGATGCATGCGCCGTGCGAAAGCAGCACCTTGCCTCAAAGGGGAAAAAGAGGGGAGTGAGGAGGGATGGGAGGTAGAGGAAGCAAAGGGAGGGTGGGGCGAGTCATAAGGAGGCAGGGAGGAGGGCGCTGATGGAGTGTGGTAAAGAGCCGATGGGGGAAGCAATGAGAAAGCAAGTGAGTGTGGCCGTGCATCTTCACTGGGTGTGGTTTGGGTTCTACAGGGCTGGGGGTTGGCAGTGCTGCTTGGAGTAAAAGGGCGACTGGGAGGAGGGCATGGAGGAGGTGGGGGGCAGGGAGCTCGAGTCCTGATATTGGCAGCAGCCAATGAGAAAAACTCGAGGTCATTCTTCAGGGCGTGCTGTTTGAGAGCTGAAAGCGCGTGCCTGTGTGTGTGGACGAGAGCACAGATCAGAGAGTACACGCAGAATTATTGTGAGATACACACTCCACAAAGCCTGCACCGACGAGATGACATGCTATGGCATAGCAGGAGCTAGTGGATGAAGACGTGTGGACACATGGAGGCATGTGGACACATGGAGGCATGTGGACACATGCAGAGCGCCATTTCACACGAGAGGGAAATGCTATTGCACTCACCATTCTGTCATGTCAAACCAGTTCCCCTCCTGCTCCTCCTCCCAAACCAGCCGCTGTGCTGCTGCATCATCCGCACCTCCGGTTCTAGCCTTCTCTCCCTTGGTCACCATTGCAATGTAAGCAACCCGGGAAAGTCTGAGCACCTCAGCTGCCTCCCCCCAGATACCCACGTTGTCCAGGTACAGCATAAGTAGCTTGTGGTCCACTGAAGCTTCTGCTGGCTCACTCCCTGATTCCCCTCCTGGCCATCGTAGACTTGCAAGGGAGCCACCAGTGACGCCAGAAGCAGTGGCAGCTGATGCGCCGGGGGCAGCCAGACCCAGTACACGAATACTACCAGCAGCGGGAGCAGCATCGGCACCAGCGGAAACCGCAGCCGCAGGAGCAGCACATGAAGTGGCGGTCCCAGCAGCACCAGCTGCAGCAGCAGCAGCAGCAGCGGAGCTCACAGGTGAAGCAGCAGCAGGAGGATCAGAAATAGCAGGTGCAGCAGTATCAGGCATCGAAGCAGGCACAGCTGTGCGAATGGTGCTTGCTGGGGGGACAACGCCCAGCGCAGCAGATGTGTTTTGGGTTTGCTCAGAGGAAGGGTGGGCGGAGGCATGAAGGGAGAGCACGAGGAGGGCGAGAGCTAAGGGCACTAGGTCCACAAGGGCAGTGGAGAACTGCAAGGGAGAGAAGGGTCCAGAGGGAGAGGGAAGGCAGGGAGAAAGTACAAGTGAGAGATAGCCTTAACGCCTCGTGTTCGGCGGAGAATGACTGCATCAAGTACGACCACGTCAGGAGGAAGGGGGAAACTGAGGGAAAGGGCAAAAAGACGAGGGCAGGCAGGGAGAAAGAAGAAGTGAGAAGTAGCCTCAATAACCTGCGCCCTGCTCATTGGTAAGGCAAGGAACTGGAAGAACGTAACGGAGAACGACGGGGCATCAAGTACAACCGTAGTCAGGAGGACAGGAGACTCACCCCTTTGTCCGTCTTGAGTGTGGAGAGCGCCCCTTCCAAGGCAGCAACATCGGCCGTGTAGCAGCAGAGCCTGAGGTAGAGCATGAGGTACACGCGCACACACGTCATGAACTTGCGAGAGCTCTCAGCCACCTCCACCGACGCCAGCCCCACCACTTTCCTCCTCACCCGCCCCCCCTTGAACCCTCCTTTGGGCCTCGGAGCGTGCTTGGTGTGGATGCAGATCTCCCACATGTTCATCGCAAACGCCACTTTGGCCTTTCGGAAGCAGAACCCCAGCTCAGCCTTGGCCCGCTCCAAGTCCCCAGGCCCTCCCCGCCTGAGATACGCCTTCGCCAGGCAGTACCTCCCCCTGTGGAAGTGCTTGAAGTCGCCCTCCAGGCACTCTCTAACTCCCTTCTCGCTTTCCTTGAACAGCTGCTGCCAGATCAACGGCCAGTGCTGTCTCAGCTGCTGGATATCAAGCTGAGGAGACTTCTGCTTCTTCCCTTGCTGCTCCTGCTTCTCACTTTCGCCCTCCTCCACGTGCTGCTTCTCTCCCTTCGAATCAGCTACGCCTGCACCACGTTCTGACTGCGAAGCTGGTTCTGCGGCTGCTTTTGAAGTTTCTTCACCAGGTGCCGCTATTCTCACTGCCTGCCCTAGTGGCTCCTCTGCTTCATCCACTCGCAAGTGCTTGTTGCTCGCACCACTGGGCTGGTCTCCACCCTTTCTCTTCTTCACAGAGCCGGAGTATGGGGTCGGCTCAACCTGGGTCGGCTCAACCAGCACCACATCATCATCATCGTCATCCTCACCCTCCTCGCCACTTCCACCACTTCCACCACCTCCACCACCTGCACCACCATTCTCCTCCTCTGCTTCCCCATCCTTCCTCTCGTCTGCTTTTCCTTCCTGCGTTGCCCCCTCCTTCTCCTCCTCGGAGCCCCCCACCTCCAGGCCCTCATCTGTCTCGCCCTTTTCACCCTCTGCTCCCTTCCCAAGCCCCAGCTCTTCTGCAACCTCCCTCTCCACCTCCTCCTCTCCCTGTGCCTCTTTTCCGCCCTCCACACCCTCTTCTGCTCCGCCCTCCCCTTTGCCCTCTCCCCCAGCTGCTGCAGCATTCACGTGGCCATTGCCCCTCGCTGTACTCCTATCAGCTGCAGTCACACCCCCTCCGAGCTTAGCCTCAGACTCCGCAGATGTTTCTTGGCTTTGCTGCAGAATCTTTGAAACCGCATCCTGAGACTCGCTGGAGCACGCAAGGGCCTGAAAATCCCACCACACCACACCCCATGATACAGCACCCCACCCCACCCCACCCCATACCACCCCATACCACCCACGAACAAAAGAGTGTGCAACCATCAACAAAGGAGGAGGAGCATGATGGTGGAACAAGGAGCAGCACAGTGGCAACATGCGAAGCAGAATCTGCATGCGAATGAATGACATCACATCAAGCCACTCAGCCTGACGTTATCGCCACTCTCACCACACGTCATCACCATTCAACCTGATGTCATCATCACTCACCCTGATGTCATCATCACTCACCCTGATGTCATCATCGCTCAGCCAAGCCTCCATCCGGCCCCTGGCAAGCGCCTTGAGCCGTGAGGCGTGCAGGCGGTAGGTCGTGTCCACCGCATTGGGGCGCAGGGCAAGAGCTCGGCGCACCAGGGCGAGGGTGAGAGAGGCGGGCAGGCGAAGCTTCTCAGCCAGCTTGCCCTGAAAGAAGGGGTACTGCCAGTTCGGACTGAGAACGATGGGAGAGAAGAAGGAAGAGAGTGGTCCGAAGGGAGGTGGGGAGATGGTGTTGGCACCAAAAAGGAAGGGAACAAGAAGATGGATGGGGAAGGGGGGAAGTGGGATCAGAAGGATAGCAACAGCTACTTGCCTGACAACAACACGACCAGAACAAGAAGGGGGATGGGTGATGGAGGGGGGGCCTCACAGCCTACATGCGTGGGAGCAACAGCTTTTGGCAACTTTGGGCTTCGGGACAAGGAATAGAATGCAGGGGGCGGAGGGAGAAGCCGGATGGGGCAATCCCAGCAGTAAAACGAGCAACATACGAGAGTGATTGGAGAATGCGGAAGAGTTGGAAGGCCAGGCGGCAGCGGTGCAGCCAGTGACCGTCCTTGACTTGCGTGTGCCTGAGGCGGTCGTAAGACGGCACCACATCCTGAATCGAGTCATACATCACAAACGCCAGCAGCTCCAACACACTCACCGCCCTCTTCCGCTGCTCCTCACACCCCTCCCATGCCTCCCCAGCCTTCCTCCCCTGAAGCCCCTTCCACCCCTTCCACGCCTCCCCTCCCAACCCACTCAAATCCTCCTCAAGAGCAGCCACCTCAAACGGAAGCCGGCACCCAGGAGTAGATATCGCCTCGACCAAACACCGCCGGCAACGCTGCCGGTACCCCTGCAGCCTCGCCAGCACGTGCCTGTACTCCTCCGCATGCCAGTCCGCAGGGCCCTTCATCTTGGCCCCATCGTTCAGCATGAGGTCGGAGGCCTCGTCGTAGAAGAGAGCGAGCTTGAGCCACGAATCCGTGTTGCCGGGGTGGTAGCAGAGGTCGAAGAGCAGAGGGGCAGTCACCTCGAGCAAGTGCGCGTGGCCCTTGGGCTCTAGGAAGAAGCCTGGGGGCATGTGGTGACCCATGGGGATGGGCTCGATGCGGGCTAGCATGGCATACAGGGGCTTGTACACATCAGCGTACATGTCACTGTTCATGGCACGGGACGGGTCTGCATGGTCGACTGCTGACTGGTGGGAGGAAGTCCACTCTGAGAGAAAAGCCTGGGGACGCAGGGCAGGAGTGTGAGCCAAGATGCCTGGATACGATGGGTACAATGTGCTGGCACGACTGAGGTGTTCTCCATCACTCATCCCCTCCCTGCCCTTCACACTGAACTCCCCATCCCTACCCCCCATGCTCCTGCCCTCCTCCCCGCCCTCATCCTCCCCCAGTGCATGCCCCCCTCCCAAGTTCCCCCCCTCTTCCAACGTCGTCCCCTGTGTCACCATCCTGCCCACCATGCCCCAGTCGTCCAGCCGCGGGTCGTCCAGGAAGGGCTCCACGGAGTGACGGGCGAGGAGGGCAGGCGGCGGGGAGGTGAAGGCGGAGCGGATGGAGGAGAGCAGCGGCAAGAGCTTCACAAGCCGCTCGATCTGGGGGGAGCGAGCAGTGGGTGCGAGAGTATGAAGTGGTAGGGAGATGAGTGGATTGAAGATTGGAAGGAAGTGGCAGACGGCAGCAACAACCGGAGAGCAAGGATGCACATGCCAGTGTGCTCACACGAGTGATGTAACAGTGAAGCATCGGCAGCAAACGACTCACAGTGAAGGAGGCCGCAAACGGCGCCATATGCCTCAACGCTCGAGCGCACTGGTCCTTGGACTTCAACTCCCCAGCTAGCGTGTGCTGATGCTGCACCAGCCCTGCCGCTGCTGCCTCCTGCCCACCACCACCACCACTGCTCTCCCCTCCCACATCCTCCTCGGCCCCTCTCAGCTGTACCCCATATAAGCACAGGAAGCATTGATCCAGAGCCCCTTCAATCTCCTGCAGTGCCCATGCCTTGGCATGCACATTCCCCGCCTTCCCTACCTGCCCACCATCACCATCATCATCATCATCACCATCACCATCATCATCACCATCACCATCATCACCAGCAGAACCCCCACCATTCTCACGAGTCCTTTGCGCGTCCCTCGCACTGCTGCTGCCCCCAGCAGCACCTCCTCCACCTCCTCCCTCCCTGCCTTCTCCTCGTCCACCCTTGGGACCTCGTGACCTTGCCTCCTTCCGGCCTGCAGCAGCAGCCTTGGCTTTTCTACTCCCTGCACGCACTGAGGGGTGCAGCAGCGACTCGAGGTCGGTCAGCAGCTGAGCAGAGAGCGCAAGGAACGCGCCTCTACCGCTGGGCACTCTTGCCGCTGCTGCTGCCGTGCCTTCCCCTTGCCCAGCCTCTGCTGTAGCTGTGCTGCTGCCGTTACCACCTCCTCTGCCAGATGATGCTGCAGAGACAGGTGCTGCTGAGATGATGTTCGGTGTGGGCGAGGGGGGTGCGTCAACAGAGTGGGAGGAGGAGGAGACCGAGGAGGAGGCGGGAGCACAGCAGAGGCCTTGAGAAGCAAGGATGGTGTGAGTGATGGCACAGAGGGCTACCTGTTGACACGGGCGGAGAGGCAGGAGGGGGGATTTGGCTTACAGGACCTCTGCACGAGCCAGGCACCAGAGTGCATCAGCAGGAAGCACCTACGTCTGAGGAAGCAGGCTGCGCACGAGATAGCTTCAACTCCACAACCTCACCCATCTCAACGCCCACCTTATCGGCCGCCTTCACAGCTGTGCGCAGGTGCTGCAGGCAGCAGAGCGCCATGCACAGATCCACCAGCAGCCCCTGCCACGCCACCACCATCCCCTGCCACACCGCCAAAATGCCGTTCCTTGCTGCTGCTGCGCCCAGGGTTGGCTGGTACACCTCCCTCGACAGCTGGCTCGCTGGCTGCTCTTGTATCAGGCGGTGCTTGTAGAAGGCCAAGTCCAGCAGCCCTGCCACCACCTGCTGCAGCTCTTCCAAATGCTGGTCGATCACCTGGGGGGTGGGGCAATAAGAGAACAGAGCAGTGAGACAGGGAGCAGGATATTGGGTCCAAAGCAGACTGCATTTGGTCTTTAACATCCCTCCGTTTTCTTTCTCTTCCCCTTTTCTCTTCACTCCCCTTTACATATGAAGACCATGGCTCGAACTTTACAGGCCCCCGTCTGGTTTGCCTACCTGAGAGTGCAATCTTGTCCCGAGAGCCATGGTGACGACCAGGTCTCGCAGCTCCCGCACTGCATGCATCAGGTCAGCCTCGCAACTCGCACCAGCATCCCTCTTGCCACCACCACCAGCACAGCTGTTCCCAGCAGCAGCAGCAGCAGAGCCTTCCACAGGAGCTGCTCCTACTGGCACCGTTTTCGCAGGCGCAGGAGCCAGCGCCCTCATGCTCATTCTGCTAGACAGCAGCGCGAGGATGTGCTTGTAACAAACCAGCGCCAGCGGCTGCTCCTGAGCCATTCCTCTTGTTGCGGCTACGAGTCTCTTGAGGGTCTCCAACCACTTGGCAAAGCTCTGCTCGCTGTGCTGCCTGTCTGGGTTCACACTGTGGAAGCCATCTGAATCTACACTGGGAGAGGCAAAGCCTTGGAGAAAGTTCTTCCTGGCCTTCTGCCTCCCAGCTCCACCACCCACCCCAGCTGCTGCCCCATCCCTCAACAGCAGAGGCTTCATCAGATCGATCAGCTGTTGCTGCTGCTGTGGCGGTTGGGGGCACTCCTGCCCCGTTTCACCCTCTCCTCTCCCTGCCAGCCCTGCCAGCCCTGCCAGCACGCAGTCCATGTGCAGCTCGCCCAACAGCTCGTCAAAGCATGGCACTGAAATCGGCCTACTTGCTCCCCACACGCATGCCATGTGAGGCACCTCCACTGCTGCAGGTGCAAGTGCTGCTCTTGCTGCTGCTGCTGCTGCTGCTTCTGCTGCAGGCCCAGCCGTGGCTGCCAATGAGACTGAGCCCTCTGCGCAGTCCCCACTCTGCTCTGCTCTGCCCAGCACGTCCCTGCACCACGTGAACAGCTCTATCGCTCTCGCATGCTCCCCCATCTGCATCGCCACCTGCCCCTGGCTTGCTCTCAGCCGAACCCAGAACTCCACCTTCTGCCAGCCCCCCAACACACCGCGCAGCTTGCCCTGACCTCCCTCCTCAGCCGCCCTGTCTGCTTCCTCTAGCTCTCCCCCTTCTCTCACAACCCCCACTTGGCCCCACGCCTCCCCATCCACCTGCCACGGCACCCCTTCCGCGTCCATCCGCCCCTGCTCTGCCATGGCCAGGCAGTGCAAGCACTCTCTCTCCAACGCCCCACCCACTCCCTCTCCCCGCCCTCGGCTCTCGCCATCCCCTTGCATCCCCTTCACCAGATAAAGCTCCCCCAGATACAGCCAAAGACTGGGAGGACGGTCTTCCCACGAAGCAGTCTGTCTCTCCAGCCAGAGGAGGGAGTCCAGGAGGGAGGGTGGGAGGGCGCGGAGGGGAAGGTGGGAGGCCAAGTGGCGCAGGATGAGAGAGGCCGCTTGGAGGAGAGGGAGGTGCCTTGGCAGGGCGGCAAGGAACGACTGCACGTGCTCTGCCTCTGCTGCAGTCACTTCTTGCACCTCAGCTGGCCTCGCTGCATCACCTGCAGAGTCACAGCCACCAGCATCAGGAGCCTTAACTCCCTCTCCAGCAGCCCCACCGGCATCTGCTTCCAGGCCTTGCGAGACAGACTGGGCTGGCTGGAGCGTCAGGCTTGGTAGTACCTGTCTCTGGTTTGCCTGCTGACTCCAAGACATTCCCGCGCTGCTCCACTCCTCGTCCTTGGTGAAAAACCTCACCAGCGCCTGCTTGCTGCGCAGCATGTGCAGCATATTCGAACCACCACATGCACCGCCACTGCCAACACGCGCACAGTCAGCACTGACAGCAGCAGCACCCGCAACAATGCCACCTGAAACAACCCCATCTGAGACACCCTCCTGACTCTCTCCATGCTTCCCAGCATTCCCCAATCCATCTGTGTCACAGGCTCCGTTAAAGCCCGTCTGCTGCCTGAAGCAAGCACTCAGTATGTCAAACACACGCATCCTCTTCGGGGGAGGTGGCTTAGCACTCTCCAGCAGGTTGGTCTCCTTGCCCCTGGCCTCCTTCAGCTGCATCTCCTTCATCTGCTGCCGCGTGCGCCTCTCCGTGCCCACGAATGACAGCGGGTGTCGGTGCCGCTTCCTTGACTTGGCAGGGATTGCAGGCGATGCAGCATCACGAGCTACAGCACCTGAGGCTACAGCATCTGAGGCTACAGCATTAACTGCAGCATGCGGAGCTAGAGCAGTAGCAGCTACATGAGCAGCCACAGCAGCAGTGGCTAAAGTATCAGGGGATGTGGCAGCAGGTGCCGAGGCAGCTGCAGCTGCAGCTGAGGCGTCAGGTGCTGGTCCCAAGGCTGCTTCTGACACAGTAGCGGGCGGCACGACAGGTGAATCCTGAGTGGATACTGGAGTTGCACCGGCAGGTGTCCCTGGGGTCTGTGTGAGGGGGGTCTGTGTGAGGGGGGTCTGTGTGAGGGGGGTCTGTGTGAGGGGGGTCCGTGTCAGTGGTGTCTGCATGGCAGGGGTCTGTGTCAGTGGAGAGACTGCAAGCAGTGTCTCTGTGGGCAGTGCAGTACTTGCAACAGGAGGACCTGGAGGAGGAGGCAGCTCGGCTGTAGGCGTTGCAGCAGCATCACAGGGCGAGTGTGACTCGTCATCCACGCTGAGGTCAATCACAGCAACGGCGTCCACTCCATGGCTAGCACAGGTCCCTTCCCCACCGTCAGCACGGCCGGCAGCATCATGTGACTCACTCGCCCGAACATCGTTTTCTTCAGCAGCAGCAGCAATGGCAGGGGAAGAAGCTGCCATGCCAGTGCTGCCAGGTCTACGAGTGGCATGGTCTACTGTGTCCTGTGTCTGGAATGCTGGCATGAGCTGGGAGAGCGCTGAGGGTTGATAAGGCAGGGTGGGCTCAGATAGTGCGGTGGGGTGGGAGGATGGGGTAGGCCCTGAGGCAGCACAGCTATCTGGTGTCTCATTCTCTTGCCGCCCCTCACTACTCCTTCCACGACCGCTGTAAACGCCCTCTCCAAAAAGGCCCTTGGTGTCGCGTCCAGGATCGCGTCTTTGGGCAGTTTCAGCCAGCACAACCGTCACAGACACACCCGCCACCAGATGAGGGTAATCCAAACCCCACCTTTCAACCGAACGCTGCTGTACTGAGTGGAACAGATCTACAGTCTTCAGAATCAGCTCGGCCCAAGAGCGACCGCCGAGCTCAAGCACCGGGCTGCGCTGACTGGCCACTTCGTTGCCCAATGCACTCCCGAGCTGCTCAACCGCTTGCTCGCGCCCCTCCCCATTCCTGCCTTTCTCTGTTAGGAATTCTGCAGTTGCACCACCTAACGGTCCAGCACCAGGGGCATTCTCATCACCAGCAGCAGCAGAGGCACGAGCCGCAGCAGAGGGGGTAGTAGCACCAGAGGCACCAGCAGCAGCAGAGGGGGTAGTAGCACCAGAGGCACCAGCAGCAGCAGAGGCGCGAGCAGAAAGGCCGTCCAGAGCTGCCTGCAGCGCCACAGGGTCGGGGTGGAACACGTCGTCCGCCAGGGCCAGCACTTGCCGCGCGCGAGAGTGGGTAGGGGCGATGTGCAGCATGTAGGTGGCGAGCTCGTGTGCTGCCTGCCAGTCGTCCAGCGACAGCAGCACCTCCAGCAGCTTGTTCAGACACCCCCCTGGCGGACGGGGCGGGGGATGCAAGCAAGGCAAAGGCAACGG
Source organism: Closterium sp. NIES-67 (assembly GCA_027943415.1). NCBI lineage: Eukaryota > Viridiplantae > Streptophyta > Zygnematophyceae > Desmidiales > Closteriaceae > Closterium > Closterium sp. NIES-67. The sequence continues at coordinate 171,532 of BQMB01000148.1, forward strand.
TCATCAGACAGTGCAGCAGACATGGCATGAGACGACACGCCATGGACACAGCAAGCAAATGCTTGTGTGGAACATTCGTCTCATGGGTTAAAACGGCTAGCGCAGGCTGCACGGACGTACAGTGGTAGGGGCTGCACGTGAGGCCCTGTTCCAAGGCGTATCTTGCCAGACGCGCTCGACCGTCGGTGCGGAGAGCCAGCGCTCCGAGGCGGTGCCAGAGCACAGCATCCTGGCCGTCGATCTCCGTCGCACTGACGTAAGCATGCAGAGCTGACTCGCTATAGTCATCTCCCAGCTTCGCGTAGACGTCGCCGAGATTCTTCCATACCAGGAACCTGAATCAGCGTCACAGCAACGAAAAGCGCGGCCGTGGTTAGGTGACTGCGGGCTGGAGCAAGAGCGAGCGTGACGAAACGCGAAGGAAGTACGAAGGGCGGCTGACTTACTGAAGGTGGCGCATCTCCGTCAGCCCTCGCCCCGCTTCCGCCTGCGACGGCAACCGCAGGCAAACGAAACAAATTCACGGCTGGGATGAGGCATGGCGACCGTGACAGGAGCCGACAACTAAGGCGAGACGAGCGGACGCGAGAAAATCTTCCAGCGACGGCTAGATTGCTCGGGAACCATGCGGCTCTTAGCTTCGGACAGCCGCGCGTGAGCAACAAGATTCGCGAGGCTCGTACCTGGACTTCCTCCCATAGCGGATGGCGGGAGATCTCCTCCAGAGCCGCTCTCGCGTCCGACAAACAGCCATTCCCGATTTTAACGAGCGCGTCCTGATACGCGTCTTGCAACGCCGATTCCTGCGCGAGAGACGTTCGAAGTCCGTACAGACGTGAATCAACGGAGACTGTAGTGACTGTTCGAAACTGACGCGGAGAGGACGAGGGAAAAAGAAAGAGCGACGAGGGAAAGCGAGAGAGCGGCGAGGGAAACGACAGCTACCTGCGCTTCTCTGGTGGGACCTCCCGTCGTCTGTGCCTGAGGCCGTTCGGCATTGTTGATGCACGATATGGCGAACTGCGCAGGAACGAATTCAAACGACGATGGAGCTGCGGATCAACATTGGCAGACTCTGGAATTAATGCACAGGTCTAAGCGACGGGAAACAACAGAACTGGGACGCTCTGACTCTTCCAGTGCGAAGGAGCCCAAGCAAAACTAGTGTTCAAAATCTAGAGGAGGCGTGGTGCTGTGAAGAAAGACTGGAGGAAAAAGATCCAGCAATTGTGCACAACGAGTGATCTTCTGACAACCCTACCATGGTTTCCCAATGCTTGGCTCATCAGCGGACCTGCAATGGACGCTGCTCCCTGAAACAATTTCCAAGAACGATGAGGGTTTGCTGCTGAGGGTTCAAAAGCAGTTTTGCTGTTAGAGCAGCTCTTGCTTGCAGCAGAGATTGCTGGAGCAATCCATCCCTCTGCTGGAGCACCAGCTGTGGCTGCATCACCATCTGCAAAAGGTGGGATGGTGCCATTCACGCAATCAGGCTATTCTGATTTTTTCCAGCGGCTCATTGTGTGGAACCTTATGAAATTGGTGAATCTAGAAGCATTTGGGCCCTTCTGCAGGTTGAAGGTCACTATCTCCCTGAGCAGAGACAGAATGCCAGGATGACGTCGGGGACGCTTGTGATTCAGATTCGCGAAAATTGCACAACGAAGAGTTTTTTCATGGTAACCAGCACAAACTCATCTTTCACAAGTACACTCTTCACATTTTCAATATTTTCGAATACGGAGGTTGGTTTGGGGACAGTAGATTTGGTTGTTTGGATCTCAAAATCCCCCACGTTCCCGCGCGTCCTCGTTACTGGTCAAGTCTGGTCGTCCGTCTGGGCTGTCTAACTCCGCCTGCGTTCTCCGCACCACGTCACAACAGTCAGCGCAGCAATGGGCCCGCCCCAAACCGCCCTCGGTGTTCCCGCTGCCGCCAACCTCCTCAGCAGCTGGTTACCATCCGACAACTGGTCATACGACTTTCGCTGATTCGCTCACGTCGGACTCCCCCAGGATTTATCCCAACCCTAGATCGCAACAGTGTACGATGCCGCCATTCATTGTCGCCAGGCACCTTCGCCGTCCCTCCATCACCTCCACATAGGCCTTTCGCCAAGCGCGTAACCCCAATCTCACCTGCCATCGCCTCGCCTGATGAGCTCTGTCTGATTCCCACACCTCATCCCATCTTCCATCTCATCCGTCGATCTGATGTGGTGGCGACATCTCCACCCTCCATCTGCACCCCCCACCGCACTACCCTAAGGCCAGCCTGTCTCTTCTCGTGCAGCCTGCCATCTGAAAAGGTGTTTCCTTCTCCCTCCTCCAAATCACCATTTTTCAAAGCTCAAGTTTCTTTCATATCCGCCTCCTTTCATCCACGTCCCACTTCCCTTCACCACTGTAGCTGTTGCTCGGCGTCGTTCCCTAACCTCCGCCTGTCACACGTGTCTCGTCACTCGCAACCATGGCGTGGGGAAAGCCCGGCACCGGCGTGGTGAAGTCGTACGCCGTGGAGTGGTCGACCATGGAGCAGGCGACGGCCAAGAGCGTGGAGAGGCTGAGAGACGGCGAGCGGGTTGCGGAGGAGGAGGAGGAGGAGGAGGACCCGGTGTGCCCGCTCTGCATCGAGGACCTCGACGCCACGGAGATCCAATTCCGGCCCTGTCCCTGCGGGTGAGCTGCGTAGTGTGCGTGCAACACGGTTTAGGTCTGGCTTAGAGCACAGCGGATAGGGACAGTCAGATCTGACGTAAAGTTGGCATAGGCCGTGTTCGCGACGGACGAGGTTAACATCGGTTAGATCTGACGTCGCAACTCGGATGATACACTCGTTGCCGTCCTTCCATTTACTGTTCCCGCCTGCAGATTCCTTCTCTCTCTCTCTCATATGTTTCCCACGCCTCCTCCCTGGCTCCTCTCTTCACATCAGCTACCGCGTGTGTCTCTTCTGCTACGAGCGCATCAAGCTCGAGCTCAAGGGCATCTGCCCGAGCTGCCGCTCGCCCTACGGCGACCCGCAGATGGCGGCGCCGCCGCAGCCGACGGCGTCGGGTGCATCGTCGGGTAAACGGCGGGGGTCGATCAGCTCTCGCGGCGGCGATGGCAAGGCGCCGGAGCTGGGAACGTCGATTGCGGGAGCGTCGATGGGGGTGTCGATTCTGGGAGCCGGCGATCATCGCAACCACTCGCGAGTGTCGCCTGCTCCGCCGATTCTCGCGTCGTCGGAGTTCCCGACGCTCTCGTCGTCGCCTCCGCTCTCAGGTGCGTTCGTTGAGAGTGTCGATTGTGGGACTTCTATCGTCGCGTCGCCTCCGTTTTATTGCCGCTCATCGTTTCTTCCGTGCCGTGCGTTTGCCGCCTGACCATCCCTGCTTCGCCTGCCCGTCTCTCGTTCCGTCTCTTGCTCCCTCCAGTTCAACCTCGAAAGCTACCCTCGTGGGAGAAACCTCGCCCGGCCGCTCCACCGTCAGCCGCACCACCATTCGCACCACACTCGTCCACATCAACATCATCATCGTCGTCATCATCGTCATCAGCATCATCCTCCGTAGCGCCATGGGCCACAGCTACACCTGCAGCCACAGCCACCGCAGCCACAGTCGCAGCCGCGTCTACGCCGTCGTCGTTTCCGCCGCTCCTACCGCTCGATCCCCCGCAACAGTCCGGATCCATCCCGCTTGCCGGCCGGCAGCCGCCTCCCCAGAGTCACGCCGCTTCGAGTCACACGACGCAGAACCGTGCCGCAGCAGCAGCGGCGGCTGGCGTGCAGCATTCGTCGGCCAACGGCCTTTCCGCTTCGAGCCTGGTAACCCCCGCTGCTTCGTGGCCCGCGCTTAAGGCAGAGCCGGCTTCGGCAGGCGCATCCGCGTCCGCCTTATCGAGTCAGCCTCAAACGGGGAAGTCCGCGGGCAGAGATGCGAGGAAGGAGTCGGGCGGGGAGAGGGGTAAGGACGCGGGGAAAGCGGGCGAGGGCTCCAAGGCCGCGCCGGTTGCGTCTGATGGGCCGACGCCGGCGGGGAAGAAACAGCAAACCTCCGCGGGTGCAATGGCGAATGCCGCATCGACTTCCGCGTCGTCCTCCGCCGCTCGTCCCGCCGCCAAGGCGTCGGCCGTCAGTCCCCCCCCACCCGTGCCCGCCAACTCCGCCTCTCGCCTGCCCTCCGCCGCGTCTCACGAGCCCGCGTGCGACGGCGGTGCGAACAGCCGCGGCAGCAGCGCGACCACCGCCAGGAGCAACGCGAGGGACACCTCCACCGCCACTCGCGGCAGCGGCAGCGGTAGCGGCAGCGGCAGCAGCAGCAGAGGCAGCGGCAGCGGCAGCGGTAACGGTAGCGGCAGCGGTAACGGCAGTGGTAGCGGTCGCAGCAAGCGCAGCAGCGGCGGTGGCAGCAGCAGGAGCAGCAGCAGCGGGCGAGGGAGCACGTCGGACGACGAGATGGGGTTCGCTCTGAGCGACCAGCTCGCGGAAATGCTGCTCCACAGCCCCGGCCGACCGGAGCTGGGCCGCGCCGACCCTGGTGCCTCCGCTGCTCCAACCGTCGCAGTGCAGCCAGATGCGGCGGAAGCAGTTGCCCGGGGGTCTGTGCGCACTGCGCCCAGCCAGGGGAGCGAAACCGGCGCAATCTCGGAATTGGCTTCCGCAGCGGCCAGCTCAGATGCTCCGAAGCCTTCCGCGTCGACGCCGTCCCTCCAGAGAGTCCTGGACTCCGCGTCACCGCACAGCACCGATTCATCCGTCCCCCTCGCCGCTGCTGGCTCCCACGGCAGCATCTCGTCGCCGTCCTTCTCAACGTGGCTCTCGCCGCACTCCACCTCGTCCCCTGCCACTCGCTCCAAGCCGGTCCTATCCGCCACTAGCGGGGTGGGTTGTAACGGGGTTGCAGTGCCAGGCTGGGCGGCGTCCGTGGCTCCATCGGGGGGCGGCGGGTTGGAGCGGGTGCAGCAGCTGCAGGCGCTGCAGCGGCAGCTGCAGCAGGCGTTCGTGGGCGTGGGGTGGTCGACGGACGAGATGCAGCGCGCCAGTGAGATCGTCGCCGCCGCCAAGCAGTCGCAGAGCCGCTTCTCCGGTGCCGCAGCAGCGACAGGCGCAGCAGCGACAGGCGCAGCAACAGCAGCCGCAGGGATGCCAGCTGTAATAGCGATGCCTCTTACTGCGCTGACGGTTGTAGCACCAGCAGCAGTTGCCGCAACTCCGGTTTTTGCGACCCCTGCGCCTACTGGTGCTTCCGCCGCCCCTGCCTACGCAGCTGCTCCCAAAGCTGTCTCATCCAAGCCCGTAACCCCCCCTCCTGGCTTCCGCGCCACCCCTCCCCCTGGCTTCGCACCCCTTTCTCCGCCTCCTGGGTTCGGCCCGTCCGCGGGCGCAAAAAAAGCGGATGCGGGCGCGCTGGGGCAGGCGGACGTGCAGGCGCAGGCGGCCGCCGCCGCTGCAGCAGCAGTAGCAGCTCGGGGTGGGTCGGGACTAGGGCTATCCGGCTCGACTGGGGGTGCAGCAGGGGGGGGGAGGTTGGGTGTGCGATCTGCGGAGTCAGGGGGGGCAGCGTGGGGGGTGGGGGCGACAGGCACAGGCGCCTCCTCTGCCTCGTTTGGCTCGCCGCTGCTCAGCTCGGGGTACTCCAGCGCTCCCGGGTATGCCAGTGCTGCTGGCTACGCGAGTGCTGCAGGCTATTTCAGTGGGTCGGGCTACAGCAATGCAGGGACTGGGTCGGGGCGGATTGGGTCAGAGGTGGTGGCGTCGGGGGGTGTGGGGGAAGCCAGGGGGACGTGGAGTGGGGGGGATGCGGATGCTGCTGTGGCGGCCATTGCCAGCATTTGGGGGCAGGAGAACAGTGCAGCCACTGCAGTCAGTGCATTCAGCTCCTTGAAGCTGGGGTCCGCTGCCGAGTAAGTGTCCGCCTTGCTCTCCTCACTGGATGCTGGATCTGTCTGTGACTGCCGTTTGATTTTTGCTGCCAAATGTCACTGGCTGTGCATGTTGCATCCCTGTGGCATATGGCTTCCACGAACAAACGCACCCACTCAATGCTGCTTCAATCCATCTCCCTTTCACCCCATCTCTCTGCCCTGTGCAGGACCACCAAGTGGCAGTCAGTGGGGTCCGGCCTCTCATCGTTCACAGGAGGCGCCATCCCCATGTCCGCGTCACTGTCTCTCCTCGGCGCCTCCATCTGGGGCAATGGCTCCATGCAGGCAGCCTCTCTGCAGCCCGCCATGTGGGGCGCCTCATCCCTCGCTCGCTCCCCCTCTCCCCAGCCTGGACCTCTGCCTGTGTCTGTCGGTGCCGGCATGCAGTCGCAGGGTGGAGGGATGAGCGCCAAGGCCTGTGCTCCTCTCTTTCCTTCGGGGATCTCCTCAGTCACCTTTGGCCAGAGTGTTTCGTCCTTTCACCACCCTGCCTTGCCACTTGGACTCCCGCTGTGACCCGACTTGATGCTGCATTTGACTGCTGCTGCCATTCTTGACTTTCCAGTCCCGGCTCTTGGTTGAATAGACTTGCTTCAATGGTGTGTGCCTAGAAAGGGTGACCAAAAATTTTCTTTGCGCTGCTGTGCATGTGTTATTCTTCACTTTAATTCTTCATATAGTACATGCAAACATATTTGAGACATTAACTTGAGCATGTTCCTACCAGCCTCTTCCCAAGCAACCAGGGCTGATTATTAAAAAAAAACCACTCTGAGCCAACCCCCCCGAAAGAAAAAATACCGTAAAAGCCCGGATATAAGACCCCCATGGAATAGAACATACCGTACTATACTATGTCTTGTATTAGGCGTCTATCTTGTATTCGGATTTCCCGTTTATAAGATAAGATCTTAGAGTGGTATGAGATAAGATACTGTCAAACATGTGTATCTGTTATGTTTGCACAGACTGTATAGGGTCACCTCTTAGAGGGTACAATACTTAGGTATATTCACTTGTACTCTCTCACTACTCAACCATTATTCAGTTCTAGGATGGTATCAACAGTAGATAGGTCCCGCCGCCCGCCCATGCTTCCGCCCTAGGCCCTAGCCGCCCCCGCGCCCGTCCTAGTCGACCCCGCACCCGTCCTAGCCGCGCCCGCGCGCCCGTCCTAGCTGCCCCCGCCGCGCCCGTCCTAGCTGCCCCCCCCCCCCCCCCCCCCCCCCCGCGCCCGTCCTCACGGCCCTCGCGCCCGTCCTAGCTGGCCCCGCGCCCGTCCTAGCTGGCCCCGCGCCCATCCTCACGGCCCCCGCGCCCGTCCTCACGGCCCCCGTGCCCGTCCTAGCTGGCCTCGCGCCCGTCCTAGTCGGGCCCGCGCCCGTCCTAGTGGCCCCCGCGCCCGTCCTAGCCGCCCCCGCGCCCGTCCTAGCGGCCCCCGCACCCGTCTGAGCTGCGCCCGCGCCCATCCTAGTCGGCCCCGCGCCCGTCCTAGCGGCCCCCGCGCCCATCCTAGTGGCCCCCGCGCCCCTCCTTACCGGCCCCGCGCCCGTCCTAGCGGCCCCCGCGCCCGTCTGAGCTGCGCCCGCGCCCGTCCTAGTCGGGCCCCGCGCCCCTCCTTACCGGCCCCGCGCCCGTCCTAGCGGCCCCGCGCCCGTCTGAGCTGCGCCCGCGCCCGTCCTAGTCGGCCCTGCGCCCGTCCTAGCGGCCCCCGCGTCCGTCCTACAGGCCCCCGCGCCCATCCTAGCCGGCCCCGCGCCCGTCCTACCGGCCCCCGCGCCCGTCCTAGCTGGCCCCCGCGCCCGTCCTACAGGCCCCCCTGCGCCCGTCCTAGCCGGCCCCGCGCCCGTTCCAGGCCCGTCCTCTCCGGCCCCGCGCCCGTCCCAGGCCCGTCCTAGCCAGCCCCGCGCCCGTCCTACCTGGCTCCCGCACCTGTCCACACCGGCCCGGCGCCCGCCGCTACTGGCCCCCGTGCTCACCTTCCCGCCGGACTGCCGCCGATCTGCGTGCGGCCCGCTCTCCGTCCCTGTGCTGCACTGCCTCACCTGGCCCTGCCCTGCACTGTTCTTGATGGCGGCGGAGCTTCGCTTCGACGCTGAAGGCCAGCCTCTAGAGTTCGAGGCCTGGCTAGCCGACCTCCACCGCCACCTCACTGGTCAGCGGCAGGATGGCCACCCGCTCTCGGCACACCTTGACGGTACGCTTCCCTGCCCAGACCCCCCTGCTGTGCTGCCCGCTGACCCCACACCTGCTGAGCGCGAGTCTACTGCGGCCGCTGCCCTCGCTCGCTCTGTCTGGCTTTCCCGTGACGCTGTCGCCCAGCTTGCCATTAGTAACGCCCTTCCCCCGTCTGAGCGTCCTTGCTATAGGTCTCTCACCACCGACCAGGCTTTCGTAGACGCTGTTATCCGGCGCTATTCCGCCCCGCCTGCTGCCTCGGTGGGTCGCCTGATCTTACCGATGCTCTTTCCTGACCTTACGTCTTTCCCCACTGTCGCTGACCTGGCTGCCCACTTGCGCACGATAGATGAGACCTGGCGCGTTGCCTGCACTGACGCACAGTTTAGAGCCCACCAGCCGCCCCTTACCCTACCCTCTACCTGCTTGCTACCCGCCTCCCTGACCGCCTAGCCGCTCCTCGTGACCGCTTCCTTAGCATTCACCTCGGTGACCTCACCCTCACAGACTTCGTAGACTCCCTGACTGTTATTGAGACCCGCCACCGCTCTATCGCTCAAGCGAGCGGTACAGTGCCGGTCCCTATCTTTCAGGGTTGTGCCCCCGCTCAGTGCACCTTCTCCGATGGTTTTGCAGCTGTGGCTGAGACCGCCGCTGCAGCGCAGTTTCGTCCGGGGAAGGGCCGCCGCCCCAAGGCTGGGCGCGGCGGTGGTGGTGGGGGTGCCAGTGGAGGTGGTGGTGGAGTCGGGTCGTCTGGTGGTGGAGTGGACGAGAGGACCCTGCCAGGTCCAGCTGAGCAGCCGCCTCAGCATTCGCAGCAGCAGCAGCAGTCGCAGCAGCCGCCGCAGACGAGGCAGGCGAGTGCCCTCCCGCCCGGGTGGCCTGGCGCTGGTGGTGGTCGTGCGCGTGGTGGTGTACCGGGTGGCGGTTCAGGAGGCGTGCGCTGTCAGTACCAGATCCAGACCGGTCCTCGCCGCGGCTTCGTTTGCGGTAAGATCGGTCACGCCAGTGCTCGCTGTTTTCGTCACCTGGATGACCTGTTTCGTCAGCGCTTCGGCCCGTTGCCCGACCTCCCAGACTGGCACAGTTTGCTTAGTCGTAGAGTCCAGATTTTTTACATGGACATGGATGCCATTGTTTCTGCTCTGCATGTGATGTATGCTGATGACTCTAGTGTGCTCCCCTCCTATTATTCCTTGTCGCCTAGAGTAGGTGTGCCTAGCTTAGCCTCCCCTGCTGCGTCAGGCGTAGGAGCTTCTGCTTTGTTTAGCCTTGGTGCTTCCGCTGTCGCCCCGCCGCCAGACGCCACTGCTTCGCTTTCCTTCACCTTGGACTCTGGCGCTTCCCTGTGATTCTTCCGTGACTCTACTACGCTGACGCCGCTTCCTGATCCTGCTGCAGTTTCTCTTGCTGACCCCTCCGGCGGTCCAGTAGTCGCTCGCAGTTCCACCACCCTCCCCTGTCCGGCGGTCCCTTCGGGCTCTCTCACAGGTCAGCATATCCCCTCGTTCTCCAGGAACCTAGTTGGTGTCGGCTGCCTCCAGGACCTTGGCGTCACCACTACGTTCCCTAGTCACGAGCGGTATGCTGTCTGTACCGAGGCCGCCACTGGTGCCCCCCTGTCCACGTTCCCCCGGGACCCGGTGTCCGGCCTGTTCACCCTGGAAACCGTGACCCCCCCGGCTGGGACGCCCCCTCAGGTGGCTGCGTCGACCCAAGTTGCTGCTGCCTGCTCCTGTCCGTCCCTCACTCACCCGACTCTCCTTTGGCACCGCCGCCTAGGTCACCCTGCGCTCCCGCGTCCGCGTCACATGTCCCAGCACGGTCTCGTCCTTGGTCTCCCTGGTTCTTTCCCGGCTTTTCCCTCCTCCCCCGCCCCACCTTGCACGCCTTGTGTCGAGGGTCGGCTTCGCCGTACCCCTCACTCCTCCTCGTTTCCCCCTACTGCTGCGCCCCTGCAGACCCTGCACCTGGACGTCTGGGGCCCCGCCCCCGTCCATGGGCCGCGTCGAGAGCGCTACTTCCTCGTGCTTGTCGACGACTTCACTCGCTACACCACAGTCTTTCCCCTGGAGCGCAAGGCCGACGTGTCTGACGCTCTCATCCCCTGGCTTGTCTCTGCCCGTGTCCACCGAGGTTTCCCTGTCATGCGTCTTCACTCCGACCGTGGTGGCGAGTTTGCCTCAGGTGTCCTTGGTCGCTTCTGTCGTGCGGAGGGCATCACCCAGACGTACACCCTGCCGGACTCGCCACAACAGAATGGGGTCGCTGAGCGACGCATCAGTTTGGTCATTGAGGTGGCTCGCACCTCCATGATCCATGCCGGTGCACCCCATTTTCTGTGGCCGTTCGCCGTGCGCTACGCTGCTCACCAGCTTAACCTGTGGCCGCACCCCCCAGCAGCCGCAGGTTTCGCCGACCCTTCTTTGGACCGGGTCTCCTGGTGACGCGTATGCGTTCCACGTTTGGGGCTGCCTTGCTCATGTTCGTGCCTCTGGCACGGACAAGCTCACTGCCCGCACCCTTCCCTGTGTCTTCCTCGGTTTCCCCCTTGACGAGTCCGACTGGCACTTCTACCACCCGCCGTCTCACCGGTTCTTTCACTCTCGTGACGTCACCTTTGACGAGTCCGTCTCCTTCTACCGTCGCTTCCCCCACAGTGGTCCCCCGGTTACTCCCCCCTTATTCCTGGTCACTCCTTCCACGGTGGTCCCTGCCCCCCCCCCTCCCCCTCCCCGTCCTGCCCCTTCTGGTGTGTCCCACGTCACCCCTCTCCCGTCGGTTGTCCCGGTCGAGGAGTCCTCTGACTCTGGTGGTCCTGCGGCGCAGTCCTCGCCGTCTGCCCCTCCCCCGGTGTCTCCTCCCCCACGGCCTCTGCAGCCGCCGTCGCCCCTGCTGTCGCAGCCGTCGTCTCCGCTGCCGTCGCCGCCGCACCCGTCGTTCCCGCCGCCGCCGCCGCCGCCGTCGCAGCAGCAGTTCATCGACCCTGGGGGTGCCCGCGTTGGGGTGGGTGCTATTTCTGGGGTTCCTATTGTGGCCTGCCCCGGTGGCCCTGGGGGTGGCACTGGTGCTCGAGGAGTTTCGGGCTTTGGGGGTGTTCCTGCTGGGGGTGCCGGAGTGGAGTGTCCCGGCGGTAGCCGAGGAGCACCTTGCGGTCCCGGTGTTGGTGTTGTGCCGCCGCAGCAGCAGTCCCCGCCGGTGTCAGCCCTTCGCCTGCTCGGCCTTCCGTCCCCTGACCCTGCGTCTGTTCCTCTCCTGCCGTCTCCTCCTCTTCCTGTCTACGGCCCTGTGTTCCCTCCGCCGGACTCGTCCCCGGCTCGCCTTCCCCCCCGCTCCCCCCTTGTGTCCCCTCCTCTGTCTCCTGACCTGACGCCTCTGTCTCACGTCTGGTCCCGCCGTCCCTCCCGCGCTCGTCCTGTCTCCCCTGTCACGCGCTCTCACCCTATGTTGCTCCGTTCCCACGCGTCTCGTCCTCCCCTTCCACCGTCGCCTCCTTCGTCCTCTCTTACCGTTGCGCCTCCTCCTCTGTCTGACTACCTTCATGCCTCTCGTCCTCTTGTTCCTCGGGTCCTCGCCTCTCTCGTTACCGACCCGTCTGTTCCTCTCTCGTGTCTTGACGCTCTTGTCGATGCGGTCGCTGACTTCGCCTCTACCCGACGCCTTGACTACGCCACCGCTCTGGTCTCTGACCCTGCCTGTCCTCCGTCTGTCGGGGGTGCTCCTGCCCTCGACAGTGACGTCCTGGAGGACCGCCAGTTCGAGCTTGCTTTCCTCTCCGAGGCTGCTCCCCATCTCTGTTCCATGCTGCTAGTCCCTGAGGGTGACCCAGACGCTTTCGACATCCCGACCCCTCGCACTTACGCTGAGGCCACCTCGGGACCCTGGGCCTCTCAATGGATAGCTGCCATGACATCTTGGAGATCCACCGGCACTTACGTCGACGCAGTTCCCCCGCCTGGGGTGAACGTAGTCGATGGCCGCTGGCTCTTCAAGGTGAAGCGTCCTCCTGGAGAGCCGCCTGTGTTCAAGGCGCGCTACGTGGCTCGAGGCTTCAGTCAGCGTGAGGGGGTGGACTTCTTCTAGACCTTCGCTCTGACCCCCAAGATGACCACTCTTCGGATTCTGTTACACCTAGCTGCTCAGCGTGACTACGAGCTTCACTCCCTCGACTTCTCCACTGCCTTCCTTTAGGGCAGCCTACACGAGCAGGTCTACTTGCGTCGCCCTCAGAGCTTTACTGGCACCTTCCCTCCTGGAACCCAGTGGCTCCTGCGGCGTCCCGTCTACGGCCTGCGGCAGGCTCCCCGTGAGTGGCACGACATGCTACGTGCTACCCTTGCTGACCTGCAGTTCTTTCCGTCTTCCGCAGACCCCTCACTCTTCGTTCGTGCTGGCCAGACTCCGTTCTACATCCTTGTTTACGTGGACGATCTGGTCTTTGTCACAGCAGACAGGGACGCAGTGGCCTCCGTGAAGGCAGAGCTGCTGAAGAGACACACTTGCACTGACCTTGGAGAACTGCGCCATTACCTTAGCTTGCAGATCTCCAGGGACAGAGCAGCGCGCACCATCACCTTGACTCACTCACACTTGGTGCGCCAGGTCCTTCAGAGGTTCGGCCTTCAGTTCTCCTCTGCACAGCCCACCCCTCTGCCTGCAGCCCACAGACTCTGCGCTCCAGTTCCTGAGGAGTCAGTAGAGCCCAGTGGCCCTTACGCAGAGCTTGTGGGTTGCCTCATGTACCTGATGACTTGCACTCGCCCAGATCTCGCATACCCTCTCAGCATGCTGGCTCGCTTTGTGGCCACAGGCAGACACCGACCGCAGCACTGGTCTGCCGCTAAGAGGGTTTTGCGTTATCTTGCAAGTACATCGGGCATGGGTTTAGTGCTAGGAGGACGTAGGTCAGTGGTCCTTACTGGACACACAGACCTGTCTTGGGCAGACAACGCCGAGACACTCTGGTCATCCCAGGGCTACCTCTTCAGCCTTGGCTCAGGTGCCGTCTCGTGGAGAGCTACCCGCTCCTCGTCTATTGCCCAGTCCAGCTGTGAGGCCGAGATCTACGCTTGTGCCATGGCGGCACAGGAGCTCCGCTGGCTAACCTTCTTGCTCACTGACTTAGGTGAGCGGCCTAGCTCTGCCCCGGTCCTGTACGCTGACAACAGGGCCATGATCCTCCTGTGTCAGGAGCCTCGACTCGAGGGCAGAGCGAAGCATGTCCAGCTGCGGTACTTCCTCCTGCATGAGCTACAGCAGCACCGCCAGGCAAGCGTAGTACACTTGGCCTCCGGTGCCAACACAGCTGATATCTTTACGAAGGCGCTTGCGCCTAAAGATCATCAGCGGCACTTTGTACAGCTCGGTCTAGTTCCTGTAGCCTCTCACTTGCTAGGGCCTTGACTTTGTACTGTCCTATATATCTATATGTACTCAGACTGGACTTGTGTCCTCTCCCAGTGGCTGGACTAGTAGTGCCGCCCTGGTCTTGATCTTGCCTTGCCTGTACTCCTTCTGACTGGTCTTTTAGACCCTTGTCTCAGTGGCTGGACTAGTAGTGCTGCCCTGAGCTGCTTGTTGAGGACCTGCCCCTATGCAGTCTAGGGGGTGTGTCAAACATGTGTATCTGTTATGTTTGCATAGACTGTATAGGGTCACCTCTTAGAGGGTACAACACTTAGGTATATTCACTTGTACTCTCTCACTACTCAACCATTATTCAGTTCTAAGAGATACCCCCGTCCCCCCTTATTCTCCCTTATTTTCCCGCCACATTGGTAGGAGGGGGCAATGTCAAACATAACTCGTGTTGTTACTGTAGACTATACAGGTTTGTGCCTTAGAGGGTACAACACACTACTCTAGATTGCCCTGTATCTTCCTATTCTAGTCATTCTCTCTTTCTAACATGGTATCATGAGTAGGTTAGGTTCCTCTCGCCCACCCGCGCTTCCGCCCTAGGCCCTAGCCCCCCCTCGTGCCCCGCCCCTAGCTGGCCCGCCCTGGCCGCTTCGCGCCCGCCCCTAGCCGCCCCCCTGGCCGTCGCGCCCGCCCCTAGCTGCCCCCCTGGCCGTCGCGTCCGCCCCTAGCCGGCCCCCTGGCCGTCGCGCCCGCCCCTTGCTGGCCCCCTGGCCGTCGCGTCCGCCCCTAGCTGGCCCCCTGGCCGTTGCGCCCGCCCCTAGCCACCCCCCCCCTGGCCGTCGCGTCCGCCCCTAGCCGGCCCCCTGGCCGTTCGCGCCTGCCCCTAGCTGGCCCCCCTGGCCGTCGCGTCCGCCCCTAGCCGGCCCCCTGGCCGTCGCACCCGCCCCTAGCTGGGCCCCTGGCCATCGCGTCCGCCCCTAGCCGGCCCCCCCCTGGCCGTCGCGCCCGCCCCTAGCTGGCCCGCCCTGGCCGCTTCGCGCCCGCCCCTAGCCGGCCCCCTGGCCGTCGCGCCCGCCCCTAGCTGACCCCCTGGCCGTCGCGCCCGCCCCTAGCTGGCCCCCTGGCCGTCGCGTCCGCCCTTAGCCGGCCCCCTGGCCGTCGCGCCCGCCCCTTGCTGGCCCCCTGGCCGTCGCGTCCACCCCTAGCAGACCCCCTGGCCGTCGCGCTCGCCCCTAGCTGCCCCCCCCCCCCCTCTGGCCGTCGCGTCCGCCCCTAGCCGGCCCCCTTGGCCGTCGCGCCCGCTCCTAGCCGGCCCCCTGGCCGTTCGCGCCCGCCCCTAGCTGGCCCCCTGGCCGTCACGCCCCTCCTAGCTGGCGCCCTGGCCGTTTGCGCCCGCTCCTAGCCGGCCCCTTGCGCCCCTGTCGCGCCCGCTCCTCGCCGGCCCCTCGCGCTTGTCCTTCGTCCGCCCCGGCCCCCCTCTTCTAGCCGGCCCCGGGTTCGCTACACCGCCGGCCCGTCTCTGCCTCGTGCCCTGTTCGTCCTTTTCCGATCTGCAGTGCCCTGCGCCGCCCGGAGCCGCTCTCCACCACTTGGCACCGTACTCCACCGCCCGGCACCGCGCTGCACCGCACTACACCGCCCTGCACCGCCCTGCACCACTCTGCATCGTTCCTGATGGCGGAGGTACTTCGCTTCAACGCTGAGGGTCAGCCGCTTGAGTTTGACACGTGGCTGGTCGACCTCCGTCGCCATCTCACTGGTCAGCGGCAGGATGGCCACTCGCTGTCTGTCCACCTTGACAGTATGCTCCGCTGCCCTGACCCCCCTGCTGCGCTGCCTGCTGACCCCTCGTCTGCTGAGTGTGAGTCCACTGCCGCTGCTGCCCTTGCTCGCTCAGTCTGGCTGTCGCGTGACGCTGTTGCGCAGCTTGCTATCAGCCATGCCCTCCCACTTTCTGAGCACCCTCACTTTAAGTCCGTCACGACTGCGCAGGCGTTCCTCGATGCTGTTATCCAGCGCTATTCCACCCCGCCTGCTGCCTCTGTAGGTCGCCTGATCCTGCCGATGCTTTTCCCTGACCTTGTGTCTTTCCCTACTGTCGCTGACCTTGCCGCCCACCTGCGCACGATAGACGCGACCTGGCGCTCTGCCTGCACTGAGACCCAGCTTAGAGCTCATCAGCCGCCCCTCTGCTCTGCCCTTTACCTGCTAGCCACCCGCCTCCCTGACCGTCTTGCCACTGCCCGCGACCGCTTCCTTAGCGTCCACCCCGGTGACCTCACCCTCACCAATTTTGTCGACACCCTGTCAGCCATAGAGACCCGCCACCGCTCTATCGCCCAGACTAGCGGTACTGTGACGGTCCCCATCTTTCAGGGTTGTGCCCCTACCCAGTGCACCTTCTCCGACGATTTTGCTGCTATGGCTGAGACTGCTGCTGCAGCGCAGCTCCGTCTGGGGAAGGGTTGCCGCCCCAAGGCTGGGCGCGGCGGAGGGGGTGGGGGTGCAGGTGGAGGTGGTAGTGGAGTCGGAGCGCCTGGTGGTGGCGCAGACGAGGGGACTGCCCCTGGTGCCGTTGAGCAGCCGTCCCAGCAGCCGCAGCCGTCGTCGCCGGACCAGCACCACCCGTAGCCGCAGCCCCAGCTCCAGCCGCAGCAGTCGCAGCAGCAGAGGCGGGCGAGTGGTCTCCTGCCCAGGTGGCCTGGCGCTGGTGGCAGCGGTGGACGTGGTGGTGGACGTGCGCGTGGTGTGCTCCCGGGTGGCAGTTCGGGTGATGGGCGCTGCCAGTACCAGCTTCTGACCGGTCCTCGCCGCAGCTCCGTTTGCGGTAAGACGGGTCACTCCCCTGCTCGCTGCTTCCGTCGCCTTGACGACCTGTTTCGTCTTCGCTTCGGCCCGTCACCCGACCTCCCCGACTGGTTCAGCTTGCTTCGTCGTAGTATTCCGATTTTTGATATGGACATAGATGAGCTTAGCTCTGCCTTGTATGTGCTATATGCTGATGACTCTAGTGTGACTGGTTCTTACTACCCCGTGTTGCCTAGTATAGGTGTGCCTAGTCATGCCCCCCCTGCTGCGTCAGGCGTAGGACCTTCTGCTTTGTTTAGCCTTGGTTCTTCCGTCGCTGCTTCGGCCCCGGCCGCCACTGCTGCGTTCACCTTCACTCTGGACTCTGGCGCTTCCCGGTGTTTCTTCCGCGACTCCACTACGCTGTCCCAACTTGCTGCTCCGGCTGCGGTTTCCCTTGCTCACCCCTCCTCCGTTCCGATAGTCGCTCGTAGTTCTACCACCTTTCCCTGCCTGGCGGCTCCTTTGGGCTCGC
Source organism: Closterium sp. NIES-67 (assembly GCA_027943415.1). Taxonomy (NCBI): domain Eukaryota; kingdom Viridiplantae; phylum Streptophyta; class Zygnematophyceae; order Desmidiales; family Closteriaceae; genus Closterium; species Closterium sp. NIES-67. The sequence goes on from BQMB01000148.1 coordinate 188,302, forward strand.
TCACGGGCTTGCACGTCCCCTCCTTTTCCAGGAACCTAGTTGGTGTTGGCTGCCTCCAGGACCTTGGCGTCACCACTACGTTCCCTGGTCACGAGCGACTTGCTGTCTGTACTGAGGCCGCCACAGGTGCTCCCCTCGCTACGTTCCCCCGGGACCCGGTGTCTGGCCTGTTTACACTGGACACCGCGCCCCCCCCCGGTTCGGACGCCTCCCCAGGTAGCTGTGCCATCTCAGGTTGCACCGGCCTGCTCGTGTCGGTCGCTTACTCACCCGACCCTCCTGTGGCACCACCGTCTAGGTCACTCTGCGCTCCTGCGTCTCCGTCACATGTCATAGCACGGTCTTGTCCTAGGTCTCCCAGGGTCGTTCCCCGCGTTGCCCCCCCCTCCACAGCGCCGCCGTGCATGCCCTGCGTCGAGGGTAGGCTTCGCCGTGCCCCTCACTCCTCCTCTTGCCCCCCCACCACCGCACCGCTACAGACCTTGCACATGGACGTCTAGGGCCATGGAGCAGGAGATGGCATCTTGGAGATCCACCGGCACCTACGTCGACGCAGTTCCCCCACCTGGGGTGAAAGTAGTCGATGGCCGCTGGCTCTTCAAGGTGAAGCGCCCCCCTGGAGAGCCGCCTGTGTTCAAGGTGCACTATGTGTCCAGAGGTTTCAGTCAGCGTGAGAGGGTGGACTTCTTTCAGACCTTCGCCCCGACCCCGAAGATGACTACTCTTCGGGTGCTGCTACACGTAGCTCTTCAGCGTGACTACGAGCTTCACTCCCTCGACTTCTCCACTGCGTTTCTTCAGGGCAGTCTACACGAGCAGGTCTACCTGCGCCGCCCTCAGGGCTTCACTGGCACCTTCCCTCTTGGGACCCAGTGGCTCCTTCGGCGCCCCGTCTACGGCCTGCGGCAGGCTCCTCATGAGCGGCACGACACGCTGCGTGCTACCCTTGCTGACTTGCAGTTCTTTCCGTCCTCTGCAGACCCCTCGCTCTTCGTTCGTGCTGGCCAGACTCCGTTCTACATCCTTGTTTACGTAGATGATCTGGTCTTCACCACTGCAGACAGGGACGCACTGGCCTCGGTGAAGGCAGAGCTGCTGAAAAGACACACTTGCACAGACCTTGGAGAACTGCGCCACTACCTTGGCTTGCAGATCCCCAGGGACAGAGCAGCGCGTACCATCACTTTGACTCAGTCACACTTGGTGCGTCAGGTCCTTCAGAGGTTCGGCCTTCAGTTCTCCTCCGCACATCCCACTCCTCTGCTCCAGTTCCTGAGGAGTCAGTAGAGCCCAGTGGCCCTGACGCAGAGCTGGTGGGTTGCCTCATGTACCTGATGACTTGCACTCGCCCAGATCTCGCATACCCTCTCAGCATCCTGGCTCGCTTTGTGGCCACAAGGCAGACACCGACCCCAGCACTGGTCTGCCGCTAAGAGGGTTTTGCGTTATCTTGCAAGTACATCCGGCATGGGGTTAGTGCTAGGAGGACGCAGACCAGTGGTTCTTACTGGACACACAGACGCTTCTTGGGCAGACGACGCTGAGACCCTCAAGTCCTCGCAGGGCTACTGCTTTAGCCTTGGTTCAGGTGCCTTCTCGTGGAGAGCTACCCGCTCCTCGTCTGTTGCCCAGTCCAGCTGTGAGGCCAAGATCTACGCCGGTGCCATGGCGGCACAGGAGCTCCGGTGGCTGACCTTCTTGCTCACTGACTTAGGTGAGCGGCCTAGCTCTGCCCCGGTCCTGTACGCTGACAACAGGGCTATGATCCTCCCGTGTCAGGAGCCTCGACTTGAGGGCAGAGCGAAGCACATCCAACTGCGGTACTTCCTCCTGCATGAGCTACAGCAGTGTCGCCAGGCTCGCGTAGTACAGTTGGCCTCCGGTGCCAACACAGCTGATATCTTTACGAAGGCGCTTGCGCCTAAAGATCATCAGCGGCCTTTGAGGTTGCAGGTTTGTGCCTTAAAGGGTACAACACACTAGTCTATATTGCCGTGTATCTTCCTATTCTAGTCATTCTCTCCTTCTAACAGGCAATGCACGTAATGTTAAGACTAGAAAGAATGAATAGAAGAAGGGAGAACAGGAGAGATATAGCGTTTGGGTTGTACCCACTAAGGACATACCCTATCTAGCCTTAAAATTCTACATATCAATGTATGTATAAGTTGACACACCCCCTAGGCTAGATAAGGGGTAGTGCTGAGCAAGAAACACGCAGCTCATTGTGGCACTACTAGTCCAACCTTTGAGGCAGTGGGCCCGAAGACAAGTGAGCAAGAGTACAAGTAAGACAAAGCAAACCAGGGCGGCACTACTAGTCCAACCACTGGAGGAAAAGCCACAAGGCCAGTCTGCAAGGTATAAATAGAAAGGAGTACACAATTAGCAAGTGAGAATCAATAGAGACGAGACCTAACTGCAAGCAGTGCTGCAGATGATCTCTAGGCGGAAGCACCTTAGTAAAGATATCAGCTGTCTTGGCACCCGAGGCCAAGTGTACTACGCTGCTGAAGCTCACGCAGAAGGAAGTACCGCAGATGGATGTGATTCGCTCTGCCCTAAAGTCGAGGCTCCTGATACAGGAGGATCATGGCCCTGTTGTCAGCGTACAGAACCGGGGCAGAGCTAGGCCGCTCACCTAAGTCTGTGAGCAAGAAGGTCAGCCACCGGAGCTCTTGTGCCGCCATGGCACCGGCGTAGATCTCAGCCTCGCAGCTAGACTGAGCAACAAATGAGGAGCGAGTGGACCTCCACGAGATGGCACCAGAACCAAGGGTGAAGCAGTAGCCCTGGGAGGACCGAAGGGTCTCAGCGTTGTCTGCCTAAGAAGCGTCTGTGAGCTCAGTAAGGACCACAGGCCTGCGTCCTCCCAGCACTAGCCCCATGCCCGATGTACTTGCTAGATAACGCAAAACCCTCTTAGCGGCCGACCAGTGTTGTGGTCGGTGTTTGCATGTGGCCATAAAGCGGGCCAGGATGCTGAGAGGGTATGCGAGATCTGGGCGGGTGCAAGTCATCAGGTACATGAGGCGACCCACCAACTCTGCGTAAGGACCACTGGGCTCTGCTGAATCCTCGGGAACTGGAGCAGAGAGCATGTGGTCTACTGGCAGATGTGTGGGTTGTGCGGAGGAGAACTGAAGACCGAACCTCTGAAGGACCTGGCGCACCAAGTGTGACTGTGTAAGAGTGATCGTGCACGCTGCTCTGTCCCTAAAGATCTGCAGGCTAAGGTAGCGGTGCAGCTCTCCCAGGTCAGTGCAAGTGTGTTGCATTAGCAGCTCAACCTTCACGGAGGCCAGCGCGTCTCTGTCTGCTGTAGCAAAGACCAGGTCGTCTACGTAGACCAGGATGTAGAACGGAGTCTGGCCAGCATGAACGAAGAGCGAAGGGTCAGCAGAGGACGGAAAGAACTGCAAGTCAGCAAGCGTGGCACGCAACGTGTCGTGCCACTCACGGGGCACTTGTCGCAAGCCGTAAACAGGGCGCCGGAGGAGCCACTGGGTCCCAGGAGGGAAAGTACCGGTGAAGCCCTGAGGGTGGCGCAAGTAGACCTGCTCGTGTAGGCTGCCCTGAAGGAAAGCAGTGGAGAAGTCAAGGGAGTGAAGCTCGTAGTCACGCTGTGCTGCTACGTGTAGCAACGCTCGAAGAGTAGTCATCTTCGGGGTCGGTCCTGGTTTGCCAGGAATTTTCAAGAATCCATCCAACAGGGTAGTAAAGTGCCCGTAAAAGATTCTTTTGTGCCTAAGGGTGGGTGGGTGGGAAGTAAAGCCTTTTGAAAACTCGAAATGAAGACTTGGGTGGAGGCAAAATGGCCTCCTCTACGTCTTATATACTTAAGGAAAGGAGTTTAGCGATTCGCCGTTGCTATTGCTTCTTTATGAACAGCTTCACTTTCACAATACGCATTTTTAGAAGGTGTTACACACTTTCAAAAAAATCCATATTGAGAAAGATTGCTTAGGTTGTAGCAATGGCAACGTGCTTCATTTCAAATGGGTATTTCCTGAGACATGCGTTCAGGGAGAGGCTGACGACTTGGTAAGGTGGCTGGAGATGCGGCTGTGAGATGTCATGTAAGTTGGGTGCTCATCTGCAGATGAGAGGAATCACTGGCGCTGGCGGTCTCCACCATTGCACTGCCGGGTTCATCTGGTCGAGACGAGCTGCTGTGATGCACGTTGGGCCTGGAAAATGAGGATGTTGGGGTGTGTGGACGTGTGTTGCATGCACAGGACTTGAGTGTGATATCTACATGGAGGGGGGGTGAAAGGGAGGTGATTTTGTTTTGGTTGTTGTGGTCTTGAGTGTGATATCTATATGGAGGGGGGGTGAAAGGGAGGTGATTTTGTTTTGGTTGTTGTGGTGCATGGCCAAGCGACTTCTCTAGGAGTGAAGGCTTGTTCGCTCAAAGCAAAGTTGGGTGTTCTGTGGCCAAAGAGAGTGCTGCATAATCACCCTCAAAGCTCGGATGCGGGTATGAGGGGCTAAGGAACTACCGTATTTATAACCTAAAATCATGCGATGTATGGAGGGAGCGAACTTATGCCATCACTTTTGCCAATGGCTTGGCAATTTCGAAGGATGGGTGGAAGTGCGACAAGAGAGTATTTAGTGAGTGATCAGCATTGGGTGCCAACGAAGGCTGCACCAAATCTTAGGCATGCATAGGTAGCACGAGTACCATGTGGTGAGGCCAACTTGCTGGTGCAAGCTACGACTGAAAGTTTGAGCATTATCTAATACTGGTGGGGTGCAGCCACATGAGTTGGAACGGAGATGTTTGCGATTGATTGCGAAATGTAGTGTGACTTTTTTTATGGCATACTAGGGCTGTGTGACAGGGCCTCACATTCGTCGTTAAGCCGATAGGCACTCGGTGCAAGCCCTCTACCATGTGTGGATGCCCTTTCTATTATTAATAGCTTTACGTGGGGGCTATGCTTTTTATGTACAACACCTTCGGTTCTCTCAACCAATGCATTGTCTATTGTTAGCCAAATATAGTTGAGATACTTGGTGCATGGGTTCGCCTCTGTCGTATCCACGCACTAGTGACAAGCTAGCCGTGCAAGACTGTTGGAAATGATAAAAGAACTTAAGACATTTCCGGATTCTCAAGTAAGTGTTCGAATACGTGAAGACTACAACAACGAGGATTACCGAGTCAACACCTCTACAGTACCACTGACGATTCACACAGGTTGATGACACCTTGCAAAGGTTACAAAAGGGCAAGGATCGCCGACCATTGACCGTGCAACCCAACAGTCAGAATCGGAAGAGTCAAGAGTCAGCGTGACAGTAAGGACAAATAACCATCCCGATATTACAATACAGGTGGTTACCCGATTTGCCTTATCGAGTCATAAAAGGGAATGTACCCCTTGAAGTGCACAAATAGTTAGACTCTTCATATTCTCTTGTATTATTATATAAACCTTGTATCCCTTCAACCAGTGGCCTCCTCCACGGGCATAGACCCGAATCTAATGGAGAAGTTGTTCTCCTTTTGTCGGCCTACGAGCAGCCTTCGGCACCTGCTCAATCGGCAAACAACAACAACGGGGCAGTTCCAATGAGTCTTGACGGTGCATCATACGCAAGAGGTGCACGGCCTACATAGCATCAACCGTACCAGCCCTTGCCAGGTTCGTTCACCTTCCTGCCAACTCCCGCACCGGCAGTGGACTCAGAGACAGCTGACAAGTAGACAGACATTGTCACCATGCAGCAATAGTTCAACAACATCCGGAAACTACAAACGTCCTCACCTTTCAACGGGAAGGACTTCTTCGCCTAGAGCTTCGAATTTGAGTTGATGATGGACAGCGCGCAAATCCTCGGCTTCTTCACCAGCTCCTGGCCCTTTCCTATAAATGGGACTACTCAAGAAAATAATATTTACACCTATCTGTCATTGATGGCCTTCACCATCCTCTTGCGCAACCTGACAGCAACGGAACAGCAAAGCATCCGCACATATCGCAACTTTGGCAACTCGGCCGAACTGGCATACTGTCATCGGAAGAGCGTCTACCAAGAAACTGACAATGTGACACAGAGCCGACTAATGGCACAACTCACAAAAGTCCAGATGCAACCAAGAGAAAAGGCAATGCCTTACATCAATCGCTGCAGAGGTTTATGCGACAAGCTTCTACGAAGCGGAGGGCACTTATCGGAGGATTCGTTTGTCACGGTCGTTCTTTCTGGCCTTGGCCCACAGTGGCGTACGATGCGCTCCCTCCTACGTGCCCATGGGAGTATCTCTGAGATGCACCTGTGCGCGGAGCTCCACGCTGAGCAGCAAGACATGGACCTGTACGAAGAAAGACATGCAAAGAAACCGAGTCAGCAACTCGCGTTCTACACACACGAGCGAAACCACAACCATCAACACCAACAGGAATGACACTCACCTCCGTATTGTCATCGGTGCCGGGACACTCGCGCTTCAACTGTCCAAGGCAGAAGCAGCAGCAGCCGCAGTTCCTGCACTATCACCCTCGAGCGCCATGTTCATCACCGAGTCCGGTCGCTTCAACTCCGCAGCATCCATCAGCTCCGATGAACCGTTCTGCACAAGATGCAAGAAACGTCGTCAGTTGCATGGCAATAACAGATTTCTGCATACCCGACACCCCGCCTCACAGCGATCTCAACAAACAACCCCCCGCCCCAACGCAGATCTGACTCCAACCGAACCCGACTTACGCTGCAATCGCTCGCGACGAACCGTCCGGCCGCGACACTTGGTTCCTTGATAGCTGTTGTGGACAACACATGTGTTATTTGGCGCACTTCATCCAGCGAGAGAAGACTCTGAGCCAAGAAGTCGTCATCACCGTCGCCAACAAACCAGAACCTGCACACACAAAAGGAAGGAATGGTTCAGTTACAATCCAGCAAAACAAACCTAATACTGCAAATGTCACGCGTACTCGTCGTCAACAATCTCGGCTACAATCTACTAAGTGTGAGCCATATAATGTCGAAGGGCATTCATCTGGAGTGTGATAGCTTCGATCGAGAGTTCCATCTCTACCACGGGAAGGGCGGTCTCTTCATCGACAGAGCAATCCAGAAGCACGGAGTCTTCGTCTTGGACTTCGCTCCAGACCGCGAGACCGCCAACAATGACGGTGTTGTCTCCTTCACGTCCTGGATGCACCCGCCCGATCTCGACCCCAAGTTCGACCGCGATGGCTTCTGGTACTCCAACACCATACCTGAAGCAGAGAGCATACGAGCCTTAACAGTGATGCAAGAAGCAGAGGAATCCGAAGCAAAGGAACAAGAAGCAAAAATACAGCAAGAAGTAGCACCGCAAGCCGACAAGACCACTTCCTGAACGTCCCATCGTTGGGACCTCGTCGATGCCACCCTTCGAAGAAGCTCCGCCTGCAACGGAACCCGTCGAGGAACCACCACAGCCGATGCCGAGCAGCTGAAGGCGCATCCTCGCGAGCAGCATCGAAGCGCCGTGACCGTCTCCGCCTTCTACGCTAACTCGGACCTGTGTCGCCGATCTGTGGGACACAAGGCAAGCGAGGAGATTTGGCATCAACGGTTAGGGCATCCTGGAAATTCAAGATTGTTCGACACGATTTGTGCGAATGTCCTGGACAAAGATGCGCTTCTACTGCTCGATGGTCGTGAACTCCGACGACCTTGACGTACCTGCTTTATCTGCCTGGAAGCAGATCTTCCTCGTCAATCGTTCCCGTCGCATCACAACCCAAGTGCACCAGAGTACGCTCCACTCAAAAAGGTCTACAGCGATATACTATATATCCTGCGAGAAGTCGGCTGGGCCGACCTCAACTACGTCATCACCTTCATCGATGTCGCGACACGATACACCTGGCATCTTAACCTACCGTCACGCGACCTCGCCTTCTCTGCCTTTGTCGCATGGCTTGCTGCAGCAAAACGGGAGGGGGACACGAAACTGAAATGTTTTCAGTCAGACGGGGCGATGGAATACCAGTCACAGCGATTCAGGGACTATCTCGTTGAGAGAGGAATCAAGAGGCTCATCACCCTCCCTTACGCTCAACAACAGAATGGTGTAGCAAAGAGGATGAACCGGACCCTCCAGAACACCATGCAGAAGCTGCTGACTAGGATGCGCATGCCCAACTCGCAATGGCCGGAGGCAATGAATCACGCCGTCATGCTGCAGAATCTTCTGTCATCAAGCTCCCTGCCAAACAATGCATCATCGCATCTGCTGTGGACAGGGAAGTAGGGCAGCACAAAATTATTACGGGTGTTCGACTGCATGGTACAGTACCATCCGCACACTGCACGAGCTGGACGATTTTCGCAGCGGGCAAGATGGGGTCTACACCTCGGTGTGGAAAAACACTACAAGACCTGGAAAATCTTAGACGTGGAAGTTAAGGAAACAGTACCGGCACATGATGTGTGTTGTGTGATGTCATCATATGCTATCACATTCTGCCTGCCTCCCATCCCTTGTTTCAATTCGCATGTATGGTTTAACTGTGTGTGAAAGAATTTGTGTGGTGTGTGTTCTGGAGGTTGGGAATGTGTTTTGTGTTATTCTGTCTGATCAGGTATTTGTGATGATAGATCTTGAGAAACTCTTTCCGACGCAACAAGAATCGCTTCAATCGGAGCAAGAACGCGAAAGCTGTGAAGATTCAAAGTTCATGAGCTTGCGTTACAATTGCGGCGGTTACAAAGTGAAGTTGTGGGGCGACTCTATATGGAGTTGGGACGTTTGGGGTTGGGGAAATTTGTCACTCTACTGTAACAGCTGCAAATTGGTTGGGAACAACCAAGCTAGGTTGGCAAGGGTGGCCAACTTGGATGGATTGGTTGGGAAGGGACAAATGTCAAAGTTGGGGTTCCTATAGGGGGGGAATCTTTGTGCTTATGGGGTTTCCTTGGTTGGGGACTCTCTTAGGACATTCCCTCTCATCCCTCTCTTCCATCCCAACCTTTCTCTTGCTCCTCTAATTCCTTGTGAGATTCTTGAACTTTGATTGAACTTTTGAGATTGAGTTAAGTTCTCCTCCTACAGCTTACCCCCTAGTGCGTCGAAAGACATAGCGTCGCGAATACTCCATCAACCGACATGATTCAAATTGAGAAGGGTAGCTAAGTTTACAAGCTACAACATATCCGATTTTCGCGACATTCCAACAGCTAGTTTTTTGTCGACGTTGTTTCTTGTGAAGACGACTTTTCTGTCCAGAATTTCCGATTTATATTTTGAGTAATTCCAGCTCCTAAGTTCACCTAGACTCCGTCCTTAATCCTAACAATATGATTTTCTACGAGAATCTCACCCTCAGCCATTACTTGGAGAACATCGCAACCAATCAAGACCCATCTGGTGGTTTCAATGGCGCACGTGCGTTCGCCTCGATAGAAGACGAAGCTCACCTAGACAAGCAAAACGTCTAGAACGCGTCAGCAGCTAAAGGACCACTTCCTTACTGCTTCGTTGACATGCGGATGGACGAAGAAAATCCTCGCGAAAGCACGAACGCTGAAGCATGCTACTACTTTGCCGACACTGGCTACGTAACACCCAACAGTGTCGACACCAACGTTTCAGAACGGGCTGGACCAGGTTTCGTACCTGATCCTGAAGCGCGAGACGAGGCTAACTATCCCGAGGATCCGACAATCCCCGATACACCGAGACTGGTCTGCAAATCCTCAGATTCGTAGCAGACGTGCACCCTCCGCAGCCGCCGCTAGTCGAAGAGCCAAAGATTGTCAAGCGCTCGCTGCAAGGACCACACAGGGAGAAATGGAGGGAAGCAATGGATCAAGAGTTAGTGGCACTGCACGAACAAAACACTTGGAAGTTGGTACCGATTTCTCAATCCAAGGGAAAAACCATCCTCTCGGGGAAATGGGTCTTCCGAGTAAAGACCAAGGGAGACGGGACCATCGAATGATTCAAAGCACCATGGGTGGTTCGCGGATTCGACCAGCAGTACGGCAATGACTACACTGAGACATTCGCCCCAATCAGCTGCCACACTTCACTTCGAATTCTCCTCGCCGTCACCGCCGCTCGCCGACTTCATCTGCGACAAATAGACGTCGCCACTGCCTTCCTCTACGCCCCGGTCGACACCAACATCTTCGTCGAGCAGCCACACACCTACGTCGACGACCCAACGTTGGTCTGCCAACTTCTCAAATCCCTCTACAGGATCAAACAGGCCCCGCGCCTATGGCAACAGTACCTGCACTAGATCCTAACTAGCATGGGCTTCACCCAACTGCCCCACGACTAGGGCATGTAGCGTTTATCTCACAGCGGCAACTATGTCCTGTTGATAGTCTACATAGACGACCTGCTCTATGTCGGCTCCACCACTTCCATCACAGTCTGGTTCGAAGGGCAGCTGGAAATCCAACTCACCATCACTGCATCGCCGACCGTGACGCAGTACCTCGGCCTCAACATCACCGACGGCCCCGACACCATACACCTCTCGGCTTCGAAGTACGCCAAGACCATCGCTCGGAGGTTCGATCTGTCCCCGCTGCCTCTCGCTAATCCATACACCTACACGCTGCCGGCACCCGCGTCGATCGTCTCGCTACTCGCACCAGCCAGGATCTAGGAGTACTAGCAGAAACTCGGATGTCTGCTATTTGCCGCCGTTACCTGCCATCCTGGCCTCTCCTACGCCGCTAGCCAGCTCGCTACCTACCTTAAGCGACCGGAAGGGGGGAATCTGCAGGAACTCTATCGCGCGCTCCATTACTTCGTCTCAACCCCGACGATCGACCTGGCCACAAGAACGCTGCTACCAAGACCGAACTTATCGGCTACGTCGACGCCAATCACGCCGGCGATAAGGACAACCGCCGCTCATGCACCAGCTACATCTACCGTCTGGAACCTATCGGCACTATTTCCTGGCAATCGGGAAAGCAGGAACTAATCGCTCTCTCATCTGCTGAAGTTGAATATATCGCTCTCTGCACAACCACGAAGGAAGGACAGTACCTACGTGAGCTACTCAAAGAAACAAAGATTGCTGAGTTACCGAGCTTCTCTCTCTTCTGTGACAACCAATCAGCAATCATAATCGCCAACAAAAACAGATTCGCAAACAGGATGAAGCACATCTCGTTTCGTTACTTCTTCGTGAAGGACGGGATTGAGCTGGGATGCCTTCAATTGGTCTATTGCCCCACCACTGAAATGGCAACTGACTACTTAACCAAAAAGCTAATGAAGGCCAAGTTCCAATACTACATGTTGCTGACTGGATTGCAACACGCCAGCAACCTCGACCACATCAACACTCCAGAAATAAAGGAGGGTGTTGAAAATAAGCGAAGACTACAACAACGAGGATTACCGAGTCAACACCGCTACAGTACCATCGACGATTCACACAGGTTGACGATACCTCGCAGAGGTTACAAAAGGGCAAGGATCGCCGACTGTTGACCGTTCAAACCAACAGTCAGAATCAGAAGAGTCAAGAGTCAGCACGACCATAAGGACAAATAACCGTCCCGATATTATAGTACAGGCGGTTACCCGAGCTGCCTTATCGAGTCGTAAAAGGGAATGTACCCCTTGAAGTGCACAAATAGTTAGACTCTTCATATTCTCTTGTATTATTATATAAACCTTGTATCCCTTAGCTATAATCAATCACTTGTTCTCACATATCAGTACAAGGGTTCAAATTAAGACTTCCACTATACTATCAAGCACTCTGTTACAAGGACTTAGCCTTCTGAAAAGATTCAAGGGCTATTCTCAGCCCAACAAAGACAAACCGACAAGTTGGGTACGCATGTCAACACACACGTAATGTCATCACGTAATGGGCAGGTTGGGTCTGGTGTCCTCCTAACCCTCGTATCGGCACACCAAAACCCCCCCAAATATGTGGGATGCTTGTGGTTGTGGGCTTGATGTGCATGCCAATCATTCCTCCTGCATTAGACGCGGTATTCGTGACATCACGGTGTTGGGCTAGTCTCAAAACTCCATGGTAGGATAGGGTTGAGGGGTACTATTAAAACACAAAATACGATCTGAATTCATGTGCCGTGGCAAGACGAAGACTGCTGCCAATTCATGCAAATAAGGGGAACATGTTCATTTCAATGGCAACTGCTTCCGTTCCCAAAGAATTGAGAGGAATTTATGGTAGTCGTCTGTCAATATCCACTAGCTACGATATGCACAAAATGGGAAAATCCTATGTTCCTTGGTTGTTATAAAATCTGAAAAAAAAAAAAAAAAAAAAAAAACTCATTGGCGAGTGAATTGGCTCTCTGGCCCTAGTTCTCGTGTGGGAAACAACGCGCGTGAGAATGAACAAACACTTGAAAGCGATCCGCTTGCCAACCAGTGGACCCACCAGTCCTTATGCCCTACTAGGGAAACCGGCCAACCGGCCCACCGACCAATCAACGGACCCACTGGTCCTTATTCCCCCATGGGAAACGGCCAACCGGCCAATCAACGGATCCACTGGTCCTTATTTCCCCATGGGAAACGGCCAACTGCCAATCAACGGACCCACTGGTCCTTATCCCACCATGGGAAACGGCCAACCGGCCAATCAGACGGACCCACTAGTCCTTATTCCCCCATGGGAAACAGCCAACTGGCCACTCAGTGGACCCACTGGTCCTTATTCCCCCATTAGATATGGCCATGTGGCCAACCAACGGGCCCACCAGGGTGTTTTTTGAATTTCTCAAAAACATCCTGACTCTCCCTCGGGAAGCCCTCTATGCAGCAACAATACGCCTCCGTGCCTAGTCGCCCTTGTCTGTCGTGGCGTCCATTTGTTGTTTTTGCCATGGAAAATGAAGAACAAATAATCAAGAAGAAAGGTTGAGAAAGGAAATGACAACAGCTAGCGATAATGAACTATTTTGAAGACATGGAAAGTGCGCAGGGTGCGCTAGTGCCAGCGTCTGACACGGTTTTGTTTGGCGTGCGGGGCGGCACTATTGACGCAATCGTGCGGGCAGCTGGTGTGGCGACCGTCGTCGACGTCGCCCGCGCGCCGGCGGGATTTTGACTGCCGCATGGGTGGCTCACACATCTAGCCAGGTAGAGCTGCATGCGCGGCTGTCATTTTTCTAGCTCGCAGGTTTGGCACGACGAGCCATTTTGCGCGACAAAATTATTCGCGAATGGAGTTCCGACGAGAGTGATTTTGAGTCAGAGCTGAATGGTGGCATAACTATGGCTACCTAGTTAGCTCTCACGGCAGACGACGGAAATGAGGGTGCAGTTGGACTAGAAAAGTAAAGCCTTTTAAAAAATCGAAATGAAGATGTGGGTGGAGGCCAAATGGCCTCCTCTACGCCTTATATACTCGGGGGAAAGCGTTTAGCTATTCGCCGTTGCTATTGCTTCATTAAGAACAACCTCACTTTCACAATACACATTTTTAGAAAGTGTTACACACTTTCAAAGAAACCCATTTTTCATTTCGGGTAATTACCCTTGAAAAATAAGCCCTGATGGGAACAAAGGATGGTAAGAGCGTGTTCCTGTGGCCTCTTCCCAACCAACCTCTTCCCAGACGTGCGCGCTATAGTGTCGCGTAATTTTGACGCGAAAAAAATTAGTGCGGTTCCGCGTGGTCTGATGCGAAATTGGGATTGTCGAGATTCAAGGCGTGTTTTCAAATCTCGTTTCAAGCGCGAAAATTTCAGACGCGACTCGCGCCGAACTGTACATAACCCCCAATGCAAATCTGTACAGTTCGAATCGTTTTTCAAATCTCTACAATTCGATTTTGACGCGAGCTGATTCATTGCGGTGAAGAACGCGATTCTAAAATGAATTAACTGGAAAACGGTTCTTCGAACACGCTCTCAGTTGGGGGGCGATTTTGGGAAGCGGAAGCCTGAGAAGAGGTTGGTAGGAACACGCTCTAATTATGTGGTAGTGAAGGGCTCTCTGCCTTGGTGCTTCAGCTGGTCAAGCGCTGATCACCCAGGGGCGTGGCTAGGCTAAGGGCGTGTCTAGCAGGGCTGACGTTTCAAAAAAAGGCACTCTGATTTTGTCCCCCAAAAAAATTCACGAGCCTGAAGGGTCATTTTTCAAAATTTCGCTACTCTGAAATCTCAGTGTCCAAGAGTCAACAAGCCTGAAATACTCAGGGTTCAGAATGTCGACTCAGAGTCCTGCGCCCAAGTGAAAATCTTGTATTTTCAGAGTTCACACGCTACCGGGCAGAGAACTCGTTGTTTCTTAGCTGGCGAAAAAATGGGGTCGTACGACAGGATTTCACATAAACGACTAGACTGACAGAGCCTGTACCCTCGCGGCCTCTTTCAAAGTCTGACGTGGCTCTAGTTGGGGTGGGACCCCAACACCTATTTTTCTCCACACCCGAGTGTGCAAGTATGATGACGATAGTACGAAACTTCGTGGGGGATGGTTCATTCTATTGAAGAAACTTTATCAATGCGAGGGGCATTAGCAACTGTATTGCGAGGTGCTTGTGAGGCCCAGCTTGTTGTGACAAGCAGGGCTTACCTTTGGTTTTTGGGGCACCCGTCAGATCCGGGTTCTCAGAGTTAGAAGTGTTGACTAGAATAAGAGTATACAGTGATATATAGCTAGTGGGTTGTACTCTCTATGGCAAGCCCCTATGTAGTCTACTAAACATACACAAATATGTTTGACACAACCCCTAGACTAGATAGGGGCAGAGCCCAGTGAGAGACAAACAGCTCAGGGCGGCACTACTACTCCAACCTCTGAGGCATGGGTCTAAAGACCAGTCAAAAGATACAAACAAGGCAAGAACAAGTCCAGGGCGGCACTACTAGTCCAGCCACTGGGAGAAAGCCACAAGGCCAGTCAGGATAATATATAACGAGTTATACACAATCAAGGTCCTAGCAAATAAGGTGCTACAGGAACGAGTCAAAGCTGTACGCAGTGCCGCTGATGATCTTTAGGCGCAAGCGCTTTCATAAAGATATCAGCTGTGTTGGCACCGGAGGCCAAGTGTACTGCGCGGGCCTGGTGACAATGCTATAGCTCGCACGGGAGGATGTACCGCAGCTGGATGTGCTTCGCTCTACCCTCGAGTATGGGCTCCTGACACAGGAGGATCATGGCCCTGTTGTCAGCGTACAAAACCGGGGCAGAGCTAGGCCGCTCACCTAAGTCTGTGAGCAAGAAAGTCAGCCAACGGAGCTCCTGTGCCGCCATGGCACCGGCGTAGATCTCAGCCTCACAGCTGGACTGGGCAACAGACGATGAGCGGGTGGACCTCCACAAGACACAACCTGCACCAAGGCTAAAGCAGTAGCCCTGGGAGGACCTGAGAGTCTCGGCATCGTCTGCCCAAGAAGCGTCTATGTGCTCGGTAAGGACCACTAGTCTACCTCCTCCTAGCACTAGCCCCATGCCCAATGTACTTGCTATATAATGCAAAACCCTCTTAGCTGCAGACCAGTGCTATGGTCGGTGTCTGTCGGTGGCCACAAAGCAGGCCAGGATGCTGAGAGGGTATGCGTGATCAAGACGAGTGCAAGTCATCAAGTACATGAGGCAACCCACCAGCTCTACGTAAGGACCACTAGGCTCTACAGCCTCCTCCAAAACTGGAGCAAAGAGTCTGTGGTCTACTGGCAGAGGGGTGGGCTGTGCGAACGAGAACTGAAGGCTGAACCTCTGAATGACCTGGCGCACCAAGTGTGACTGTGTGAGAGTGATGGTGTGCGTTGCTCTGTCCCTGGAGATCTGCAAGCCAAGGGAGCGGCATAGCTCTCCTAGGTCAGTGCAGGTGTGTCTCCTCAGCAGCTCGGCCTTCACGGAGGCCAGCTCGTCTCTGTCTGCAGTAAACAAGGATGTAGAACGGAGTCTGGTCGGAACGGACGAAGAGCGAGGGGGCTGCAGACGAAGGGAAGAACTGCAGGTCAGCAAGTGTAGCACGCAGTGCGTCGTGCCACTCACGGGGTGCCTGGCGCAGGCCGTAGACGAGGCGCCGGAGGAGCCATTCGGTACCAGGGGAAAAGGTACTGGAGAAGCCCTGGGGGCAGCGCAGGTAGACCTGCTCGTGTAGACTGCCCTGGAGGAAAGCTGTGGAGAAGTCGAATGAGTGCAGCTCGTAGTCACGCTGTGCTGCTACGTGTAGCAGTACCCAAAGAGTAGTCATCTTCGGGGTCGGGGCGAAGGTCTGAAAGAAGTCAACACCCGCACGCTGATTGAAGCCACGAGCAACGTAGAGCGCCTTGAAGTTAGGCGGCTCTCCAGGAGGGCGCTTCACCTTGAAGAGCCATCGGTCATCAACTATGTTCACCCCAGGTGAGGGAACTACGTCGACGAAGGTACCGGTGGATCTCCAAGATGCCATCTCCTGCTCCATGGCAGCTATCCACTGAGAGGCCCAGGGTCTCGAGGTGGCCTCAGCGTAGGTGCGAGGGGTCGGGATGTCGAGGGCGTCTGGGTCACCCTCAGGGACTAGCAGCATGGAACAGAGATGGGGAGCAGTCTCTGATAAGAAAGCAAGCTCGTACTGTCTGTCCTCTAGGATGTCACTGCCAAGGGCAGCCACACCCCCGACGGACGGAGGGCAGACAGGGTCATAGACCAAAGCTAATGCGTAGTCAAGGCAACGGATAGAGGCAAAGTTAGCAACAGCAGCGACAAGAGCGTCAAGGCTCGAGACAGGAAAAGACGGGTCGGTAATGAGGGAGGCAAGGACACGAGGAACAAGGGGACGCACGGCACGGAGGAAGTCAGAAAACGGAGGCGGGGCTATAGCGAGCGACAACGGAGGAGGAGACGGGAGGAGCGGAGGAGCACGAGATGCGTGAGAGCAAAGCAACATAGGGTGAGAACACGGAACAGGGGAGGTAGGACGAGCACGAGACAAACGACGAGCCCAGACGTGAGATGGAGGAGTTGGGTCAAGAGAGAGGGGAGGAGACACAGGAGGAGAACGAGGAGCGAAACGAGCCGGAGATGAGTCCACGGGAGGAAAAACAGGGCCGTAGACCGGCAGACGAGGAGGCTGCGGCGACGGTTCCCTCTATGAAGCCCCACGCCAGCACCCCCAGAACGGGAACCCGCTCCAGTACCCTCTCCGGCACGCTCCCGAGCACCCCTAGAACCCACAAACCCCAGCGGCGGTGAGGACGGCGGCTGCGGCGGCGACGGCAGCTGTGGAGGTGGCTGCGGTTGTGACAGCAATGGCAGCGACAGAGGAGGAGAGACTAGGGCAGGGACAGGCGGGGGAAGGGACTCTGCCGAGCCGCAAGAGTCAGCAGACCCCTCGGCAGGGACAACCGGCGGGAGGGGGGTGACGTGAGACACACCAGACGGGGCAGGGCAGGTAGGGGGGGGGAACAGGGGCGACCGGGGGAGGGGGGGGACCAGGAACTTGGTGGGGGTGATTGGGGGACCACGGTGGGGAAAGCGATGGTAGAAGGAGACAGACTCGTTAAAGGTGACGTTGCGAGAGTGAAAGAAACGGTGAGACGGCGGGTGGTAGAAGTGTCAATCAGACGAGTCGAGGGGGAAACCTAGAAAGACACAGGGGACAGTGCGGGCAGTAAGTTTTTCTGTGCCAGAGGCACGAACGTGAGGAAGGTAGCCCTATACGTGGAATGCAGACGCGTCACCAGGAGACCCGGTCCAGAGGAGAGTCGGCGAAACATGCGGCCGCTGAGGGTGCGGCCACATGTTAGGCTGGTGGGTGGCGTAGCGAACGGCGAATGGCCACAGAAAATTGGATGCACCTGCATGGATCATGGAGGTACAAGCCACCTCCATGACCAAACCGTTGCGTCGCTCAGCAACCCCATTCTGCTGTGGGGAGTCGGGCAGGGTGTACGTCTGGGTGATGCCCTCCGCACGACAAAAGCGACCAAGGTAGCCAGAGGCGAACTCGCCACCACGGTCGGAGTGAAGACGCAACACAGGGAAACCTCGGTGAACACGCGCAGAGACAAGCCATGGGATAAGAACGTCGGGCACGTCGGCCTTCCGCTCCAACCACGGTGGTATAGCGTGTGTAGTCGTCAACAAGCACTAGGAAGGAACGCTCATGACGTGGCCCATGGACGGGGGACGGGGCCCCAGACGTCCATGTGCAGGGTCTTTAACGGTGCGGTGGTGGGGGAAAACAAGGAGGAGTGAGGGGCACGGCGGAGCCGGCCCTCGATGTAGGGCGTGCACGGAGGCGCTGCCAAGGGGGGGAGTGCAGGGAATGATGTAGGGAGACCTAAGACAAGAGTGTGCTGAGACATGTGACGGAGACGTGAGAAGCGACGGGTGAGTAATTGCGGCAGGAACGGCAAGCGGCGTTAGCGCAGTGTGGACCCGAAAGAAACACCGAGACGCGCGAGAGTCGAGAGTGAAGGAGAGCGCGGCAGTGGCGGCTGGGGGCAGAGGAGCTAGGGTGGAGCCAAGGCTAAACAAAGCAAAGGGTTCTGCGCCTGATGCAGCAGGGGAGCCTAGACTAGGCACAGTGGACATACCTACACTAGGCAACACGGGGTAAGAGGAACCAGTCACACTAGAGTCATCGACATACAGCACATACAATGCAGAGCTAATCTCATCCATGTCCATATCAAAGATCCTAACACCACGGCGGAGCAGACTGTGCCAGTCGAGGAGGTCCGGCGTGGGCCGAAGCGGAGACGAAACAGGTCGTCCAGTCGACTGAAACAGCGAGTAGGGGTATGACCAGTCTTACCGTACAGGAGGCCGTGGTGAGGACCGGTCTTGAGCTGGTAATGGCAACACCCGTCATTCGCACCACCATCCGACAACGAGCTACGCGCACGACCACCGCGACCACCACCACCACCAGCAACAGGCCACCCAGGCGAGAGGCGGCCAGCCCTCCGCCGCGACTGCTGCTGCTGGTCGAGCTATGGCGCCTGCTACTGATCCCGCTGGGGCTGCTGCTCCGAGGCACCAGCCCCAGCCCCCTCGTCGGTACTACCACCAGCGGATGAACCACCTCCACCACCACCTCCACCCCCACTTCCACTACCACCGCCGCGCCCAGCCTTGGGGCGGCGGGCCTTACCATAACGGGACTGCGCTGCGGCCACCGCGGCAGCGGTCTCTGCAGCAGGGGTTGTCTCAGCGACAGCCGCAGAACCGTCAGAGTAAGTGCATTGAGCGGGGGCACAACCCTGAAAGATAGGGACTGGCGTAGTACCACTAGATTGGGCGATAGAGTGCTGACGGGTCTCTATGGCAGACAGGGTGTTAACAAAGTCAGAGAGGGTGAGGTCAGCGGGGTGCTGACTAAGAAAGTGGTCGCGGGCAGTGGCAAGGCGGTCGGGGAGGCGGGTGGCAAGCAGGTAAAGGGTAGAGCAGATAGGGGGCTGGAACACACGAAGCTGGGCCTCAGTGCAGGCAGCGCACCAGCTAGCATCCATCGTGCGCATGTGCGTGGCCAGGTCAGCAATAGTGGGGAAAGACGCGAGATCAGGGAAGAGCATGGGAAGGATCAGGCAGCCGGCAGAGGTAGAGGACGGGGTGGAATAACGCTCGACAATAGCCTCTAGGAACTCATGCGCAGTCCTGACCGACTTAAAGCAGGGTGGCAAGCAGGTAAAGGGTAGAGCAGATAGGGGGCTGGAACACACGAAGCTGGGCCTCAGTGCAGGCAGCGCACCAGCTAGCATCCATCGTGCGCATGTGCGTGGCCAGGTCAGCAATAGTGGGGAAAGACGCGAGATCAGGGAAGAGCATGGGAAGGATCAGGCAGCCGGCAGAGGTAGAGGACGGGGTGGAATAACGCTCGACAATAGCCTCTAGGAACTCATGCGCAGTCCTGACCGACTTAAAGCAGGGGCGCTCAGACAGGGGGAGGGCATGGCTAATCGCGAGCTGAGCGACAGCGTCAGGCGACAGCCAGAAAGCACGGGCAAGGGCAGCAGCGGCGGCGAACTCACGGTCAGCAGACGTGGGGTTAGTGGGGAGAGCAATAGGGGGGTCAGGGCAGGGGAGCGTACCGTCAATGTGGATGGCCAGGGAGTGGCCGTCCTACCGCTGACCAGTGAGGTGACGGCGGAGGTCAACGAGCCATGAGTTGAACTCAAATGGCTGACCCTCCGCATCAAAGCGCAGCACCGAGTCCGCCATGAAGGCCACTGCAGCCGCGAACAGGCAGTTAAGGAGTGACGAGGAGCGGTGGAGAGGAGTGCTGTACGGTGCAGTGCTGTGGTGTGCGGTGGGGCGCCGTGCAATGCGGTGCCACACGATGAAGAGCGGTGCAGTGCGGTGGGGCACGGTGTGGTGCGGTGCGGTGCAATGAGGTGGGGTGCGGTGTAGTTCAGTGGGGCGCGATGCAGTGCAGTGCTGAGCGGTGCAGCACGGTGGGGCTCGGTGCAGGACGGTGGAGAGGGCCAGTGAAGTGGGCGGGGACCAGAAATACGGCGGCAGAGCCGCTGGGAGACGAGGCCGCAGGGTGGCCGGGCAACGGGGCCGCGGAGCAGCGGGGCGACGGGTCGCGGGGTGGCTGGGCGACGGGGCCGCAAAGCCGCTGGGAGACGGGGCCGCGGGGCGGCTGGGCGCCGGGGTCGCGGAGCAGCGGGGTGATGGATCGCGGGGCAGCTGGGCGACCGGGCCGTGGAGCAGCTGGGCGACGGTGCTGCGGAGCAGCGGGGCGACGGGGCGGCTAGGCGACGGGGCGGCGAGGCCACGGGGCGGCTAGGTGACGGGGCGGCAGGGCGGCTACGCTAGGGGCAATGCGGCCGCGAGGCCAGCAGGGCGGCTAGGCGCTGAGTGACGGGGCGACAGGGCCATGGGCGGCTGGGCGCTAGGTGACGGGGCCGCGGGGCCACGGGCGACTTGGCGCTAGGGAACGGGGCCGTGGGGCCAGCAAGGCAACGGGGCAGCGGGGCCCGTGGGGCAGCTAGGCGCTAGGCGACGGGGCAGGCTAGGACCTAAGGCGGAAGCGCGGGTGGGCGGGGGGGACCTAACCTACTCATGATACCATCTCAGAATTAGAAGTGTTGACTAGAATGAGAGTATATAGGGTATATAGCTAATGGGTTGTACTCTCTATGGCAAGCCCCTATGTAGTCTACTAAACATACACAAATATGTTTGACACGGGTATCTGGCCAAAGCTACCCGTCATAATCCGTGTTCAGTACCCTGTTCTGTCAAAATTCACCTGTCAAGTCCGGGTTTCACAGCCACTTCTGCCAAAAGTCACCCGTCAGAATCCGGGTTCAAACCCTGTTTTTGGAAAAGTCACCCGTCAGAATTCGAGCTCAGCGAAAAAATCACCCGTTAGTTTGCCGAAATCCGGGTCATTCCCGTCAGAAATACGCCCTAGTGACGAGTCGCAAGCAAGGCTGACGCTGTACGGCAAAGCACGTCGAAGGAAAATGCGTGTACAGTACAGCGGCTTGTCTGCGATGGGTCCTTTCAAGAGTGCGATTGGTTGTTGAGGGACTTGTGTCACCCACTCTGAGGACTTGACAAAAAAATTCAGGGGAAAGGGGTGTTAGAAGAATGTCTCTATAAGTGGAAGACTTAGCCGATTTTTTTTGTTGTTGGGGGTGTGAGAGGGGTGTCTCTAGAATAGGACTTCAATGATTCTTAGGGCGTGTCCAGCGCGTTCATTTTGCCCCAACACGAATTTTTTACGTTTTTTTAACACGCCGAAATATTGATTCGCCAAGTGTGAATGTGTTGAGATACACCTACAGTATCAACAGCAAAACGCTGGGACACGAGCGGACACGAGCCCCGCCCATGGCTCGACAAATGAGCGGGTGCGCAGCGCGCACATAACAGACTGATACGCGAAAACAGCAGGGTAACCAAATTTCGCCCTGGGAGAGAGGCCCCGCCCGCTTTCGCGGCGAGACGCGCATGCAACTCCAATTCTGACTTCCGCTTTTTTCGCCGTGCTTCGCAAGCGTCACGAAATCCTGGCGAGTGTAAGCGTTCTATCTTTCGCCAGCCAGGATTTGGACGTTTCTGCTGTGTACATAATTTGCGCACGATTTTCATTCGGTTCGGAAACGTGTGGCCCACGTCTGAGGGCACGCTTGGAGGGTGTCCGCCAAAACCGTCAATTTATTGTGCTCGTCCGAAAGGACACGAAATTTCGGGTTACCAGGTCAAAATTTTGTACCTGATATGCAAAGTTGTAAGGAATTTTCCATTCCTTACCGAGCGGTACTGCTATCGCGTATGCTCGAACACACCCGAAGCCTCGGGACTGTTCCAGACCTCCTGACAGAACCGACTCGGCTTCCCCAGACCTGCTAGTTCGACCTTCGGGAGTTCTCCAGGCCTCGCTGCGTCACTTCGAGACCCTTCGATCTCCCTCCCGAACCTTCCCATCGCATGGTTAGACTAGCTCTAGTGTTCCTATATCTTGGCTTGCCATTCCTTGTATCGTCATTCATTGAGTGAACACTTTGTTATTCATTTCCGCGCTACTCTGCTTGTTCATTCATAACACCTGGTATTAGAGCCACTTTCCTCGCTCACCCGTTTTCGTGAGCCGATTTTTTTGGGGGGGGGTAAGTCCCTCACGTAAGCTGCAAAGCGGTTGCTCGCGAATTAGATTGATTAGTTCGCCCAACTACGATAGCGTTTGCGCTTACCTGAGTACAGGCACATCACGGATTTCCCCCTACCCCGGCGGAGCATTCGCCAAATGGACCAAGCTCAGTTCAACGAGCTTCGGAGGCAGTTCAACGCCATGAACACACGCATGGCTACAGTGCTGGAGGACAACGAGCGACTTCGTGCGGAAGTTGCTGAGTTACGCCAGGCGCGAGAGGATTCGCGTCAGAAATCTACCGCCCAAGAGGAAATCGCCAGCACCGGACGTGTCGAAACCGTTTTGGACGAAATCGCACGTCAGGTGTCACAGGAGCGCAAGGACAGTGAAGCCGCCGCAGCAGCTGACGTGGCAGCACGAGCAGCAGCCGAAGCAGCAGCAGCAGCAGCAACAGCAGCAGCCGCTCGGTCAGAAGCAGCCGCTACTGTAGCCGCACCGGCGTTTATGCCGATCGTGATGACAGCGACGATCAAACCGACAATGCCGCCCCCGTTCAACCCCACAGATAAGAATACCACTGTTACGGGCTGGTTATTTTCGGCGGAACTTTATTTTAATGCAGCTGGGATCACTGCTGACGAGTTAAAAATTCGACTGGCTGTATCACTACTGCGGGGACCTGCGCTAGATTGGTGGCGATATACTCTACAGGAGGGGGAGTTTTTGGCAGGCGACACACAGGGGTTTTTCGGAAACTTTGGGTCTGCTGCCCAAGGGTCAACCGCGATTTTTGGGTCGACCAAGATTCGCACGTGGAAGGCATGGGGTACAGCTCTGCGCGAACGTTTCGAACCAATATCCGCCTCGGACAACGCGCGCACGAAGCTGGACAACTGGCGCCAGTGGAGTTCAGTCCAGGATTACGCGTCGGTCTTGGCGTTATGCGATCAAATCACCAACATGCATGACTCCGAGAAGAAAGCTCGATTCATTTCGGGTTTGAAGCAGGACATTAAATGCGAGGTCCGACTGCGACTGCCGGCGACGTTTCACGAAGCCGTCCGGATCGCAGACAACTTCGACGCGCATCGGACGTATGCGAGAGCGGGTTCCCGGGAGGGAAATCGTTTTCGTGGCCAGAATCCACGGCCCACGATTCACGGCGTAGTGGCGAAGGAGCACATGGACGATTTTTGCAAGGGACAATGTTTCAACTGCCACCAGCCGGGTCACCAATTTCACGATTGCCTCCGAAAGAAGCAGATAAAGAAGAACGACGAGGACAGGTCGGGAAACGCCAAGCGTCAGTAGCGGTCGGGCCCCCTACTGACCCTGCCTCATCGCCCGAAAAACATCATCCCCACCGAATAGTGGTTCCGATACATGCTATCAACCGCTCCCGGCTGAAAAAGGAGGATGACCCAGTGGACCACCCTGTACTGGCGGAAGGACGACTTCATGGCAGAAAAATAAAAATATTCATCGACGGAGGTGCGAGTCACAGCCTGATAAATCGAGAGACAGCACGACGACTACACCTGACGCTGGAGAGGTGTCTACCCGAAATCGACGCACGATTGGTGGACGGCACCCCACTGGCGATACGCGACAGAGTTCTTGTCGTTCGAATGAAGTGTGGCGACGATTTCGGTTTCAGTGCGCCGATGCTGGCGACAACGCTCGACGGCTACGACGTGCTATTGGGACGCGATTGGCTACGAAGATTCAACCCGCATATTAATTGGACGACAGGCGAGTGTACAGTGAAGTGCGACAAAGGCTGGCGAAAATTACCCACGTGG
Organism: Closterium sp. NIES-67; assembly: GCA_027943415.1. NCBI lineage: Eukaryota > Viridiplantae > Streptophyta > Zygnematophyceae > Desmidiales > Closteriaceae > Closterium > Closterium sp. NIES-67. Next base: position 212,612 of record BQMB01000148.1, read on the forward strand.
CCCGAAGCAAAGACAACGTCGACACGAGTCAACGCGGTGTGCCTCAACGGAGCGGTCAAGAATGGAGCGGATTTGTACGCCGTCCATCTAACCGAATCGACGGAGCAGAACGAGGCGACCGACATCAACAAACTCTGCGATTCGGTCCCGGATGACTTGGCGACAATCATTCGGGAATATCCTGAGATTTTCCCCGACGACTTGCCAAGTGGACTGCCACCCGAACGACCCCAGGACCACAAAATCGAGCTGGAGCCCGGCGCGCAGCCTACTGTACGAACACAATGGCGCCTGACTCAGCCGGAGCTACAGGAGTTACAGAACCAGTTGGACTACCTGCTGGCGAAAGGGTTCATTCGGCCGAGCACGTCCCCGTTCGCAGCACCGATCCTGTTCACACCAAAAAAGGACGGCGGACTTCGCATGTGTACGGATTATCGCGCCCTTAATCGGGTAACGATAAAATCGCGCTACCCAATCCCACGAACGGACGAACTGATCGACAACCTTCGCGGAGCTCGCTACTTTTTGAAGATCGACCTTCGTGGCGGTTACCACCAAATTCGAGTGTTCGCTGACGACTGCCACAAGACCGCATTTCGTACTCGCTATGGGAGTTACGAATACACGGTGATGCCGTTTGGATTAACGAACGCCCCCTCGACGTTCCAACTCACCATGAACGGGGTGTTCTGCGATCTACTCGACAAATGCGTGATAATTTACTTGGACGACATCCTGATTTACATCAAGACCCGGGAGCAGCATTTAAAAGATTTGGAAGCGGTTTTTCAGCGGTTGCAGCAGCATCGACTCATCACCAAGGGCTCCAAGTGCGAGTTTTTAAAACAAGAACTGGAGTTCCTAGGGCACGTGATCTCCACGGAAGGGATTCGAATAGACCCGAAAAAACTCAGGGCTATTCAGGAGTGGAAACCGCCCACAAATCTGCAGCAGCTGCAATCATTTTTGGGTTTCGTGAATTACGTGAGGCGGTTTATACCCAACATGGCGGGGCTAACTGGACCTCTAACCGACCTACTGCAGAAGGGAACTTGTTATGAGTGGGGGGAGAAGCAGCAAGCTGCGTTCGAGGCATTAAATAAACTTTTAATGTCACCACCAGTACTTCGCATTGCTGACCCGGAACGGCCCTTCGAAGTCATCACCGACGCAAGTGACATCGCCATCGGAGCAGTGCTCATGCAGGATTTCGGCAATGGGCTTCAACCAATCGCGTACGAGTCTCGGAAAATGCAATCTGCTGAGTGCAACTACCCGGTGCACGACAAGGAGATGCTGGCGATCGTCCATGCGTTCAAAATCTGGAGGTGCTACCTGACTGGAGCAGACGTGACGGTGCGAACTGATCACAAATCACTACAGTACCTGAGGGCGCAGCCGAATCTCAACCCGCGGCAGATACGCTGGCTGGACTATCTGGAGTCCAGCTTCACGTACAAGATGACGTACAAAAGAGGCGCCAACAATATTGCCGACGCCCTCTCCAGACCATCTGCCCAACTCGCAGCAGTACTAGTCGCCCAGAGCAACCCGCTACTGAGTGGACTATTTACCCACGGGTATTCGACTGACCCCTTTTTCGTAAATGACGGCCATCTCCCAATCACTACACGAAAAGGCGTCTATTACTTACGAAGCGGGACTGATCGAATTTGGGTCCCAAGTTGTCGTCTTCTTCGCGAATTACTAATTCAAGAAGTCCACGATTCGAATTTATCGGGACATTTCGGGGTTGATAAAACTCTGAAGGCATTGCAACGGTTTTATTACTGGCCAGATATGGTGACAGACGTGCAGCGTTACGTGGCCGCGTGTCCGATCTGCCAGCGAATGAAATCCTCACACCAGCGACCTACAGGACTGTTGCAGCCCCTCGAGCCACCTCAACGCCCATGGCAACACGTAACGATGGATTTCGTTACGGGACTACCGGCCGGACCCAGCGGAAACGACGCAGTGTTGGTTGTCGTCGACCGATTAACGAAAATGGCGCACTTCGCCCCATGTCGTACAACCATCACAGCCGAAGAAACAGCGCGCCTGTTCATCTCGACCGTCGTTCGCCTACACGGGATACCAGCAGCAATCATTAGCGATCGAGATCCGAAGTTCACGTAAAAATTCTGGCAGGACACGTGGGCTCGGTACGGCACGCGTCTACAATTCTCATCCGCTTATCATCCTCAAACGGACGGCCAAACGGAACGGACGAATCAAACGATGGAGCAGCTGATTCGGACAAACTGCCCCGACCGGAACAAATGGGAGGACGTGCTGCCCATGTTGGAATTTTCCTACAACAACGCGCCCTCGGCTACAACTAATCACTCCCCGTTTTATCTCAATTACGGGATGGACCCTACAGTGCCGATCTCCACCAATGTTGAAAGTCAAGTACCACGATCGCAGCAGTTCGTCGAGGACTTACAGACTGCCCGAGACAAAGCTGTCGAACTTATCCGCAAGGCGAACGCAACTGCCCGACGGTATGCGGATTTACATCGACGGGATATTACAATGGCAACAGGGCAACTAGTCCTTTTGGACACCAAGAATTTACGACTACCACTACCGACGAAATTACGACCACGTTTCTGTGGCCCATTCAAGATCGTGAAGATGGTGACGCCGGTGACCGCCCAACTACGACTACCTGATGACTGGCGTGTTCACAACAAATTCCACGTGAGCCTGTTGCGACCCTTTGTTCCTGACACGTCGGACATCGCTCGACAGCGATTGATCCCAGATGTACGGCCACCAGCTGAGACGACCATCGAGCCTTCGAAGATCTTGAGCCATCGGATTCGTATCGACGGTCAAGGACGACGCGTTGACTTTCTGATACGATGGACCAATCGTACCAGTGAGGACGATACGTGGGTGCCCTCGGACCAGATACAGTCACCTTTGATACTTGCGAATTATTTCGACCGCAAGCACGTGGCTGATATAGATCACCTTCGCTAAGGGGGGGGGGTGGTGTAAGGAATTTTCCATTCCTTACCGAGCGGTACTGCTATCGCGTATGCTCGAACACACCCGAAGCCTCGGGACTGTTCCAGACCTCCTGACAGAACCGACTCGGCTTCCCCAGACCTGGTAGTTCGACCTTCGGGAGTTCTCCAGGCCTCGCTGCGTCACTTCGAGACCCTTCGATCTCCTTCCCGAACCTTCCCATCGCATGGTTAGACTAGCTCTGGTGTTCCTATATCTTGGCTTGCCATTCCTTGTATCGTCATTCATTGAGTGAACACTTTGTTATTCATTTCCGCGCTACTCTGCTTGTTCATTCATAACAAAAGTGAATACCGTAGTAAACGAACGCGCTGGACACGCCCTTATGGGTTGCTGATTATGCTGGGGGGAACTGTCTCTGGCTGCTAGGACTTAGCCAGATTTTATAGGTTGCGGGGCGGGGTGTGTGTGAAAGGACTTGACTCTGGCCGTTGGGGACTTGGACGAAATTTTTGGGTGAGGGCAGGAAGGTGCAGTACCGGTATGTCTATCTCAGGGTCTGTATGCGCTGCGCTCTGAAAACTCAGTATCCGCAAACTGCAAAGTCTGAGATTCTCAGGATTAAAAAACATATACCTTGAAGTGTTCAGCATTCAGAAAATGGCAAGTCTGAAAAAACAGGATTGGTAAAAAAATTGGTCTGAAATGTCAGACAACCAGACTAAAATAGTCTGATAAAATCAGCCCTGGTGTCCAGCGCGTACGTTTAGAATTCACTTTTTACGGTTCACAGTGGTGCTCGGTGGTCCAACATGGTTATGCGCCGAAACCGCTCCCGAACCCGATGTATCCGACTGAACCGTGTTCCGTGTACAGTAAACGTACGCGCTGGACACGCCCTAATCAAGCATGTACAGTAAGATGGGAGTAACCATCGTCTGCTTGGAGGCTGTTGCTGAATGAGCAGAGTTCAATTGGTACATGTATTTGTTGGTCGACCCCATATTTGTCCCATACATTTCGATATGCTGCTCGTTCAGGGTTGTTTATACTACGGTTCAACAGTGTTACACGGCAAGCCACACTAAAATACTTGTATACAAGAGGCCATGAATCACTTGGCAAAGTGTGGATGACGGCAGCGAAGTAATCAATCATGTGCTTGATATCATCGGTGTCACACATCTCCCGGATGCTGTGCAACGACAGCTGCGGCACGCCCACCACGTCCTCTATGTGTCACAGTAGCTGGTGTACAGCTGCCGTGATACTGAGCAACACTGGTACAGTAGATCGTATACAGCAGCTAGTCTATGGTAAGGCTTGCATCGAGCGTGGGAAAGTCTTGGAAGAAGGCAGTGAAGTGGTCCACCATGTGCTTGATGTCCTCCGTGCCACACATCTCCCGGATGCTGTGCATCGACAGCTGCGGTGCACCCACATCCACCGTGCGAATGCCGGCCCCTGATGCCAGGATGGGGCCGATGGTGCTGCCACACCCCGTGTCGTTGCGCACCACGAAGTCCTGAGAGGGAGCGGTGCGGAGGGACGGGTGATTGAGTGGAATAAGAGGCCATTGCTTGAATGAAGGGAGGGGTCATTTAACTGAGACGAGTGACCACACCCCAAGTCGCCACCCGAGCAGAGAAGTATGATGAGGCAGCAGGGAGACGGGAAGGGATGAGAGATAAGCAGAGCACTGGGTATGGGCAGCTCTCACCTGCACGGGGATGCCATGGCACGTGGCTAACCCTCACCTGCACGGGGATGCCATGGCACGTGGCTATCTCTCTGAAGAGCGCAGCAGTGACAGCGGTGGTGGCGTAGCGCTGGTTGGCGTTGTGCTTGATCACGAGCCCCTTGTGCATCTTCGGCTGGTGCAGCTCCTCGTGCTTCTCCTGCAGCGACCAAACAGTGGGTGGGTGGGTGGAAGGATGACCGCACATGCATGGGTAGCAGAGGAGAAGGGAAACGGAGGATGCACAGCACGGGTAGCAAGGCAATGCTGACAGAGGCGGATAGGCCAGATGGACCTAGTTGATACACTTACAAATCTTGGGAAAAAAAGAGACAACGAACGAGCATGCAAGGGAAGGGGAGGGGTGGGGAGTGGAGGGGGTAGGAGGGGAGAGAGGGTTGCGGAGGGTACTAACAGGGTAGTTGGGGTGGTGGCAGTGCGCCATGTCAGCCGATACGACAAAGCTCTTCTGGAGTGACCTCTCCACCACTCCCTGTTGCAGTATGGCACGGCATGGCATGGGAGGGATGGCATGGGATGACATGGCATGGGATGGCATGGGATGGCATGGGATGACATGGCATGGGTTGGCATGGGATGGTGTGGATGGGACGGGTGGGGAATAAGGGTGAGGACAAAAATAGCAGGCTTGTAAAAACACTCGAGGCACTTGAAGCGTGGCTACATGGGTGCAAGGAAGCACTCCGAGAAAGGCCCAGAGACACTCACGAGCGCCCATGCTGGGTGCTCTTGCGTGCTCGGTGCTCTTGCCTGCTGGGTGCTCTTGCCTGCTGGGTGCTCTTGCCTGCTGGGTGGGTACCCTTGGGTCTCACTTCTTGCTCACACTTCCCTGGGTCTCACCCCCGGGTCTCACCTGCCTGGGGACTCACCCCCCTGGGTCTCACCCCCCTGGGTCTCACCCCCCTGGGTCTCACCCCCCTGGGTCTCACCCCACTGGGTCTCACCCCCCTGGATCTCACCCCCCTGGGTCTCACCCCCTGGGTCTCATCTGCCTGGGTCTCACCCCCCTGGGTCTCACCCCCCTGGGTCTCACCCCCCTGGGTCTCACCCCCTGGGTCTCATCTACCTGGGTCTCACCTCCCTGGATCTCACCTCAAGGGGTCTCAGAAGCAGTGTTCCCCTGCGAATGGCGTCCAGCAGCAGAGGGGAGCCAGCGCCCTGAGCGGAGTGCCTGCCACCCCTGGGCCGACACTAGTACCGACACCCCTGGGCGGAAGTGTTGCCCTACCTCAGAAGGTGCAGCGCCACTAGTGCACGCAGCATTGACCCTGCGAATGGCGTCCAGCAGAAGGGGGGAGCCAGCGCCCTGCGCGGAGTCACTGCCGCACTCCTCGTTGTCGAACAACAGCACCATGCGCACTCCCCCCTCCGCCTCCTCGGACTCATCACCCGATTCCCCTGCTGCCAGCAACGCCTGCAGATGAGGAGGAAGAGGGGAGGGCGGGGGTGGGGGTCGCACAAGAAGTGGTAGGTGGGGGGAAGAGGGGCTGCAGTAAGGAGGTTCGTATGATTGGGAGTTCGTATGTTAGGGTTTTCGCATGTTAGCGTGTTCATATGTTAGGCTGTTCGTATGTTAGGGTGTTCTTATGTTAGGGTATTCGTATGTTAGGCTGTTCGTATGTTAGGGTGTTCTTATGTTAGCGTGTTCGTATGTTAGCATGTTCGTATGTTAGGGTGTTCATATGTTACGCTGTTCGTATGTTAGGCTGTTCGTGTGTTAGCGTGTTCGTATGTTAGGATGTTCGTATGTTAGGGTGTTCGTATGTTAGGATGTTCATATGTTAGCGTGTTTGTATGTTAGGGTGTTTGTATGTTAGGGTGTTCGTATGTTAGGATGTTCGTATGTTAGGGTGTTCGTATGTTAGGGTGTTCGTATGTTAGCGTGTTCGTATGTTACGGTGTTCGTATGTTACGGTGTTTGTATGTTACGGTGTTCATATGTTACGGTGTTCGTATGTTACGGTGTTCGTATGTTACGGTGTTCGTATGTTACGGTGTTCGTATGTTACGGTGTTTGTATGTTACGGTGTTCATATGTTACGGTGTTCGTATGTTACGGTGTTCGTATGTTACGGTGACCGTAAGGCAAGCAAGAGCGTAAGCAGGTCTTCAGGGCGGCAGTACCTGGAGGGCGGCGAAGGAGGAGGCGAGGTTATCGAGGCGGCCGGAGAAGACAAACTCGTTGAGTGCACCCGCAATGGCGCTGGGGTGGGTGTCGCACAGCTGCAAGTCGAAGTCTGCTATTGCCCCCGGGGCACAGCCAAGCTCAGATGCTAGGAGCTGAGGGGTGGGCGGACGGGGAAGACCGGCGGAGATGGGGGGAGGGGGGCAGTTCGAAGAAGGGAACAGGGAGTTATGACACGCCAAAATCTGGTTTGCAGCAGGTGGAGGAAGGTAGCATGTGGAGCGGGCATCACTACAAGGGGTGGCGGTGCCTCACCTGCAGCAGCAAGGGGTGGTGCCTCTCTGCCGGCTCGTCCTTCTTCCCCTTGCCCTTCGCCTTCCCCTCCCCCTCCCTGCCCTCACCCCCACCATCACTCCCACTGGGAGGTGCTGGTCGGTTCAACTCCTCCTGAGGCCAGACCACAGGGGGGGCAAACACGTGAGGCCAGACCACAGCGGGGCAAACACGTGAGGCGAACACTTGGGGTGAGGGCAAGAGAGGAGCAGCGACTAGTCTGATTGTACACGGCTTTGTGAATATAATGAGAAGATGCATGAGGTGCAACGACCGGCACAGGCGGGACATCAGGAGCAGGGGAAGGAAGGAGGAAAGAGGAGGAAGGGGGGGAGAGGGCGAGGAAGAGGGGGAGAGGGCGAGGAAGTGGGAGGAGGATGGAGGAGGAGGAGGAGGAGGAGGAGGAGGAGGAGGAGGAGGAGGAGGAGGAGGAGGAGGAGGAGGAGGAGGAGGAGGAGGAGGAGGAGGAGGAGGAGGAGGAGGAGGAGAGAAAAGTAGAGAACCTTGATGGCGGTGGCGAGCACGGGCAGCAGGTGCGTCTGGGTGTTGGGCTTGAATCCCGACGAGTTCACCTCCCTGAGACGAGCGCAGGGGGAGTGAGACGCGAGACATGCGCATTTAATAGCACGGAAATGGCGCCCCGCTATGGTTATGCAACAGTGGCGAGTGTGTATCACCGGCTCTTCTCCCCTCACGGAAGTCAGGGGCAGCAGGCAGACGCCTGTGACGGACGTACCACCATTTGACCCTCTCGTCCGCCCCCTCCACATGCCCTCACACCCTAGCATGCTCACCGGTCGAGGTGAATGGCGAGCGTGGGGATCCTCAGCACCGGGCGATCAATCCGCACCAGCCGATGCTCCAACCGCACCTGCTTCACAGACACCAATGCCGCCTTCCCACCCTCCCCTCCCCCCTCCGCTCCTCCCTCCGCTGCTTCCCCCTCTCCCCGTCCCCCTTCCTGCCCGTCCACGTGTCTGAGCAGCACCCTGCCGGCGATCCCGAGGTCACGGTCGAACCACGTGGTCCAGAGCCCACCGCCGTACGTCTGCACGGCCACGGACAGGAACCCCGCCTTGCTCGCCTTGCTGTTTGGCTTCAGCTTCAGGCACGGGCTGTCCGTGTGCGCGCCGATTATCCAAAACGCATTGCCTGGTTTGAACCTAGTGAGGGTGGGAGGAGGGTAGGAGCAGGGAAGACGGGGGAGGGGGGGTGGGGGTAAGGGGTCTCCGCTGTGTGCTTCTAATCTCCGGTTGCTTTCAACTTCAGCTTCAGGCACGGGGTGTCTGTGTGCGCGCCGATGAACCTAGTGAGGGTGGGAAAGGGGGGGAGGGGGGGATGAGCGGGATGTGGGGGCTTGCTGTTTGTGCATCAAGATACCGGTTGCTCTCGGCTTCAGCCTCAGCCTCAGCCTCAGCCTCAGCCTCAGCCTCAGCCTCAGCCTCAGCCTCAGCCTCAGCCTCAGCCTCAGCCTCAGCCTCAGCCTCAGCCTCAGCCTCAGCTTCAGGCACGGGGTGTCTGTGCATGCATACTGTTGCAATTCGTGGAATACCAGTTGCTCTCGGCTTCAGCATCAGCTTCGGGCATGGGGCGTCTGTGTCATTCTGCACTCTGTTGCCATTCATGATCAAGCTTCACTCACTTTTTCCCGATAGAGAAGGCCGCGATAGTGGAGTAGTTGCGCGTGAAGAAGTACTTCCCGCCGGCCTCCAGCCGCCACTCCTCGCGCTCCGACAGCTGCTGGTAACCCGCTTTCAGCAGCCGCTGGCGACACTCGTCTGCGCGCCGAAAGGAGAAACGAAGTAGTTAGGCAGTTCAGGTGAGCTTCATGTCGCGAGGAGGAACGCCCGAGTAATCAGTTGGTGTGGCCATGAACTGACAGAGAGGATGTGCAACGAGCTGACAGAGAGATGGTTCATCGTCATCGATCCGCGGAGTAGAACGTGAACGAAATCCACTAGTCCTAAGACCGTGCGAGATTGACAGGCCCTGGGGCCATGTGGTAGTGTAGAGCATGCACGCACCTACGGCATGGAAGGCAGTCCACGAGCGATTCAGGAACTCCACTAGCTCCGTCGCCGCTGCAGGCGGCGCAGGAGCCGCTGCTGCTGCTGCTGCCGCTGCTGCTGCCATGGTTATTTGTCGATCAGTTTGCTGATCTCGCGAACCTGGAAGGCAGCTAAGGCGGCTGTCGAGGTGCGCACGGGCAACCACGCAGCGCAACTAGCCTCAGTCTCTATGCTGTGAATGGCTGCAGAAAATGAATCTGTCCAGTGAATTTCAAAATCCCCTCTGTGGTTTTGTACTGAACACTAATGAAATTTGTTCCTTAGTGTTCAAGATGGTGCCGGACAGCTCAACAACGAGGTTAATTTCTCCAGGCTTCCAGCTCAGATCATATCTGCCCGACCCATCTTGCAGAGCTCAAAACAAAACCTCTGCCACGATACCACGTCAGCTTTTCCAACGTGGTAACAGCAGCGCTGGCACAACTTTGCTGGCCTGATATTGTTTGCCTGCTCCCGCCACGCAGATTGGGGGGGGGGGGGGAGACGCGTGAGCCACACCAACCAACCAACCAAAACACCTTCCCAGCGGGGCACGGGTGAGTTTTGCAGGCGTTTTGCGCGCGCATTCCCCCCACTTCCCGCACGGCCCCCATCCCCCCCCCTTTCTCCTCATTCCAGCGGAGCAGCCCCCTCGGAGCAAATCCCAAGGCCCTTCAACGAGGTGTTCCTAAATTCTCATTTCCTACTAAGTCTGGAACCTTGACCATTCCAGGCAAAATCACAGGCATTTTCCTTGTCATATACTTCGGATTGCAGCCCTGCCTGACACACCAGGCAGGTAGTACACTCGCCAGCCCAGTTTCGGGAGTCTAATTTCCTTTTCCGCAGCGTGTTAGCGCACGCTTCCCTTCACACCCGCGCGTATTCTGTCACCGGTTCGGCCAGCAGCCATGGCGTCGTCGAGCCTCCTGGTCGCGAGAGCAGCGGTGTCCGCCATCCCCTCGAAGCTCGCGCCGCTCAAATCCATCGCCGCCGCCCGCCCAGGCCTCGCCATCCTCCCCAATGCTTTCCTCGGAAGATTCGCCGATGCTCCCTCCGCGAACCCCCTTCTCAAGCACACAGCGGCAGCGCCGTGCCAAAAAGCGGCACCGGCAGCGGCTCCCAGCCGGCTGCAGGTGGGCGGCGTGCAGCTGACCGGGAGACGCGCGATGGCGACCATGGCGTGGGGGGGCGCGCTGGCCGCCGTGCGACTCATCGTTCAAGGGAAGCACATGGAGGTGCGTGCGCTCTTGAGTCGACTCGTCGCTCAAGCGATCTCGAGTGGACGCAAAGAGTGGTACGAGGATCTTGTTTTTCTAGACGTACGGTGCAGGAGTTGCGTTTCCAAGATGCGCCTGCTCTCGTTGTCTTGACACCGCACACGACTAACAATGCGCCACACCGTGCAAACCCGGTTCCGTCGTGGAAAAATAAGAATCCGCATGCAACGGCCGTAGCCAGCGCAGCTGTCGGAGTCGATCCGCAACTTTGCAAAATGCCATTCCGCCCCCCCCTCTTCCGACGTGCATCCCCCGAATCCCCCACATCCCCCGCAGCTGACGGACTCGATCCGCGCGTATGTGGAGGAGAAGGTGGGGCACGCGGTGAGCAACCACAGCGCGCTGTGCCGAGAGGTCGACGTGCGCCTCTCCGTGCGCGGCGGCGACAGCAACACCAAGGGCCCGCGCCAGCAACGCTGCGAGGTAACGCCGATTCTCACGTCGCTCCTGGTGTTGGCACGTCGCTCCATGCTCACAGATTGTTTTTGTCGGTTTCCCATTCTCTCACCTCACCCAGTTTCGTCCCGCCTTTCCGGGTCCTACTTGTTGCGGCCTGAAGGGTTTGGGTTTCTGTGGGTCCATAACTTTTATCCACCTCATCCCGCACTGTTTTCCGTAATCGCCTGTGCATTCGCCTGCCCACCGTCCGGTTACCAGGTTACCATCTTCACGAAGAAGCACGGCGTGCTGCGCGCGGAGGAGGAGGCTGAATCCGCCTATGCCGCAATCGACAAGGTGTCGGACGTGGTTTCGCGGAAGCTGCGCAAGATCAAGGAGAAGGACGGCGGGCACGGGCGCACGTGGCAGATGCGGCACGCGCAGAAGCTCGGCGAGATGCTGCCGGAGACGCCCGTCGACATCAGCCCCATTCTCAACCGCCAGACCAGCGACCTGCCCGACGAGGTGAGCGCCGCAGGAGACTTTTGTTGAGACGGTTTGTAGCGCGGACTCTGCGCGTGGCACGACGCAGAAGCTCAGCGACTTAAGCCCGATTCTCAACCGTCAGACTAGCGGCCTGCCCGACGAGGTGAGGCGCGCGTGCAGGCGACGATGCTAGCGAAGCAGGCCTCAGGAGAGCGACCTTAGGCGACTGAATATGGAGCAACCGTAGGCCTCGAACTGGGCAAGTCGTTGCCGGAGGCTCGTGGGTACGTTGGCTGGCGGGCGGGCTGCCGTTAGTGCTGGAGCCACGGGCGTGCGACCTGTATGTGGGCCGCATGTGAGCAGGAGCTTGTGCTTGGCTGTTGGCTTGACCGATCATTGACAACTGGAGTAGAGCACGGCTGTTGGCTTGTGCACAACTGGAGCAGACCCAGTGGGTGTCGTAGCACTAAACGCTCAGGTCGAGCAGAAGATTGCCTCCATGCAGTCCAATCCTCGTCCCCGGCAGGCCTCGAGCCAAACTCACGGCTTATTCTTCCATTTCCTCCCCACCCCATTTCTCCTATCTCCCCCGCCCCTCTCCCCCCAGGTGGTACGAGGCGCTGGAGTCAGACTCAAGTGACACACTGACCCCTCCCCTCTCCCCTCCCCCCTCCCCCCTCCCCTCTTCCCTCCCCTCCTGTTGTCCTGTTGCGCTCACCCCCTCTCTTCCACCCCCCTCTCTCTCTCCCCCCAGGTGGTGCGCACCAAGTACTTCGAGATGGCGCCCATGACCACGTACGAGGCGCTGGAGCAGCTTGTGAACGTCGACCACGACTTCTACGCCTTCCGTAACGGCGATTCGGGTGAGTCGCTGATGGGAGGGACGGGACGGGATACGCAAGGGGGTGGCAAGGGGGTGGCAAAGGGGGTGGCAAAGGGGGTGTGCAAAGAGGGTGGCAAGGGGGGACGGGATAGGCAAGGGGGAGGGATGTGGTCCCCCACTCCCACCTATCCCAGCCGGAGGAGGCTTTTGGCTGAAGAGGGTGGCCGGATTAGGGGGGGCGTGGGAGGGTTGGTGCACTGGGAAGGAGCATTTGGCGTGCGAGGGAGATTGATAAGGGCTGGTCACAGGGAGGAACCTGGCATCCGCCACCCTTGTTACCCTGCAAGGATGGATTGCAAGGGTGTCATGCAACTTTTTTGGTTACCTTGCTGCCTATGCATCATTGTTACTCCTTCCTTGGATGCACGTTTGCTTGTTTCAGGTGAGATCAACATTCTGTACAAGCGGAAGCATGGTGGCTATGGCGTCATCATTCCACGAACAGAGGAGGCTGCTGCCAAGACCTCGTAAGGGTCAATGGCCCTGGGTCACTAGTTTTTTCTCTCTGAAAACCTGTATACCTTGAACGTGAATTATGTTACAACATGTTGATGATTCAATGCCAAAATATGAGTATACCGCATCACCCCCTACATTTTGTTTGGTCAAAGGTGGTATAGGATAGGTACAGCATGTTTTATCACTACATCGGGGAATCCCCGAAGTACCCTTGGGCTTTTAGCGCGAATCCGAGATTTTGTGACGCGGCCAACACGTCTGCAGATGCAGACCTCCTTCATCGTGTCCACGTGCCGGCACGTCAGTGCTTCGCTTGTTCCAACGCATCCCTCCAATGATGTTCAACCAAGTGTCGCGCCTGGCATTGCACTCCACTCGTCATCAGAAAATCCGAAGCCTTCGCGGGGTCCTTCGTCACTCCCATCCCGTTTCGTTACTGGAGTAACAAATCGCCGTACTAAAAACATTTCGCAATGGGCCGTCAGCGATCGCAACGAAACTCCCCTTGTCGCGCTTTTCCCTCCAAATCCGGGCGGCCCTAGCCTAGATACCGTCCTTCCCCCCCCACCCACACCATCACTTTGTTCCCAGCTACATAATTCAACATACCTGTCAATACTCTCCACCCGTTCCAATTTTTGCATTGTTAGGCTCGTTCAGAGGTAGCTCTTCCGTGTCCCTAGCGTGATAAGTCCGCCGCATTCCGCTACTCGCACCACCGGCCATCAGCCATGGCGGAGCTCACCTGCCTAGCCCAGCCGTCCCCTCTCCACCTCCGCCTTCGCACCGCCGCCACTCCCTCGTCGCTCTCTCCTTCGCGACGAGCCGCAGCAACGCCGGTCTTCGCGGCCTCTGCGAGGAAGCAAGATGACGCCTCTGCATCATCCGCGGGCGCCCCAATGTCTACCATTCCCCCCGTGGCACCCGTGACGCGGCGAGCGGTTGTCGCGCTCCCAGCCATGGCGGCTCTCGTCGCCTCCCTCGCTGCCAGCCCGGCGAACGCCATCATTCCCACCACCGCCGTCGCCGGCCGCGTTCCCGGCCTCTCCGAGCCCGACGAAAATGGTAACAATAATTTTCGCCCTTCATTTTCGCTGAAAAGCGCTTCTCCTCATGCCCGTACGGGCCTCATCAATGTTCTTCCGGGTCTTGGATTTCGTCTTACTTGGCTCCATCTCCGCCGGGTGGCAGGGTTGCGCACGTACAAGCGGCCGGCGAGCAAGTCCGGAGGGCACGGCGTGGGGTGGAGCGAGCTGATCCCCTACACCTTCAACGTGCCGGACACGTGGGAGGAGGTACGTGCTCGCCGTTGTGAGTCACGGAACGTACCAAGTGAACGTGTGCAAATGAAATCAGCGACATTGCGTTACTGCAGGGATCACAGCGTAAGGACCAATTTGACTCTCCTGCTAATGGTGAAGGGAAACATTTGAAGCGGTCATGGGAACATCTCGCAATCCCTCCAAATCCCTTTTCCCGTCAGACGCCGGTGTCGACTTTCTTGACGAATGGTTATGGAAACGTCAGAAACAGACGTCCGAACAATGTCGGCCTTGTCACGACCCGGGTGATGCGAAATCGAACGCTCCCTCCTCCCCCTCTCACTCAATCCCTCTCAATCCCTCTCAATCCCTCCCAATCCCTCCTCCCGCCAGACGCCGGTGTCGATCGCGGATCTGGGCGGCACGGAGATCGACCTGCGGTTCGCGAGCAAGGCGCAGGGCAAGCTGTTCATCGTGGTGGCGCCCGTGCTGCGCTTCGCCGACGGGCTCGGCGACAACGTCAAGATCGAGAGCGTCGGCGACCCCGAGCGCGTCATCACCGCGTTCGGACCTGAGATTACCGGGGAGAATGTGGAGGGGCGCGTGAATGATACCAAGGTGGTGACGAAGGGAGGACGGACGTATTACGAGTATGACGTGGACCCACATATTCTGGTGTCGGCGACTGCTGCTGGCAACCGCATGTACATCATGGGCGTCGCTGCCTCTGGTAAGACATTGCCTAGGCAGTGCATGGACATTGCATGGGCATTGCAAGACAGTGCATGGAAATTTATGGACATTCTGGTCATGTATGGGCATGTATGGGCATGTATGGGCATGTATGGGCATGCGCGGGCATGTATGGCCATGCGCAGGCATGTATGGGCATGCGCGGGCATGTATGGGCATGCGCCGGCATGTATGGGCATGCGCGGGCATGTATGGGCATGCGCGGGCATGTATGGGCATGCGCGGGCATGTATGGGCATGCGCGGGCATGTATGGGCATGCGCGGGCATGTATGGGCATGCGCGGGCATGTATGGGCATGCGCGGGCATGTATGGGCATGCGCGGGCATGTATGGGCATGCGTGGGCATGCGTGGGCATGTATGGACATGCGTGGGCATGTATGGGCATGTATGGGCATGCGTGGATATGTATGGTTGTGCTGCTACTGGCAACCGCACGTACATCATGGGCGCCGCTGCCTCTGGTGAGTAATTTGAGTGGGCTGATGCCTACTAGTGGGGTATGAAAATGGAAGTGCTCGTAAGAAATCTCCGCCCCTCATGTGGTAATCAAGCCATCCTGAGTGCCCTGCCCTGTGGTGTCTGTCAGGTCGGCAATGGAAGAAGTATTCAAGCGAGCTCAAGGACATCCTTACTTCCTTCCGTGTGGGATAACTACTCCGCGAGGCGGACTTGTAAAAATGGACTTGCCATGGGTTCATCATTATTAGACGGTGGTGGCTTGGCAGAATGGATACAGGAGCTGCATACAGTGTCATATGCCCCAGGACTAGTTGATGTGCAAACGATCACCCTTGCTTTTGTGGCATCAGTTAGCATTTGACATGCTTGGTGTTAGATGGACCTAGGTTAGGTGGTTCATGCCCTTGCATGTGACTTTTTCCTTGTGCATTTGCGCTTTTGCATTGCGAGCTCAAGATAATTCTCACATCACTATTTCCAATTCTTGAAAATTACTGCGGTTGCTACATTCTATCGTCGATTTAAAAGTGTCCTTCGTTGTATGGGGCTGTTTTCACATGTGTGAGTTGTGCTTGTTTGGGCTTTTTGCAGCTCAATCCAGAAATGGAAATCAAACTTTAGCGGTGTTCGAGGTAGGCACAAAAATATGGAACCTTCATGTTAGTGAAGCAGTATTTAGGCATGACAAACAGTGTTGAGCGCCGCGTCCCGTATGTTTGAAAGTCAGCACAAATTTGAATTTGCGCTCTGACATCAGGACATCATACCCAAGTCAACGGCGACTCGAATGCTACCATTCACCATCCAGCCGCGGAACAGTTGTGATTGGTCGTCACCCCCACACCATACAGGACGATTACTGTAACATTATGGATGGGGTGAAGCAAGCCACATCACATCATCCAACGGCAGTTCTGATTCGGAAGAGTCCTGCGAGGTATCCTTAGCCGTCAGATCCAGCATGATTGTTACCATGCATGAGCGGAAACAACATCCTCCCCCATCACTTGTCTGTCAGGCGCTTTGTCGGGGAACGGCCCTGTGCAATCATCTCGGTATGTGCGCAGGTCCAGCGCTGCGGGACACCCTCTCCAGCAGCCTTGCGGCAGAGCGACAAAAATGTGTTCGCAAACGCTACTCTATTCGTTCGCAAACCGTTCCGTCGGCTAACGAACAAGTTACATCCTCGCCAACAATTCCACTCCCACACTGACCCGGGAATCCATGGGTTTGAGCCGAATCTGTTGGCGGGCCTTCCAGAGGCTTCCGCCTTGAGCCTGCAAGCGGCGGAACTCCGCTCCCCCGGTCCCAGAATTCAGCGCGGAGGCTCCCCCCTTCCCTCACACCCTTGCCTTCACTCAATCCTCTTTTGCCTCAGCTTCCATTTCCTGGAGACCAGGGCTTACTTTTGGTTTTTGGTCACCCTTGAAAAATCGGGCTCTTTGTAAGTTTACCCTTAATGTTCAGGGTCCAACGGAAGGCAGCCCTTAATCATCAGGGTTCGTTCGCACAGTACCCTTT
The DNA here is from genome assembly GCA_027943415.1 of Closterium sp. NIES-67. Lineage (NCBI taxonomy): Eukaryota > Viridiplantae > Streptophyta > Zygnematophyceae > Desmidiales > Closteriaceae > Closterium > Closterium sp. NIES-67. The sequence goes on from BQMB01000148.1 coordinate 229,344, forward strand.
TCATTGCCACGGTTAGAATCTACCAGGAGATGCATGGACAAGACGAAAAGGGCGTGAGTAACGTGCACGGGGCTGTGAGGCGAGAATGACGAAAATCCACTGAGTGAGTTGTCTCCCCTCTGTTGGTGACAACGAGGTGTGAGTAACGTGCTGTGAGGGGAGAAGAACGAAAATCTACGAAGGGAGTTGTCTCCCCTCTGTTGGTGACTACGGAGTGTGAGTAACGTGCTGTGAGGGGAGAAGAACGAAAATATACTGAGTTGTCTCCCCTCTGTTGGTGACTACAACGTGTGAGTAACGTGCTGTGCGGGGAGAAGGTCGAAAACCTTCTGAGTTATCTCCCCAGTCAGTTGGTGTGAGTACGTGCTGTGAGGGGAGAACAACGAATTTTTTTGAAGGGAGTTGTTCCTCTTAAGGAGATCCCCCCTGTAGCCCTACCAGCACTAGTTGTACACTCAGGGTAGGAAACAAATATACCCTTAATCTCAAGGATTACACTCTTTATTAACCCTTGGCGATAGCGGGGGCTCAGCGACGGCGAAATCCTAGTTCTTATAACATAGTTCGAGCTTCCTAGTTCGTACAAAATAGTTTCGAAAGTCTAGGGGGAACGCGGAGCTTCAGAGACGGCAAAATCCGAGCTTCAGCGATGGCAAATTCGAGCTTCAGTGACGGAAAATTCCGAGCTTCAGCCATGGCGAAATCCGAGCTTCAGCGATGGCGAAATCCGAGCTTCAGTGACGACGAAATGCGAGCTTCAGCCATGGCGAATTCCGAACTTCAGCGATGGCGAAATCCGAGCTTCAGCGACGGCAAATTCGAGCTTCAGTGACGGCAAAATCTGAGTTTCAGCCATGGCGAAATCCGAGCTTCAGCGATGTGAAATCCAGGCTTCAGCGATGGCGAAATCCGAGCTTCAGCGACGGCGAGATCAGAGCTTCAGCGATGGTGAAATCCGAGCTTCAGCTACGGCAAATTTGAGCTTCATTGACGGCAGAATCCGAGCTTCAGCCAAGGCGAAATCCGAGCTTCAGCGATGGCGAAATCCGAGCTTCGGCGACGGGAAAATTCGAGGTTCAGTGACGACGAGATCCGAGCTTCAGTGACGGCGAGATCCGAGGTTTAGCGACGGTGAAAGCGGAGCTTTAACGTCGGCGACAGGAAATACGCCGAGGCTTCACATACGACGACGAATACCTCCGCCGCGGAAGCCAAGGTGACGGCGACCTTGCTGGCGAGCGTGCTTGAACGCTGGCCTTGGGAGCTCTGGCGATAGACAAGGCGATTTCGACCACCCTGCTGGCGACCTTACTGAGATTCGACGACCCTGCTAGCGATTTCAGCGGTTCTGGCGGCCTTGGTGGCGATTGGTGGCGGTTCTGGCGACCTTGCTGGCGATTTCGGACGAGTGGGAGGAGACGACCTTCACGTGTGCTACTTCTGCTGAGGGTGCGGCCTGCTGCCGGCGGTGGTGCTGCTGCTGCTGCATCCGCTCCGACCACCACCCAAACGGCTAAGTGCTCTTACCCTTTAGTCTCCATGTTTTCATTGCGATTTATATCTGCTGATGACGGCCCATGGCACTTCTTCGGCGGGGGCTGAGAGGTGGATGGGGGTTGGGAGTTGATCGGTGAAAGTGAGGGCGTGGTGGCTCTGGCACTTGGCGGTCTAGTCGCTTGCATCCTAGTCGGGTAGCATTCATTCATTCTCATGCGCGCGTCCCTCTCTCTCCTCTCAAACCTCCTCTTCTCCCTCAGTCCCCCTTGCATGGCTGCCAAGTGCCGTGGGTTTGATAGTGCCTCACGCTCCCTCCCCCTTGAAGCCTTGAGAGCCTCCCCATTGCAGTGGTGCCGTGGGTCTTAGCCGCAAATCCATTTTCCGTATTCTCGCTTTCCAGTTTCTGCTTGTTGCTTATCAATTTTTGTGGGTTGCCACTCTACCAGACACTAACTATGCCTTTGAATCTGTGTGTCGCCTTTTGTTCTGCAGGCCTTTCCAGCTGCAGCAGCAGCAACTGAGCTTCAGCTGCTGCAACAGCACCTGAGCAGCAGCGCTTCAGCTTCAGTGCATGGGTGGGATGACGCACGGCAGAGGCAGTCACAGTGTTGTGATTGCCTCGTGAGTGCCCTGCTGACCGCTGCGCCCGCTGCTGTTGGTGGTGCTGCTCTGCTGTAACCTTGTGCTGATGGCGGTGGTGGTGCTGCTTATTCTGCTGCAACCTTGTGCTACTGGCGGTTGTGGTGCTGCTGCAATCTTGGATTGCTGGCGGTGGTAGTGGTGGTGCTGCTGCAACCTTGTGCTGCTGGCGGTGGTGGTGCCGCTGCTGCTGCAACCTTGTGCTGCTGGCGGTGGTGGTGGTGCTTCTGCTGCAACCTTGTGCTGCTGGCGGTGGTGCTGCTGCTGCTGCTGCTGCAACCTTGTGCTTCTGGCGGTGGTGGTGCTGCTGCTGCTGAAACCTTGGAATGCTTGCGGGGGTGGTGGTGCTGCTGCTGCAACCTTGGACTGCTGGCGGTGGTGGTGCCGCTGCTGCTGCATCTGCTCCGACCACCCAAACGGCTAAGTGCCTTTACCCTCTGGTTTTTTTATTTTTTCGTAGCTATTTCAATCTGATAATGACGGCCCATGGCACTGCTTCGTGGGGGGCTGAGAGGTGGATGGGGGGTGGGAATTGATCGGTGAAAGTGAGGGCGTGGTGGCTCTGGCACTTGGCGGTCTAGTCGCTTGCATCCTAGTCGGGTAGCATTCATTCATTCTCATGCGCGCGTCCCTCTCTCTCCTCTCAAACCTCCTCTTTCTCCCTCAGTCCCCCTTGCATGGCTGCCAAGGGCAGTGGGTTTGATAGTGCCTCACGCTCCCTTCCCGTTGAAGCCTTGATAGCCTCCTCATTACAGTGGTGCCAATATTATTTTCCGCTTTCTCACCTTTTGGTTGTCGATTGCAATTCTATAAGACCACTAACTATCCCTCTGTTTGTGCGTCTCACCAAATCTTTTTCAGGAACCACGTCAGCAGCACCAGCACCACTCCAGCTGCAGCATCCGCGTTTCAGCCTGTGGGTGGGATGACGCACAGCAGAGGGGGTCACAGTGTTGTGACTGCCTCGTTAGCTCCCTGCTGACCACTGTGCCAGCTCCTATTTGTTAGAGCTGCAGCGCTTGGGGTAGGAGCTGCACTCGAGGGACGTGGAGGCTTGGGAGAGCAGTAGAGTCAGCTCCAGTCAACTTCAGTCAACACAGTCAACAGCCACTACCAAAACCGGCTAAGTCTTCTTTCACTCCATGCCCTCCTTTCTCACCCAACCACTCTCTAGCGTTGTTCTTTCCTCTTTGTTTCCCATGCCACTGGCTGTTGCACGCACCCACAAGTCACACAGTGTAAGCTCCCCTGGTGAACAGCAGGTATGCCAGTGTAAGTTCCCCCAAAGCCCATACAACGTGACTTGTGGGTGTTCTTTTCGCAGATGGTGCGCCCCTTCCCTATCATATCTGTATTTTGGTTTTGCATTTCGAGTTTTATAAGTCTATTCATCATATTGCTCTTTTGCGTGCCTTACCTTCACTTTGAACCTGCGTGCCTCGTGTTCTGCTTAGCCTGCAGGAAGGCTCTTGAGGGATTGCTGCTGAGACTCGTTGCTGTGGAGGCGCTTCAGCTGCAGCAGCAGCTGAGAGCTGCTGTAAGCCGCTTCAGCTGCAGCCCCAACAGCAGCAGCAGCAGCACCGACAGCAGCAGCAGCACCAACAGCAGCAGCAGTACCGACAGCAGCAGTAGGATGACGCACGGCGAGCAGTCACTGTGGTGTGGTGTTCTGATCTGCCCTGCTGACCACTACCTGCAGCTTGCTCGTGCTGTGGTGGCACTTCAGTTCTGTAAGTTGTGTGATGCCCTGCTGACCACTGCCTGCAGCGCCCGCTCGTGCTGCGGTGGCACTTCAGTTCTGTAAGTTGTGTGATGCCCTGCTGACCACTGCCTGCAGCGCCCGCTCGTGCTGCGGTGGCACTTCAGTTGTGAAAGTTGTGTGATGCCCTGCTGACCACTGCCTGCAGCGCCCGCTCGTGCTGCGGTGGCACTTCAGTTCTGTGAATTGTGTGATGCCCTGCTGACCACTGCCTGCAGCGCCCGCTCGTGCTGCGGTGGCACTTCAGTTCTGTAAGCTGTGTGATGCCCTGCTGACCACTGCCTGCAGCGCCCGCTTGTGCTGCAGTGGCGCTTCAGTTCTGTAAGTTGTGTGATGCCCTGCCGACCACTGCCTGCAGCGCCCCCTCGTGCTGCAGTGGCACTTTAGTTCTTTAAGTTGTGTGATGCCCTGCTGACCACTGCATGCAGCGCCTGCTCGAGCTGCAGTGGCACTTCAGTTCTGTAAGTTTTGTTCTGTACCATTGAACCGCGGTGGTGGTTCTGTTCTGTATTAGTGAACCGCGGTGCAGTTCTGTCCTGTACCAGTGAACCGCGGTGGCGGTTCTGTTCTGTACCAGTGAACCGCAGTGGCGGTTCTGTTCTGTACCAGCGAACCGCGGTGGCGGTTCTGTTCTGTACCAGTGAACCGCGGCGTTGCGGTTCTGTTCTGTACCAGTGAACCGCGGTGCGGTTCTGTTCTGTAGCAGTGAACCGTGGTGGCGGTTCTGTTCTGTACCAGTGAACCGCGGTGCAGTTCTGTTCTGTACCAGTGAACCGCGGTGGCGGTTCTGTTCTGTAGCAGTGAACCGCGGTGGCGGTTCTGTTCTGTACCAGTGAACCGCGGTGGCGGTTCTGTTCTGTAGCAGTGAACCGCGGTGGCGGTTCTGTTCTGTACCAGTGAACCGCGGTGGCGGTTCTGTTCTGTACCAGTGAACCGCGGTGCAGTTCTGTTCTGTACCAGTGAACCGCGGTGGCGGTTCTGTTCTGTAGCAGTGAACCGCGGTGGCGGTTCTGTTCTGTAGCAGTGAACCGCGGTGGCGGTTCTGTTCTGTACCAGTGAACCGCGGTGGCGGTTCTGTTCTGTAGCAGTGAACCGCGGTGGCGGTTCTGTTCTGTAGCAGTGAACCGCGGTGGCGGTTCTGTTCTGTACCAGTGAACCGCGGTGCAGTTCTGTTCTGTACCAGTGAACCGCGGTGGCGGTTCTGTTCTGTAGCAGTGAACCGCGGTGGCGGTTCTGTTCTGTAGCAGTGAACCGCGGTGGCGGTTCTGTTCTGTACCAGTGAACCGCGGTGGCGGTTCTGTTCTGTAGCAGTGAACCGCGGTGGCGGTTCTGTTCTGTAGCAGTGAACCGCAGTGGCGGTGCTGTTCTGTACCAGTGAACCGCGGTGGCGGTTCTGTTCTGTACCTGTGAACCGCAGTGGCGGTTCTGTTCTGTACCAGTGAACCGCGGTGGCGGTTCTGTTCTGTAGCAGTGAACCGCGGTGGCGGTTCTGTTCTGTACCAGTGAACCGCGGCGTTGCGGTTCTGTTCTGTACCAGTGAACCGCAGTGGCGGTGCTGTTCTGTACCAGTGAACCGCGGTGCGGTTCTGTTCTGTACCAGTGAACCGCGGTGGCGGTTCTGTTCTGTACCAGTGAACCGCAGTGGCGGTGCTGTTCTGTACAAGTGAACCGCGGTGGCGGTTCTGTTTTGTACCAGTGAACCGCGGTGGCGGTTCTGTTCTGTATTAGTGAACCGCGGTGCAGTTCTGTTCTGTAGCAGTGAACCGCAGTGGCGGTGCTGTTCTGTACCAGTGAACCGCGGTGTGGTTCTGTTCTGTAGCAGTGAACCGCGGTGGCGGTTCTGTTCTGTACCAGTGAACCGCAGTGGCGGTTCTGTTCTGTACCAGTGAACCGCGGTGGCGGTTCTGTTCTGTACCAGTGAACCGCGGTGGCGGTTCTGTTCTGTATTAGTGAACTGCGGTGCAGTTCTGTTCTGTACCAGTGAACCGCGGTGGCGGTTCTGTTCTGTACCAGTGAACCGCGGTGGCGGTTCTGTTCTGTACCAGTGAACCGCGGTGGCGGTTCTGTTCTGTACCAGTGAACCGCGGCGTTGCGGTTCTGTTCTGTAGCAGTGAACCGCAGTGGCGGTGCTGTTCGGTACCAGTGAACCGCGATGCGGTTCTGTTCTGTACCAGCGAACCGCGGTGGCGGTGTTGTTTTGTACCATTGAACCGCGGTGGCGGTTCTGTTCTGTACCAGTGAACCGCAGGGTTGCGGTTCTGTTCTGTACCAGTGAACCGCGGTGCGGTTCTGTTCTGTAGCAGTGAACCGCGGTGGCGGTTCTGTTCTGTACCAGTGAACCGCGGTGGCGGTTCTGCATTAGTGAACCGCGGTGGCGGTTCTGCTCTAGTGAACCACGGTGGGGTTCTGTTCTGTACCAGTGAACCGCGGTGCGGTTCTGTTCGGTACCAGTGAACCGCGGTGGGGTTCTGTTCTGTACCAGTGAACCGCGGTGGCGGTTCTGTTCTGTACCAGTGAACCGCGGTGCGGTTCTGTTCGGTATCAGTGAACCGCGGTGCGGTTCTGTTCTGTACCAGTGAACCGCGGTGCGGTTCTGTTCGGTACCAGTGAACCGCGATGCGGTTCTGTTCTGTACCAGCGAACCGCGGTGGCGGTGCTGTTTTGTACCATTGAACCGCGGTGGCGGTTCTGTTCTGTACCAGTGAACCGCAGGGTTGCGGTTCTGTTCTGTACCAGTAAACCGCGGTGCGGTTCTGTTCTGTAGCAGTGAACCGCGGTGGCGGTTCTGTTCTGTACCAGTGAACCGCGGTGGCGGTTCTGCATTAGTGAACCGCGGTGGCGGTTCTGCTCTAGTGATCCGCGGTGGGGTTCTGTTCTGTACCAGTGAACCGCGGTGCGGTTCTGTTCGGTACCAGTGAACCGCGGTGGGGTTCTGTTCTGTACCAGTGAACCGCGGTGCGGTTCTGTTCTGTACCAGTGAACCGCGGTGCGGTTCTGTTCGGTACCAGTGAACCGCGGTGATGGTTCTGTTCTGTACCAGTGAACCGCGGTGGCGGTTCTGTTCTGTAGCAGTGAACCGCGGTGGCGGTTCTGTTCTGTACCAGTTAACCGCGGCGGCGGTTCTGTTCTGTATCAGTGAACCGCGGTGGCGGTTCTGTTCTGTATTAGTGAACCGCGGTGGTGGTGCTGTTCTGTACCAGTGAACCGCGGGGTTGCGGTTCTGTTCTGTACCAGTGAACCGCGGTGGCGATTCTGCATTAGTGAACCGCGGTGGTGGTGCTGTTCTGTACCAGTGAACCGCGGGGTTGCGGTTCTGTTCTGTACCAGTGAACCGCGGTGCGGTTCTGTTCGGTATCAGTGAACCGCGGTGCGGTTCTGTTCTGTACCAGTGAACCGCGGTGCGGTTCTGTTCGGTACCAGTGAACCGCGATGCGGTTCTGTTCTGTACCAGCGAACCGCGGTGGCGGTGCTGTTTTGTACCATTGAACCGCGGTGGCGGTTCTGTTCTGTACCAGTGAACCGCGGGGTTGCGGTTCTGTTCTGTACCAGTGAACCGCGGTGCGGTTCTGTTCTGTAGCAGTGAACCGCGGTGGCGGTTCTGTTCTGTACCAGTGAACCGCGGTGGCGGTTCTGCATTAGTGAACCGCGGTGGCGGTTCTGCTCTAGTGAACCGCGGTGGGGTTCTGTTCTGTACCAGTGAACCGCGGTGCGGTTCTGTTCGGTACCAGTGAACCGCGGTGGGGTTCTGTTCTGTACCAGTGAACCGCGGTGGCGGTTATGCATTAGTGAACCGCGGTGGCGGTTCTGCTCTAGTGAACCGCGGTGGGGTTCTGTTCTGTACCAGTGAACCGAGGTGCAGTTCTGTTCGGTACCAGTGAACCGCGGTGGGGTTCTGTTCTGTACCAGTGAACCGCGGTGGCGGTTCTGTTCTGTACCAGTGAACTGCGGTGGCGGTTCTGTTCTGTAGCAGTGAACCGCGGTGGCGGTGCTGTTCTGTACCAGTGAACCGCGGTGGCGGTTCTGTTCTGTACCAGTGAACCGCGGGGTTGCGGTTCTGTTCTGTACCAGTGAACCGCGGTGGCGGTTCTGTTCTGTACCAGTGAACCGCGGTGGCGGTTCTGCATTAGTGAACCGCGGTGGCGGTTCTGCACTAGTGAACCGCGGTGGGGTTCTGTTCTGTACCAGTGAACTGCGGTGCGGTTCTGTTCCGTACCAGTGAACCGCGGTGCGGTTCTGTTCGGTACCAGTGAACCGTGGTGGGGTTCTGTTCTGTACCAGTGAACCGCGGTGGCAGTTCTGTTCGGTACCAGTGAACCGCGGTGGCGGTTCTGTTCGGTACCAGTGAACCGCGGTGCGGTTCTGTTCTGTATTAGTGAACCGCGGTGGTGGTGCTGTTCTGTACCATTGAACCGCGGTGGCGGTTCTGTTCTGTACCAGTGAACCGCGGGGTTGCGGTTCTGTTCTGTATCAGTGAACCGCGGTGCGGTTCTGTTCTGTAGCAGTGAACCGCGGTGGCGGTTCTGTTCTGTACCAGTGAACCGCGGTGGCTGTTCTGCATTAGTGAACCGCGGTGCGGTTCTGTTCTGTACCAGTGAACCGCGGTGCGGTTCTGTTCGGTACCAGTGAACCGCGGTGGGGTTCTGTTCTGTACCAGTGAACCGCGGTGGCAGTTCTGTTCGGTACCAGTGAACCGCGGTGGCGGTTCTGTTCGGTACCAGTGAACCGCGGTGCGGTTCTGTTCTGTACCAGTGAACCGCGGTGGCGGTTCTGTTCTGTATTAGTGAACCGCGGTGGTGGTGCTGTTCTGTACCATTGAACCGCGGTGGCGGTTCTGTTCTGTACCAGTGAACCGCGGGGTTGCGGTTCTGTTCTGTACCAGTGAACCGCGGTGCGGTTCTGTTCTGTAGCAGTGAACCGCGGTGGCGGTTCTGTTCTGTACCAGTGAACCGCGGTGGCGGTTCTGCATTAGTGAACCGCGGTGCGGTTCTGTTCTGTACCAGTGAACCGCGGTGGCGGTTCTGTTCTGTACCAGTGAACTGCGGTGGCGGTTCTGTTCTGTAGCAGTGAACCGCGGTGGCGGTGCTGTTCTGTACCAGTGAACCGCGGTTGCGGTTCTGTTCTGTACCAGTGAACCGCGGTGGCGATTCTGCATTAGTGAACCGCGGTGGTGGTGCTGTTCTGTACCAGTGAACCGCGGGGTTGCGGTTCTGTTCTGTACCAGTGAACCGCGGTGGCGGTTCTGTTCTGTAGCAGTGAACCGCGGTGGCGGTTCTGTTCTGTACCAGTGAACCGCGGTGGTGGTTCTGCATTAGTGAACCGCGGTGGCGGTTCTGCACTAGTGAACCGCGGTGATGGTTCTGTTCGGTACCAGTGAACCGCGGGGTTGCGGTTCTGTTCTGTACCAGTGAACCGCGGTGCGGTTCTGTTCTGTAGCAGTGAACCGCGGTGGCGGTTCTGTTCTGTACCAGTGAACCGCGGTGGCGGTTCTGCATTAGTGAACCGCGGTGCGGTTCTGTTCTGTACCAGCGAACCGCGGTGGCGGTTCTGTTCTGTACCAGTGAACCGCGGGGTTGCGGTTCTGTTCTGTACCAGTGAACCGCGGTGCGGTTCTGTTCTGTAGCAGTGAACCGCGGGGTTGCGGTTCTGTTCTGTACCAGTGAACCGCGGTGGCGGTTCTGTTCTGTAGCAGTGAACCGCGGTGGCGGTTCTGTTCTGTACCAGTGAACCGCGGTGGCGGTTCTGCATTAGTGAACCGCGGTGCGGTTCTGTTCTGTACCAGTGAACCGCGGTGCGGTTCTGTTCGGTATCAGTGAACCGCGGTGCGGTTCTGTTCTGTACCAGTGAACCGCGGTGGCGGTTCTGTTCTGTATTAGTGAACCGCGGTGGTGGTGCTGTTCTGTACCATTGAACCGCGGTGGCGGTTCTGTTCTGTACCAGTGAACCGCGGGGTTGCGGTTCTGTTCTGTACCAGTGAACCGCGGTGCGGTTCTGTTCTGTACCAGTGAACCGCGGTGCGGTTCTGTTCGGTACCAGTGAACCGCGATGCGGTTCTGTTCTGTACCAGCGAACCGCGGTGGCGGTGCTGTTTTGTACCATTGAACCGCGGTGGCGGTTCTGTTCTGTACCAGTGAACCGCGGGGTTGCGGTTCTGTTCTGTACCAGTGAACCGCGGTGCGGTTCTGTTCTGTAGCAGTGAACCGCGGTGGCGGTTCTGTTCTGTACCAGTGAACCGCGGTGGCGGTTCTGCATTAGTGAACCGCGGTGGCGGTTCTGCTCTAGTGAACCGCGGTGGGGTTCTGTTCTGTACCAGTGAACCGCAGTGCGGTTCTGTTCGGTACCAGTGAACCGCGGTGGGGTTCTGTTCTGTACCAGTGAACCGCGGTGGCGGTTCTGTTCTGTACCAGTGAACCGCGGTGGCGGTTCTGTTCTGTACCAGTGAACCGCGGTGGCGGTTCTGCATTAGTGAACCGCGGTGGCGGTTCTGCTCTAGTGAACCGCGGTGGGGTTCTGTTCTGTACCAGTGAACCGCAGTGCGGTTCTGTTCGGTACCAGTGAACCGCGGTGGGGTTCTGTTCTGTACCAGTGAACCGCGGTGGCGGTGCTGTTCTGTACCAGTGAACCGCGGTGGCGGTTCTGTTCTGTACCAGTGAACCGCGGGGTTGCGGTTCTGTTCTGTACCAGTGAACTGCGGTGGCGGTTCTGTTCTGTAGCAGTGAACCGCGGTGGCGGTTCTGTTCTGTACCAGTGAACCGCGGTGGCGGTACTGCACTAGTGAACCGCGGTGGGGTTCTGTTCTGTACCAGTGAACCGCGGTGCGGTTCTGTTCCGTACCAGTGAACCGCGGTGCGGTTCTGTTCGGTACCAGTGAACCGCGGTGGGGTTCTGTTCTGTACCAGTGAACCGCGGTGGCAGTTCTGTTCGGTACCAGTGAACCGCGGTGGCGGTTCTGTTCGGTACCAGTGAACCGCGGTGGCGCCTCTGCACTAGTGAACCGCGGTGGGGTTCTGTTCTGTAGCAGTGAACCGCGGTGGCGGTGCTGTTCTGTACCAGTGAACCGCGGTGGCGGTGCTGTTCTGTACCAGTGAACCGCGGTGGCGGTTCTGTTCTGTACCAGTGAACCGCGGTGGCGCCTCTGCACTAGTGAACCGCGGTGGCGGTTCTGTTCTGTACCAGTGAACTGCGGTGGCGGTTCTGTTCTGTAGCAGTGAACTGCGGTGGCGGTTCTGTTCTGTAGCAGTGAACCGCGGTGGCGGTTCTGTTCTGTACCAGTGAACCGCGGTGGCGGTTCTGCACTAGTGAACCGCGGTGCGGTTCTGTTCCGTACCAGTGAACCGCGGTGCGGTTCTGTTCGGTACCAGTGAACCGCGGTGCGGTTCTGTTCTGTACCAGTGAACCGCGTTGCAGTTCTGTTCGGTACCAGTGAACCGCGGTGGCGGTTCTGTTCGGTACCAGTGAACCGCGGTGCGGTTCTGTTCTGTACCAGTGAACTGCGGTGGCGGTTCTGTGCTTGTTTGACAACCTAGACAACCTGACTGGAGGCATGCTCTACAGGCATGTTTGAAGACACCAGCGTCGAGCTTAGTCTGTTTTTTTGACACCACCAGGTATGTCTGATGGTTGACAAGTGTGCAATTCAACAACCCTTCAAGCTTCCTCTGTAAGTTTCGTTTGCAGCTGCTGTTGGGTTCACCTCTCCAACTCCCGATTGTGTCTTGAAGCAACGAGGGGGGCAGCACCTGCAGTGAGGTGGCATGGAAGGTTCCTCCCCCCTCTCCCTGTCTCTCCCCGCCCTTCCCTCCCCTATCCCCCTTCCTCCAACCTAGCCTTCTTTCCGCCCACGTACTTCAAGCAGAACGGAAGACGCCAACGGTCCAAGATTGGTAAGCACCCGACCCTTTTCCCTCCCCGTCTCGTCAGGTCTTCCTCCTTCCTGCCCTGTGTTCTCTTTCTTCAATTGGTCCTAAGTTCACTCCTGTCCGCTCTTCAGTCCCCAACACCCAGGTGCCGAACTCCTTGTTTCCCTAACATGTTCTTTCTATCACGTTTGTCTGCCGCCTGTTCCCCTGTGCAGGAGGCATTTCCTTTTCCCATGCAGCGGTGTGCGCCGTTGCGACGAGGGCAGCACTGGCAGGCGCTGTTGCAATGGGCACAAGGTGCGTTGGCTCTGCCTTGCCATACTGTCTTGTGTTCGTTCTTTTCAATTGAGATTTCTATCAATGGGCAGAACGCTCAGGTGCCGAACTCCTTGTTTCCCTAACATGTTCTTTCTATCGCGTCTGTCTGCCCCCTGTTCTCCTGTGCAGGAGGCATCTCCTTTTCCCAAAGCATCCCTGTGAGACGCTGGAGCTCGGACGACTGCAGGTTGGGACGCTGCCTGAGGTCGCACGACTCTCAGCTGGCCTCCACCCAAGGCCAGGTGGGACGCCACCTGGTCTGAGGCCCGGTGGGACGCCACCTGGTCTGAGGCCCGGTGGGACGCCACCTGGTCTGAGGCCCGGTGGGACGCCACCTGGTCTGAGGCCCGGTGGGACGCCACCTGGTCTGAGGCGGGGGCCCGGTCTGAGGCCCGGTGGGACGCCACCTGGTCTGAGGCCCGGTGGGACGCCACCTGGTCTGAGGCCCGGTGGGACGCCACCTGGTCTGAGGCCCGGTGGGACGCCACCTGGTCTGAGGCCCGGTGGGACGCCACCTGGTCTGAGGCCCGGTGGGACGCCACCTGGTCTGAGGCCCGGTGGGACGCCACCTGGTCTGAGGCCCGGTGGGACGCCACCTGGTCTGAGGCCCGGTGGGACGCCACCTGGTCTGAGGCCCGGTGGGACGCCACCTGGTCTGAGGCCCGGTGGGACGCCACCTGGTCTGAGGCCCGGTGGGACGCCACCTGGTCTGAGGCCCGGTGGGACGCCACCTGGTCTGAGGCCCGGTGGGACGCCACCTGGTCTGAGGCCCGGTGGGACGCCACCTGGTCTGAGGCCCGGTGGGACGCCACCTGGTCTGAGGCCCGGTGGGACGCCACCTGGTCTGAGGCCCGGTGGGACGCCACCTGGTCTGAGGCCCGGTGGGACGCCACCTGGTCTGAGGCCCGGTGGGACGCCACCTGGTCTGAGGCCCGGTGGGACGCCACCTGGTCTGAGGCCCGGTGGGACGCCACCTGGTCTGAGGCCCGGTGGGACGCCACCTGGTCTGAGGCCCGGTGGGACGCCACCTGGTCTGAGGCCCGGTGGGACGCCACCTGGTCTGAGGCCCGGTGGGACGCCACCTGGTCTGAGGCCCGGTGGGACGCCACCTGGTCTGAGGCCCGGTGGGACGCCACCTGGTCTGAGGCCGGGGACGCCACCTGGTCTGAGGCCCGGTGGGACGCCACCTGGTCTGAGGCCCGGTGGGACGCCACCTGGTCTGAGGCCCGGTGGGACGCCACCTGGTCTGAGGCCCGGTGGGACGCCACCTGGTCTGAGGCCCGGTGGGACGCCACCTGGTCTGAGGCCCGGTGGGACGCCACCTGGTCTGAGGCCCGGTGGGACGCCACCTGGTCTGAGGCCCGGTGGGACGCCACCTGGTCTGAGGCCCGGTGGGACGCCACCTGGTCTGAGGCCCGGTGGGACGCCACCTGGTCTGAGGCCCGGTGGGACGCCACCTGGTCTGAGGCCCGGTGGGACGCCACCTGGTCTGAGGCCCGGTGGGACGCCACCTGGTCTGAGGCCCGGTGGGACGCCACCTGGTCTGAGGCCCGGTGGGACGCCACCTGGTCTGAGGCCCGGTGGGACGCCACCTGGTCTGAGGCCCGGTGGGACGCCACCTGGTCTGAGGCCCGGTGGGACGCCACCTGGTCTGAGGCCCGGTGGGACGCCACCTGGTCTGAGGCCCGGTGGGACGCCACCTGGTCTGAGGCCCGGTGGGACGCCACCTGGTCTGAGGCCCGGTGGGACGCCACCTGGTCTGAGGCCCGGTGGGACGCCACCTGGTCTGAGGCCCGGTGGGACGCCACCTGGTCTGAGGCCCGGTGGGACGCCACCTGGTCTGAGGCCCGGTGGGACGCCACCTGGTCTGAGGCCCGGTGGGACGCCACCTGGTCTGAGGCCCGGTGGGACGCCACCTGGTCTGAGGCCCGGTGGGACGCCACCTGGTCTGAGGCCCGGTGGGACGCCACCTGGTCTGAGGCCCGGTGGGACGCCACCTGGTCTGAGGCCCGGTAGGAAGCTACCTGGCCTCTGTGAGGTTGGGATGGTGGTGTTGGTGGTGGTGGTGGTGGTGGTGGTGGCAACTCTTAGTAACAAAGGAGCTGGTACCACCACCACCACCACCACCACCACCACCACCACCACCATAGCCACTGATGTGTCAGCTACCAGCCGTACCCTAAAAGCCTAGTGCTAAGTTCTTGCAGCTCCCTCCCTGAGCTGAGCTCCATAACTCCTAGCTGAGCCTTCCAGTGTGAAGCCAAGCCAAGCCACCTCTCACTTTGACCTCTTCGGGGATTGAAGCAACCTCAGCCGTGGATGCACAGTATTGGGGTAGATGTGCTGCACAGATGACACGTGCCATGTGCTCAACCACCTTCAAGGCCATCCATCAAATTGTGTGTGGCGGAGGTGGACGACACTTCAGACGTGATGTGAACCACCAAGCCTAAGCGAAGTTGTTTGAAGAGCAGACGTGGAAGGCTGATATCACATCACATTATTGCACAGAGATCATGGGACAGGAGATTGGACTATACAATGCACAATAAATACATGTAGGTACCGGAAGCTTTTGAACAACTCCAAAGTGTGACTCCACAGCACGGCAGGCCTTCCATCCATCTGAGAGCCCAGCAGGTTCACCACCAGGGGGGTCAGGGGGATCAGCTGGCTGGGGGATCAGCAGGGGGCATCAGCAAGAGCCGTTAGTTCCCACAGCCGTGCCGCCTTCACTGCCCTTGCCCCGCACGAGCTTTACTGCCTGCTGCCCTTCGGAAGGCCCTCGTTGCTCTGGTCGTTGCCACTACTGTGGCTGCGCCTCGCGTGACCCCGTCAGTTCCAGCCATGGCTGCTGCTCCTGCTGCTGACTTTCCTCGTGCCCTCGCGGGTGCATCCTTCACCCTTGCACTCACACGAGCAGCAGCGCCAGGAGGAGCCACCACAGCAGACACACCGGCACCAGAGGCAGCAGCAGCAGCAGAACGCGTAACCCTCTGTCGCCTCCCTGTTGACTGCCCCACTTCGTCTCCTCCCATCCCCTGGCCCCTGCTCTCCTCTCCTGCCGTCCCACCCACAGCAGCAGCAGCAGCAGAGCGAGTAACCCTCTGCCTCTTCCCTGCTGACTGCCCTACCTCGTCTCCTGCCTTCCCCTGGCCCCTGCTCTCCTCTACCTCAGTCCCACCCACAGCAGCAGCAGCAGCAGGGCAAGCAGCCCTCTGCCTCTTTGTCTCTGGTCGCCGCATTGCCACGCCTCCTTCCTTCCCTCGGCCCCCCGACCCCTCTCCCTCTTCTTCACCCCCTCCAGCCCCAGCAGCAGCAGCAGCAGTAGAGCGAGCAGCAGATCGAGCAGCAGCAGCAGCAGCAGCAGCAGCAGAGCGAGTGACCATCTGCCTCCTCCCCGCTGGTTGCTCTACCTCTTCTCCTCCCTTCGCTCCGCCCTTTTGCTCCTCCCCTTCCCATCCCTCCTCAGATTCCTCAGGCGAGTATCGTCGGCGGAGGGCAATGGCAGCAGCACCCCGAGCGGGGTCGGCATCAGGAGTCCTTGGCCTCGGGCTACAGGATCCCCTCCCCTCGCCTCTCCCCCCTCCCACACTTGCCTGCCCTCCCAAGCCTGCCTGCCCTCCCAAGCCTGCCTGCCCTCCCAAGCCTCCCTGCCCTCCCAAGCCTCCCTGCAATCCCGCGCCTCGAGGCACCACGGGCTCGTCCCGTTCTCTCAAGAACGCCTGGCGCTTGTGCTGCGGCCTGAGAGGCAGGGCAAGCCAGGAGGGGGAGGTACGGTAGGGGGCATGCCATCCACACGCAAGGTGGGAGGGAAGATGAGGAGTGCATAGACAGGGAACGTCGTTGATGTGGTTCAAATACAGATAAGAGGGCGGGCGAGCACACGCTTCCGATGCACCGTGGCCAAGGATGGACGGACGCGAGATGCTGGCACAAGGATGGACGGGAGATGCTGGCACAAGGATGGACGGGAGATGCTGGCACAAGGATGGACGGGAGATGCTGGCACAAGGATGGACGGGAGATGCTGGCACAAGGATGGACGGGAGATGCTGGCACAAGGATGGACGGGAGATGCTGGCACAAGGATGGACGGGAGATGCTGGCACAAGGATGGACGGGAGATGCTGGCACAAGGATGGACGCGAGATGCTGGCACAAGGATGGACGGGAGATGCTGGCACAAGGATGGACGGGAGATGCTGGCACAAGGATGGACGCGAGATGCTGGCACAAGGATGGACGGGAGATGCTGGCACAAGGATGGACGGGAGATGCTGGCACAAGGATGGACGCGAGATGCTGGCACAAGGATGGACGGGAGATGCTGGCACAAGGATGGACGGGAGATGCTGGCACAAGGATGGACGCGAGATGCTGGCACAAGGATGGACGGGAGATGCTGGCACAAGGATGGACGGGAGATGCTGGCACAAGAAGGGATGGACGGGTGCATGATGAGTACAGACTCAAGGGCCGAAAGGGGCGAACGGGACTTAAGGGATGAACGGAACGAAAGGGCCAAGGGAGAGTACAGGAGAGGTGAATATGGCCAAGGGAGAGTACAGGAGAGGTGAATATGGCCAAGGGAGAGTACAGGAGAGGTGAATATGGCCAAGGGAGAGTACAGGAGAGGTGAATATGGCCAAGGGAGAGTACAGGAGAGGTGAATATGGCCAAGGGAGAGTACAGGAGAGGTGAATATGGCCAAGGGAGAGTACAGGAGAGGTGAATATGGCCAAGGGAGCGCAAGCAAGACCCAACCAATCCACTTTTCCGGCTGACCCGCCTCCCCTCCCCTCCCCTCCTCATCCCTCCTCAACCCTTCATATTATCTTCCACCCCCTCCCGCTCCCTACCCCCACCCCCTCCTCCCCCTTTCTCCCCTTCTCACCATCGAAATACCTCCTCAATCGCATCTCGTTTCAGCTGGCTGTGCAGCCGCGACTGGAAAACGCCCTTGTGGCTCATTTCCTCGTCTTCCCCGCCCTCCCACCACAAAACTCGTTTCTTAGGCGCCTCAAAACTCATCAAACTCAAACCAGCATCCACTCCTTCCGTCTCACCATCGCAATATCTCCGCGACCGCATCTCGTTTCGGCTGGCCACGCAGCCGCGACCGGTAGACGTCCTCCTGGCTCATCTCTTCCTCTTCGCCGTCCTCCCACCGTCCTCCCACCCTTTCGGGGGGGGGGGGGAGGGGGGGGGGAGGGGGACGGAGTTAGAGGGGGATGGAGAGGGAACGGACGTGCGTGCGTGGAGCGCGAAGAAAGAGAAACGAGACCTGGTCGCGTGTTTCCCAGCCACAAAGAAACAGCTCAGGGGGTTCCAGACGCGCGGCGCATTGGAAAGCTCACCACGCGCATTGGAAAGCTCACCACGCGCATTGGAAAGCTCACCACGCGCATTGGAAAGCTCACCACGCGCATTGGAAAGCTCACCACGCGCAGTGGAAAGCTCACCACGCGCAGTGGAAAGCTCACCACGCGCAGTGGAAAGCTCACCACGCGCATTGGAAAGCTCACCACGCGCATTGGAAAGCTCACCACGCGCAGTGGAAAGCTCACCATGCGCATTGGAAAGCTCACCACGCGCATTGGAAAGCTCACCACGCGCATTGGAAAGCTCACCACGCGCATTGGAAAGCTCACCACGCGCATTGGAAAGCTCACCACGCGCATTGGAAAGCTCACCACGCGCATTGGAAAGCTCACCACGCGCAGTGGAAAGCTCACCATGCGCATTGGAAAGCTCACCACGCGCATTGGAAAGCTCACCACGCGCATTGGAAAGCTCACCACGCGCATTGGAAAGCTCACCACGCGCATTGGAAAGCTCACCACGCGCATTGGAAAGCTCACCACGCGCATTGGGGAACAGCTCAGGGTCCCAGAGGCGGCATTGAGAAGCCACGAGGCGCATTGGGATGCCCACGGGGCGCACAGGGCAGCTTACCCGACTCTTCGGAGGGCTCGCAGCCGTACTCCCCCGACGAGTCGTCGTCGACCGGGTGCAGGTCCTCGGGGCGGATGTACTCGTCGTCGTCCCAGAACCCCGGCACGGCATCCCACAAGCGGAAGTCACGAATATGCATCACGTGCCGGTCGTAGTCGTCCTCGTAGTCTTCTTCGTCGACGTCTGCGTCGTCGTCTTCATCGCCGTCATCGTCGCCGTCGCCGTCGCCGTCGTTATTACCGTCGTGGTCGTCGTCATTCCGATGGCTGTCGTCGTCGCCCTCGTCTTTGTCGTTCCCTTGGCTGCAGTGCGCCATGCTGACAGCCTTAGACGCCAGGCAGTGCAGCGTCAACTGCAGGCAAGCAGGCCGGCTATGGACTCGACCTAGGAGCACCTGCGCCTAAAATTATGGTTGCGAGGAAGAGCTTGTTCCACGCCGCGTCAACCGCGGGTAGGCCGGCTGTCTAAAAATGTGGGGAAAGAAATGCCGAGAGTCAATATCGGGGAAATTGGCCGCCCTTTGTCATGTTCGAATCGTTGTAATGCTCACCGTTTCCAGTTTAGAAAAATAAACGTCCACGTCACAATAGAAGTCAACGACAGTTAAGACAAAAAGAACACTCCATCTACACGGATTAAAGCAATCTAGTTAGAACTAAACTAAACCAGCATGTTACTTCCTAACAAGTTCTATGGAAAACACCCCAACACTATCAATGCGCAGTGCCCCCAAACGTCCAATGCTGTTGGGCTGAGAAAAAGCCCTTAGGATCTTTTGCAGAGACTAAGTCCCAGCTTGTAGAGACTTGAGACTTGGAGTAGTGCAGCGGAAGTTGAGGCAGTTGAACCCTTGTACTAGTATGTGAGAACAAGTGATTGATTAAAGAAACAAGCATACAGCAATATATAGAAGATAAGAAA
Source organism: Closterium sp. NIES-67 (assembly GCA_027943415.1). Lineage (NCBI taxonomy): Eukaryota > Viridiplantae > Streptophyta > Zygnematophyceae > Desmidiales > Closteriaceae > Closterium > Closterium sp. NIES-67. The sequence continues at coordinate 248,292 of BQMB01000148.1, forward strand.
GCAGTTGTAGAATACAGTTACAGGAACGGTTTATCGAGTCGCACAGCGACTCGATTGCCGCTTCGGTTACCATCCGTGATGTTGTAACGGTCAGTCGCAACCTCCAGTTGCGACCTTTCGAGTCCTTTCGCATTCTTTGTCCGCCCCCTCGTGTAACTTCCGTTGACTCGCGTGCTCCCCTGTAATCTTCCTCGAGTACAGTGTTACACTTCAGAAACGCTTAAGTCCTTGAGATATTTCCAACACTCCCCTTCGTTTCTGGAGTGCTGGAGTGTTCAGATCGGGTGACGTTTGTTTGCCCGGTTAGGAGCATGCAGTAGTCGAATTTTGCTTTCGCCAATTTCTTCGTCAGATAATCTGCGGCCATTTCTGTCGTCGGGCAGTAACTGAGTTGAAGTCTCCCCTTCGCGATTTCATCCTTGACGAAGAAGTACCGCAGGGCGATGTGTTTGGTTCGGTTGGCGAAGCCGTCCTTGTTCGCGATTTTGATCGCAGATTGGTTGTCGCAGAGGAGTGAGAAGGCGGGCAGGGTCGCGATCTTCGCTTCTTCGAGTAACTCCCGTAGGTAGAGTCCTTCCTTGGTCGCAGTACAAAGGGCAATATACTCTGCTTCAGCCGAGGATAGTGCGATTAACTCCTGCTTGCTCGACTGCCAGGAGATAGTTCCGATGGGTTCTAGTCGGTAGATATAGCCCGTCCTAGATCGTCGATTTTCCCTATCTCCCGCGTGGTCGGCGTCGACGTATCCGAGTAGTTGTACGGACGGTGTTGTCGCTTTGCTGTAGGTAAGTCCGATCGTCGGCGTGGAGACGAAGTAGAGTAGTGCCCGGTTGAGCTCCTCGAGATCCTCCTGTTCCGGTTGCTTCAGATGCGTCGCCAGTTGACTTGCACTATAGGACAGGTCAGGTCGGCAGGTTACTGCTGCAAATAGTAGGCAGCCGAGCTTCTGTTGATACTCCTGGATTTGCTTCGCGGGGAGTTTTGCGGAGGCGTTGTTGTTGTTTCCGTAGTGGTAGGGAGTTGGGGCGGTAGCCGGTGTTAGTCCGAATTTCTTCGCGACAGTGCCTGCGTACTTTCCAGCGTGTAGGTAGAACGCCGAGTTGTCTTCGATGATATTTAGTCCCAAGTACTGGGTCACTGAGTCGGACACCGTGAGCGTCAGGTCCCCTTTCAGCTCCCCTTCGAACCAGGTAGCGATGTCGGTAGTGGAGCCGATGTAGAGCAGGTCGTCGACGTAGACGATGAGTAGGACGTACTCTCTTCCCTTCTGCAGTCGGTACATCCCTTGGTCATGCGGCAGTTGTAGGAATCCGATTTTTGCGAGCCGGCCGTGAAGGTGCTGCTGCCAGAGCCGTGGGGCTTGCTTGATCCCGTAAAGGGATTTTTCCAGCTGGCATACTTTTGAAGGGTCGTCGATGAATCCGTGGGGTTGTTCGACGAAGATTTCGGCGTCCACAGGTGCGTACAAGAAGGCGTTTGCGACGTCGATTTGCCGTAGTGGTAGTTTCTTCGTGGCCGCGACGGCGAGTAGGATGCGCAGGGAGGTGTGACGGGAGACTGGGGCGAAGGTTTCTGTGTAGTCGGTTCCGTATCGTTGATCGAAGCCTCGTACGACCCATCGCGCTTTAAAACGTTCGATGGAGCCGTCCGCGTTGGTCTTAATGCGGTACACCCATTTCCCCGAGAGAATGTTCCTCCCGTTGGTGTTGGTTGTCGGTACTAACTTCCATGTATTCCGGTCTTGGAGGGCTTTTAACTCTTTTTCCATTGCTTCCTTCCATTTCTCCTTATGTTCCCCCCCCAGAGCCTGCGACAGGGTCGACGGCTCGCGCGGAGAAGGTGGCGGCGGGTGCTGGACGGAGACCCATAGTCCTAGGATCTGCAGTCCCGTGGCTGTGTGTCGAGGGGAATTTTCATTCTCGGGATAAGCTGCTTCATCACCGTCTTCTGGATCGGGTAAGAAGTTTGGCCCGATGCGTTCGGAAATGTTCGAGTCGACGGGGTGTGGTGTAGCGTAGCCTTGGTCAGCGAAGTGGTAAAAGGTGTCGAGGTTGTTGCTATCGAGGGGATTATCTTCATCGAGTGGAACAGGTACGGAGCAGTAGGGGAGTGGTCCGGCAGCCTCCGAGGCTCCAGGGACGTCTTCTTCTGCTGCGTCAGCCTCGGCAGCATGGTCAGCGAAGGAGCGAAGGCCCGCGAAGCCGTCGGTGGGGTCGTCTGAGTTGGCAATGTTGTCCAGGTAATGCTGCAGCGTCAGTCGCTCGTAGAAGATAACATCACGTGATGCCACCGTATTTTTGTCCTGTATGTCGAGAATCTTCCACGCGTAAAAATGTTTGGCGATGCCGAGGTGTAGTCCCCACCGAGCTCGTTGAGTGAAGCGTCCTGCTCGAGCTGTGTGGGGTCTGTATTGTACCACGCAGCCGAAAACTCGAAGTAATTTTGTGCTGCCCCTTTTTCCCGTCCACAGCAGGTGCGGTGATGCGTTGTTGGGGAGCGATGACGAGGACAACAGGTTGTGCAGGTGGACTGCATGTGTCATCGCGTCTGGCCACAGTGTGTTGGGCAGTTTCATCCCCAGGAGCAGCTTTCGCATCGTCGTCTGTAAGGTCCGGTTCATGCGTTCTGCGACCCCCTGTTGTTGGTGAGCGTATGGTAGGGACACCAGGCGCTTGATTCCTCTTTCCGCCAGATAGGTCCTGAAGCGTTGTGACTGGTATTCCAGTGCACCGTCTGACTGGAAGCTTTTGAGCTTGGTTCCTGATTCCCGTTCGGCGATGGGGAGCCATGTTGTGAAGGCGTCGAAGGCTTGATCGCGCGTCTTGAGGTTGTAATGCCAAGTGTATCTTGTTGCTGCATCGACGAAGGTGATGACGTAGTTGAAGTCGGCTTCCGTGTCGTCTCGAGGCATGTTCAAGATGTCGCTGTAGACTTTTTCCATCGTTGCATATGCAGGCGCGCTTGGATTATGATGTGATGGGAAGGGTTGATGAGGAAGATCTGCTTCGGGGCACGTGAAGCACCGTGCGCGAGGTCGTCGAAGTTCTTGGCCGCTCGTTGTTAGAAGGGCGTTGCGTTCTAACACTTCGGCTTGGATGGTTTGTAGTATTGTACTATTTGCAGGGTGCCCGAGGCGTTGGTGCCAGATGTCGTCGGGAGCCCGATGGCCGGGTGAGCGGTGGTATATGTCGGCGTTGGAGAAGAACGCGACGACTGAGGCGGGACTTCGACAAACTTCTCGTGTGACGGGCATAAGCTGGTCTGCTTCGGTTGGCGGTCCTCGGATCGCTGGTGGTGGGACTCGGCTGGGTCCTGCTGCCGATACTGCAGGTGATGGTTTTGTTGGGACGCTTGCGGGTACTTGTCTTTCTTGTTTGATGACTGCTAATGCTCGTGTTCTCTCTGCTGCAGGTATGGTGTTGGAGTGCCAGAAGCCATCACTGTCGAAGTCGGGATCAAGATCTGGCGGGTGAGTCCAGGCGGCGAATGATACGATGCCATCGCTGTCGGCAGTTCCGCGGTCGGGGACGAAGTCCAACACGAAGACGCCGGACTTCAGGAGGGCACGACCGATGAAGAGGCCGCCCTTCCCGTGGTAAAGCCGGAACTCGTTGGAGTAAGAATCGCACTCCAGGTGAATCCCCTTGGCCATTAGTTGGCTTACGCTTAGTAGGTTGTATCCCAGATTGTCGACAATGAGCACCTTGTTGAGTTGAAGTATGACATTCGTCTCCATTGATTGTAACTGAACCACGCCCTGTCTGTTTGTCTTCAGGTTTTCGTTGTTGGCGGCGGTGATGACGACGTCGCGGTTGAGTCGTTTCTCCTGTTGCACGAAGCGTCCCGAGGAGCACATGTGTTGACCGCAGCAACTGTCCAAGAACCAGGTGTTCCGCCCGGTGGGTTCGGCGTTGGCGACTGCAGCGTATGTCGGGTTGACCTGAAGTCCTTGTGAGCGCGGCGGCGGGAATTCCTCTTCGTCTGGTGCGTAAGTGGGTGGTGATCCGGGTGCGCAGTTGTCGATGTGTACCATGCAGTTAATAATATTTGGTGTTTGTTGTGCAGATGTTGAAGAGCGCCTTGGGGATCTTGCTTGGGTTGAGGCGACTTGTGGGTCTGCTGGACGGTAAACGCGAGGGCGGTTGCAGTTGACCTTGGAGTGCCCGGAAGTCTGAAAGTTGTGGCAGAACGGCGGCACGAAGGTAGTCCCTCTGTTGTCGTGCTCTTGCTGTCCATGTCTTGTAATCAATGAAGTCGTTGAATTGAGTTGAGTTGCAGTTTGTTGATGGAGCGTAGTTGCTGGGAGTTTGATCTCTGACCAGCTCTCATACCATGTTGGGCTGAGAAAAAGCCCTTAGGATCTTTTGCAGAGACTAAGTCCCAGCTTGTAGAGACTTGAGACTTGGAGTAGTGCAGCGGAAGTTGAGGCAGTTGAACCCTTGTACTAGTATGTGAGAACAAGTGATTGATTAAAGAAACAAGCATACAGCAATATATAGAAGATAAGAAAGCAGTTGTAGAATACAGTTACAGGAACGGTTTATCGAGTCGCACAGCGACTCGATTGCCGCTTCGGTTACCATCCGTGATGTTGTAACGGTCAGTCGCAACCTCCAGTTGCGACCTTTCGAGTCCTTTCGCATTCTTTGTCCGCCCCCTCGTGTAACCTCCGTTGACTCGCGTGCTCCCCTGTAATCTTCCTCGAGTACAGTGTTACACTTCAGAAACGCTTAAGTCCTTGAGATATTTCCAACAAATGCAAAACACGCATGTAGTTTCTGGGCGCCTTACACCATAGCTCCAAACTTCCCTCCAGCATTTATAACCATCGCTCCCTCATCGAGCAACCCTTCTGTTGGGTCGCCTCACCTCACCACCACTCCCCCTGGCCCTACCTCCTCCCCTCGTGCACTCCTCGTGCCACTCCCTGTACCTCCCCTCGTGCCACTCCCTCCCCCTCGCACACTCGTCGTTTGCAGCACCGGATTATTCGAGCCGCTCACCGGCACTCCCCATCCTGGCCACTCGCCCGTGGCCCCTCCACTGCCACCCTCCCTGTCCCTCGCCATTCGCCCCTCCACTTCCTCTTGCTCCTCCTCGTCCTCCTCACCTGCAAGATCAACCACCTTCTCATCCTCATCCTTCTCTGCTGCAACTTCTACCATCTCGGCTACCCCATTCACTCATCTACTTTCTCTTCCTCCTGCTCTTCCTGCTCTTCCTCTTCCTCCTACTCTTACCCCACCTCAACCTCCACTACCTTCTGACCCTTCCCTCCACGCCCCCCTCTCCCCTGTCCCTCTCCCCACACCACCTTCCCTTTCCACTATCATATCATTCTTCCCTCGCCCCCCTCCGCTCCTGCCTAGAGTCTGCCTGAGCCCGCCTCCCAGGGAGCCCAGCCCCACTCCGTCTTGTCTGTGTGCCTCTCCTGGTGCTTGGACCTGCATCCCCCTTCGCTGGACCTTCATTAGTCACTTGGCAGCGGCACCGCGCCTGCTGGATCGTCTCACTGCACCACGTGCGGTGGCCCTGCCTCCCTCTCTTGTCCACTTCACTTGCAGCTCTGGATTGGCCCTGGCGCTCGCAACCACTCTCGCTCTCGCCACTCGCCCCCTCCCCCTCCTCTGCCGCCCTCCCTGTTCCTCTTCCTCCTCCTTCTCTTCTTTCTCTGCTTCCTCTTCCTCTTCCTCCTCCTCGCCTGCAAGATCAACCACCTTCTCATCCTCCTCCTCTGATGCAAGTTCCACCATCTCTGCTACCTCATTCACCTCCTCTACTTCCCTCACTCCCTCTTCCTCCTCCCCTTCCTTCTCTTCCTCTTTCTCCTCTTCCTCCTCCACCTCCACCACCTTCTTCCCCTTCCCTCCACGCTCCCGTCCCCGCCCTCTCCCGCGCGCCCCTTGCCCTGCTGCCCCACCCCTCGCAGCAATTATGTCAGTCTTCCTCCTCGCTCCTCCGCTCCTGCCTGGAGTCTGCCTGAGCCCGCCTCTCGGCGTGCCCACTATGAACCCCACGTGCCGATCACCAGCCCCTCTCGTCCTCCCCCCTCTCAGCGCACTCGCAAGCACGCCCCTCCCACTAGCCCTTGCGCCCCCACCCGCTGCTGCTGCTAACGGAGCAGTTTGATCGGCAGTGGCAACGGCAGGGGACGCAGCCGCAGCAGCAGCAGGAGCCCCTCTCGCTCTGCTCGCCCGTGTGGCTCTTGAAGCACCACGTGCAGCAGCGGGGGGAGTGGCAGCAACCAGCTCAACCACCGCATCCTCCTCCTCCTCCGCATCCTCCTCCTCAGCTGCCCCGGCTCCTGCTGCAGCAGCAGTGGATGCAACGGGTAGTGCAGTGGTTGCTGCTCCCCCCCTTCGCCTTGTTTGTGCCTGTCTCCTGGTGCTTGGACCTGCAACTGCCTTCCCTGCGTCCGCCTTACTAGCAGCTGGCCTACCTCCATTCCCCTTCCCTGCACCCTTCCCTGCACCCTTCCCTGCACCCTTCCCTGCACCCTTCCCTGCACCCTTCTCTACATCCGCCTTCTCTGCAACTGCCTTACCTGATGCTGGTTCCTCTGTACCTCTCCTCGTCCCTGCCGCCCTGCCTCGAGTGCTCCTGGTGCTCGCAACCTCAACCACCTTCATCTTGCCACTATCATCGTCACCACCACCACCACCACCACCACCAGCACGGGAACCAGCAGCAGCAGCAGCAGCAGGGGTTGCAGCTGCAGTGGTAGCAGCAGCAGTAGTCACCACAGCAGACCCACCGGCCCTACCAGCCCCTCGCCTTCTCTTGCCTGCCCCACCGTCTCCCTGCTCCTCCTCTCCCTTACTCGCACCAGCAGCCACCTCAGCTTGTCCTGCACCCCTCTTCCTGCCCCTCCTCGCTCCCCCTGCTGCAGTTGCTGCTGCTGCTGGCTTCTCACTCTCTTCCGCTGCTGCAGCTGCAGTTTCTGCAACTTCTGCCTCTTCCGCTGCTGCAGCTCGCGCTGTTGACCCTGATCCCCCTCGTCCTCTCCCTCTCCCTCTTCCCCCTCTCCCCCTCCCCCCTCCCCCTCCTCGTCCTCCCCTACCACCACTGGGTCCACCAGAGCCCCCCGCTTCCACTTGGTGCGCCAGTTTCACTGCCCACACATCCTTCACCTCGTCCTCTCCCTCCGAATCGTCCAACTCCACTACCTCCACTTGAGCCGCCCCTCTTGCTGTCTCTGCACCTGCTGCTGGCTCTGGTGCTCCTACTGCACCTCGTGCTGCCCCTCTCCCTCTTCCTGTCCCTCTCCCCCCTCTCCCTCTCGTTCCTCTCCCTCCCCGTCCCCCCCTTGCCCCAGCAGGACTCCTAGCATCCACTGCTTCCACGGCCACCACATCTCGCACCTCACTCGCCACCTCCGTGCCTTGCATTCCTCGTACTGCCCTCACTGCTGCCACGTCTCGCACTGCTCCCACTTCCTCCGCTTCTTCTGCCTCGTCCGCCCCGTCAACCTGCACTACTGACACGTGTGCCGCGGCTTCCGTTTCTGCCGTCCTTCTGCTGGCCCTTGTTGCTCTCGTTGCTGCTGCCGCTGCACTTGCTGCTGCCTTCCCTCCCCTCCTGGTTCGAGCCACAACCGCCTTTGACCCCACGTCTGCACCAGCAGCAGCAGCAGTGGGAGGAGGAGAAGTAGCAGCGACAGCAGCTAGGCGTGTGACCCTCCGCCTCTTCCCTGCTGGCGGCTCCTCCGCATCTCCTCCCTTCCCTCGACCCGTGGTCCTTTCCCCCTCCTCCTCCTCCTTCCCCCCCTCCTCGTCTCCTGCCCTGCGCTTTGATCGCAGGGACCTTCCCTCTGCTGGCTCTGGGGCAGCAGCTTTACGTGAGCCCCCCGCCTTCCTCCCCTTGCTCGGTCCTTTCTCAGGTGGTGTCACGGATGCAGTTGCCTTTCCAGGTGACTTCGCAGGTGATTTGGCAGGAGATTTTGCAGGAGATTTGGCAGGGGACTTGGCACGTGGTGCAGCAGTGGAGCCACCAGGTGATTTGGCAGCGAGCCTGCCTCCACGTCCGCGAGTTGATCTGCCAGATGCTTTGGCAGGTGCTTTGGCAGGTGATTTTGCAGGTGACTTGGCAGGTGACTTGGCAGGGGACTTGGCAGGGGACCTGGTAAGGGACCTGGCAGGTGACTTGGCAGGTGACTTGGCTGGGGACTTGGCAGGTGACTTGGCAGGTGACTTGGCTGGGGACTTGGCTAGAATTTCCTTCAGTGACTTGCTGTGTGCAGCTGCTGACACAGCAGCCCCTCTCCCTCCTGCACCTCCAGACGACCTCCTGGGAGTGACTGAGAGCCTGTCGCTCGCCCTCCTAGCGCGCACAGGAGGAGTGACACCAGCACGGGGCGACCGAGCGGCTGATAAGGTGGAGCCCGCTAGAGAGAATCGCGCAGTAGAGGGAGAGGAGGCAGCTCGGCGCCTCTCCTCCAGCGACAGTCGCCTGCTGAGCACTCTGGGCTTCGCCACTGCTGTCAGCGCCCTGCGGGCTGATGGCTGAGCGGCGGGCGTGCCGCCGGAAAGTGAGGTCTGACAGGGAAGGGCGGAAAAGGGAAGGGAACAAAAGGAAGGGAAGAAAAAGGCAGAAAAGGGAGGGAAGAAAAGGCAGTCTAGTGAGAAGCCTGGGCTTGGGCCCGCTGGGAAAGAGGCGTCTGGGGGACTGTGGGACATTCGAGGGGAAAAAAGGGAAGGGGGGGGAGAGCGGGGGAAGAGCGGCGGGGGGAAGAGATGAGCATGATGCAGAGGTGTGGGAGGAGGGACGAAAGAGGGCATGATGCTTGGGCGCTATGATCCAGGCAGGGAGAAGCAGTGCTCCTGCCTAGTGGGTGCAATGCGCAATAACGCCACGCCCACCTTCACAGCAAAACATGCAGTGCAGCATAACCACTCACTTTCACTGGCGTTGCTGCCCTCCCTGCTTTAGCCGGTGTCCTTGCTTTAGCCGGTGTCACTGCTTTAGCTGGTGGCCCTGCTTTTGACGGCGTCACTGCTTTAGCTGGCGTTCTCTGCCCCCCAAGCTGCAGCCTCACTGGCCTCATCCCCACTCCCTCGGACAGTCGTCTCGCCATGGTCTTGCTCTTTCTCCTGCCCACTCCCGTTGCTGCCCGCCCCACACCCCCGGCTGCCCGCCCCATGGCCCCTACCCCCCCTGTCGCCCCTCTGCCGCCCCGTTTGACTGGAGTCACCCATTTCACCGGGGCTGCTTTCCTGCCTGCTCCTGCCGCCCGCCTGCCTGGAGTCTTCATTTTGGCTGCTGTCTTCATTTTGGCTGGAGTTTTCATTTTGGCTGGAGTTTTCATTTTGCCTGGAGTTTTCATTTTGCCTGGAGTCTTCATTTTGGCTGGAGTTTTCATTTTGCCTGGAGTTTTCATTTTGCCTGGAGTCTTCATTTTGGCTAGAGTCTTCATCTTGCCTGGAGTCTTCATTTTGGCTGGAGTAGCAGCCTTGCCTGCACCCCCCCTCAATGTGCTTCCCCTTGTACTGCTGACTCCCACTGAGTCTCTCCCAAGGGAGGGTCTCTTAGCGGCACTGCCCCCCTCGGCTGCTGCCTCGGCCTGTCTCTTGCTAGGCGTTAGCGGGCTTTTCGCACTGCCAGGACTGCGACTAGGACTCTTAGCAGGGCTCTTGGCAGGGCTCTTGGCAGGGCTCTTGGCAGGGCTCTTGGCAGGGCTCTTAGCAGGGCTCTTGGCAGGGCTCTTAGCAGGGCTCTTAGCAGGGCTCTTGGCAGGGCTCTTAGCAGGGCTCTTGGCAGGGCTCTTAGCAGGGCTCTTGGCAGGGCTCTTAGCAGGGCTCTTGGCAGGTCTCTTGGCAGGGCTCTTAGCAGGGCTCTTGGCAGGGCTCTTAGCAGGAGTTGGGGATTTCGAAGGGCCCGTAGCAGCAGAAGACTTGGCTGCAGGAGTGACCACCCTCGTGCGGCTGCGAGGAGCAGGGCTCTTGGCCACAGCAGTCTTGTACCTGCGGCTTCTGGGCTTTGGGCCAGCAGAGGCAGCTTGTCTGGCGGGCACCGCCTGCTGGGCTGCTGCCTTGGCTGCAGTCAGTGCCTTACTCGCAGTGACGGGCGACGCTGCTGCAGTGGCAGCGAGGGGTGACGCTACCCCAGTGGCAGTGAGGGATGACGCTGCTGCAGAGGCAGTGAGGGATGGCGCTGCTGCAGTGGCAGCGAGGGATGACGCTGCTGCAGAGGCAGTGAGGGGCGACGCTGCTGCTCCTGTCAGCACCTGACTGGGCGTGGCAGGCAAGACACCGCCTTCCCCTGCTACTGCCCGCCCCTCGACATCTCCCACTGCTGCCGCGCCAGCCTGCTCTGCCTGCTCCTGTGCCTCCGCCTTGCCCAAGCTAACCCCCTCACCTCCACCCCCCGCCCCTTCTCCGCCTTCCCCTGCCCCCTCTCCGCCTCCCCCTGCCCCCTCTCCGCCTCCCCCCGCCACCTCTCCACCTCCCCCCCCCCCCCCTCTGCCTCCCCCTGCCCCCTCTCCCCCCCCCCTGCCATCGCCCCTATGTCCTCCACAAACACGGGCTCCTCCACCTCGCTGAAGAACGCCTGCCGCTTCTGGTCGGGCCTGTGGGGTACGTAGAGAGGGGTCGGACGAGCAAACAGTGACAAGCAGGACTGAAGAATGCCCGGCGCTTCAGGTCAGGCCGCCTGAGGAACAGGCAGAGGGGAGAATAACGATCGCAGGCAAGAGCAATGAATGAATGACTCCCCCACTGCACTGAAGCTCTTGATCCAGCACCTTCCTCGTGCCATCCCCACCCCATCCCGACCACCTCTCCCTCAACCCTGCACCCATCTCACCAGTTACCCACTTGAGCAGCAACAGCAGCAGCAGCCCTCTCCTCCCCCTCCCTCACCAGCAGCGCCAGCACCTCCTCTTCCTCCCCGTTCCTTTCCCTTCATTCTCGCACTGCTCCTTGTACTACCCCTCCCATCCCCATCCCATCCCCATCCCATCCCATCCCTTCGCATCCCACCCCATCCCATCCCCGCACTCACCAGTTATCCACTTCTGCAGCAGCGGCCGTCTCCTCCCCCTCCCCCACCAGCAGCGTCATCACCTCGCCTTCCTCCAAATCCTCCAGATCCCCGTCCTCGTACCGAACCTTGTACCACCCCTCCTCCCGGTCAAACTGAAACACCCGACCCAGGAACACCACGTCGCCGAACCTCTTCCGAACTAGCTTGCCCAGGTACGGCACGGCAGGAGGAACGAGAGGAGTGGGAGCAGGGGGAGGAGTTGGGAGGGCAGCATCGTTCAACGGGCTTGCAGCGGGAGGGGGAGAATGGGGAGAAGCAGGAATGGAGGGAGAAAGAGCAGCGGGAAGCGGGGGAGTGGGAGCAGCGGAAGGCGGGGGAGTATGAGCAGCGGGAGGAGGGGGAGTGGGAGCAGCAGCAGGAGTCGGGAGGGGAGCGTCAGCAAGGGGGCTGGCAGGAGTTGCGAAGAGGGCTGCTACAGGAGTGCCAGAGGGGGTTGTAGCAGGGGTGCTACGAGCGCCAGCCGGGGTATTAAGGCGGCCTGTAGCAGGGGTACCAGGGACGGTTGTGGCAACACCGCCAGCAGGGGTTGCAGCAGGGGTTCCACTAGCGGTTGTGGCAGGGGTGCCAGGGGAGGTTGTACCCGGAGTATCAGCAGGAGTGCTGACGGCTGCAGCAGGAGTGCTGACGGCTGTGGCAGGAGTGCTGACGGCAGTGGCAAGAGTGCTGACGGCACTAGCAGGAGTACTGACGGCCGTAGCAGGAGTGCTGACGGACGTAGCAGGAATGCTGACGGCCGTAGCAGGAGTACTGACGGCCGTAGCAGGAGTGCTGACGGCCGTAGCAGGAGTAGCACGGGTCCCAGGTGTCGGGACATCCGGCGTGCGAAACATGGGAGACGCACGACTCCCAGGAGTAGCAGCCGCAGCCGTCTCCCCTGGGGTTCCTTCGGCGTCGCCCTCGCTTCCACCCGCCCTCACCGCAGGCTGTGACTCTTCGCCTGCCGCGCCACCTTTCTTCTCCGCTCCGATATTCTCCACCGTCTTCCCGCCCCTCTCCTCGCCCCGATCCATACCTTGCTGCTCCTCGTCTCCGTTCTCTGCAGCTGCTGCCGTCCCCGTTATGGCATTCTCCGATAAGTAAGCTTCTCCAGCATTCGGTGATCTAAAAGTTACATCAGGAGCAGGCAAATCGGGTGCACGAGCAGCATCGCCAGTTATGCCAGCGTCAGCACCGTCAGATGTGTCCCAGGGATTAACTCGGTCAGAAGGATTAGCAGCGAAGGCGGTACTACCGCCATTAGCTAGAGTATAAATGTTAAGTGCGTCACCGTGATTAGCCACGTCAGTTGTATTACCCGCACTGCCACCATTTCCTGTCACTAGTGGAGGATCGGTCCACGTGGCACCGGCTCCTAGCATATCGTCGGAAAAAGTAGGGGTGCCGAACACATCCTCAGTGGGTAACTCCATACCCTGGGTCTGTGCCAGACCGCCAGGAATTATTTCCGGAAAATCAGCTGCTTTGGAAAATGAGTCTAAGCTCTGAAAATAAGCGTCCTGATTTCCTGTCCCGTCCGCGTTCTCAAAACCGCCTTCCATGATAATATTTTCAGTTTCGATATGAGAATACCCGAGTACAGAATGGTAAACATTCAGATTAGATCTCGGAGCATTTATTTTTTTAGCGGTAGGAAGAACTCCCAGATAAATGCTGCTCTACGATCAAATATAACTCCGAAGGGAGCACAGCTTGAACGTTCCAAGACTACCTAAAGGAGAAATCGCACTCGGCCAAGGAGTAGCAGGGAGTCATGCGAGCCTAGTCTAGGGACGTAGCTTTCCAGGGAAAATACTCTTATGGAACTGGTCATTAGGAAAAGGGGCTCTCTCTAGGAATCAGTGGAGATAGCTCAAGCAAGAAGCCCCAGCCCAATTTGGTTGAGGGTTTGTTCCTCGGGAATTGATCTTGGCATTCACCGAACCAAGCTAGCGAGCCTGGGGGGATTCCCAAACAGCTGTCACGAAGGAATCGAACAGCTCTCCGTAGTTCGCGTTGTTATCGAACGAACAGGGAAAGGTGCAGCGCTGCCAGGTGCCGAACCTAACTGCTCGTTACAATTTGCCGAGCCTTTGTGCGAACAAGACCTACAAACCCCCAACGTAGCCAGGCGGGGGAACTTCCAAGCCGTGGAGACATATCCGCTAAAATACGCTTCGACAAAATATACTGGTTACTTCTGAACGTCGTCGCATACAAACTACGTTTGGGGATTCCAAATCCAATTCTAGAATTCCACAGCCAAACCTAAGCTATCTCAGCGTCTCAACTTCCTGCCTAGGTCACGCTTTCCTCCGTCGCCGCTCTACTTTCGCTACCACTTGGCACGGATGCAGCTCGCGAGGGCGCTAACCGCCACGTGTCGCAATGCGGTGAGGCAGCGCGGGACCGTGGTGGTAGCACAGGGCGTGCCGGCGGCGGTGCAGCAGCGGCATCAGAGCGGCCTCGCCGACTTCTTCGAGCAGGACCGCACCGCCGACGCGCCCGTCACCACCGGTAGGGCTACTCCGCCGCTAAGGAACGCTAGGGCTTGCTGTGTCTCTAACGACCGCTAGGGCTTGCTGTGCCTCTAACGAACGGTAGGGATTTCTGCGCGTGGCGCGGCGACTGGCAGGATCTGTTGGGCGCGCGACGGATCACAGACGGCTTCACGTGCGACTAGTTTTAGGGTCTGTGAGCCGTGCGACGACAGGTAGGGCCCGGTCGCCGTCGTCCGTATGCGACCTGCGCTTTCGCCGCACCATACCCTCCCTTCCCCCACCCACCCCACAAACCAGGCAGGGGGTGACAGGCGCGGGAGCTGCGGCACAAGTCATTTGAATGGGATTTCCGTTTCACGGGCTGCCGTACATGCTGCTCAAGCAGAGGAATCCCCGACCCCACCTCCTCCCGTCACCCTATCCCTTTCCCACTCCCCCGTTTCTTCCTCTCACACTCACCAGGGCGCGCGTGGCAGGCGTGGGAGCTGCGGCACAAGTCGTTTGAGGATATGCACGCGCTGTGGTACGCGCTGCTCAAGGAGAGAAACTCCGCATTCTTCCCCTCCTTCCCTCTCCCCCCTTCCCTCCACACCCCCCCCTCCCCATCGCACTCCACTCCCCTGCCCCTCACGCGCACCCTCCCCCATGGTCAGGGCGCGGGTGGCAGGCGTGGGAGCTGCGGCACAAGTCGTTCGAGGACCTGCACGCGCTGTGGTACGTGCTGCTCAAGGAGAAGAACCTGCTCTACTCGCAGAAGCAGATGCTGCAGTCGCAGGGCCGCCGCATGGTGCAGCCGCACCGCATCCGCCTCGTGAGTCCTCACATCTCCTTTCTCCTCCACCACCCCTTGCCAGTTTCGTTCCCTTTCCCTGGCAGCTCCCTCTCTACCCTCGTGACTTTTGAGTCGACTCAAAAGTCACCTTTCCCTGGCAGTTCCCTCTCTACCCTCCCCCTCTTCCCCTCTCCCCCCGACCCTCCTTCCCCGCTCCTGGGTAAGTTCTCTCTCCTGCCTGAATTCTATCGAGTCCCTTTTCTGGTTATGCCTGCGTCTCATCTTTCGCCGCTCTCCCCTTCCCGTCTATGGTTAGCTTCCCCACTCATGCCGATAATATTTTTGCAGCGTTTGAAAGCCTTATAGATTCGTTAGACCTGTTAGATTTCTATTTGCCGATTTTGTCGTATTAATTTCCTCTTCCACTCCTTGCGTCCCATGTGCCGTGCCCATTCTGCTTGAGCTTGTGTGTGGCAGGTGAAGGCATCAATGTGCAGAATAAAGCAGGTGCTAACGGAAAGAGCACTGGCTGTAGAGGATCCTGATAAGAGATGGTTCTATAAGAAGATTATCAACGACATGTAAACTGCATGCAGAGTGAAAGATAATGCTGTACGGGTACTTAGTGTTGGGGCCTAGAGAAACATAAATTTATAGCCAGAGGGAGACTAAACGTATGATATAATCCACTATTCTGAATACTGAAATTAGTAATTGCCTGTTACGCGCTTCTCAGTATCGGGAACCTTTCGACCCCCATTCCACCTTCACCCAGCGCCATTCTCGCTACATATTATTTCGATCGCGCTGATCTTCTGGCTACAACAGGGCCGAGACCAATCCGACGGCTCCCGATCAAATCGATCGCGTTCCTGCACGTGTCCCCCATGTCTGCCCGCTTCTCCCGCGCCCTTCTTCTCCCGCGCCCTTCTTCTCCCGCGCCCTTCTTCTTTCGCGCCTGGCTGGACGTGGGAGCAACTCAGCGCCATCAGCGCTTTCCTGATTTCGACGATGCTTCCGAATTCGTCGTCATAGCGGTCGACGCTTCGCCGCTACAGTAATCGGTTACCGAGCACCCTCACCCTCCGCGCACTCCCCCCCTCTCCCGATTTTCCCCCGCTGTCGCTCCCCGCTAACCTGCTTTCCCCCCCTCCTTCCGCACAAGGGGAGGCCGAGCCCGCCCCCCCGCCCCTGTACCCCTCCCCATCCGCCTCTTCCGCTCACGGGGAGCGGGGAGATGGCGGGGCAACGTCCGCCGAGCCTCCGCCTGCGCGCGTACTACGGGATCGACTTCCCGGGGAAGGTGGCGGCGCTGGTGACGCAGGCGCTGCTCTCCTTCTCCGCCGCAGCGACCCTCTTCAGCCGATACGCCGCTGCCGTCGCGCTCGTTAGACGGCTATGGCCGCTGCTGCCCGCCCAGGTACGGCCCGAGCCACTCAGGTACGGCCCGAGCCACTTGGGTACGGCGCACGGCCGGGCATGGATGCTAGGATGAGCACCTAATTTCGTTATTCAAGTCACCTCACCTGCCGCTCGCCCCCTCCCCTTCCTTCCTCCGCTCCTCCCCCCCCTCAGCTCGCCAGCTTTCTCGTGGGCTTCACTGCGGCTTTCGCCCTCCTCCCTCCCCCCCCTACGCTCTCACTCCCTCAGCCAACCTCCGCGCCTCGTTTCCCGTTTCAGAGCTCTCCGCTTCGACTCACCAACCATTGCCTCCCTTCTCTCCTCCCCGCTCTCCTTCCCCCCCCCCCCCAACCCCGCAGATAGCAAGCTTCCTGGTGGGCTTCACGGCTTCCTTCGCCCTCCTCCTCTGCCTCGCCTACTCGCTCACTCTCTCTGCCAACCTCCGCACCTCGCTCCTCCTCCGCCCGCGCATGGCCCGCCACATGCTCTCCCTCGTCCCCGCCTGGCAACCGGTCCGCACCGCACTGGACCTGGGCAGCGGCAGGGGCGTGCTGCTGGCGAGCGTGGGGCTACAGCTTCAGGAGTTGGGGGGGGTGGGGAGGGCCATTGGGTTCGATAGCTGGGATACGAAGGGCGGTGGGGGTGGGGTTCGTGGTGGTGGTAGAAAGGGCAGCAGAATAGAAATGGAACGGAATAGACGATTCGAAGGTGCTGCTGCTGCTGCTGATGATGCTGCTGATGCTAATGCTGCTGGTGATGGTGGGGAAAATGGGACTGCTGATGCTGGTGGTAGTGGCAGTAGTGGAAAGTCCTTGCGGCAAAGAAGGGCGGATAAGGGCAGGGCAGGCCAACCAGCCAGGAGAGCAGCAGCAGCAGCAGCAGGAGCAGCAGCAGGAGCAGGAGCAGGAGCAGGAGGCGCATCCCCCCCTGTGCAAGGTCAAGCACCTGTTCCCTCAACCGGCCTGGCAGCCGTGTCAGCGCCAGCAGTGGGCAGCATGGCGGGGGCGCTGAGAGCAGCAGCGAGGGAGGGCGTGGGGGCGCTGGTGACGTGCAAGACGGGCGCCTTCGACCGCCTGCCCTTCCCCGACGCCTACTTTGATGTCGTTGTCTCCGCCCTCCGCCTGCATGCCATTGCTTCGGTATGCTCCTCCCTGCCGTCGCCCCGTCTCATGGTACCCCTCTGACCGCCCGCCTTTTCCTGCCTTTTCCTGCCTTTTCCTGCCTTTTCCTGCCGCATCGTCTGCATGCACACGACGACGTCGGATGAATGGCTGTGCTTTGGTAGATCGCACGGCCTCTCTCCATCTCATGACATGCCTTTCACGTCTCCGCCCTCCGCCCTCCGCCCGCCATGCACTTGAGCAGACATGTCGTGGTTGCTGCCTCCACCATGCCCTCCCTGCCGCCATCCCCCACTGCAGGCACCAGAGGGCACGGACCCCACAGTGTGGAGAGGCAGGGGCACAAGGTGCTTGGCAGCCCAACTGGAGTGGTGCAGCCAGGAGGGCGAGTGATGAGTTGGGGTCATCCCATCCCTCCCCCCTTCCCTCCCCTCTCTCTGCCCGTCTCTTTCCTCTCACTGCAGGCACCAGAGGGCACGGACCCCACAGCAGCGGAGAGGGAGCGGCTTCTAGAGTTGGCTAGAGCGCTCAAGCCGGGAGGGCGGGTGGTGATATGGGACGTGCTGCACGTGGCCTCCTATGCAGAGTGCCTCAGGTCCCTTCCCTTCATCTTTATCTGTGTCCCCCCACGGCAGGTACTGGACGACACGGATCCCTCAGCAGCAGAGAGGCAGCGCCACAAGGTGCTTCTAGAGGTGGCTAGAGTGCTCAAGCCGGGAGGCCGGGTGGTGATATGGGACGTGCTGCACGTGGCCTCCTATGCGGAGTGCCTCAGGTCCCTGGGATGGAAGCATGTGGTTGTGACCCCTGGGCCGAATGCCTTCATGCTGCCAACACACGTTCTCTCTTCTCGGAAACCTTCTAAGTGACTCTCTACTGTACTGGTCAAAAGCACGTGGAAGAGGATCTCATTACGTCAAGCTCCGAGTGTACGTAAACATTTCAAACATTCGTTATAAGCAGAAGAGATCGGCTGTAAGCACATACACTACAGGGAACTGGGAAAGGAGGGGGCATACTGGACAAGCATCGAATGGACGGGTAGAGCAAGAAGGCAGCAAGGTCGCAACATGGGAGGGGGCAGGCCGCAGGGCCGTCAAAACGGTTAACCAGTGAAGAGATGGCTAACAGGCGGAGCTAAGGTGTGCGTGGCACAGAGCGTATTTTTGAGGCGCCTCAAAAATAGACGAGCGTTTTTGCCTTGATGAAATGTAACACAGCAAGCTCAGCTCACTCTTGCGTGCCTTGAAAAAACGCTGCACTGCTGCAGTTCAGCATGCAGGGCATGTGTACGCAGTGCTGCTGCTGCTGCACACCCACCCACCCCCAGCACCACCTGAAGCCCCCCCCCCCACGAGCACGGCCAGCCCAGGCGAGTGAGCCACTTCCCATACGCGTGCGACAGGTTGAACCAGCTCTCCTCCTTGCCATCCCCCCCACCCCACCGCTCCCCACCCCTCAGTGCTACAGTGCTACTGTGTTGCAGTGCTGCAGTGAATGCAGTGCATGCAGTGCAGACCCAACTCCAGCCCCACTCCACCTGAAGACGGCCCTTAGCACGGCCTGCCAAGCCGTGTGAGCCACTTCCTATACGCGTGCGACAGGTTGAACCAGCTCTCCTCCCTACCATCTCCCCCACCGCTCCCTACACCTCCTCCTCTCCCTCCCCCCGCTCCCTCCGCACTCCCCACCTCGGGAATCGCCAGCTGCGGGGGGGCGGGGCGGGAGGAAAAGAGCGAAGCACGCGCAGCGGCAGCAGCGGCAGCAATAGGGGAGGGCAGCGGGGGGAGGGAGTGGGGCACGGCGCCAGCGTGTTTGGTCCAGAAGGCGATCTGGTACCAGAGGGTGTAGGTGTTGAGCTGCTCGTGGGCCGGCAGAGTGAGCACCAGCTCATTGAATCCGGACACCAGTGCCGCGCGCTCCTCAGCCGTCAGATCGAACCCCAGGAGTTGGTACCGCTGCGGTTGCGGCTGCTGCTGTTGGGAGGTGGGGTTGGGCGTGGAGGTGAGATTAGGCTGGGCCGGGGTAAGTGACGAAGGTCCGTTGCCGCTGCTCCCACTTCTGCTGCTGCTGCTGCTGCTACAACCACCAGCAGTGGAGCATATTTCCAGCAGCACGGGCAGCCACAGCCGCACGAACGACACGCGCAGCTGCGGATTCGCTACAAGCCGCTTCGATAGCATGGCAGACATGGTCCCCACGAGCGCTGACTTCACCACATAGAGCGACCCCGGCCACAGCACTCCCCTCGACACCGCTGCTCCTCCCCCCACCCCTCCCACTCCACTCCCCCCTCCGCTCCCCCCTCCGCTTCCCCCTGCTTGCCCTTTCCCTGGCGAAGCAACACTGTCCACCCCCCCATCGTCCCCCTCCTCCGCCCCCCCCTCCGCACTCCCCTCATCCTCGTTAACAGTCTCCAGCCCCTGGGTCGAGAAGCTGAAGCTCTTAGCGAATCCCTGACCCGCAGCCTGGGCTGGCAACCCCTCCGCCTCTGCAGGCTCGGGTCCCCGACCCTGCTCCCGAGCCTGTCTTTGCGTCAGTGAGCTGCTGTGCCGAACCTGGGAGACGAACTCGTTATCAGTGGCGAGCCACTTGAACACTTCATCCGCCATAGAGAACTCCAACATAAGCCCTACGAGCCACGTCAGCGCGCCCTGCGGCCCGTACACCATCACCAGCATGCTCTCGTCCTCCTCGCTCAACCCCCCCGGCCCCGCGCCCCCCCCCGCACTCTCTTCCCCCCGCGGGCGCGGGGACGGCGCGGGAACGTCATGGTGCGCGGGCGCGGAGGCTTCCCCGCGCGCGCCCCTGCCGTCGCTCCCTGCGGGGGAAGTGGCGGGGAGCGGCAGCGGAGCCTCCTTGGGGGTGCGCGGGGACGGGCCCGGCGCTCCCCCTCCCCCTCCCCCCATGGCGGCAGCGGCGGCGCGCGTGCAGGACGAGTTGCGGCGCTTGAGCTCGCGCTGCTCGGACCACAGGCACTGCAGCAGGTCCACGAACGTCTCTCTAAGAACCGCCTTCTTAGTCTTAAGGCTAAGAGTCGGCTCGTGCCGGTTCCGCAGAATAGCGCTCGCCGCCTCCCGGCACTCCATCGTCCCCGGGGCGACCTCCGCCGCCTTTCCCCCGCCCCTCCCCGCCGCCGCTGCTGCCAACCTCCCCCCGGGATCTTCCCCTTCCAGCTTCCCAGCGCCGCCGCCCTGGCGCGTGTCGTGAAACGCGACGGCGCGGATCAAGAGGATGCGGAGCGCGTCCGAGATGCTCTCCTCGTCCCACGTGCGCACGGGCAGGCGGTCCAGGATCGGGCGCGCGTCCTGCAGATGCTCGAGCTGCGACACCAGCCGTAGGATCTCCTCGAGCTCGTCGTCGTTCCACGGCACAGATTCGAGGTAGTCGACGCACGCGCTCGTGCACATGTGGAACTGAAGTTCGGAGGAGATTACTAGGGTTTCGAGCACGCGCCACACGGACCCCAGGCATTGGATCTCGTCCGGAAGTTCCTCCTCTTCGAGGTAGAACATGCGGAATGTTGACACGTAAGCGTCGGGGTCTGCCACGTGGCCGCTCGCCTGGATCGTGAAGGTGGTCCCCGCGGCGTCGTGCGAGATCGTCGCGCCCTGGATCGGGTCGCGCACGGCGCGCTTCGCCAGCGCGTTGAAGAAGTAGTCGCTCTGCTCGCGAAGCACGGAGGTGTGCAGATTAAGTACGGCGTGCAGCTCCCCCTTACGATTCAAGATCTCGATATGGATGTCGCTAGTAGGCTCGTCGTTAAATATGGGGGCAGTGGAGGTGGAGGAGGAGGAGGAGAGGGCAGTGGGGAGCGGGGGAGCTACCCCTCCCGCTCCCCCGACCCCTCCGCCGCCTGCGGCGGCGCCCGCGTTGACGCGGTACGGCGGCATGCTCCGCGAGTGCGCGAGGAACTTCGCCGCCGCGTCGGGCGGCTTCGACGGCGACCGCGGCGGCTGCGATTGGCCGTAGAAGTTCTTAAACATCGCGCCTGGCTAGTTGTGACTCGGGGAAGTTTAGGAAACGCGAATAATGGGTTCCTGAAAAGTTACGGAAACGGCTAACGAGGAAGCCGTGTTATAGGCTTATTAACGTCCGGTCTCAGACGAGCATATTATTGGCGAAAGAACGGCAGCGATGGAGCACGCTAGGTCGTTGGATTAACGAGGAATTAATCAGGGTTGCGCTAACCACGCTGACATTGGCGAGGGTCGCAGAGAGGCACGAAAGGGCTACGCGTGGGCTTTTTGAGTCAACTCGGAGATACTAAATTAGGCCACGGACAGGCCCGAAAGCGCTACGGACCTGCGACAGAGGTTAGCGAGTACGACGCGAGCCAAGAACCTGGAGGAAACTGGAAGAAACTAGTGATAACTACGAGTGGCAAAACTGCATGCAGAAAAATAAGTTGGTGGTTGGGGAGGGGGCGCTTGTTTATAACTTGCCTGGCTAAGTCCGCCATGGCTGAAGGCTGGCCTGGCCTGGTGTGTCCTTGTGTGGTGAGTTTGGATGGCTGTAGGCGACGACTTACTTGTCTTACCGAAATCAGGTTACGACTGCTTGCGAAGGGGGAAGCCGGGAAGGAAGTTGAAAGAGGAAGACTGGCTGCAACTGTCTGGTTCCTTGAACCCGTTATTCGATTAGTGGGAAATCAACATATTAAGTTCTACAGATTACGCAAATCATACAAATCGTTGTTTAGTCCCCTGCATCTAGCAGGTTGTAGGGACTCTAGGAGGGTCACACTCTACTTGCGGAAGGGTTGCACGGCCAGCACAGAGCGCACTGAGTGCTTCCCATCACTCCAAACAAGGCTCCCAAAAGCAAATTTAACGGATTGTTTAGCCACTTTCAGGGTGACTTGGTATGTAACCTTGGCTCCTGGCTGAATCGTGAAGGACGAGGGCGACACCGTTACAGTCACGCCTGTGGGCGGAGAGACCTTTGCCGTGTATGTGCTGGCTGATTTGGCGACATTTGTAACCGTCCGTTTTACGACTGTCAATCCTCGCAGGTTGCTGACAGCAATATTCGGCAGGTTCAAATCATACCTGAAGTCATCGGGAGGAGGAAGGCACAGACGGAGGGGAGTGGTGAGGCATGGAGGGAGGGGGAGAGGCGACAGGGAGAGGGGGGTTAGGGGAGTGGGTTGAACAACTTGAGCTACAAGCAATGGTAGAGGGGGAGGATAAATAGAGTAGCTTACGGGTGAGCAAGAGGCGTCCTCTTCTCCTTGGGAACTGTCCAATACGCTGCCGTCGTTGCTACATCCGCCTTATCCACCGCTATCAAAAACTGTACATTCTCTAGCACTGTAGAGTCGTACACGAGCCCAGGGTCCAGGGATCTATATGGATCCACGTGGCCTGCGCCGTAGTCAAAGGGGTCAGCCGCCCGCTTCTGGCCTGCTGAGTACATGGGCTTGTTCTGGTTGTTGAGGGTGTACGCCGTGGTCATGAGCGCGGATTTCAGGGCAAAGGGTGACCACGAGGGGTATTTCCCCTTGATTATTGCGGCGAGTCCGGAGATGTGCGGGCATGACATGGACGTGCCGCTGATCATGATGTGCGCCATGGCAGCTGGGGGCACCACGCCTGAAGGCACAGGGCAGCCCATGGCATGGGGAAGGGAAGGGGAGAGGAGTGGGTGGGAGGTAGGGGCGTTTGCGGGCACGTCCATGACATGGACGTGCCGCTGATCGTGATGTGCGCCATGGCAGCTGACTGCACCATGCCTGGGGGGGGAGGGGAAGGGGAGGGGGAAGGGGAATGGGGGGGAGATGCGGGTGTAGGGGTAAGGGGAAGGGGAAAGAAGGGGAGGAAAGGCCGGGTAGAGTTGCATTTAAACTGGAAGTATGTGGGCATGACATGAGCATGTGGCTGAACACGACACAGCCCCGGCACCGATACCCGGCTTCAACACATCATTGTAGCCAAACGAGTACTCACTCATGCCATGCTCCCATGCCGCGCTCCCACCCCTTTCCCACCTGAGGCGATGCCATATGGCTCCTGGAAGGGCGACTGCGTCCACCCCGCCCACACCTCCAGCCCCGGCGCGGTGATGTCGGGCTTTAAGACATCGTTGTAGCCAAACGAGTACTTGCCGCCGAACCGCGCGTCGGCGTCGGGGTCGACGTTGGGGCCCGAGGAGGAGAAGGGGGCCACAGTGGGCGCTGCCATGGACTTGACGTACGACGCAGAGATGGTGGCGGTGATGCTGAAAGGGTGGGTGGGGTTGGGTTGGGGGACGGGGGTTGGGTTTTGGGCGTTGGGTCTATGTGGCATGCGGGGATGGGGTGCAGCACGGCCACCACGGCGTGGTGACCACTCGGTCAGTCCGAACTTTATTAAGTATGATCACATCCGCAGCACCGGCCTTCTCTCTCGACTCACCCTGAGGAGGAGTTTCTGAGAAGATTCACGACCCTAATGCCGGTGGAGCGGTCCATGTGGCACGCGGGGATGGGGTGCAGCATGGCCACCACTCTGTCCGCCTGGTCGTTGTTGTAAATGATCACCCCGGCCGCCCCCGCCTTCTTGGCCGTGATGCTCATGGGCAGCAGGTCCTCCGTGCTCCACCCACCCTCTGTGGACACGCGCCGGCACACCACGACCTTGCCGCTCGCCTTGGCTGAGTCCAGCGTGCCCGGTGCACAGATGCCCGCCTGAAGGGGGAGGGGCGGGGGAGGGGGCATTAGCACCTCTGCCCGGCTGAAGTTGGCAACCTTCGGCACACCATGCTCTTGCCAGTGACCTTGGCTGAGTCCAGCGTGCCCGGTGCACAGATGCCCGCCTGGGGGAACGGGGAGATGGAGGGAGGCAGGGAGGAGCAGATGGGCAGGGAGGGGGGAGCGGGGGCAGTCAGGGGCCCCACTCCACCCACCCCACTCCACCCACCTCACGTGGACAATGGAACGAGACAGCACGATCTTGCTGCTCGCCCCCTCACGTGCTCTCACTCGCACTCACTGTCACTTTAACTCACTCCCACCCACTCCCTCACTCACTCTTTCACTCCCTCACTCACTCCCTCACTCACTCACTCACTACCTCACTCACTCACTCATTCACTCACCATCCAGGCGTCCCCCCCCACCTTGACCGCATTCCTCCCCTGGATCAGCTCCTCCTCTTCTCCCCCCCCCCCCCACCCCCATCAGCGATCTCCCTTAATGCATGCCCCCCTTGAGTCGTGCAGTCATGCATCACTCTTGCAGCCATTGGTCACGCATCAGTCACGCATCAGTCATGCAGTTGTGCCCATGCGAGCTGGCTCTGCACCAGCTCTCACCATGAGCGCGTTTCTCCCTGCCTTGACGCTATCCTTCCCCAATCCCCGCGCCCACCAGCGACCGCCCTGAGAACTTCTGCCCCTTGATGGTCACATCAGTCATGTAGTTGCGCCCGTGCGAGCTGGCTGCGCTCTTGCCACCCTACTCGCTCACCCATCTCCCCACTTCCTCACCCATCCCCCCACTTCCTCACCCATCCCCCCACTTCCTCACCCATCCCCCCACTTCCTCACCCATCCCCCCACTCCCTCTCACTGACTTCCTCTTCACTCACACTCACCATGAACGCGCTCCCCCCCGCTTTAACGGCATCCTTCCCCAGGATGAGCTCCCCTGCTCCCCCGCCCACAAGCGACCGCCCCGAGAACTTCTGCCCCTTGATGGTGACGTCTGTCATATAGTTGCGCCCGTGCGAGCTGGCGGCCACTGTGATGGTCCACGGCGAGGGGTGGCCTATGCTGCGGAAGAAGGAGCTGCCCACCACTGGCGGGCCACTGTTGCCCGCACTCAATGACGCCAGCACACCGGCCTGTAGCGCGCCATTGGGTGGGGGAGGAGGGGTAGAGAGAAGAAGAGAATCTCAAGAGCTGGCCACCACAGTGATGGACCATGGCGCCGGGCGGCGGATGCTCCGGAAGTAGGTGCCAGTAGGACGAGTGGTATGCACTGTCACTATCCCCGCCACCACTCGTCGCAACTACACTGCCTCAGGGCCCACACCACACCCCCTGGCGGCATAGAGGCACATGAATTCACGAAGAGAGGCGCCTGTGTGCTGAGTGAGAGGCTGATGACGTCAACGCCAACAGTCATTGTAGGCTGTAGCTGCACTGGCGTGTTGGCGTTGCACTGCTATGTATGAAACATTGAGTGTTGGCGTGAGTCTGCCTATAGCAGTGCAAGCACATGATGTCTGTAGTCAAGCTCACTCTTGCAGCATTGAGGTAGACGATCTCGTCGTCGTCGAAGAACATGGGCGCCTGCCTCCTGAGCGACACGCTTATGATGTCAACGCCGTCCGCCACCGCCGCATCCACCGCCTTGAGCACAATCAAGGCGTCACAGTCAGAATAGCCGCACTGCTATGCGTATGGCCCACTCACCCTGGCAGCATTTAGGTAGACGATCTCATCGTCGTCGAAGAACATGGGCGCCTGTCTGCCCAGCGACACGCTGATGATGTCAACGCCATCCGCCACTGCCGTGTCCACCGCCTTGAGCACATCCGACCCGTCGCAGTTGTCACGGCCGTTCTCCTCCGTCGCCCAGAAGACCTGAGCCGGGTTGTGGGGTAAGTGGGGGGGAAGAGTGTGCAAGGGGGGTTGGGGAGGGAACAGGAGACAGAGGAGGCATGGGTTGCCTTGAGCACGTCCGACCCGTCGCAGTTGTCGCGGCCGTTCTCCTCCGTCACCCAAGACACCTTCACAGGTTGGGCGTCAGTAGAGTCGCAGAAGGCGAAGCGGGAGGAGGGAAGGATTGCAGGAGCGAGGAAAGAAGAGGCTGAATTGAGCACAGCAACCCGTCGCAGATGTCCCTGCCGCTTTCCCCGTCGGCCAAAACAACTTCACCTGTGGAGAGACGTTTGGGGACGGAGAGGGGAAATTGGGTGGGTAGGAGGGAGGTGAGGTCGGGGGGGGGGGGGGGTGTAGGAGTACGTAGGAGAATGGATGGGAGGAGGAGCAAGGATGCGAATCACATAGTGCTCATACCATGCATTGCCATACATTGCACATGGCATACATTGCACACGCCATACATTGCACATGCCATACATTGCACATGCCATACATTGCACATGCCATACATTGCACATGCCATACATTGCACATGCCATACATTGCACATGCCATACATTGCACATGCCATACATTGCACATGCCATACATTGCACATGCCATACATTGCACATGCCATACATTGCACATGCCATACATTGCACATGCCATACATTGCACATGCCATACATTGCACATGCCATACATTGCACATGCCATACATTGCACATGCCATACATTGCACATGCCATACATTGCACACGCCATACATTGCACATGCCATACATTGCACATGCCATACATTGCACATGCCATACATTGCACACGCCATACATTGCACACGCCATACATTGCACACGCCATACATTGCACACGCCATAAATTGCACATGCCATACATTGCACATGCCATACATTGCACACGCCATACATTGCACACGCCATACATTGCACATGCCATACATTGCACATGCCATACATTGCACATGCCATACATTGCACACGCCATACATTGCACACGCCATACATTGCACACGCCATACATTGCACACGCCATACATTGCACACGCCATACATTGCACACGCCATACATTGCACACGCCATACATTGCACATGCCATACATTGCACATGCCATACATTGCACATGCCATACATTGCACATGCCATACATTGCACATGGCATACATTGCACATGCCATACATTGCACATGCCATGCATCTCACATGCCATGCATCTCACATGCCATGCATCTCACATGCCATGCATCTCACATGCCATGCATCTCACATGCCATGCATCTCACATGCCATGCATCTCACATGCCATGCAGTATCATACCTTGTACATGGCAACTCGTGCACGTGGCGCCATGCCACTGGCCGTCCCAAACGAGGCGCCGTTGAGCTTCACCTCCACGCCTCTGTTGCCGCCTGCCGTGCTGCGAGAAGGTGGGTTGGGGAAGGGGGGAAGGGGGAGCACGGTTAGAGCGGTTCAGTGTGGTTCCTCCACCAATGCCCCGTTGAGCTTCACCTCCACGCCTCTGTTGCCGCCCGCCGTGCTGCGCGTGTGGGGGTGTGGGGGGGAGATGGGGGCGGGAAGGGGAGGGATGGAAGTTGAATGGTAGAACGTGACCTGGCAAACGAGGCGCCGTTGAGTTTCACCTCCACACCTCTGTTGCCGCCCGCCGTGCTGCAAGAAGGTGGGAGGAAGGTGGACGGGGAGCAGGGAGGAATGAGTGGGGTGGGGAAGCATGGTGGGATGTGGGATGGCACAACACCACATCCCACACCACTGCACTGCACCGTTCTGCTTCACTTCCACACGTGAAGTGAGGAGAGGCGGAAGGGAGGGGAAGGCGGAATGGTGGGGGCAGGGAAGCATGTTTGGGATGATGGATGGTGGATGGTGTCGCAGCCTGCCACACCATTGCTAGAATCCCCGTCGCTCACTGACTTGCGTGAGGAGTCTATTTTTGAGGCGCCTCAAAAATAGCATCCCGGTCGCGCACTGACTTGTACTCATTCCTCCACTCCATGCTGGACCCTGAGTCCGGTCGCGAGGTGACTTTTGAGTCGACTCAAAAGTCACCTTGGTCGCACGCCCTGAGCCCTGGAACAAGCCCTGCGCGAGCAGATTGTCAGGCATTCACTGCGCTCGCTGGAAGAATGTCCGGCGATTTGCGCCATGGAGGAAACCCTGTGCTCCGATCAGCTTGCAGTGTGTGTGCCTGCTGCTGCTGCTGCTGCTGCTGCTGTATGTGCGCTGGTGCCAGTCGTACCTGCCAGTGTGTGCGTGTCCCATGCCCCCCACACCTCTCGTGGGTCGGTCCATTTTGCGTGCGTGCGTGTATTCGAGAGCGTCCAGTCCATGGTGCACCCCGTCGCCTTGAGCCCCTGGAAGAACCCTCTCGCTCCGAGTAGCACTCATATCCACCTGCCACTACCACAAAGCCCTATCTGCTGGTGTGCGTGCCGTGCCCCACCACGTCCTGTGCGGACTTGTAGTCGGCGGTCCAGTCCATGGTGTACCCGATGGCTTGCCAGCCATGGCCTCTTGCACCGATCCGCTCACGTTTCCACCTGCCGAACCACCTGATGCTACCACCTGCTGCTACCACCTGCTACTACCACCTGCTGCTACCACCTGCTGCTACCACCTGCTGCTACCACCTGCTGCTACCACCTGCTACCACCTGCTGCTACCACCTGCTGCTACCACCTGCTGCTACCACCTGCTGCTACCACCTGCTGCTACCACCTGCTGCTACCACCTGCTGCTACCACCTGCTGCTACCACCTGCTGCTACCACCTGCTGCTACCACCTGCTGCTACCACCTGCTGCTACCACCTGCTGCTACCACCTGCTGCTACCACCTGCTACCACCTGCTGCTACCACCTGCTACCACCTGCTGCTACCACCTGCTGCTACCACCTGCTGCTACCACCTCTTGCTACCACCTGCTGCTACCACCTGCTGCTGCCACCACAAAGCCTTACCTGCTGGTATGTGTCCCATGCCCCGCCACGTCCCGCGCCGATTTATAGTCAATGGTCCAGTCCATGGTGTACCCGGTGGCCCTGAGCCCCTGGAAGAAGCGAGAGTGCTGCCATGCCCCCACCTGCTAGTGTGACTGCTGCTGCTTACCTGCTGGTATGTGTCCCGTGCCCTGCGACATCTCTCGCGGACTTGTAGTCAATGGTCCAGTCCATGGTGTACCCGGAGGCCTTGAGCCCCTGGAAGAAGCCCTGCGCGCCGATCAGCTTGCGGTTGCAGCTGGGGAAGTCCGCTGACGTCATGCAGCTGCCTTTCCATTGGGAGGGCACCGGGCCATAAGGGGGGGAGACCTGGGTGGGGGTAGGGGTGAAAGAGGGGAACGCGGTGAGAGGAGGGGAGGATGGTGGAAAGAGCGGAGCATGGTGAGACGAGAGCTTACCGCACAGCACTTACACACACCACACGCCCCATGCCCTTCTGGCATGCCCTTCTGTCATACCCTTCTGGCATGCCCTTCTGTCATGCCCTTCTGGCATGCCCTTCTGGCATGCCCTTCTGGCATGCCCTTCTGGCATGCCCTTCTGGCATGCCCTTCTGGCATGCCCTTCTGGCATGCCCTTCTGGCATGCCCTTCTGGCATGCCCTTCTGGCATGCCCTTCTGGCATGCCCTTCTGGCATGCCCTTCTGGCATGCCCTTCTGGCATGCCCTTCTGGCATGCCCTTCTGGCATGCCCTTCTGGCATGCCCTTCTGGCATGCCCTTCTGGCATGCCCTTCTGGCATGCCCTTCTGGCATGCCCTTCTGGCATGCCCTTCTGTCATGCCCTTCTGGCATGACCTTCTGTACTCCTCGTGCCATGCTCCCCTCTTCCCACCATCCTCCCCTGCTTCTGTCTTTCCCCTGCTTCTGCCCTTCGTTATACTCACATCGTCGCTGAAAGCCGGGTTCTCCCGCCATATCCCCGTGTCGATCACGCCTATAATCACATCCTCCCCTTGCTGCCCCGCGCCCTTCTCCCCGTTTTGGAGCGTCTCGTTACTCCACACGCGCTTCCTCAGGTTGAGGAACGTGGGGGTGAACGTGGTGTGCAGCTCGTACTTAGGAGACTCCTTCACTGACCCCACCTCCGGCCGCCTCTTAAGAACCTCCACCTGTTGCGGCGTGAGAGTCGCTGCTATGCCGTTCAGCGCGTACTGGAAGCTGGGACGAGTGACGGAAGGGCGAGAACCGCAGGGAAAAAGGGGGAGCAGGAGAATGGGTGCTACTCATAATGAAGAGCACTCCCCCACTTCTCCCCCACTTCTCCCCCACTTCTCCCCCACTTCTCATGAAGGAGGGGGGTGTGCAATGTGCATGACACATGCTGGAATAAGGAATGATGACGACAGCCCTACGTCACCTCTCTCATCCACACCTGTGCACGTGCGCGCTGCTGTCGCTTCCGCGGCCAGCACAGCACTGTGTGCGCACCAAGTGTTCCGCACGTCTAGTTCTTCCGCAAGGGTTCCGCAAGCCTAGTTGTGCTTCATCCGAACGTCTCCCCCCAACCATACCTGTACACGTGGGCGCTGCTGTCCACCCCCGCTTCCGCCAGCACAGTTCGGTGCATGCGCACCAGGTGCTGCGCGTAGGCGCGCACGTGCGGCTGCGACGCGTCGAACGGCCGCCGGCGCCCGCCGGCTCCCCCCGACCCCGCGGAAGCCGCGGAGGCGATTAGCCCCTCGGGGGAGTCTTCCAGAGGCGCGGCGGTGGCGGGGAAGCCGAGAATCCCGCCGGTGTAAGTGGCGGCGGGGGGCATGTGGTGGAAGCGCACGATGTAGACTGCACGGGGCACGCGGGGGGATGGGATGGGAGGGATGCCGCTTGAAATGCCAACTTGTATTAACGGCGATGCTTGCTTAAGAATCATGGTCACTACATGTGTATGATCGTTCGACCGTAGAATGCAGCAGGACAGAAGTGCTCGGATTTATGGCTCCCGTGGCTATCAAAAAAGCTTTCACAACCCGAAAGAACATGCCTTGGTTGCGTTTCGTTCACATCGCATTTGACATTCCACCGGATTGGGATGACTGGGAGTCGGCGTTACTACGCACAAGCACACAGTAGCGGAAACGAACCTGTCTTGAGCGGCTTTCCCTTGTTCGAAGTCGTCGTCCCTCGGTTCTCGCTCCCAACCCGTCGCGACGCTTCAGACAGCCGCAAGGCGTTGGTTTCGAAGGGTAGGACCAGCAACGAGAGCATCAGGAGCACCAAAAGATCCCGGAAGCTTCGCGCCATGGCTACGCGCTGGGGTTTTCCTTGACCGGTTTCGCAGGGAGTGATGCAAGAGTTATTTCACTTCACACGCACGCGGCGCATTTGCTGGTGGTAGTGTCCGCTTCTGATAAAAAGGAAATCGGAACAATGTAATCGTTTTCCTTGGAGCGTATGTCCTTATGAGCAGTTTCTGGCGGGTGAATCACTGTCAGGTCACAACAACGACGAATTTGGCTTCTTCTGCTACCTGGCCAGAGAGAAACGAGAACAATCTGAATGGTGATTCCTCAAAGAGAAGGGAATGAAGACTAGAGTCGCAGGTTACGGGAATTCGGCCGGGAAAAGGCTCTCTTCCGTGGCCTTGACGCGGAGCAAAGAGTCTGTTCGTGAGCTTGAGAGCGCAAGCTGCTGTAGCAAAACGGAATGGAGGAGCACCAAATGCAGAGACAGGGTAGCCACCGACCAACCATATTTGTACAACACTGTACCGAAGTCGAGAGGGGAGAGGGAGAGCACGAGAGAGAGAAAGAGAGAAAGAGAGAACGAGAGAGAGAGAGAGAAAGAATGACGGCTGCGCCCCGAACCAGATTCTCGCGTGCCCCGGTTCTACAGTGCCGTCCGCCGAGCGGGCCGGGGAAAGTCCGGGCCGCGTGGGGAAGAAGGGGAGAACGGGGCTGGACTTGCTGATCTGGCCTGGAGATTGCCGCCGCGTCGAGGCGGAAGGGGCCTTTTGCGGAAATGCTGTGCTGACCAGGAGGGGCGGGAGGATGCCTGTGATTGGTCAGCGACGCGCCTCTCGCCCCTGGCGGAAATGAACAGGCAATTGGAGCGCTTCCGCGAAGGCAAATTCGAGTCGACGTTGGCGGAGAGCTCAACTTTGGGGAGTTGCAGGGAGATTTTGGTGGTTGGGCGGGTAGTTGGGTGGGAGACCTTTGCTGCCTGGTGGGTGGGTGGGGGGGGGGGGAGGGGGGTGGATTTACAATGTCCGCACCGCATCACCCACAACTCCCTAGTTTGCGGGACAGCGCGAAAAGCCCAGGGCAGGCGCGTACAGTGCCTTGTAAATGAAGGTTGACTTCGGTCATGTAACACACCAAGAGGATGACACCCTATGAAGTGTTATGAATGAACAAGCAGAGTAGCGCAGAAATGAATACAGACTCAGGGTCCAAAATAGTAGTGTGAAATGCCCTGATTGCCCTGATTTTTCAGTGTATTTTTTACAGTACTCTTAAAAATCCGACTTGGAACTTTTTTTACTCTGATTGAAAAAGAGTGTTTTTTTCTACCCGTTCAAAAAGCTGGGTTGCGGATCTGCTACCTTGAGGTGTCAGGGTGCGCTGGAAAATGCCCTGATACAGAGTCCCTCAGAGGCAGGATTCATGCGAGACTTCCACCAGATGAGTACAACCACGTCCCGTGCCACTCGCACTTTCGTGACCTCTTTCCGCTCTCGTTGCACATGCGCTGGGGAATATTCCACCGCATACAATGTGCATTGGCTGCGCGGCGCTCACCGATTGGTGCCTTTGGCAGCAATCCTGCTTTGCTGCCACCATCCCTCACCCACGCTGCTTCTCCATTTCCCCTCCCCTTGGTGGCAGTCGTACGTGGTTGCTACTGCAGCATGCAGCCATCCATCGCGCTTACAGCCGAAGCTCCCTCTGAGCGGTCCGCGTCGACTGCTTCGCTGCACGTCAATTGAGCCTCTCGAGGTCGATGTGCTTCCTGCACTAACCTCTCCTTGCTCAAAGCTCCCCAAAATTCTCCCTCCATCCATTATGTCTCGTCTCTTCCAGCGGTACCTTCCATCCATTTCTTCCTCTTCATATGGAGGGCATCGTCGATGATCTCTCAGAGGAACCCCCTCCTAGAAACGGCCTTAGCGTTCTCGGGGTATTCCCCCTACTGCCCCCTAGAGTGGCTCGATCCCCGCCGTCTAGTCCTTCCCATGCCCATCGATCTACCGCTCTACCTGTCCAATATCCTTTCGAGCCGATCTCCCCTCGCTCTGAGTCGCATGCTGAGCACATCGACCTCGATTTAGAGCATGGAGAGGGCACCTCGTTCGACGCGGGTCGCACTCCGTCGTATTGTCACACCGACGCCGCCAAGCGGAAGGCCAGCGTCATGTGGACCCAGCGGTGTCTTCCTAGGCGCCGCCGCCAAAGAGGCCTGCAGCTCCGTCGTCTCTGCCTGTTCAGCCGACCCCATCGCTCGAGACCCTGCCCCCTGCTGACGCCGAGTATGAGGTTATGAAGAGGCGGTTTGTTGATGATTGGTCCCGCCGTTTTCCCTGGCTGCGTCTTACTCGCTTGAAAAACGGCCGTCCCTCCTTGAAGTGTGCAATTTGCTTGCAGTACAGGGATGCGTTCTCCAATACGAACTACGGGAAGAAGGGTGAAGGCGCCCGAGACCTCCAAGTCGGCAGTATCCGCATCCATATGGAGACCCGCGCGCACAAGAAGGCGTTAAAGGCTCAGGAGGACCGAGAGATGGAGAAGGCCCAGCAGAAGACGCTGGAACGATTTCGGGATTCTGACGCATCCACAAAGCACCTAATCCGCTGCCTCCATATTGCCATGTTCGTCTGCAAGGCCGACGCCCCGATCGCCCTCTAAGTCGCCCTTTGTTTCTTCCTGGCTGTAGAAGGTTTGCAGGATTTGCCCCAAGGTGGGGCGTATGGGACCTACTACACAGAGTGAGTACAATATCTACTGCCCGCCTTGCAAGACATGTGTGTTGTTGCTCCGCATGTCCACTTGATGTCCTATGTGTAAGTGCATCTATTGTATAGGCGTTCCGTCTTAGTACATCACACCATGGCCTTACTCTATCTCGATGTGCCTCTCCCCCGCCTGTCCTATAGTTACGGTTTCAAGCAGATGACGAAGGCCATCTCTGGCTACCTGTGCGAGGAACAGCTGAGGCACATCAAGTCTTCACCATTTGTTGGCATTGCAATCGATGAGAGTACTGATCGAGTTCATGGGAAGCATCTTATTCTCTATGCAACCTTCTTCCGTGGAAGCGTCGTCGTCACCGAATTCGTTACTCTGCTGACTGTCAAGCGGACGGATGCGGCCTCGTTTACAGCAGTCCTTCTCCAGTTTCTTCAGTCGGTCGGCATCGACCTTCAGCACATCGTCGGCATGTCGACGGATGGGGCGTCCGTAATGACGAGCGCACAGTCGGAGTGGTGACGAGGCGCATGCGGCGGATCGAGCATTTGGTATCCTTCCATTGCATCGCTCACAGGTAAGTCGCGAGACATGTCTGCTGATAGGTTTCCCTTATTTGTATTACCCGCACTTAGGATTCGCCGTTCTCCCCTCTCTATGTCACTCCCGCCCTAAGTGTTCAGGGAGGCCTTAGCGGCCAAGGACGCCGCCAAAAGCGTCACAGAGATGAACATCATCGACCTGCTTATTCGTGCCTTCGCGGACCTCGTCGGTCGTAGCAATGTCATTCACCACTCCTTCAAGAACTTCCAACTCGTGTACTGCCTCACGAATTTGGAAGCCCAGGGCATCAACGCCATTCGCTGGCTGGCGCGTGGGGAAGCTGTCTCTCGCTTCGTGGAGATTCTTCCTGCTGTTGTCGTTCTACTCCGCGAGCATCCGGGGGGGTGGTATGAGGTGGTCACATCCTTCAAGGTGCAGTTTATGCTGTTCTTCCTCGCTGATATTCTCGCCGAGCTGAACCACTTGAACATGCGCTTCCAGCAGCGTCAGGTGAGCATTCCACTAACACTTATTCATGGGATTTAACAAAGTATTGCTTGTCGTGTCAGTCAGCGACAGTTCACATACTTATTTCAGACGCATTCGCCTGTTACCCTCCCTTTCCCTATATGTTGCAAGTCGACCTCACAGTGGTGGCATCGCTCGTCCAGAACACTTGCAACCGCATCACGGACCGCTACATCAAGTGCAGCAGCGGCCTCTTCTTCGGCAATGGTGGCAGCGAAAGGCTGTGTGAGTTCTTGGAGAAGCATGGCTCCCCTGACAAGCGAACCGTGCGCGCCGAAGGCATGGATTCGGAAGGCAACGCGCATGCCTTCAAATACGTGTTGCATGAGAGGATGCTCGACGGCCACACGACACGGAGCGACCTCAATTCTTGCCGCGTCGTGTGCCGGAAGTTCGCTATCGACTGCGTCGGCAACATTCGCGGTCGCTTCAGGGACCTGGCGAACGTGGATGGATCCCGCCTCTTCTTGACCAAGTCCTACCCCCTGGACGATGAGGTTCGGCTGGCTTGTTGCAAGAAGCACCTGAAGAAGATGGACGACTTGTTCGGCAACAAGCTCCCTGGTGAGACTTGCACCATCATATGTTTCCTGCTTGCCTTGTGAATAACCAGCGTGGTTCCAACCATTGCCATAACTAGTGCTACCTTGCTCTTACAAGACTCCATCCCCCCCCCCCCCCCCCCATTTGATTGCTTTGCATGAGCAGGCTTTGACTACAACGCGGCTCTGCGGGAGCTCTGGGTTTTCACCGCGACGATGATGTCCCAGCACAAGGACGATGATTTCCAGCAAGCCCTCACCCTCACGCTTGACAACAACGACTGGCATAGGAGCTACCCCAACATTCTTCGACTTTGGCAAGCAGTTGCCCTGCTCCCGCTCAGCGCTGTGGAGTGTGAATGGGGATTTTCCAAGCAAAACTTGATCAAGACATGGGGTCGTGGGAGCATTGGTGATGATTGTCTTGGGGATCTTATGCGCTGCTCTCTTCTTCAATATCCCATGGACTGGTTCAATGTGGTCGCTGTCTTTCGCGGGGCGAAGCCCCGGCGCCCTCTCCAAGATTTGAGCTCAGCTAATCCCACCCCTGTTGAGCCTGCTGATGGCACCAGTGAGCCCATTCCACTGGTAGAGCCCACTGCTGTTGGAGATGTCTAGAGTAGAGTAGTAAGTAGAGAAGTGTAAGCAGTAGAGTTCGCTAGGCAGTGGCACTAGAGTTGGTTGATGGAGGCTCATGTCATGTTGTAGCATCTAGGATAGCTTTTAATGCCCCGCAGGCAGCTCCTAGACCATTGTACTAATCTGTGACATCTAATCTAATGTAATAGGCTTGCTTGAATCGCCTCTGTTAATGCCAACAGGGTGTGACTCTATCTACCCTCACATTGTCCGAGCGGTTTTTTTTTAACCCTTGCAAATCAGGCTTGGAAAAATGTTTACTCTGGCTGACAGAGTAGTTCATTTTTTCCACCCTGATTCCTAAGAGTGGCCTAAAACCAATTTTGGGCCCTGATAACGAAGTGTTGAATCACTGATTGAAGATACAAAGAATGGCAAGCCAAGATATAGGAACACCAGAGCTAGTCTAACCATGAGATGTGAAGGTTTGGGAAAGATATCGAAGGGTCTCGAAATGACAAAGCGAGGCCCAAAGAACTCCCGAAGGTCGAACTAGAAGGTCTGGAGAAGCCGAGGCGGTTCTGTCAGAAAGGTCCGGAACTGTCCCGAGGCTTCGGGTGTGTTCGAGCATACGCGTAGCAGTACCGCTCGGTAAGGAATGGAAAATTCCTTAGCGAAGGTGATCTATATTCGCCACGTGCTTGCGGGCCAAATAATTCGCAAGTATCGAAGGTGACTGTATCTGGTCCGAGGGCACTTACGTGTCGTCCTCACTGGTACGATTGGTCCATCGTATCAGAAAGTCAACGTGTCGTCCTTGGCCGTCGATACGAATCCTATGGCTCAAAATCTTCGAAGGCTCGATGGTCGTCTCTGCCGGTGACCGTACATCCGGGACGAATCGCTGTTGAGCGATGTCCGATGTGTCAGGTACAAGAGGTCGCAACAGGCTCACGTGGAACTTGTTGTGAATACGCCAATCGTCAGGTAAGCGCAACTGGGCAGTCACCGGCATCACCATCTTCATGATCTTGAATGGGCCACAGAAACGTGGTCGTAATTTCGTTGGTAGTCATAGCCGTAAGTTCTTGGTGTCCAAAAGGACTAATTGCATTGCTGCCATTGTAATATCCCGTCGATGTAAATCCGCATACCGTCGAGCAGTAGCGTTCGCCTTGCGAATAAGTTCGACAACTTTGTCTCGGGCAGTCTGTAATCCTTCGACGAACTGCTGCGACCGTGGTACTTGACTTACAACGTTGGTGGAGATGGGTACTGTGGGGTCCATCATGTAATTGAGGTAAAACGGGGAGTGATTAGTCGTAGCTGAGGGCGCGCCGCTGTAGGAGAATTCCAACATGGGAAGCACGTCCTCCCATTTGTTTCGGTCACGTCAGTTTTTCCGAATGAGGTGTTCCATCATTTGGTTTGTCCCCTCTGTCTGACCGTCCGTTTGGGGATGATAAGCGGATGAGAATTGCAGGCGCGTGCTGTACCGAGCCCACGTGTCCTGCCAAAATTTCGACGTGAAATTCGGGTCTCGATCGCTAATGATTGCTGCTGGTATCCCGTGTAGGCGAACAATGGTCGCAATGAACAGTCGCGCGGTTTCCTCGGCTGTGATGGCTGTACGACATGGTGCAAAATGCGCCATTTTCGTCAATCGATCGGCGAAAACCAATACTGCATCGTTTCCGTTGGATCCGGCCGGCAGACCAGTGACAAAATCCATCGTCACGTGTTGCCATGGGCGTTGAGGTGGCTCGAGGGGCTGCAACAGTCCTGTCGGTCGCTGATGTGATGATTTCATTCGCTGGCAGATCGGACATGCGGCCACGTAATGCGGCACGTTCATCACCATATCTAGCTAGTAATAAAACCGCTGCAACTCCTTCAGAGTTTTATCAACCCCGAAATGTCCCAATAAATTCGAATCGTGGGCTTCTTGAATGAGTGATTCGCGAAGTAGACGATAACTTGGGACCCAAATTCAATCTGTCCCGCTTCGTAAGTAATAGACGCCTTTCTGTGTAGTGATTTGTAGATGGCCGTCATTTACGAAGAAGGGGTATGTCGAATACCTGTGGGTAAATAGTCCACTCAGTAGCGGGTTGCTCTGGGCGACTAGTACTGCTGCGAGTTGGGCAAACGGTCTGGAGAGGGCGTCAGCAATATTGTTGGCGCCCTTTTTGTACGTGATCTCGTACGTGAAGTTGGACTCCTGATAGTCCAAACCAGCGTATCTGCCGCGGGTTGAGATTCGGCAGCGCCCTCAGGTACTGTAGGGATTTATGGTCGGTTTGCACTGTCACGACTGCTCCAGTCAGGTAGCACCTCCAGATTTTGAACGCGTGGACAATCGCCAGCATCTCCTTGTCGTGTACTGGAAAGTTGCGCTTCACAGATTGCATTTTCCAAGAATCGTACGCGATTGATTGAAGGCCGTTGCCAAAATCTTGCATCAGCACTACTCCGATGGCAATGTCACTTGCGTCGGTGATGAATTCGAAGGGTCGTTCCAGGCCAGCGATGCCAGGTACTAGTGGCGACATTAAAAGAGTTTTTAATGCCTCGAACGCAGATTCCTGCTTCTCTCCCTACTTGTAAGAAGTCCCCTTCTGCAGTAGGTCGGTTACAGGTCCAGCTAACCCCGCCATGTTGGGTATAAACCGCCTCACGTAATTCACAAAACCCAGAAATGATTGCAGCTGCTGCAGATTTGTTGGCGGTGTCCACTCCTGAATAGCCCAGAGTGTTTTTGGGTCTATTTGAATCCCCTCCGTGGATATCACGTGCCCCAGGAGCTCCAGTTCTTGTTTTAAAAACTCGCACTTGGAGCCCTGGGTGATGAGACGATGCTGCTGCAACCGCTGAAAAACAACTTCCAAGTTTTTTAAATGTTGCTCCCGGGTCTTGCTGTAAATCCGGATGTTATCCAAGTAAATTATCACACATTTGTCGAGTAGATCGCAGAACACCCCGGTCATGGTGAGCTGGAATGTCGAAGGGGCGTTCGTTAATCCAAACGGCATCACCGTGTATTCGTAACTCCCTTAGCGAGTACGAAACGCGCTTGTGGCAGTCGTCAGCGAACACCCGGATTTGATGGTAACCGCCACGAAGGTCAATCTTCGAAAATTAGCAAGCTCCGCGAAGGTTGTCAATCAGCTCGTCCGTGCGTGGGATTGGGTAGCGCGATTTAATCGTTACCCGATTAAGGGCACGATAGTCCCTACACATGCGAAGTCCGCTGTCCTTCTTTGGGGTGAACAGGATCGGCGCTGCGAATGGGGACGTGCTCGGCCGAATAAACCCTTTTGCCGTCAGGTAGTCAAGTTGGTTCCGTAATTCGTGTAGCTCGGGCTGAGTCAGGCGCCATTGAGTTCTTACAGTAGGCTGCGCGCCGGGCTCCAGCTCGATTTTGTGGTCTTGGGGTTGTTTGGGTGGCAGTCCACTTGGCGAGTCGTCCGGGAAAATCTCGGGATATTCCCGAATGATTTTTGCCAAGTCATCCGGGGCTGAATCGTAGAGTTTGTTGATGTCGATCGCCTTGTTCTGTTCCATTGATTCAGTTAGATGGACGGCGTATAAATCCGCTCCATTCTTGACCGCTCGCTTGAGGCACACAGCGTTGAATTGTGTCGAGGCTGTCTCTGCTTCTGGCCACGTAGGTAATTTTTGCCAGCCTTTTTCGCACTTCACTGTGCACTCGCCTGTCGTCCAATTGATATGCGGATTGAATCTTTGCAGCCAATCGCGTCCCAACAGCACATCGCAGCTGTCAAGTGTTGCCGCTAGCATCGGCGCGTTGAAGCCGAAATCTTTGCCACACTTCATTCGAACGACGGGTACTTTGTCGCGTATCGTCAGCGGGGTGCCATCCACCAGTCTCGCATCTATTTCGGGAAGACACCGCTCTAATGATAAGTGTAGTCTTCGTGCTGTCTCCTGATTTATCAGCCTGTGACTCGCACCTCCGTCGATGAATATTTTAAAATTTCTTCCATTGAGTCGTCCTTCCGCCAGCATAGGGTGGTCCATTGGGTCATCCCCCTTATTCAGCCGGGAGCAGTTGATAGCATGTATCGGAACTACCACTTGGTGGGGATGGTGTTTTTCGGGCGATGAGGCAGGGTCAGTAGGGGGCCCGATCGCTACTGACGCTTGGCATTTCCCGACCTGCCTTCGTCGTTCTTCTTTATCTGCTTCTTTCGAGGGCAATCGTGAGATTGGTGACCTGGCTAGTGGCAGTTGAAACATTGTCCCTTGTGAAAATCTTCCATGTGCTCCTTCACCACTTCGCCGTGAATCATGGGCCGTGGATCCTGGCCGCGAAAACGATTTCCCTCCCGGGAACCCCCTCCTGCATACAACCGATGCGCGTCGAAATTGTCTGCGATCCGGACTTCTTTGTGAAACGTCGCTGGTAGTCGCAAATGAACCTCGCATTTAATGTCCTGCTTCAGGCCCAAAATGAATCGAGCCTTCTTCTAGGAGTCATGCATGTCGCTGATTTGATCGCATAACGCCATGAAGACCGACGCGTAATCTTGGACAGAGCTCCACTGGCGCCAATTGTCTAGCTTCGTGCGTGCGTTGTCCGAGGTGGATATTGGCTCGAATCGTTCACGCAGAGCTGTACCCCACGCCTTCCACGTGGGAATCTTGGTCAATCCGAAATCGCGGTTGACCGTTGGGCAGCAGACCAAAGTTTCCAAAAAACCCCTATGTGTCGCCTGTCGAAAACTCCCCCTTCTGCAGTGTATATCGCCACCAATCTAGCGCAGGTCCCCACAGTAGTGATACAACCAGCCGAATTTTTAAATCGTCAGCAGTGATCCCAGCGGCATTAAAATAAAGTTCCGCCGAAAATAACCAGCCCGTAATAGTAGTATTCTTATCTGTGGGGTTGAACGGGGGCGGCATTGTCGGTTTGATTGTCGCTATCGGCACGACTGCCGTTGCGGCTACAGTAGCGGCTACGTCTGACCGGGCGGCTGCTGCTGCTGCTGCTTCGGCTACTGCTCGTGCTGCCACGTCAGCTGCTGCGGCGGTTTCATTGTCCTTACACTCCTGAGACACCTCACGTGCGATTTCGTCCAAAACGGTTTCGACACGTCCGGTGCTGGCGACCTCCTCTTGGACGGCAGCTTTCTGGCACGAATCCTCTCACGCCTGGCGTAACTCGGCAACTTCCGCACGAAGTCGCTCGTTGTCCTCCAGCACTGTAGCCATGCGTGTGTTCATTGCGTTGAGCTGTTCCTGAAGCTCGTTGAACTGAGCTTGGTCCATCTGGCGAATGCTCTGCCGGGGCAGGGGGAAATCCGTAGTGTGCCTGTACTCAGGTAAGCGCAAACGCTATTGTATTTGGGTGAATTAATCAGTCTAATTCGCGGGAAACGGCTTTGCAGCTTACGTGAGGGACTTACCCCACCCCCCCCCCCCCCCCCCAAAAAAAAATCAACTCACGAAAACGGGTGAGCAAGGAAAGTGGCTTTGAATACCAGGTATTATGAATGAACAAGCAGAGTAGTGCGGAAATGAATAACGAAAGGTTGAATCAATGAATGACGATACAAGGAATGGCAAGCCAAGATATAGGAACACCAGAGCTAGTCTAACCATGAGATGTGAAGGTTCGGAAAAGAGATCGAAGGGTCTCGAAATGACGAAGCGAGGCCCGGGGAACTCCCGAAGGTCGAACTACAAGGTCTGGAGAAGCTGAGGCGGTTCTGTCAGAAAGGTCCGGAAATGTCCTGAGGCTTCGGGTGTGTTCGAGCGTACGCAATAGCAGTACCGCTCGGTAAGGAATGGAAAATTCCTTACATGAAGCGAATTTTGTTCGTAGATTCGAAACTAGCTCCTCTTATCTATATAACTTCCATTCGTGATGAGTCTCTTTAGTGCCAGGATGAGAAGCAGACTGCATATGCCGTATGACTAAGAGCGTATTCCTAGTGTTAAACAAGCTAGGTAGCTAGGGAAGCCTTGAAATGGCGTGAGGTTTAGGAAGGAGAAAAAATGTCGAGAGAAAAGGGGAATGAGATTAGAAGAGAGAGGGATACAAGGAGGGAGTTGTACCCTCTACAGTAGGTTCTAATAACACCTACCAAGCCTACAATTATATATATATATATAATTTATAATTGAACACCTAGGGCCTGTTTTCAGGCGAACCGCTTTTTAGCCTCAGGTTCCACCGTTCCGAACTGCGTTCAACCAACTCATATAGAAAACGCACTGTACAACACCGTGCACATTTGATAAGAGGAGTGTCTGATAAGGGGTGTTGAAAGGCAAGTGACTTTGCCTGCCTTCCCTCAACTTTCTTTCCCCTTCCCTTCCCCTTACCTTCGCGTTACCTTTGCCCCACCTGGCCCTGCCTTGCCTTTCCCTGCCTTGCATGGCCTGGAGGTGGCTGAAGGTGGCCGGGGTGTCAACTTATATTCATATATTGGCTAGATAGCTGCGTGCTCATAGAAAGTGAAACACACTAGCACAAAACCACCCTGTATGGTCGTTTCTAGTCATAGCGTTATTCTGAGATGCTATCAGAGACAGGAGACTCGGGTTCAATTCCTGGTGCCAAATCTGCAGAGGCGCTTGTGTCCTCAGCCTATCCCAGCGAGGGGGGGTGTCGAGAAACCCGCTGGGGTTGCCCTTGAGATCCTCGGGGAAGGGCCAGAGGCCTCTATGCCTGGGGGGTTATGGGCGCACTTACCTGCTACTTAACAAGCCCTTTTAACTCAGTGGTTAGTGACTGAGTTTTGACACGGGGTTGACTCAGGATGGATGGAGCTGGTTGGAGGAGGCTAGAGACAGCCGTGGATTGCTGGAGGTGGCTAAAGGTGGTTGAGAGTGGATGAGGGTGGCTGGGTTCTTTTGGGGTTTGCTAGGGATGGCTAAAGATGGCTGGGGGAAGCAAGAAGCAGCGGGAGGAGACATCATGCCTCATACAGCCCTAACCAAGAGAATATACAACAAGCACACGACTTCAGATTGGGTTTTGGAGGGCCGATATCTCAGGGTCCCCCCCGCGACAGCCCACCATTTTCGGGGTCGATGTCTGGGCGTGTCATGTTCAGTCAGGCCTATGTTCTTTCAAGGCTGATAAATCAGGCCCACTTAGTGGGAGTTGTTGAATTGTAGTTACAATTTTGTGCTCATAACAGCTGTTCCAGCGCACCTTCAGTGCTGTGCGTGATTTTGTCGAAGGACCAATCACCAACCCTCTATCACATGCTCCATGTAGTCGTGTGATTTTGGTCAAGGGCCAACCACACCCGTCTCACATGCTCCAGAA
This sequence comes from Closterium sp. NIES-67, assembly GCA_027943415.1. Taxonomy (NCBI): domain Eukaryota; kingdom Viridiplantae; phylum Streptophyta; class Zygnematophyceae; order Desmidiales; family Closteriaceae; genus Closterium; species Closterium sp. NIES-67. Next base: position 291,105 of record BQMB01000148.1, read on the forward strand.
GGCCATCAACAAACCCAATTTCAACCGTAATTGACAGGGGTGTGTCAACATATATATTTATATACAGTATATGTATGTGTATGTAGGCTAGATAGGTGCTCTACTGGTATTGGTTCTTACTGTACATGGGACAATACTTCTTCTTGTACCCCTCTCTTTTCTCCAGTCATTCTGTTTTCTCTCGCTATCTTGCCTACCTAGCTAAACCCTATTTGAACATGATATAAGAGCAAGTCAATCCTGCTAAATTATATATTTTGCTATATACAGTAATTGGTAGGCTTGGTAGGTGTTACTGAAACCTACTGTAGAGGGTACAACCCCCCTCCTTGTATGCCTCTCTCTTCTATTCTCGACCCCTTTTCTCTCCTCAACTTTCCTAGCCTAAAACCTCTCGCCATTTCTATGGCTTCCCTCATACCTAGATCCTAGCTTACTTTAACAAATCCTGCCGGGCCTTCTCCCTATGCTTCCGCATCGCGCTCTGATATCTTCCCCCACTGTCGCGCCGCCGTGGCGGCCTCGACGCGCCAGCGCACGAACGGTAGCGACCAGCGTGCTGGTTTAGCGCCAGCCAGCACGCCCACACGCCATTCAGCGTGCCAGCTAGGGCGGCTCGCTAACTGGCTCTGCTGCCGAAGACCAGCTCCCTCCCCTGCGTCTCCCCACTCCTCCCTGCCGCAGCTGATGGCTCTCGTGCCAGTCCTTTCCCGTCGTCGCAGAGCCGTGCCACGCTGCCGGATGCCGCGGGCTCCGCGGCCGGGTGCCGCTGGCTCCGCCGCCGCCGCCGCAGGTGCCGCTGGCTCTGCCGCCGCTGTCGTCGCTGCAGCCGGCGCCGCCGCAGCTGCTGCACCCGCAGTTGACGTCGCCGCCTCACACGCGGAGGGTTGAACCAGCTGTAGCATGCCACCGCTGCTGCTGGGTATGGGGGTGTTAGGGCTTGGGGGTGTTGGGCTTCGAGGTGCTGGGTGTGTGGTGTGCTCAGACTTTGTCTTACTACTCAAACCAGTGGACAGACTAGTAGTGCTGCCCTGGTCTCTTGCTTCTGTGAGTAGTGCCTACCAAGCCTAGGGGGTGTGTCAACATATATATTTGTATATATGTACGTGTAGGCTAGGTAGGTGCTCTACTGTTACTAGTTCTTACTGTAGAGGGGACAACACTTCTTCCTGTACCCCTATCTCTTTTCTCTCGCTACTATCTTGCCTACCTAACTAAACCCTATTCTAACAGGGTGGTGTTGGGGGGGGGGGGGGGGGGGGGGGGAGGAGGAAAGGGATCGACATGACTCTGTTTCAGGCTGGAAATCCGATAAGGCAGACTCATCAGGGTGACCAAAATTTCAGGCACTATTCTTCGGGCCTTCCAAAATGAGAACCCATAAATTTAAGGCCAAGGAAAAATCAAAGGCTGGAAAATCAAGACCAATATAGAAAAACTACCTGATATACAGGTTTTCATACCTTTTTGGCTTGCCACCTGGAGGAGGGCCTAAACAAGCATCCCAATCGGGCCAAAGCAAACACTTGGCAGCTCAATGCCTCAATACATGTACTCATACACCAAAACAAGAAAGTGCCAAACTTAAAACACCCTTACAATCAAGGAAACAACCGAATCCATTAGCGAAGGAAACCAAGACAGCCCAGCACCAAAACGAAGTAAATATTATACCCTCTCCCCCCCCCCCCCCCCTTCGCTCGCTTCCTTTACATAATAGGAAGACAATACACAGAAGTTGCATATTGGGTATTGTGATTTCTTTGTTCATGCCTGGTCTATGGTGTATGCATAGGTACTGTTACTAGAGTACAGCTGAGGAGGGTCTATTGTTCTTTTTGGTGCCTTCCTCCTGAAGCTCGTCCCTGGATGCCGCCGAGACTGTCAGGTAGGAGCGGAGCAGACTCCCTCGAAGTTAGTCACAAGGGCATGATTTCACATGGGATGATCCAGTCAACCAAATGCTTCGAGCTCGGTAGTCCCAGGGGTGCACCTTCGAGATTACTTGTCGCGTTTCACCTCTGTTGTCGATGTCCCTGCTAGACTCATTGCCTCGTCTAGATCGCGGATTTGAGACTCACCCTTGCGCGGACGGATAGTGCGAAGAGCCAGCTTCAGGAAACTCGTCTCGGCCTCGAGCCTGACACTATTCGAATTGCAGACGTAATTCCACAGATCAAGAATCGAATCTCCGCTGAATCTGAGCCTAGTTTTGAGGCTCCTCAAACTAGACTCCTATCACGCTGACCTACTGCAGGTGGCCGGCCGGAAGGCCGTCGGAGTCCGCAGCGATGTGTACCGTCGATAAGATGCTGATCAAGGGCATCCGGAGCTTCAGCCCGGAGAACACATCAGTGATCACGTTCTTCAAGCCGCTCACGCTCATCGTCGGGCCCAATGGAGCCGGGAAAACGGTGAGTAAGCGGTTGAAACCGGTGGGTAAGCAGTTGAGATTCTAGCATCATCTAACGGTAATTAGGCGGTTGCTCTCCACGATCATCCAACAGTTCTTGCAGGGTGTTTTTGATTGCTCTCCGCAATCCAAAAGCACCCGTCAGCATCGTCGTCCATCCTCTGATTGCTGTTCTCGCCGAGTATCGCGGCGCGCTGCCCCGATCGTAGTTCCGCATTCCGTCCTTCGGATTCGGGCTTTCAGTGACCCGATTCCAGTCATCAGATTCCTTCCGTTCTGCCTGCGATTCTCTCCCTGCAGACCATCATCGAGTGCCTCAAGTGCGCAACCACGGGCGAGCTGCCTCCCAACGCTCGCTCCGGCCACTCTTTCATCCACGACCCCAAGGTCGGTCACGCTTCACACGAATCCTTGTTCCCGCGCGTCGAGAATGTTTCTCAGATGGCAGCCAACGGTTGTTCAGCTCGGTTTTCCTGCACGTGGGATGTTTCTCCTTAAGTGACAGCTAACGGTCGGTCAGTCACCTGTCAGTCAGTGTACAATCAGTTCAGACATCCGTCAGTCATGATACATTCAGACATCCGTCAGTCATGATACATTCAGACATCCGTCAGTCATGGTGCATCCAGAAATCTGTCAGACATGGTACATTCAGCCATCCTTCCGTCAGTCATGATACATTCAGACATCCGTCAGTCATGATACATTCAGACATCCGTCAGTCATGATACATCCAGACATCCGTCAGTCATGATACATTCAGACATCCGTCAGTCATGATACATTCAGACATCCGTCAGTCATGATACATTCAGACATCCGTCAGTCATGATACATTCAGACATCCGTCAGTCATGATACATTCAGACATCCGTCAGTCATGGTGCATCCAGAAATCTGTCAGACATGGTACATTCAGCCATCCTTCCGTCAGTCATGATGCATTCAGAGGTCTGTCAGTCATGCTACAGGACAGCCCACGTCCTACAAAAACGTTGTGGCTTTGCATGCTGCATGTTAACAGGTTCCCCTGCTGCAAGGTGGCTCACTTGACGGATACCAAGGGGCAGATCAAGCTGCAGCTCCGCACGGCAGCAGGCAAGGACGTGGCGAGCTGAGCACACTCAACTTTAACCCCCACTATCTGTCTTTCTGTACCCCCCCCTTGCTGCTGCTGCTGTTGCTGCTGCTGCTGCCGCTGCTGCTGCTGCTGCTGCCGCTGCTGCTGCTGCTGCTGCCTCTGCTGCTGCTGCTGCTGGTGCTGGCAGGTGGCGCACATGACGGAGACCAAGGGGCAGATCAAGCTGCGGTTCCGCACGGCAGCAGGCAAGGACGTGGTGAGCACACGCAACTTCACGCTCACGCAGAAGGCGAGCAAGATGGAGTTCAAGGCCATCGAGAGCGTGCTGCAGACCATCAACAGCATCACTGGGGAGGTGCGTCGTAGAAGAAGGCTGTCATGGGCTCTCAGCCGCCTTCAACTGGGGGAGCTGTGTGCCGGGGAGGCTGGTTGTCATGTCGACAGAGCAGGCGGAGTTCAAGGCGATGGAGAGCGTGCTGCAGACTATCAACAGCATCACTGGCGAGGTGCGTCACGGGCCTTGAGCCGCTTTCAACTGGGGGAGGTGTGTGCTGGGGAGGCTGAATGTCATGTTGACAGAGCAAGTTGGAGTTTAAGGCGATTGAGAGCGTGCTGCAGACCATCAGCAGCATCACTGGCAAGGCGCGTCATGGGCTCTGAGGCGCTCTTACATGGGGGAGTGGCAGGGGAGTAGGGTGGCAGTTCAAGGCGGATGAGAGCGTGCTGGTGGACCCTTGCCCCAGCGTGTGTCGCGCATGTTGGTAGTTCACCCTACCCTCCCTTCCCCTCTGACCCCCAGCACGTGTCTTTGACCTACCGGTGTGCAGACATGGACCGCGAGATCCCGCTGCTGATGGGCCATTGAGCCGACTCGGAAGCCCTGCTCACCATCCTCCATACTCCCACAATCTGCCCCCCCCACCCCCTCTCCCTCCCCCTGCTGCTGCCAGCGCGTGTCGCTGAGCTACTGGTGTGCGGACATGGATCGCGAGATCCCGCTGCTGATGGTCTTATGGGACCGACCAACTTCTTCCCTCCTTTCCCTCTTGTCCTCTGATCCCCAGCGCGTGTCCCTGAGCTACCGGTGTGCGGACATGGACCGCGAGATCCCGCTGCTGATGGGCTTATGGACCAACTTCCCCCGTCTATTCCCTCTCCCCCCCCCCTTTCCCCCCCCAGCGCGTGTCCCTGAGCTATCGCTGTGCGGACATGGACCGCGAGATCCCGCTGCTGATGGGCGTGCCCAAGGCGGTGCTGGAGAACGTCATCTTCGTCCACCAGGACGACGCCAACTGGCCGCTCGCCGAGGGCGCCGTGCTCAAGAAGAAGTTCGACGACATTTTTTCGGCCACCAAGTAGGTTTCTGATGAAAAGGAGAACCCTGGGAGCGAATTGGATAGGGACTATCTGGCAGCACATGCTGCTGTTTACAGCCCTGCCTGCAACTGGCAACTGCTGCCATGCAATGCTTGGGGGTTTGCTTTGGTGTATGGGAATGCGCCCAAGGCGGTGCTGGAGAACGTCATCTTCGGGCACCAGGACGACACCAACTGGCTGCTCGCCGAGGGGGCTGTGCTCAAGAACAAGTTCGACGATATCTTTTCGGCCACCAAGTAGGTCTATGGGGGTGGGGGGGGGAGTGATTGGCGTATGAATGGAGGTGGGTCCGTGCACCAGGACGACCCCAACTGGCTGCTGGCTGAGGAGAGGATGCTGTGCTCAAGAATAGGCTTGATGACATTTTCTCAGCCACCAGGTACGGATTTGCTGAGGTGGCTTTCTGATTACGCAGATTGCACCTTCTTTGTTACTGAATATGTCTTGCTGGAGGTTGTCAGTCGATGGTCTGACTTGCAATCATCATCTTTCATTTTTCCTGTGCCTTGTGCCATGGCTCAGGTACACTAAGGCGCTGGAGGCATTGAAGAAGGTGCACAAGGAGCAGGCGCAGCTTATAAAGGAAATGAAACTGAAGGCTGAGAACCTCAAGAACATACGCGACACAGCCTTGCGGGTGCGTGTTATTCCGAGTTCATGAGAGGCCGCTTAAGCGAGAGGGGTGGGGACTTCCTCGGTTTCTCCTTTCCTCCCTCAAACTGTAATGTCGATTACCAAGTTTATAAGAGGCCGCTTATGTGCGAGGGACAGAAATTTCCTTGACTCCTCCATTCCTCCCTCACATTGTGATGGAAATCATCAAAACGCTCTGCTTTTTGCTTCACCCCTCCTCTTCTCTCCTCACCCTTCTTGACCCCCTGCTTAACAGCTAGAGGAGAGCATCAAGGCAGATTCGGGCCAGTCAGAGCGCCTGGCAGCGCAGATCGAGAGGCTGGAGGGGCAGATAGCAGAGCGGAGGGAGCGGCAGGGGGAGGTGGAGACTGCCCTGGCGCGGCTGAGGCAAATGATGGCAGACGTGCAGACGCAGGAGGGAAGGCTGGAGCTGCTTTCAAGGCAGAAGGTCCAGCAGCGTGCCAATATCGTGTCTGATAACCAAGGTAGGAGCTCAGCGCGAGGTGGGACCGAGAGGGAGAGGTGGAGGCCGCCCTGGCGCGGCTAAGACGGCTGATGGCGGACGTGCAGATGCAGGAGGGGCGGCTGGAGCTGCTGTCACGGCAGAAGGTGCAGCAGCACGCCAATATCGTGTCCGACAACCAAGGTAAAATGATGGCATCATTTTTGGGTGTTAGGGAAGGTTCTGGGCCATCGCTGACTGCAACAATGGATCGCCACTACTGCCTCTGAGGGTCACGGTGTGTCTGCCTGTTCCTGTGCCTGTGTTCTCAACCGGTCGTCGCTTCTCTCCGCTCCTTTTCCCCCTCAGACTCGGACGAGCAGCTGCAGGCGTGGCACAAGGAGTTCGAGGGCGTGGTGGCGAAGGTGGACGCGAGTCTGGCGCAGACCACGCGGGCGCTGAGTGAGCTGAGGATCCAGAACGAGGCGGAGAGGGACAGGAGCGAGAGGGACAAGCAGCTCATCAGCAGACTGCAAGTGGAGAAGGAGGTCCGTGCTTGCTTTCCCAACATCGGACGCATGCGTGCAGCGTCTTTCACTAGGCACTGAGTTTCCTCCCAAGGGGAGTGGGATGTTATTCGCGCTGTGCTGTCGTTTTCCTTGTGTCATCCCCTATGCGCTCCTGGATCCGGGAACGCCTTCCATTAATCGTGCAGCAACTCTGAGTCAGCTCTGTTGCTCCCTTCCTAATGTCCCTTTAACCGCCGTGTGCTGTGGACGTTAACCCTTGTTCCTTATCCGTCCCTTGCTTCCTCCCCTACCTCCCCCAACCAACCCTGCGTTTTCCTTTCAGGTGCACGAGCGTGACTGTGGCGAGCCTGACAGGTGTTTGCAGGAGCTGTTTGTTTAAGTGCGAGCTGGGGGAGGCAGGAGGGCAGTTTATCAGGTCCCATTCCTTTCACTCCACCCTGCACCCAACCCCCCAACACTCCCTCAGGTGTACGAGCGTGACTGCGGCGAGCGGGACAAGTGCCTCCAGGAGCTGTTCATAAAGTACGAGCTGGGGGAGGTGGGGCCTCTGCCCCTGGCGAGCGACGAGGCGGTGGAGGCGGGCATGCGCGCGGGGGCCCGGCTCTCGGAGCTGCAGGGGCGCTGGGAGGACATAAAGCGGGCGCAGCAGGGGGAGGAGCGGCGCAGAGGGGCGGAGATAGAGGCAGCTGGGGGGGAGATAGTGAAGGCGGAGGGGCAGCTGCACATTGCCCAGGAGAGGAAGGTGCGGGAGTTAAGTGGAAAAAGGGATTCTATTTATCATGGTTTTTGTTCACAATCCAGGTTCTGTGTGCCTTGTGTGATGGCTTTGCCTTCTGTCTGTGCACTTGGGGCTTAAAGCCTGCTGCGGATTATGGTTGCTGTTGCTTGGTGTGGTGTGTGCTGTGCAGAGGAGCAGTGAGGCGAGGAGGCAGCAGCTGAAGGGCGCCATGGACAGTAGCGCCGTGGACGAGGATGGCATGGCGCGGCTGGAGAGGGAGGAGAAGAAGGCGGTGAGTCCCCTCGACCTATTGTGTCTCGTGGGTCTCTTGAGTCTCTTGAGTCGAGTCACTACTCACCTACCTAGGGACGCGGTGGACAGCAGCGCCGTGGACGAGGATGGCATGGCACGGCTGGAGAGAGAGGAGAAGAAGGCGGTGAGTCCACTGCGAACCCTATAAATCCTCCGTTTCGTACTCAACGCTGCACCTCTAAACTTGACACTATATTGCCACACGTGTCCCATGAGCAGAAAGCAGAGGCGGACAGGCTAGCCGCTAAGCTCCGTGACCCGAATCTGGTCTCTAAGCTGGAGGACGCCAAGGCAGGCAGACCTGAGCCAGCAGGAGCAGCGGCAGCGAAAGCTGTGTGTGGCTTGAATTCCTGTTCCCCCCTCCCTCCCCTTGCAGAAAGCAGAGGCGGACCGGCTAGCAGCGAAACTGCGCGACCCGAATCTGCTGTCCAAGCTGGAGGACGCCAAGACAGACTTGAGCCGGCAGGAGCAGCGGCAGCGGGGCCTGCAGCGGGAGAAGGACAGCCTGGCAGCGGAGAGCAGCGAGAGGGTCACTCTCAGGCTCAAGCAAGAGGCGTTGAGGGAGAAGGAGGCTCAGCTCAAGAAGCTGTGAGTGCTGCTATGGGTGCCTTCGGGCTTGTCCTTGTGGCGTGCTTTGGGGTGTACTACCAGGTGTTCGTTTCCTTGCGCACCCCCTCGTCACTCGTGGGCTTTTCTTGCGCACTCCCTTGCGGACTTTCTCCTCGCATCGCGCGGTTTTTCCCCAGGAACCCCTCCGCAACCTTTCCCCGCCCACCCCGCGGGCTATGCCAGCCAGTGCACCCTGCGGGCTTTCCCTGCGGCCCGCCCTGCGGGCTTTCCGCCCGCACCCCCGGCGGGCTTTCCCTGGGCACAACCCCGCGGGCTTCCTTTGCGGCCCACCCCATGGGGTGTTGTACGCATGGGGGGTTGTACGCATGGGGTGTTGTGCGCGGCCCCTCCGCAGGCTTCCGGTGTGATTTTAGGTGTTGTTTGGGGTGTGGTTTGGGGTGTGGTTTGGGGTGTGGTTTGGGGTGTCTCACGTGAGGCCCTTACGGTGAGGGCGTTTTTTAGGCTGAAGCAGCAGCAGGAGGTGAGGTGATCTTGGAGGAGGAGGCTCAGCTGACGGAGATGTCAGCACTTTGAATCGAGAACGTGCTCACATTGCTATGGAAGCCATTCTGTGTTGGATTGCTATTCTCTTCATTTTCGGATTGGCACTATTCCCCCTCTCGCTCCTGCCCGTTTCTCGCCACTCTCCCCTCCCCCTCTCTATGTTTTGCCTTTCATGCCGCTGCGCCGCCCACCCTCCTGTGGATGACTGCCGATCTGTCGTTCTGCCGTCCCTGCATGGCAGGCTGGCCGAGAACAAGAGGCAGGTGGAGGAGGTGATTGCCAGTGCGAAGGCTTCAGCTGTCCCACCGTCCTCCTCAGCCTGTCTCCTCTGTTCATGCCCCCACACCCTCCTGCCCATGTCTCTTTTTCTGCCCTTCCTGCTTGGCAGGCTGGCGGGGAACAAGAGGCGGGTGGAAGAGGTGATGGGAGGCGAGAAGCGTTCAGCTTCCCCATCGCCCCTTCGCCTTTTCAAGCCCTCCCCTCCCCCCTCCCCCTGTGCGTCACGCCATTCATTCCTCTCCCCCCCCACCCTCCTGTGCGTGACTGCCCTCTCGTCGCGCTTGCCAGACTGGCGGAGAGCAAGGGGCGGGTGGAGGGGGTGGTGGGCTGCGAGATGCCTTCAGACGCACGCAAGCTGCTGCAGGAGGTGGAGAAGGCAGCCAGGTTGGTGTGATTGTAAGGAGGGAGGTGGGGTGGGTGTGTGTGATTACAAGGTGCACAGCATTCAATAGACGTGCTGAGAAGGCTGGTAGGTAGATGGGGGATAGGGACATGGGGGATGGGAATATGGGGAATGGGGGATAGGGATATTGTCGCGTTACCCACGGGAAGAGATGGGCTTCCCATGGTTAACACAGCAGCAAGGGAGGAGTGGGTTGAGGAAGAGAAGAATCGAAGAAGAAGACTTGGGGTGAATCGGTAGGAATAACAGAAAAGTAAGGTGATACGGAAGAAGGTACAGTACGGCACTGTACCAATTCAGCAATACAGCAAATCGAGGGTGGAGAGACAGGAATGTTGAAGGACCGAGGCGCAAACCAAAATGAGGTGGAGGGCGTCAGCAGGGGCCCAATCTGACGGAAAAGGGGGTCAAGCGCAATCTCAGTTCTCAAGGGAAGAAGGAGAAGAGGGAATGACAGAGCAGAGGAAATTGGACGTGTAAATAGTAGGCAACTCAGTAGGATGATCGCTTTTCGCTTGTATGTTTTCCTTCAATACTGCAAATTCGCTCTAATCCTACTAGAGTTCAGCAGTGCGGGAATTCGATCCTAAGTAGATCTGAGCAGGCGTCGTGCGGCTTGTAACATACAAGCGAAAAGGCGGCAGAGCGACCGCTGAGGAAGTGATCTAACTAGCGGCTGGACGAGGACGAACTGCGGTAAAGCGTGTTAGACCGCAGGCAGCGATGAGTCGGGAGACGAGTCCTGAGGGACATCGCTTGAGGTCGGGGATCAGATACCCGGCACGGAACGTACAGGAGGACGTGCAGCCACCGCTTCATCCTGTGTACCGCGCTGGGCCGCATGAGCCCGAGGGACGTGAAGCAGATGCTTCAGCGGCGGCAAGAGAAGGAGCCGGGGAGGACGTCGGATTGCCAGATCCGCGAAGTCGCGGAGAATCGGGAAGGAGTTCGCGAGGAGGAACGCCAGGTCTCGGAGAGAGATTACGCGAGCAAGAGGAGATGGAGAAAGAAGAGGAGCAGAGGCGGAGCGAGGCGCCAAGGGAGTGCGGGCCCAGATCCACGCAAGTTCGTACGGCTGGAGGTTATTCGGGAGGAGAAGGAGGGAGGGTGAATTCGTGGGAAACCGGACGGTCAATAGCCGCGAATGTCTCGAAGATAGAAGTACGAGAGAGATTTTCGGGCATGCCGGGTGAAGAACCCTCGCTAAAAAATTATATCATGCTGATAGATGACATCCGCTACTGCTGGGATCGAGAGGGGCTAGATCCGATAGAGTTCTTTAGAGGCCTGGGAAAGACGCTCCGAGGAGAGGCGCAAACCCACTATCGAGTGGAGAGGGCAAGGCTGCTGCGCGAGTGTGAGCAGGGAGAAATTCCGCCCCGTAAGATCGTAGATCGGTTTTATGATATCCTCAAGGAGCAATTTCCAGGCGATACAGCAGATCGAGTAGCAGAATTCAGTGAATTCCGTAGAGGAAAAGGCGAGTCGTTGCTGGCCTATTACAACCGGCTAGTGGAGCTGTCTGAAGACCTCAACTGTTTGGAGGACCGTCTGATGGTCACCAAGTACTTAGGAGGATTAGATGAAGAATTAGTCAACGAAATGAGGATCGCTCTCTATCCAATTCGTTCTAAGGCCACGCTGAGGCAAGTGTATCAGATAGCTAAAGAACTGAGGAGGGGAGGCGCTATGTAGACATGATGAGAGGAGCTCGTCGACCCCCAGAGCGGAGAAGACCGGCATGGTCGGCAACCGAAGCTCGGCGACCAGAAGTAGAGAGGAGAGAGAGGATGAGGAACGATCGCCGCTGTCACAAGTGCGGAGAAGTCGGCCACCTGCGCTAGGACTGTGTGATGGGCATCACGTGCGACCACTGCGGGCAGATGGGCCACTTCAGGAGAAACTGTCCCAGAGCTCCCACCTGCAGCGAGTGCGGAAAGAAAGGACACCTCAACAGCCAGTGTTATCGGAGAGGAGGAGGACAAGTGGGGAGAACGATGAGAGAGCAAGAGCTGGAGCAGGAAGTCAAGAAGCTGAGGGCGCAGCTGGGGAAAGCAGAAATCAGCGAAGACCCTGAGAAAGCAATGATGGCTTGGGAGGATGATGAGGCTGAGGAGGAAGAAGACCAGGAGTCCGAGTACGCCCTGGTGGCGACTCTACCGCGGGAAAGAGCGGACCTGGGACTGCGGAGCGGTGGGGTGGACGGGAGGAAGGAACTTAAGACAGAGACACGGAGCAAGAAGCCAGGAAGAGAGCCGGAAGAAGGAGGAAACCGAGCAAAGCGACACCCAGAAGATAGGCTGGTGTGCCACACGACTGCGCTGCTGGCTGAAGCGGGCTCCATAGCAGTACAAGGTATGAAGGTGGACAATGCTATAATCGATACCGGAGCTCAAAGTGTCCTGATGGGGAGAAAGCTAGCAGAGCGATTGCGGAAGCAAGGGAAGCTGGAGACGGCAACCAAGGGAATGCTCATCATGACGGCAGAGGGAGGACCACCCAAGTGGATGCCTAGCACGAAGGAGCCGATAGAGGTTGCGCTGCTGCCAGGACAGAAAGAAGAAACCAGGATCCGAGTGCAGTGCGGGCTCTCCGAGTCGGATGATTACGACCTGCTGGTGGGAATGGAGTTGATCTATAAGATCGGGGCGCAAATCGATGCGTGGGGAGAGAAGCTGAGCTTCAGGACCGAATACTGGAAGGAGGGTGGGGCGCAGGGAGAGCTGCCTGTGCGCTTCGTGAAGATGGAGCCAAGAAAGGCCCTGCAAGTCACAGAGGTGCAGCAAGCAGAGATGAAGGAGAGAATGGCAGGGGGCAAGAAACCAACCGAGATAGGCGGAATGGGAACGCGGGGTCAGCCGGAAGTAGTGACGCTGGGCGAAGGGCCGATCACGATCGTAGAACTCTTTGGGGGAATAGGAGCGGGATTGGCAGCTGCGCTGGAAGCCGGATTGGTGGTGCAAAGGTGGATTTTAGTGGAGATAGACCCAAAGGCCAGGCGCATGGCCTGGCATCATGCAGACCAGTTGCTGGAAAAGTATCCGGGGCAAATATGCAAGGCCGTGATTGAGGAGGCAAAGAGAGAAGGAACTTGGGATGTACGACAGCTGAATGAAGCAACTGTCTGGGAATGGGGTCAAGTAGATCTAGTGGTGGCAGGCTGGGAGTGCCAAGGCACCTCTAGAGCGGGAAAAGGGAGAGGAATGGGAGATGCACGCACAGCGTTGCTGGACGAGCTACTACAAGTGTTGAAGTGGATTCAGGAAGGGGGATCAAGGTGCTGCTATGTAGTGGAACATGTAGACATGACAGGAGATCCGCGGGAACCCGTAAGAGCAACACAAGAGAAGGTGGTAGCGGAGCTGGGGGCAGGCGTAAGCTGGGATGCGGCGCTGAACGGAGCAAGAGCTCATCGAGTGAGAAGATACTGGCAAAACGGAGTGAAGACAGAGAAGCTAAGACAAGGACTGGCCGATCTAAGAGATACAAGACTCCTAGTAGATGACATACTGGAGCCAGGGAGAACGTCGGCCCCGGTAGAGAAAAGAGACCACCCTAAGCAGCTACAATGCAACAAGATAGGCGAGCCAAGAAGGGCGTGGCCTACCCTAGTGTCCTACGAGGGAGCCTGCGGGTTTGTGTTAGAGGGAAGCGATCCCGGGCCGGGCATGGTCTACGATAGAGAGAGAGGGCAGTGGGAGGAGCCAACAGCAAACGAGAGGAAGCTGGCTATGGGATACATACTGGGGGCAACTGCAGCACGAGGAGTAAAGGAGCAGGAGCGCAGGGCCGCATTGGGCCGAGCGATGGATCAGCACGCTCTGCAGTGGTTGCTGAAAGAAATAATGCAGCAGCGGCAAGAAAGGGAGTCGAACCAGCAGCGGGCAGAAGAGTGCAGGAGGCGGACTCAAACGAGCCGAGCATACCTGATGCAGGGAGAAAAGCAAGGAAAGGCAGCAGAAAAAGAAAAAAGGGGGGGGACAGAGAAGGGGAAGGAGAAAGAGTGGGAGCTGAGCCCTGACCTTGACAGCAAGGTAGCAGCAGCAATCCGACAAGTTTTACAAGAGCATCACGAAACGTTTGACTACACGCTGCAAGATCTGGGAAAGTGCACCCTGCATGAATTAGAGCTGCCGCTGGACACTGAAGTGCCGGTCTACCAGCGGAGAAGGCGGATGAGTCCTGGAGACGAGGAGATATGCAGAAGCAAATGCAAAGAACTGCTGGAAGCGGGACTGATACGCCCTTCCAACTCCAAGTCACCGTATGCAGCAGCAACAGTGGTGGCAGCTCGAACCGACCTGACCGGAGAGGTGTTAGCAAGAAGAATGTGCGGAGACTACAGGGACCGATACAGCATGCCAACTGCAGAAGAGATATTTGACAAGCTCGAAGGCGCGGTCATATTCTCAACCCTGGATATGCGGCAAGGGTTCAACCAAATAAGGATAAAGGAAGGAGACAAATGCAAGACCGCCTTTCACGGAGTGGACGGCCTGTACGAATGGAATGTAATGCCATTCGGACTAAGGAATGCGTCAGCTGTATTCCAGAGGGTCATGGATCAAGCGTTGAAGACAGTGCCAACAGCGGCGTGCTACATTGACGACGTGGTGATCTTCAGCAAGAGTGAAGAAGAACATGCCAAGCACCTGAAAGCGACATTGGACGCCATAGCTGAGGCAGGGCTCACCTGTCACCCGGAGAAGTGTAAGATAGCGAGGAAGACAGCGACTTACCTGGGATTCGAAGTGCAAGGCGGAAGGATGGGAATTCCAGAGGCCAAGGTGGCTGTGCTAGACAAGCTGGGGGCACCAAAAGAGAAGGGAGCATTGAGAGCACTACTGGGGTTCCTGAACTACTACAGGCGATTCATTCCCAACTTCAGCAAGAGAGCATACAGGCTGAATCAGTTGCTGAGGGAGGGGCAAGCATGGAAGTGGGGAACAGAGGAGGAGCAGGCGAGAAAGGACTTGCTGGAGGCCATCAAGGCAGGGACGGTACTGCTGTTACCAAAGAAAGACACCCCGTACATAATATACACAGACTGGAGCAGCAAGGGCATGGGAGCAGTGCTGTGTCAAGAACTGGAAGGAGAAGAACGAGTGGTGGCATACGCCAGCCAAAGCTGCACAGCAACAGAAGCAAACTACAGTTCATACGAAGGGGAAGGATTGGCAGCGGTGTGGGGAGTAACACACTTCAGGGCTTACCTGCAGAGTTCCAAAGCACCTTTCCAGAGCTCCTAAAAGAAGTAGGCATCACTCACAGAGTGACATCACGGTATCACCCTCAATCAGATGGGTTGACAGAACGGATGATACAGACGATCAAAAGAGGACTACGGGTGTATGGCGAACAGAGGAAGCGAGAGTGGGATACAGAGCTGCCATGGGTACTGGCGGGCTATCGGTTCGCAAAGCAGTCAGCTCTGAAGGATATGTCCCCGTACCACCTGCTGTACGGAAGAGAGCCAGTGCTGCCGGTGGATGTGCCCAAGCTACTCACTGAAGTAATGGAAGAGGGGTCTGCGGAAGCATGGGCAGAAGCGGCTATGCGCAGAGGAGAATACCTGAAAGAGCTGATGCCAGCAGCATTAGAGAATCTGCACACCGCGCAGTTGAGAGATGCTCGCAGATACCAGCAGCGGCGAGAACGAGAGACTGGAGGGATACTCAGTAACGTGGCAGTGGGAAAAGAAGTGTACCTGAGAAAGGCGCGGAAGGACACTCTAGAACTATCAGTGGGCAGCGAGAGGTGGCGCGTGAAGGAGACACGGCCGTCGGGAGTGTTAGTAGTGGAGAATGAGAAAGGAGAGACGAGGAAAGAGCATGTTACGAATGTGGCGGCAGCCGGAGAGCGGTGGACCAAGCAAAAGTGTCCCATGTCTGAACCGAACGAAGAACCCGATTCAGGCAGCAGAGCTTGGTCCCAGGGCACCAGTGATAACCTACACAAGGCGGAATGGATCAGGGAGGAAGAAGGGTAAGGAGGAAGGATAGTTGAAGCAAAGGAAGACTTGGGAGTGGCACGAAGCACGACAGCTGTCGCGTTACCCACGGGAAGAGATGGGCTTCCCATGGTTAACACAGCAGCAAGGGAGGAGTGGGTTGAGGAAGAGAAGAATCGAAGAAGAAGAAGACTTGGGGTGAATCGGTAGGAATAACAGAAAAGTAAGGTGATACGGAAGAAGGTACAGTACGGCACTGTACCAATTCAGCAATACAGCAAATCGAGGGTGGAGAGACAGAAATGTCGAAGGACCGAGGCGCAAACCAAAATGAGGTGGAGGGCGTCAGCAGGGGCCCAATCTGACGGAAAAGGGGGTCAAGCGCAATCTCAGTTCTCAAGGGAAGAAGGAGAAGAGGGAATGACAGAGCAGAGGAAATTGGACGTGTAAATACTAGGCAACTCAGTAGGATGATCGCTTTTCGCTTGTATGTTTTCCTTCAATACTGCAAATTCGCTCTAATCCTACTAGAGTTCAGCAGTGCGGGAATTCGATCCTAAGTAGATCTGAGCAGGCGTCGTGCGGCTTGTAACAAGCAGAGCTTGGTCCCAGGGCACCAGTGATAATCTACACAAGGCGGAATGGATCAGGGAGGAAGAAGGGTAAGGAGGAAGGATAGTTGAAGCAAAGGAAGACTTGGGAGTGGCACGAAGCACGACAATATGGGTAATGGAGATATGGGGGATGGGGATTTGGGGGATGGGGATTTGGGGGATACGGATACATGGGAGATGGAGGCAGGGAATAGGGAGGCAGGGAATAGGGATGCAGGGAATAGGGGTACAGGGGATAGGCATGCAGAGCAAGCACTCTGAAAAGCTCTCCGGCCGAAAAGCACTCCAACCGAAAATCACTCCGGCCGAAAAGCACTCCGGCCGAAAAGCACTCCGGCCGAAAAGCAGTCCGGCCCAAAAGCACTCCAGCCCAAAAGCAGTCCGGCCCTAACGCACTCCTTCCCTAAAGCACTCCGCCCCTAAAGCACTCCGCCCCTAAAGTACTCCGCCCCTAAAGCACTCCGCCCCTAAAGCACTCCGCCCCTAAAACACTCCGCCCCTATAGCACTCTGAAAAGCACTCTGGGCTCTCCGGCCGGGAAGCCCTACATGGGTTAGGGATACAGGGGATCGGGATGCAGGGGATAGGGATGGGGGGGATAGGGATGCAATGGATGGGGGTACAAGGGTTTGCCGGGGCTGGAAGGCAATTTTTGTTACTGGATGGCAGGTGGGAGCTAATGCACCCAGCTCCTTCGCTCCCCTCTTCCCTTGCAACTTCCTCCCCCCTTCTGCAACCTCTCTTCCCCCCCCCCTGCCCTCCCCCCCCCTTCTCGCTTGCGACCTTTTCCCCCCAGCAACGTCCCCCTCCCCCCCCCACCCCCTTGCTGTTAGAATATCCTACTATATTCAGTAGTCTACATAGATTTGTTAGTCTTGAGTATAGTTAAGCACTCCACTACTATTAGGGTGTAATAAACCTAATTGGAGGTTGGATTCCCAACTTGGTTGGGTTTCCCATTTGGTTGGGTCCACAATTATTTGGGTCCCCCAATAATTCCCACCAGAATTATTGGACCACCAATAATCCCAACCAGAATTATTGGTGGGGGCCAATAATCTTGGCCAACTCCCAACCAACCCTCCCTTCCTCCCTTTCATCACATTCCTATGTAAACCCTTGTGCTTTCCCTCTAATCAACTTTTCTAAGTTCACATTTTCTCACACTTGCGACCTCCCTCCGCCCCCCCCCCCCCCCCCGGAAATGCTGCATGTCTTATGCAGCATTGTGAGTTGCAGCGATGTGTGAATCCCACATCCTTGTATCCCTGCTTGCGTGCTTCTCTGCACGCATGCCTGGCAGGTCGCAGCGCGCCGAGTGTGAGGAGGCGGATAAGGAGACCAAGGAGGCGGGCAACGAGGCAGCAGGGATTTCGAACTCTTGCATCCTTGCATCCCTCCATGCCTGCTTCCCTGCTTCCCTGCATGCGTGCATGCGTGTATGGCAGGTCGCAGCGTGCAGAGTACGAGGAGGCGGATAGGGAGGCCAAGGAGGCGGGCAACGAGGCAGCAGTGCAGCAGCAGCGGCTGGACCATGCGAGGAAGGAGCTCGCCCAGCGCAGCAACGAGATGGATGGTGAGTGGTTAAGTGCGGTACAAACATAGTGGTGTGTGGTCGGGTGAGGTGACCAGCACCAGCGGTTGGGCCATGCGAGGACCAAGCTCAAACGGCACAGCAATGAGAGAGGTGGTGAGTGAATGGTGTGATAATAAGGGGTAAGCTCAAACCAGATAGGGCAATGAAGCGGATGGGATCAAACCTTTTCCCAATCTTCATCCCCCTCTCTCTCATCCCTTTCTCGTCGTCCCCTACCATCCCGCCCCATCCCTCCCATCCCTCCCTCCAGCCAAGCGTGTCACGATCCAGGCGCGGCTGAGCAGTGCAGTGGACCCATCTCTTGCGGTGGATGAGCTGGACAGGGTGCGTGGGGAGAAGCGAGCAGCCCTGGAGGATGCCATAGGGTGGGTGCATGGGTGCATGGTGCGATCACATGGGTGCATGGTTTGGCCAGTTGTATGGATGAGTCCGTTGGGTGATGGCATGGGCTTGTGGACCCAGCTCTCTCGGTGGATGAGCTGGACAGGGTGCATGGGGAGAAGAGAGCAGCCCTGGAGGATGCCATAGGGTGGGTGCATGGATGCATGGTGGAAACAAATAGGTGCACAGTGCCAGCTCTTCAACCCTCCCTCGCCCTCCCAGCATTCCACATTGTTCGGGACATCCCTCAACAACTCTCCAACTGCCTCTATATGCCATTGCTTGCAGGAAGTATGAAACATTTTTATGCTGGGGCATTAATGGGGCCTATATACACAGGAGACGGTTTTTTAGGCGTCCCCACATGCCCCCATGCATCCTTGGTGCGTGCAGGGAGTAGAAGAACGAAGCGATGCTGGAGCAGCTCTGGGTGCGGTACGTCCAAGAGACCATGTTCGAGGCGTCTCAGTAGTCCCAACACACCACCACATGCCCTTCTTGTGTGCAGAAAATGCGAGAGTTTCCTGATGCTGGAGCAGTTCTGGGGGCGGTTCATCCAGGAGTCCTGTTATGAGGGGTCGTAAACCCCCCCATGCCCCCACCCCGTGCCCTTCTTGGTTGCAGAAAATACGAGAGTTTCCTGATGCTGGAGCAGTTTTGGGGGCGGTTCATCCAGGAGGCGCAGAGCAAGCACCGCTGCCACACGTGCGAGCGGAAATTCTCCAAGGCAGAAGAGGCCGCCTTCATTCAGAAAACGAGGGCCAAGAAGGCGGATTCGGTTGGAATGGAGGCACGGGTGAGGGGGGATAAGGAGCGCCTGGTGCAGCAGCTGGGAATTCTGGATGACCTGCATCCTGTTTATAACGAGTACAGGAAGCTGGTGGACGAGGTGGTGCCAAATGCCAGGACGGCATTGGGCCATGTGGAGGAGGCCCAGATCAAGGCGCAGGAGCGATATGAAAGTGTGAGTTGCTTGTGCCGCGGTTTATAGTGACGTTGGGCCGTTCGTCTAAGCCATGTGGTCTTCTCATGTTCGAGCTCTTTCTTACCACTATCTTGTATCTTGTTCTCACTTGGGAGGTGCGGATTTTGGGGGGGTGCGGTGCGGGTTTTGGGGGGTTGCGGGTTGGGGGGGGGTTGCAAGTTTTTGGGGGGGTGCTGGTTTTGGGGGGTGCGTGTTTTGGGGGGGTGCGGGTTTTGCCGGGGTACGGGTTTTGGGGGGGGGTTGGTCCCATGCTTCTCGTTTCCAACCCCACCCCCCCCGTGCCTCCCTCCAGCTGCTCGTTTTGCTGGCTTAGGAGACGGCCTGGCTCCATGCAGTCGCGCGGGTGGAGGGAGTGGTCCAGGAAGGGCAGGATTGGCCCAGGAAGGGCTTCGCTTCTTCCGTCATCTCTTCCCTCCCCAATCCTTCTCTGTGAACCCCCCCCCCCCCCCCCCCCCCTCCCTCCTCCTCTTCCAGTTGCTGTGTCTCCTGGCGGAGAGGAAGGCGAGGCTGGATGCGTTGCCACGGGTGGAGGCTGTAGCCAAGGAGGCTGAGCGCCTGAAGAAGGAGGCAGACGCCTTGAGCGAGGAGGTGGCGAGTCTGGAGTACAGACTGGACATGCTCTCCCAGGGCATGCGGTCCCTGGCGGACGTGAATGCAGACCTCGCTGCTGCAGAGGAGAAGAGGTGAGAGGAGGGTAAGGGGTAAGGGGTAAGGGGTAAGGGGTAAGGGGTGGCCCATCGCTGCTGATTATTCAGAGCGTCCTTGAGTGAGGGGGTCACCAATCTGGAGACGAGGTGAGACAGGAGTAAGGGTAGTACAGGAACGAATTGGGGGGTCAGAGTGAATGGGGGAGACGTTTTCCGAGAGTCAACTCAACACAGCATGTGAGAGGAGAGTCAACTCAACACAGCATGGGAGACGTGGTGAGTTTTGAATGCCTGAAAGCTAATGTGGAAGTGCTGCCTTTTCTCTGAAGGGCTGGGTACCCTCGGAAGCTGTCTCCCAGGGAAATATCCCATGCCCTCATGTCCCATGCCCTCATATCCCATGCCCTCATGTCCCATGCCCTCATGTCCCATGCCCTCATATCCCATGCCGTGCCCTCATATCCCCTGCCCTCATATCCCAGGCCCACATATCCCCTGCCCTCATATTCCAGGCCCACATATCCCCTGCCCACATATCCCCTGCCCGCATATCCCATGCCCACATATCCTCTGCCCACATATCCCATGCCCACATGTCCCCTGCCCACATATCCCATGCATGCCCACATATCCCATGCCCACATATCCCATGCCCACATATCCCCTGCCGACATATCCCCTGCCCACATATCCCTTGCCCACATACCCCCTGCCCACACATCCCATGCCCACATTGTTAGAATTTTCTCCCTTCATTCTATTAGCCTACATTGTTTCATTGTCTTAGGTACTTATAAGCACCCCACTAGCATGTATACACCCAAGTTGGGGGTTGGGTTCCCAAATTGGTTGGGCCCCCAATAATCCCAACCAAGATTGTTGGACCCACCAATAATCTTGGCTACGATTATTGGACCTCCAATAAGTTGGCCAACCCAACTTATTGGGGTGACCAATAATTGTGGTCGCCTGCCAACCAAACCCCTCCTCCTACCCGCTCCTTTCCTAATACAATCATGACTTCACTTTCTCACACACATATCACCTGCCCACATATCACCTGCCCACATATCCCATACCTACATAACCCCTGCCCACATATCCCCTGCCCACATATTCCCTGCCCACATATCCCCTGCCCACGTATCCCCTGTCCACATATCCCATGCCGTCATATCCCATCCCCTCATATCCCTGCCCTCATTTTTCATGCCCACATATCGGATGCCCTCGTTTCCCCTGCCCTCATATCCCGTGCCCTTATATCCCGGGCCCTTATATCCCGGGCCCTTATATCCCGTGCCCTCATATCCTGTGCCCTCATATCCTGTGCCCTTATATCCCGGGCCCTTATATCCCGGGCTCGCATATACCGCGCTCTAAAACCTCATCCCTTGTATCCCCTGCCCTTTTCTCCACTGGTCCGCCTGCAACCCATCCCTGGCCTCTCAGTTGTCGGAGTTCCCTCCCTCTCCCACTCCTCTCGCTCTCCCTCTCCCACTCCTCTCTCTCTCCCACTCCTCTCCCTCTCCCACTCCTCTCCCTCTCCCACTCCTCTCCCTTCACTCACCTCTGCCTGCTCCGTCTCCCTTTGGCCCGTCATGCCTTTTTGGCCCCCCTCCTTCTGTGTCTCCTGTGTCTCCTGTGCTGCGGGGATGCACCAGTGCGCGTCGCATCAGTGGGATGCTCCTAGGGACACAGCAGCACATTGTGCAGTGCCGAGAAACGAGGCAGCAGAGTTACCACCCAACCTATGGTGAACCTTTTCGCTTTTCGCATGCCGTTTATTGTTTCTGTTAGCGGCACAGCAGCACGGGACGTGGAGGGGCTGAGGGAGGAGCACCCAGCGAGCGCTGAGGCACAATGTTGCATTCTCACCCAACACCTGGAAACTCCCTTAATTCATGTTTCCTTGCGTGCTTATTCCAGGGCCGTGGCAGCACGGGACGTGGAGCGACAGAGGGAAGAGCGGCCAGCGCTGAAGGACGAGGCAGCAGCCGATCTACCCAGTCCGTGGACACCTGATCCCTGTTTCACACCCCCTCGATTGTTCCTGCCACGGACGCAGCAGTGCGATACGTGGAGCGACTAAGAGAGGAGCATGCAGCGCTGAAGGACGAGGCAGCAGCCTAACAGCCCAATCGCTTGACACTTGACCCCTGCTTCCTATCCCCATGTCGCGTGCACTCCAGAGACGCAGCAGCACGGGACGTGGAGAGGCTAAGGGAGGAGCACGGGGCGCTGAAGGACGAGGCAGCAGCGGCCAGCAACAGGTGGCGGGGTGCGCGGGAGGAGCGGGCGCAGATGGCTCTGAAGGTGGCGCGCAGGAGGGAGATGGAGGAGGAGGTGGGGCAGCTGGACGTGGCGGTTGAAGAAAGCAAGCTGGAGATGCAGGTGAGGGATGAATGGGGCACACTGATTCGAAAGCTTTGAGACGAGATGGCTCTGAAGGTGGCGCGCAGGAGGGAGATGGAGGAGGAGGTAGTGGGGCTGGATGCTGCGATTGAGGAAAGCAAGCTGGAGATATATGGAGGGGTGAACGGGGGATACACGTGAGGGGTGAACGGGGGATACACGTGAGGGGTGAACGGGGGATACACGTGAGGGGTGAACGGGGGATACCACGTCTTAGATGCCTGTGAGAGAAGTTGGCTCTGATTTGAAAGTGGGGCGCTGGAGTGTGATGGAGGAGGGGGTGGGGCAGCTGGATGCGGCGATTGACAAAAGCAAGCTGGAGGTACAGGTGAGTGGGAGTAGGTGTGAGTGATTGTGGCGATGCAACGCGATGTGTGGTGGGAAATCTCTTTAGTCGCCTCAAAAGACGTGAGGCGATGTGTGGTGGGAGGTCTTTTGAGGCGCCTCATTACACACTGTGGTGGGAAATATTTTGAGGCGCCTCATTACACACTGTGGTGGAAGATGGTTGCCAGAGGAGGTCTGTGCTAGCTGAGCAGGAACAGGAAGAGCTGAGAACGATTTCCGTTGCCCTCCTCATGATCCTTCCGTCTCTTCTTATCGTGATGACTTTATCTTGTTGTCATTCCCCTGCCCGAGCTTTATCTTATCTTCCCTTCCGTCAGCATAACCCTTCCCCCCACACAAACACTTCTCGCCTCCACGTGTGTCCCTCCCTTTCCCAACTCTCCTCTAGGCACTGGAGCGCAGCATAGGGCCACTGAGGAAGAAGCATGGGGAGGCGGTGGAGGGGAGGAAGGTGTGGAGGGAGAGGGCGAGTGCAGAGGAGGCGGAGATGCAGGGGCGGGTGAGGGGGATGCAGAGGGACCTGGACGGGATGCGAGGGACATTCTCCAAGGTCAACCAGTGAGTGCACAGATATGGGCATGGCTGTTACATGGCAGTATGGTAACAGGGTTACTTTGCAGGGGCGGGTGAGGGGGATGCAGAGGGACCTGGATGGGATGCGAGGGAAATTCTCCAAAGTCAACCAGTGAGTGCGTGATACAGGTATTTCAAATAGTGTGGTTTCAGCGGTCTGGTTTCGGGGGTATGGTGACAGGTCTATTGTGCTGCGGCTACGCAAAGCAGCAGAGCGGCTGCAGCAGTCACAATCCCGGCAGGCGTCCAACGAGCAGCAGATGCAGCAGCTGGGTGCCAAGGAGGCGGAGGAGCGCGAGATGCTGCGCAACCAATCCGCTGTGAAGCGACTCCTTTCTCCGCTTCTCTGGTGTGTTTCCCTTCGCCCCCCCCGCCCCCCCCCCCCCACCCCTCCCTCCCCCCCCCCTTTTATGCAGGTACCTGGACTCCAACAAAGATGAGCAGCTAGCGGAAGCCACAGAGCGGCTGCAGACATCACAATCACGTCAGTCATCACAAACACCAACCCCCAACTCCCCCCCCCCCCTCCTTCGCAGGTACCTGGACTCCAACAAAGATGAGCAGCTAGTGGAAGCCACAGAACGGCTGCAGCAGTCCCAAGCGCGACAGTCCTCCAACGAGCAGCAGATCCAGCAGCTGGGCGCCAAGGAGGCGGAGGAGCGCGAGATGCTGCGCAACCAGTCTGCAGTCAAGAGAAACGTGGAGGCGATACTGGTGTTCCGGGCGACTGAGAGGGAGGAGGCGGGGGTGCGGGGGGAGGTGGAGAGGCTGCGGGGGGAGATGGGGCGCGTGGGGCGGGTGGGGGAGTTGGAGGAGGAAGTGAGGGGGGTGAGGGAGGAGATTGATGGGCTCGCTGCTGAGGTGAGCAGAGCTGACTTGTGAGTCCACTTGTATTTTGAGCCGACTTGTATTTTACGTCGACTTGTATTTTGAGCCGACTTGTATTTTGAGTCGACTTGTATTTTACGTCGACTTGTATTTTGAGTCGACTCAGAGGTCACATTGGGAGCTGGAGGAGGAGGTGAGGGGGGTACGGGAGGAGATCTATGGGCTCGCTGCTGGGGTGAGCAGGGATGGATTGAGAAGGTGGGCGTTGCTTTTGGTTGTAGGTGAGTGGTTTTGAGAAAAGATGGGGATTGGCTTTGAGTTGTTAGTTGTGCGTTACGCCGGACTGAACCACCTTGGGGGCAAGGTGGCGGTGCATGAGGTCAGCATTTAAAATGTGCATGAGGTCAGCATTTAAAATGTGCATGAGGCCCTCTTCAGTCTCTTCCCCCTCCCCCCCCCCCTCCACGCCCCCTTCTGTTCTCCCATTGCACTGCAGCAAAACCACAGCCGGGGCAAGGTGGCAGCGCATGAGGCGAGCATTCGGCGCTCCCAAGCAGAGCTGAAGGCGCCGCAGTTCCGAGACATTGAGAACCGACACAGGAAGCAGCTCATCCAACTCAAGGTAGGTCGGGGGAGAAGAGCGTGTGAGTTGACTGGACTGTCAACTTTTGCTGACTCTTGCACTGAGTAGAGGTGAAGGCGCTGCAGTTCCGAGACAAGCGTGTGGGTTGACTGGACAGTCGCCTTTGAATGACGCATGCTCTAGAGCAGAGCTGAAGGCGCCGCAGTTCCAAGACATTGAGAACTGGCACAGGAAGCAGCTCATCCAGCTCAAGGTAATACCGAGCGAAAAATGCTCCTTTGCTCATCCACCCATTCCATCCCTTCATCCCCACCCTATTCTTGCATCCTGGAGCACACCATTCACACACTCATGTGTCAAGGCCCCTCCAATGCACTGTTCTCTCCCCCTTTTTTGCTTGTGAATGACAAATGTCACATGTGCAGACATCTGAGCTGGCAAACCGAGACATTGATAAGTACTACAATGCACTGGACAAGTGAGTAGCATGCCGCTTAAGGAAGCATCTCGATTTTTCCTGTGAGACATCGTGCCCCTTCGGAGGCGGAAGTATGTGACCGAAGCTTTCTGTTTTTTTTCTATCTTCTGACACTTCCGGGGCTCTAATGCGCTTCGATGCGATGAAGATGGAGCGCTGGCAGCAGACGACCACAACTGGATTTTTGTCTTCTGTCCATCCTTCCTGGATGTCTCTTGGACGCTTCTTCTTTCCCAGGGCTTTAATGCGCTTCCATGCGATGAAGATGGAGGAGATCAACAAGATCATCAAGGAGCTGTGGCAGCAGACGTACCGCGGGCAGGACATCGACTACATTGAGATCCGCTCCGATGCCGAGGGAGCAGGCACGCGCTCTTACTGCTACAGGGTAAGAGACGAGGTCTTACTTGAACAGGGCAGATCTCTTGTTCAGACGTACCGCGGGCAGGACATCGACTACATTGAGATCCGCTCCGATGCCGAGGGAGCAGGCACGCGCTCTTACTGCTACAGGGTAAGAGACGAGGTCTTACTTGAACAGGGCAGATCTCTTGTTCAGACGTACCGCGGGCAGGACATCGACTACATTGAGATCCGCTCCGATGCCGAGGGAGCAGGCACGCGCTCTTACTGCTACAGGGTAAGAGACGAGGTCTTACTTGAACAGGGCAGATCTCTTGTTCAGACGTACCGCGGGCAGGACATCGACTACATTGAGATCCGCTCCGATGCCGAGGGAGCAGGCACACACTCTTACTGCTACAGGGTAAGAGACGAGGTCTTACTTGAACAGGGCAGATCTCTTGTTCAGACGTACCGCGGGCAGGACATCGACTACATTGAGATCCGCTCCGATGCCGAGGGAGCAGGCACACGCTCTTACTGCTACAGGGTAGGCTCTTGTGCACCTTCTTTCGAGTCGACTCGTAATACACAAGGTGCAGGGACACGGTTTTACTCTTACAGAGCAAGCCTCTTGTACGCCTTTTTCCTGCAGGATAGGTCTCATTCACAATTTGTCTGCTAAGTTGTGCATTAACAGCTGCAGGGTGAGCTCTCTCTTCTTCGTTTGTGTTGTTGGTGCTCAGCTAACGTTCTAGATGCTGCCGATTGTTTGTGTGTGTACGTGTCTGTGGAGGCACCTGACAGGTAGTGATGCGCAGTGGTGATGCTGAGCTGGACATGCGTGGGCGATGCAGTGCCGGCCAAAAGGTACAGCTCTGGCTGAAATGTACAGTGCCAGTAAAGGTGTCCATAGAAATGTGTCTCGCCATTGCGTGCTGCCATCATCCCCCCCGTCCGATGTTGGTGCATTCTTGTATTTCCTATTATTTTGCGCATGTCCTTGTCACTCTGTTACTCTATTTTTCCCTTTGTTCTTTCGTCCCTCTTGGGGCCTCACTCCACCACCCTCAGGTGCTGGCATCGCTCATCATCCGCCTTGCATTGGCTGAGACTTTCTGCCTCAACTGTGGGATTCTCGCTCTAGATGAGCCGACCACCAACCTTGACGCACCCAATGCTGAGAGCCTTGCACGGGCCTTGAACAGGTCAGTCTGTAGAGCACTTCCTCTTGTTGTGTTGACATCATGTTCCCTCTTTCGTTGTTCAACTCACTTATTCCCTTGTTATGGTCGCTTGTGTGTAGACTTATGGAAGAGAGGAGAAGCCAAGAGAATTTCCAGCTGATTGTCATCACCCACGATGAGATATTTGCAGAAATGATTGGGCGAAAGGAGCACGCAGACCACTACTATCGCATTTCAAAAGATGAGAGGTAAGAATTACCACTGTTGCGTGTATGGCTGGATAGTAGCAAGCAAATCCACAACTATTCGTTCCATCTCTTGAAATGCAGGCAGCGGAGCACAATAGCAGTTCAAGATATCTACGATTGACGTGGAATGGGACCTTTTTTACATTGAACGGATGCGGCAATTTTTGTGAAATTCGGGGAATGATGTTGAGGTATTTCTTGTATATATATGAAGTGTTCGTTGTTCATGGTTTTGATCCGTGGAAAACTGTTCTCAAATATGAGTGCAACTGTCGAGACGAGTAAGCCAAACGGAAGGTACTTTATCAGATAAGATGAACAGTTTGTGTGTTGGATTCCCACTGCCGAGGGCTGATTCGGATAGGCATTCCACTCTACGTGCCTCGCCACGACCTGAGTGTAATTCCTCGTCGAATGACGCACCGCCACGCGGGATATTTCCCAGATTGCGCTTTGGGATACGAGCTTCAGCAGGGGGTAGTTTCGCCCAAACGCTTTCAGTCTGCAATTCCCGCTTCGAGCCCCTACCCAACCAGCTAGCAGAGCAATTCCCAAGGGAGCCCAGCAGGCACGGACCAGGCAGCACGCACCAGCCACGCCCAATTCCCAAGGGAGACACATTCGCCCCTCCCCCTGCTGCCTGCTGCTCCTGGCCTCTCCTGGTGCTGCTGCTGAGCCCAGCTCTCTCGGAATTCCCTGAGCCAGCCAGCCCAGGCTCTGCCAGGACCAGGCTCAGGCAGGCCCCCATCCCCTGAGCCTGGCTCTTGCGTTCTGCTCCCTGCCTGGGCTCCATGGCTCTCGAATAAGTGCGGTTCGGGACCTGGAGCACCAAGGCCTATTCAGCGACCTTATCACGCCTAGCATTCTTCACCTAACCGGCGACAGCTACTGACATTGTGAACTTCAGTCTTTCTAGTTTCTATCAGTGGCTGTCCTCCAGCCTTGATAGTATCTGACTCGACGGCTTTTTTAACGGAGAGTCAGTTTTTAATACGTACTGGGTCACATTTCTGAGGCTCCTGCTGCTCAGCGAGCCGTTCAAAGCGCTAGAATACTCACCCAGCTGCAGCCCACAACACGCAGCGTCAACCTCAGCGGCCTCTGGTGGATAAGGAGTCTGAACAAAGATTCTCCTGCTGTCCCAGTCAACATCCACCGCTGCTTGGGAGAAAATTCCCTCCACCTTCAACTAGGCACACACATCTGTCATTGGGTGCGAAGCACCCTTGACATGGCCGTCATCTGTTGGAGGGTACCAGAATGCGTAATATAGGAAATCGGAGATTCTCTGGGATTCAGGTAAGAGAGCTCCAACGTTGACCGGGTCGTCCGTCGCTGAACGCTCCACTTCGTGCCACTTTCTGACTGCAGCCAACGTACTCGTTCTGGTGGTGTTCATGATTTCTGCCATCAGGTTAGAGGGAATGTGCAGTACTCAACCGCAAAGCTTGAGCTGCAAGCGGTCAGCCGATGAAGCGCTTCTACCTGTGATATCGAGGTCAAGTGACGAGGCAGAAACTCAAACCAGCCCTGTTGACGGTAGCGATGCGGACCAGCCATCTGGGGAGATGTGTCCTGTTGGAAGCCAGCTTGTCGCAGAAGGCGAGAAACCAGAAGACCAAGCGAGCGCTCAGGAGCAGCATGCCAACGTCAAAGACGAACCTGTTGCGAGCACGGGGAATACGGAACCGTCAAATCGCATGGAAGCTTCTGGGCGAACTGGCGGATTGGAGAGCGAGTCGAAAGGCAACCGGACCAAAGAGACGACGGCGACGGATCAACCGACTGAAGGAGTTGAAGCTTCAGAGGGCGACATGGAAGGAACCAGTGTCAGAACGGCGAAAAAGCCACGTCTTGTGTGGACAGCAGAACTGCACTCTCGCTTTATGAGTGCGGTCAATCACTTGGGGGTCAAGAGTGAGTTTTGCCGGCTTGGGGGTCTTCTGTTCGTAGTATGGCCGTCACGTTATTCGGTTGCTAAATTCCTTCTTTCCTTTTGCAGATGCTGTCCCCACCACAATTTTGAAGCTCATGAATGTCGAAGGCATGACACGGGAAAACGTGGCGAGTCATTTGCAGGTTCGTGCCTGCAGTGGGTCTTCCACAAATCAAATCTTGGAGATTGGAACTGGCTCTGAAGGCTAATATCCGCACGTTTTCCTCTGGTGGTTGCAGAAATACCGTCTGTATTTGAAGAGGATGGCTGGACTTCCGCCTGGAGCTCGGTTGCCTCCAGATTTCATGGTGTTTCAAGGGCCAAGCCATCACGGAGCACTGCATGCGAACTCTTCAGTGGGTGGCGCTGGTCCAATGTACATGCAACCTGCATCTTACAACGGATCACACCCGACCATGGTTGTGTCTGGAGCTCCAGCCGGGTATCCTACATCAAGTGCAATGTATCCTGGGACCATTGCCATGCGTCCCACAGCAGCTATGGCCAGCACCTCCCCCATCCAGCAAGTAATGCATCTGTCGGTTCTGCTCTTGCGTTTTTGTTATCACAGCGTTTGTTGAACCTTCTGACCTTATTTCCTTCTTTTTCGTCCAGGCATCATGTCTTCCACGAATGGTCATGACAACTGCCTCACCTTCGGCAATGCACACAATGCTCTCTGGGTCATCACAGTTTGCATCCTTCTCGCCTGGGACGTCTCCACCAACACACCGACCGCACTCCATGGCACTCAACTCTCTTCATCCTGGATCTACTGCTGTGGGGATTCCAGTGTCCTCTGGACCAGTGGTTCCTGGATACCCTCCTGGATCTGTTCCTATGGCAACAGGGGCGTCTCCACTCCAGCCGAGACCACCATCCATGGCCATGCCTCACTCCCCTTATTCTATGGGAATTTCTCCAGTTCAATCCTATCCGCCCGGCTCCTGGGCCCATGTTGCTACAAGCATGGGCTACCGTCCATCCACTGGGCCTGGCTCAACAATACCCATCGGTGTTCCTGCTGGTGGGAGCATGGTGGCGCAGTCTTCTAGCATGCAGCCAGCATTCGGCCATCAACAGACATCAATGTGGAACCCCATGTCGTCCCACGGGACTGTTATGGGCTCTCCGGCTACCAGCATGGCGGTTCCTGTGGGCACACTTCACCATTCAGTCTCCATGCCTCAGCTGCCGGTTACCTCAACGGGCCACCCTGCTGGTCAAGATGCGAATGGAAACGGGCAGCTCTCCGTTTTGTCGCTTCCTCCTCCGCATGTCATGATGGGATATGCAGAGCAGCACTCCTCCTGGCCTATGGCTGCTACTGGTGCATCTGCTCCGTTTGTGACGCTGTCAGACCTTGAAGCTTGTCCCTCGGGGCAGGGAAGCCAATTTGCCGATACAACAGTGAGTGGCACTGATGACGAAGGCGGCACTGCTGCCACAACAATAGCAGAGAATGAAGAGGCTGCGCTTGCCCTACCATCTCACGAAGAAGGGGGTCTGGATCTAGAGCCTACGTGGCCTCAAGAATGGGAGCAAGACTGGAAAATCTTGGGGTGATAAGTGCCTGTTTGTCAGGATATTTGTGCATATTTTTTGACATGTAATGCTTGCCTTGTGGATGTAATGGTGTAGCCGCTAAATGGCTTCAGAGTAGTAGTTCTCTGACACCATGTTCAGTGTGGGAGGTTTGCCAGTGCTACTTGAACTACACCCACAGCACCCTTTCTCAACCTCCGCAACCCGCAGGCAACTCCCTTCGTGCTGTTTTGCTTGCTTCGATACATTTGGCGTGCCGTCATTTGCTGCTGCTGTCAAAACCAACTGCCACAGACTACAACTGTACCAACCAGCCTCCAATTTCAAACAACTGATCAAACCATTCTCAAGTGTGGCTCCTAGCTGACGTCAGGCAGCCTTCTTTCTCTGCTCATGTGACATTTCTCCCAGTCATGGTCCTGCGTTGGGACCCAGAATTTCACTGAGCGTAGTAACTGTCCTCACGTTGTGCGGATTTTTATCGACCGCCGAATATTTGCTGGCGTCTCGGGAGTTTTTCTGTCAGGACTGGCCGATGCGCCTCTCGTCGGAATAGGATTAGACCTAAAGCTGACGTGGACGTGACCAAGCCTTATTCCCCTAGACTATGGCTAACTCAGCCATTCTCGCTCGAAGCAACGTTCCCACTCTATCAGGCGCTTATGCAGAACGAGCAGTTGGCAGAGCCACGGCATCATGGCTACCCTCACGCGACAACAGGACACCTCCCCGCGGCTTCTCCTCTCCACGGCATCCAGAGCACTGCGTACCACTCTCGCTCCACCACGGTAAACCGTTCCAATGTGACAATATCGAATCGGTTCGACCGATAAGCCGAATCGTGACTGCAGCGAGCGCTGCTGCTTCCGCTCCAGTGTCAGAGCCAAATAAAGGAAACCCCTTTTCAGCGCTGATCGATTTCTTCTCCTCCATCTGGGAGGAATACATCGTCAGCCCGCTCGGGAATTTTGGATTCGGAAAAAAGAGCATCTGGGAAGGTGGTGTCGGTCTATTTCTCCTGACGGGACTCTTCTTAATCGGCCTGACTATCAACTGGATCAAAGGCGTTCAAGTACGGACCAGCACGACGCGGTACAAAGCGGTGATGGAATTCACCCAAGCCTGCGGAATCACGGTCGGCACCCCAGTTCGGATCCGAGGCGTGGACGTGGGCAGCGTGATCGGGGTTCGGCCGAGCCTGGAGCGGATCGACGCTGTCGTCGAAATCCTGGACTCCAACGTCGTCATCCCGCGAAACTCGCTGATCGAAGTCAACCAGACGGGCCTGATCAGCGAAACCCTCATCGACATCACTCCCATGCCTCCCATGCCGGAACCCACCGTGGGGCCGCTAGACCCCAAGTGCAGCGACGAGGGGCTGATCGTGTGTGACCGGGAGCGGATAGAGGGGCAGCAGGGCGTGAGCCTGGACGAGCTGATCGCGAATTGGACCAAGCTTGCTAAGGAGGTGGATAAGGAGGGAGTGGGGACCATGTTCGCTGCTCTAGATAAGTTCGCTGCTCTGGCGGAAGAAGCAAGGCCGCTGCTGGAGAAGGCAAGTTGTTTTTGTCTTAACCTTAACGCCATGCTGCCAGATTTCAAACCCCCTTGCTCACTAAGTCCTCGTTCCCCCACCTCCCCACATGTCAGTTTCACCTCTAGCTGGTGAACCGTAGCCATCATGTGAAACATCTGATAATGTTTCATGGAGAAACTGACGTCATTTTTAGTAGACCCACCTGCACCTAGGGCTGACTCTTCCCAACCACTCCGCTCACTCTGCAATGCGTTTTTCCATCTGTGCTGATTTTTTTTTTCTTTTAACTCAAATCGCCTTTTTGAGTCGCAAAAAAAAAGACGAGTAAAGAAGAACACTCTTCTTTCTCCCCCCCCGATTTTACTCCGCTTCTCCCTCAACTGAATGCTTCGATGACAAACATCCAGGTGTTAACATGACATATAACTCACCTTTTTCCCATCGATATTCATGAAACTCCATGTACACTTTCACTGATTTTCCGTTTCTCTTTCAGGTGAACGAGCTGATGACGGACATCGAGCCCATGCTGCAGGACGTGAGGGAGGGCGACCTCCTGAAGAACGTCGAGCAGCTCACCAAGGTGGCCTCTGAAGCTGCTACCGACCTCAGGCAAGTGGCAGGCTGCTGCATGCATGTGCGTTTGCTGCGTGTGAGTGGTTTGAGGCGCCTCAAAACAGTCTTGACGAACCTCGAGCAGCTCACCAAGGTGGCCTCTGAAACTGCCACTGACCTCAGGCTAGTGCCGTGCTGCCTTTTTCATGTATGTCTTGCTGTAGGTGCCTTTGCTGTTATGCCTTTGCTGTTATGCCTTTGCTGCATGTGCTTCCCTTTTTAGGGGGAGAGGAAAATGGAGAGCGGGGGAACTGGAAGAGAAGGGTGGCGGGGAAAGGAGGGGGAGCAGGTGTTGGGAGGGAAGGGAAAGCGGGGCGATTGTAAGCCTCTTGAGCAGAGAAGTCCCGCAGGGAGACCTTGTGCCAAAGGGGGACATTGATCGCTGCATTTTTGCAGGCTTGATGGCGTCCTGCTGTTTTCACTCATCACTCCATCCGCCCGACTTTCCCCCGCGTCTTGCCCCCACGTGCAGCTGAACAGCTCGATTTTGACCAAGGAGAACATGGAGCTGCTGCGGCCTTGCTGACTGGACACTAGCATGCTCCATGCAGTCTATTCCCCCACTCTCTCCCCTACGTCCCAGCGTCTCTCCCCCACAGGCAGCTGAACGGTTCCAATCGGACCAAGGGGAATGCAGAGTTGCTGCCTTGCTCTGTTTCGCCCCCCTCTCCCCTCCCTTTCACTGCTCTCCGTAGTCTGCTTAGTCACTCTCCCTCCACCATTCTCCCCTGCGTCTCCCCCCCGCAGGCAGCTGAACAGCTCCATTCTGACCAAGGAGAACACGGAGCTGCTGCGGCAGTCCGTGTCCACCCTCACCAAGACGCTCAAGCACGTGGAGGTGTGTGGCTGGGTGCCTCTGTGTGTGTGTGCTTCTTGTGTCTGCCTCTGTGTGTGTGTGCTTCTTGTGTCTGCCTCTGTGTGTGTGTGCTTCTTGTGTCTGCCTCTGTGTGTGTGTGCTTCTTGTGTCTGCCTCTGTGTGTGTGTGCTTCTTGAGTCTGCCTCTGTGTGTGTGTGCTTCTTGTGTCTGCCTCTGTGAGGATGTGCTTCTTGTGTCTGCCTCTGTGTGTGTGTGCTTCTTGTGTCTGCCTCTGTGTGTGTGTGCTGCCTCTGTGTGTGTGCTTCTTGTGTCTGCCTCTGTGCGTGTGTGCTTCTTGTGTCTGCCTCTGTGTGTGTGTGCTGCCTCTGTGTGTGTGTGCTGCCTCTGTGTGTGTGCTTCTTGTGTCTGCCTCTGTGTGTGTGTGCTTCTTGTGTCTGCCTCTGTGTGTGTGCGCTTCTTGTGTCTGCCTCTGTGTGTGTGTGCTTCTTGTGTCTGCCCGAGTGTGTGTGTGTGTGTGTGTGTGTGTGTGTGTGTGTGTGTGTGTGTGCGTGCCTGCGTGCGCGTGTGTGTGTGCTTCGTGTGTCTGTGTCCACCCTCACCAAGACGCTCAAGCACGTGGAGGTGTGTGGCTGTGTGCCCCGAGTCTGTGTGTGACTGAGTCTGTGTGGACTGTGTGTGTGAGTGTGTGTGTGTGTGTCCGTGTGTCTGTCTGTGTCCACTCTCCCTCAGACGCTCAAGCCGCGTTGCTGTGCCTCTCTCTGTTGCTTGTACTGGCTTGTGCTGGCGTGTGCTGGCGTGTACTGGCGTGTGCTGGCGTGTGCTCGCTTGTGTTTGCTTATCTCAACTCTCAGCAAGGCACTCTCAAGCATGTGGAGGAGCGTTGGTGTGGTGTTTTTCTCTCTCCATGTGGGCATGCGTTTGTGTGCGTCCATTCTCGTCAATGCTCTCTAGCAGAGTGGGAAGAATACGGGAAGGGGGCTTGAGGGGAAGGGAAGAAAGAGTGGGCGATAGGTATATTGACAGGTGGACGAAGCAAGACATTTAGAGAACAATGGAGCAGAGTAAGGGAGTAACTGGCAGGTGGGTGTTGACTGGGCTGTAAGCAGGCTCACACTTCACCAAACAAGCTCACCCCTCCCCCCACACCCTGCTTCCTTGGTCGCTCTCCCCCTTCCTTCTCCCTCTCGCGCTCGACCTTGCACTCATTGCTGTGTGGCAGGGCATCAGTGCTGACATCAGCAGCCTCACGGGCGATCCCAGCACGCGGGACCACCTCAGGCAGATCATTGAGTCGCTCAGCCGCCTCGTGGCTGACTAGCCACTCATTGCTTCGGCTGGTGGCAGAGTAGGCACGCACACAGTGCTTGTGGCAGGCCTGCTTCCGATTCGGCTCAGAACCACCTCAGGCATATCATCGAGTCCCTCAGCTGCCTTGTGGCCGACTAGGTGCGGGTGGCACATGGTAGGCACGGGTGATGCGTGGCCGACTAGGCACAGATGGCTTGTGTTGTGACGGACTAGGCACACCTGCTGTGGCAGACTGAGCCGATTAAAGCCCCAGTACACACCTTCAAGTAGTGGCCTGGCCAACCAATCCCTCGGATGGCTTGTGCCTGAATTGTAGGTACTTCAGGATTCGCATTGTGGCTCACAAGTACAGCACCTGTACACACACAAGAGCTCACTGTCCAACATGCACGAGTGCTAACCTGGCAACCGTGTGCCTCATAGCCGGGGTATAGCCCCCTGTCGAAGTTAAGGAATGCTAGGAACGGTAGGCTGCCACGGAATGGCGCGAGGGTTTAGCTAGGAGAGGAAGTTGACGAGAGAAAAGAGGTATAGAATAGAAGAGAGTGTCAACTTATACATATTATCTATGTAGAAGTTATAGGCTAGACTGAGGTATGCTTCTAGTGAGTACAACCAACTAGTATTTGTTCTAGGTTTCCACCTCTTGTAATCATTCGTTTCTACGTTAACATGGTATCACGCTTAGGTTAGGATCCCCCCGCCTACCGCTTCCGCCCGTCGCGCCTCCTAGGCCCCGTCGCGCCCCCTAGGCCCCGTCGCGCCCCCCCTGGGCCCCGTCGCGCTCGTTAGGCCCCGTCGCGCCCCCCCTGGGCCCCGTCGTGCCCGCTGGGCCCCGTCGCGCCTCCTAGGCCCCGTCGCGCTCCCCCTGGGCCCCGTCGCGACCCCTAGGCCCTAACGCGCCCCCGCTGGGCCCCGTTGCGCCTCCTAGGCCCCGTCGCGCCCCCCATGGGCCCCGTCGAGCCCGCTGAGCCCCGTCGTGCCTCCTAGGCATCGTCGCGCCTCCTAAGCCCCGTCGCGTCCCCCCCCTCTGGGCCCCGTCGCGCTCGTTCGGCCCCGTCGCGCCCCTCCTAGGCCCCGTCGTGCCCGCTGGGCCCCTCCGCGCTTCCTAGGCCCCGTCGCGCCTGCTAGGCCCCGTCGCGCCCCCCCTGGGCCCCGTCGCGCCCGTTAGGCCCCGTCGCGGCCCCCCTGGGCCCCGTCGTGCCCGCTGGTCCCCGTCGCGCCTCCTCGGCCCCGTCGCGCCCCCCCTGGGCCCCGTCGTGCCCGCTGGGCCCCGTCGCGCCCCTTAGGCCCCGTCGCGCCCGCTGGCCCCTGTCGCGCCTGCTGTTAGCGCTCGCCCGCCTGGCCTCCTCCTAGTGCCGCTCGGCCTCCTCCTAGTGCCGCCCGGCCTCCTCCTAGTGCCGCCCGGCCTCCTCCTAGTGCCGCCCGGCCCCTTCCTAGCGCCGCCCGGCCTCTCCTCAGCGCTGCCCGGCCCCTCCTCGTGCCCGACCGGCCCTAGCAGCACCAGCCTGGCCCCTCCCAGCACCAGCCCGGCCCTAGAGCACCTGCCCGCCTCCCCTGCTCGGCCTGCCGTGTCCTCTCGGGCCCTGTGTCTTCTGCTTGCCTGCGCTGGGACGCCTAGCTGCTGCCCTACTGGAGAGTGCTGCCGCCGTGTCCCCGCGCCGCTGTGCTCCTGTGCCGCTGAGGAGCTGTGCTGCTGTGCCGCTGTGTCGCTGAGGAGCTGTGCCGCTGACCCTGCACGATGGCTGACTTTGTGCTCCGCCTGGACGCTGAGGGCCACGCGGTTGACTTCGCCGCCTGGCTCTCCGATCTTCGCCGCCAGCTTACAGGTCAGCGCCAGGATGGCCACTCTCTGGTTGTCCATGCTGATGGCTTGCTCCCCCGTCCCCCTGCACCTACTCCCCTCCCTGCTGACCCCTCCTCTGATGACCGTGAGGCTTTCTCTACTGCTGCGCTAGCCTGTGCGGTCTGGGACTCACGCGATGCAGTAGCTCAGGTTGCTATTAGTCACGCCCTCCCTGTGTCTGAGCGCTCGCGTTTTGCTACTGTTGAAACGGCCAAAGCTTATTTAGAAGCCGTTATTGCTCGCTATTCCACCCCTGCCTCCGCTTCTGCTGGCCGCTTGCTCTTTCCGATGCTGTTCCCAGACCTGGCTGCCTTCCCTACTGTCGCAGATTTTGCCACTCATTTGCGTGCCCTAGAGACTCGCTATCGCACTGCCAGCACTGCTGCCCAGCTCACTGCGCTCCCCCCTCCTTTCTGCATGACGCTCTATTTTATCGCTATGCGCCTGCCAGACCGCCTCGCTAGTGCTCGCGACCACTTTCTTAGCCAGCACCCGGGTGACCTCACCCTGACCGCCTTTGTCGACACCCTCACTGAGATCGAGACTCGCCAGCGCACTATCGCTCAGTCGAGCGGTGCGCCGGCAGTCTCTATCTTTCACGGTTGTGCCCCATCCCCGTGCACGTTCACTGACGTTTCGGCTGCGGTCGCCACGGCGACCCCTCTTACCGAGACGGCTGCTGCTGTCCACCCGCAGCAGCGCTCGCGTCGCGGTGGCCGTGGCCGCCAGGGAGGTAGGGGTGGTGACGCAGGTGGTAGTGGTCATGGTGGTGGTGACGGTAGTCCGCCTGAGGGGACTACCACCGGTGGGCAGGAGCAGCAGTCCCAGCAGCAGCAGGACCAGCCCCAGCCGCAGCCGCCGTCCCAGCAGCACCCGCCGCAGCCGTGGGCTCGTCTCCCGCCTGGTTGGCCCGGCACCTCCGGAGGCGGTGGCCGTGGTGGCGGCCCGCGCAGCTTGGCGTCTACCAGCGGCTCCAGTGCTGTGACCTGCCAGTACCAGCTTCAGACCGGGCCTCTCCGCGGCACTCTGTGCCGCCGCCCGCACCCGACCGCCCACTGTTTCCGCCGCCTCGACGATCTTTTTCGTCGTCGCTTTGGCCCGGCCCCGGACCTCCCTGACTGGCACAGCCTGCTCCGCCAGGGCGTGCCGATCTTTGAGTTAGACATCGATCAGATAGGTGCTGCTTTGCATGCTTTGTATGCTGACGCTTCTAGTGTTGATGGATCTTACTACCATGTGTACTCTAGTTTAGGTGTTTCACCCTTGTGTAGCTTAGCTTCCCCTGCTGCGACAGGCGTAGGACTGCCTAGGTTGCCTAGTCTAGTCGCTGCACCGGCTCCGTCCGCGGCCTCCGCCACTGCGTCGCTGTCCTTCACTCTCGACTCTGGTGCTTCTGCCTGCTTCTTCCGCGACCGTTCCACGCTCACGCCGCTTGCTGCACCTGCTGTTGTCTCTCTTGCTGACCCCTCTGCGGGTCCGGTCGTCGCGCGCAGTTCTACGTCCCTTCCCTGTCCGGCAGTTCCCTCAGGCTCCCTTACTGGCCTCCACGTTCCCTCGTTCTCCAGGAACCTGGTTGGTGTCGGCTGTCTCCAGGACCTCGGCGTCACCACCACGTTCCCCGGGCACGAGCGGTTCGCTGTCTGTTCTGAGGCTGTCTCAGGTTCCCCCCTTGCGACGTTCCCCCGGGACCCGGTGTCCGGTCTGTTTACCCTACACACCGCTTCCCCCCCGGTTGGTGCGTCCTCCCAGGTCGCTGCAGCTTGCTCGTGTCGGTCCCTCACTCACCCCTCCCTTCTCTGGCACCACCGCTTAGGTCACCCTGCTCTCCCGCGTCTGCGTCACATGTCCCAGCACGGTCTTGTCTTAGGTCTCCCCGCGTCGCTCCCTGCCCTTCCTCCCTCGACTGCGCCACCGTGCACGCCTTGCGTCGAGGGTCGGCTCCGCCGTGCTCCTCACTCCTCCTCGCTGCGTCCTGCTACTGCCCCCCTTCAGACCCTGCACTTGGACGTTTGGGGCCCTGCCCCCGTCCCCGGACCGCGCGGTGAGCGCTACTTCCTTGTGCTCGTTGACGACTACACGCGCTACACCACGGTGTTTCCCCTGGAGCGGAAGGCCGACGTGCCCGACGTTCTTCTCCCGTGGGTTGTAGCTGCGCGTCTCCACCGCGGTCTCCCCGTGTTGTGTCTCCACTCCGACCGTGGCGGCGAGTTCGCCTCTGGTCGGCTTGGACAGTTCTGTCGTGCGGAGGGCATCACTCAGTCGTACACCTTGCCGGACTCGCCACAGCAGAATGGGGTTGCTGAGCGCCGCATCGGCTTGGTCATGGAGGTCGCCCGTACCTCCATGATCCATGCCGATGCCCCCCATTTTCTGTGGCCGTTCGCTGTTCGCTACGCGGCTCACCAGCTTAACCTGTGGCCACGCTCCCAGCGGCCGCAGGTTTCGCCGACCCTCCTTTGGACCGGGTCCCCCGGTGACGCGTCTGCGTTCCACGTCTGGGGCTGCCTTGCTCACGTTCGTGCCTCTGGCACGGACAAGCTCACTGCCCGCACTGTCCCCTGTGTCTTCCTCGGTTTCCCCCTGGACTCGTCTGACTGGCTTTTCTACCACCCGCCGTCTCACCGCTTCCTCCACTCTCGTGACGTCACCTTTGACGAGTCCGTCTCCTTCTACCGCCGCTTCCCTCACCGAGGTCTCCCAGTTGCCCCCCCCTTTTCCTTGCTCCCTCTCCCCCGGTAGCCCCTGCCCCTCTCCCGCCTCGTCCTGCCCCGTCTGGTGTCTCTCACGTCACTCCCCTCCCGTCGGTTGTCCCCGTTGAGGAGTCTGCTGACTCTGGTGGTACCCCCGGTCCGTCCTTGCCGCGTCCACCTTCCCCAGTGCCTCCGCCCCCACTGTCGCAGTCGCCGACCCCGCTGCCGCCGCCGTCGCCGTCGCCGCCGCAGCCGTCGCCGCTGTCGCCGCCACTGCCGCCGCTGCTCTCGGCCCCTGGGGGTGCTGGTGTGGAGGAGGGTGTTCGTCCTGCGGCTTCTGGGGGTGCCGCTGGTGTTGGAGGGGGTTCTCGCTCTTGGGGTGTTGGTTCTGGGGGTGCTGCTGTTGAGTGTTCTGCCGACGGTCGTTCTGCCTCTGGTGGTCCGAGAGTTCCGGCCCAGCCGTCGTCGCCGCCACAGCAGCCGTCGCCGCCGGTTTCCGCTCTCCGCCTGCTCGGCCTTCCCTCCCCGGACCGCGCGCCGGTGTCTCCCCCACCGCCTCCTGACCTCCCTGTCTACGGTCCTGTGTTCCCGCCGCCAGACTCGTCTCCGGCCCGTCTTCCTCCTCGTTCCCCTCCTGTGTCTCCTCCGCTGTCCCCTGACCCTACCCCTCCGTCTCACGTTTGGGCTCGCCGTCCCTCCCGTGCTCGTCCCGTCTCTCCTGTCCTGCCCACCCACCCTATGTTGCTCCGTTCCCACTCGTCTCGTCCTCCCCTCCTCCCGTCCCCTCCTCCCTCGTCCCTTGCTGTTGCACCTCCTCCGTTCTCTGACTACCTCCGTGCTGCTCGTCCCCTTGTCCCTCGGGTCCTTGCCTCTCTTGTTACCGACCCTGCTGTTCCTGTCTCGCGCCTTGACGCGCTTGTCGCTGCTGTCGCTGACTTCGCTTCTACCCGCCGCCTTGACTACGCTACCGCTCTGGTCTCTGACCCTGCCCGTCCTCTGTCCGTCGGGGGTGCTCCTGCCCTTGGCAGTGACGTCCTAGAGGACAGGCAGTACGAGCTGGCTTTCCTTTCCGAGGCTGCTCCCCATCTCTGCTCCATGCTGTTAGTCCCTGAGGGTGACCCAGACGCCTTCGACATCCCGACCCCTCGCACCTACGCTGAGGCCACCTCGGGACCTTGGGCCTCTCAGTGGATAGCTGCCATGGAGCAGGAGATGGCATCTTGGAGATCCACCGGCACTTACGTCGACGCAGTTCCCCCGCCTGGGGTGAACGTAGTCGATGGTCGGTGGCTCTTCAAGGTGAAGCGCCCCCCTGGAGAGCCACCTGTCTTCAAGGCGCGCTACGTGGCCAGAGGTTTCAGTCAGCGCGAGGGGGTTGACTTCTTCCAGACCTTCGCCCCGACCCCGAAGATGACCACTCTTCGGGCGCTGCTACACGTAGCAGCACAGCGTGACTACGAGCTTCACTCCCTCGACTTCTCTACTGCCTTTCTTCAGGGCAGCCTACACGAGCAGGTCTACCTGCGCCGACCACAGGGCTTCACTGGTACCTTCCCTCCTGGGACCCAGTGGCTTCTCAGGCGCCCGGTCTACGGCCTGCGTCAGGCTCCCCGCGAGTGGCACGACACGCTACGTGCCACGTTAGCAGACCTGCAGTTCTTTCCGTCCTCTGCTGACCCTTCACTGTTTGTGCGTTCCGGCCAGACTCCGTTCTACATCCTTGTCTACGTAGACGACCTGGTCTTCGCTACTCCTGACAGGGACGCACTGGCCTCTGTGAAGGCTGAGCTGCTGAAGAGACACACCTGCACTGACCTTGGAGAGATGCGTCGCTATCTTGGCCTGCAGATCTCTAGGGACAGAGCAGCACGCACCATCACTCTGACCCAGTCACACTTGGTGCGTCAGGTCCTTCAGAGGTTCGGTCTTCAGTTCTCCTCCGCACAGCCCACACCTCTACCCGTAGACCATGGGCTCTCTGCTCCCGTTCCTGAGGAGCCAGTAGAGCCCAGTGGCCCCTACGCAGAGCTGGTGGGTTGCCTCATGTACCTGATGACTTGCACTCGCCCAGATCTCGCATACCCTCTCAGCATCCTGGCTCGCTTTGTGGCTACAGGCAGACACCGACCTCAGCACTGGTCTGCCGCTAAGAGGGTTTTGCGTTATCTTGCTAGTACATCAGGCATGGGGTTAGTGCTAGGAGGACGCAGGCCAGTGGTCCTTACTGGGCACACAGACGCTTCTTGGGCAGACGACGCTGAGACGCTCAGGTCGTCGCAGGGCTACTGTTTCAGCCTTGGTTCGGGTGCTATCTCTTGGAGATCCACTCGCTCGTCGTCTGTGGCTCAGTCTAGCTGTGAGGCTGAGATCTACGCTGGTGCCATGGCGGCACAGGAGCTCCGCTGGCTGACCTTCTTGCTCACAGACTTAGGTGAGCGGCCTAGCTCTGCCCCGGTCCTGTACGCTGACAACAGGGCCATGATACTCCTGTGTCAGGAGCCTCGGCTTGAGGGCAGAGCGAAGCATATCCAGCTGCGGTACTTCCTCCTGCGCGAGCTACAGCAGCGCCGCCAGGCCCGCGTAGTTCACTTGGCCTCAGGTGCCAACACAGCTGATATCTTTACTAAGGCGCTTGCGCCTAAAGATCATCAGCGGCACTGTGTACAGCTTGGTCTTGTTCCTATAGCTGCTCCCCTGTTAGGATCCTGATTGTGTACTCTCTATTATATATGCCTGTCAGACTGGCCTTGTGGCCTTACCTCCAGTGGCTGGACTAGTAGTGCCACCCTGGCTTGCTTCAGTTTTGGTTGTATTCTTGCTGACTGGTCTCCAGACCCCTGCCTCAGTGGTTGGACTAGTAGTGCCGCCCTGAGCTGTTTGCTTCTTGTTTAGTTTCACCCCTTGTCTAGCCTAGGGGGTGTGTCAACTTATACATATTATCTATGTAGAAGTTATAGGCTAGACTGAGGTATGCTTCTAGTGAGTACAACCAACTAGTATTTGTTCTAGGTTTCCACCTCTTGTAATCATTCGTTTCTACGTTAACAGAGAGGGATACAAGGAGGGGGGGTTGTACCCTCTACAGTAGGTTTCAGTAACACCTACCAAGCCTACCAATTATATATCAAAAATATAATTTAACACCCCCCCCCCTATGCTCCTACCGACTGTGCTAGTAGTTCTGCTGGCTCTGCTATGCACTGGATAGATAAGCTGCTATCACCTGCACCACTCACTCACCTACACTCACTGTGATTCACTCACACTGTAATGTAGTTGTGCACCAGGCTGGGACCCAGGGGTTCTCCCATTCAGCTGGCAGCAGGTTCCTTAGTATACCCAATACCGTAATTGAATCCTCCAATCAAGCACAAGGCATTTATTGGCTGACAACAACAACCACCTTATTTAATCATCGTGGTTGCTTCTGAAAGTCAGCCTTATTATTCCTCGTGGCTCCTCCAACCAGAGAAGCGTACCCTTCTACTAGACAGCCCTTTAAAGCCCATCCATCCAGGGCTCATCATATTTTTGGCTGCCCGATGAAAGTGTCAATTGATGACCTCACATCCCTCTCTTCTCGCATGCGGAAAATGTCGCTTGAAAATGTTGACCTGGGTGTACCGATGAAGTACCGGGCAGCTGCACAAATGTTTTTCTCTGCTATGGCCCGTAGAATGCCGCTCTCGTGCGAGTCTCTTTCCTGGAAGCTTCGCATCCAGGGGAACTGCTGGTACTCTGAAGAGCCTTTATGGAAGGTGGGAAGGCGGACGAGGATGAGTGGGTTTGGAGGGTCCAACTCTGGTGGTGGTAAGAAAAGAAGGGGGGGGGGGAATAGGGAAAGGGGGTTATGGACATTGAGCTTGTGTCCAAGCAGAAACTTCAAGGCAGTCAGATTCAAATCTAGTATTGTTATAGTATTAGTAGACACTATAAGACAATGTTGTATGTTATGGGTATTATATGCCTCACCTAGCAGCAGCTTCTCCAGCAGTTGGATCTCAGAGGGGCTGGCATCAGTGGCAAGGTACACAGCAGAGACACCCGTGCCCCTCAGC
Source organism: Closterium sp. NIES-67 (assembly GCA_027943415.1). Classification (NCBI taxonomy): domain Eukaryota; kingdom Viridiplantae; phylum Streptophyta; class Zygnematophyceae; order Desmidiales; family Closteriaceae; genus Closterium; species Closterium sp. NIES-67. The sequence continues at coordinate 333,934 of BQMB01000148.1, forward strand.
CGCCCCACTATGAACTGCGCCACAGACACCACCGGCAGGTACGCTGGGTTGCGGCTGTCCTTGTTTGTGTCGATGTAAGACGCAAAGTCGGACCTGAGTGGAGGGAGGAGGGGACGAAGGGGCTTGCTTTGGGTCTAAGGCGAGCCTCTATAAACTGAGCCAGTTTCACCACTGCCAGGTACGCTGGATTGCGGCTGTCCTTGTCCGTATCAATGGAAGTTGCAGAGTCAGACCTGCACGGGACAGGGAGGGGAGACAAGAGCGGAAGAAGAGGCTTGCTTTGAGTCTCAGGAGGGGAAGAAGAGGCTTGCTTTGAGTGAACTGCGCCACTGACACCACTGGCAGGTACGCTGGACTGTGGATGCCCTTGTCCGTGCCAGTGAAAGTCGCAGAGTCGGATCTATAAGGTGGTGAAGGGACTAGGAAATAAAGATTTGGGGAGTGGAAAGAGCGACAGAAAGGAAGCACGGTGAGGAGAACGAGGACAGCTAGACTGGTAAGTGAAGGACTGGCAAGTGAAGGAGTGGCAAGTGAAGGGCTCGGGACGTGGTAAGCGAGAAGCACTGCTGCCTCCCCCTCCTCTTTCATCTTACTTGTTCTCACCTCAGCCCTCTCACCTCCCCCCTCTCACCTCCCCCCTCTCACCTCCCCCCTCTCACCTCCCCACTCTCACCTCCCCCCTCTCATCTCCCCCCTCTCACCTCCCCCCTCTCACCTCCCCCCTCTCACCTCCCCCCTCTCACCTCCCCCCTCTCACCTCCCCCCTCTCACCTCCCCCCTCTCACCTCCCCCCTCTCACCTCCCCCTTCTCACATCCCCCCTCTCACCTCCTCAGGTGCACGGCAGCAAAGTCCTTCCCCAGAAAAGTATCAATGAACCCGTTGACGAATCCGCGCACGACACGTGGCGGCGCCCACAGGTCCCGGCACTGTTCATCCTCGGGCAGCTTGAAGGGCAGAACGTGCGAAACGAGCTCCTTTGGGCAGCCGTGCATGCCCACACCGTACAAATTCCCGAGGCTCAAAATTCTTGTCTCGGCGTAGGGGGAGAGTGCGGAGAGCAGCATTGGGAGGGGCGGATTGGGGCCGTCTGTGCGGTCGAAGGACAGGTTGGCCGTGGGGTGGAGGAGAGAGGAGGGGAGGGTAACGTAGGGAATGCGGTTAGGGCCCTGGGGGGGTGAGAGGGGGGAAAGGGGAGAGAGAAAAGGGTGAGTGGGGGGGAGGGGAGAGAGAAAAGGGTGAGTGGGGGGGAGGGGAGAGAGAAAAGGGTGAGTGGGGGGGAGGGGAGAGAGAAAAGGGTGAGTGGGGGGGAGGGGAGAGAGAAAAGGGTGAGTGGGGGGAGGGGAGAGAGAAAAGGGTGAGTGGGGGGAGGGGAGAGAGAAAAGGGTGAGTGGGGGGGAGGGGAGAGAGAAAGGGTTGAGTGGGGAACAGTTGGAAGGGGGAGGATGGGGTGAAAGGAAAGGACAGGGAGGGTCGGCGAGGGAAGGAGAGGGAAGGGGGCGGAAGGGGAGACATGAGAAGGAGAAAGAGAAGGTAGCGTAGCCAGAGGGAGGGACTACTCATGAATGAAGTACCTTTGAACTACCATGAATGAAGTACCTTTGAACTACCATGAATGAAGTACCTTTGAACCACCATGAATGAAGTACCTTTGAACTACCATGAATGAAGTACCTTTGAACTACCATGAATGAAGTACCTTTGAACTACCATGAATGAAGTACCTTTGAACTACCATGAATGAAGTACCTTTGAACTACCATGAATGAAGTACCTTTGAACTACCATGAATGAAGTACCTTTGAACTACCATGAATGAAGTACCTTTTCGAACCATCAACACTCGAAACAGCCAAACAGCGCCACACTAACTACCAAGCTACCACTTACCATCTCCGATTCGTCCACGCAAGCCCGTTGCGCACACGCCATCACATCCACGCTCACATTCCGCCGCTCCCTTCCCACCACCTCCCCCACCATCTCCACCGCTCTCGACCCATACCCCGGCTCCAAGCACCCCTTGAGCCGCTCAAAATCCACCACGTCAGCCCATTGCCACGTGTATGTGTCGATCCAGTGGTGCGCGAAGCCCTGGTCCGGCACCAGCAGCGTGCGGTTGAGCAGCGCGGCGAATACTAAGTAGTTGCGCAAGCAGGCTTCTTGGTTGGACAGTCGCCCGTAGTAGCACAGCGCGAGGAGATACCGGTCCGGGCGGGGGCGCCAAGCTGCTAAGACGTTAGTACCGGTATCACTGTTACCACCGGCACCACCAGCACCACCAGTACCACCGGCACCACCAGCACCACCAGTACCACCGGCACCACCAGCACCACCAGTACCACCGGCACCACCAGCACCACCAGTACCACCAGCACCACCAGTACCACCAGTACCACCGGCAGCATCAGTACTGCCATTATTATTGGTAACACCAGTGGTGCATTCGACGGGAACTTCTGCAACCTCTCGTCTTGCAGGCGCTTCTTTAAAGCCCGAAGTCGCAGGCTGCGCCACCAGAGGCCCAGGTTTAGTGATATCACTAGTAGTACTAGTACTACTAATTGTAGTAGCAGCTGTATGTGTAGGGTTGTTTTGGAGGATGCGGCGGGGAGCTGCGACGGATAGCAACGGGGAATGCTGTAACGAGGACGGGGAGAGGAGGGCAGCGAGGACGAGAGCAAGCTGTAGGAGGACGGCTGCCATATCGAGGGTCGGGACTCCTGGGAACGATTTTTGAGTCCCGACACTCAAAAAAGACTCCCAGGAACGCGCTTTAAGCCGAGCGGGTGTCAAGTTGTTCGTACAAGACAAGGCGCTTGAGGGGTGGAGCTCCGGGCGCAGCAGCCAGGTGCTAAGAGACCGGAGGGCGATGCCAGGTGCTAACTTCTAAGAGACCGGAGGGCGATGCCAGGTGACGCTCAGTGAGTCAGTGACTGACTGAAAGGTGCTCTGGCGAGGTGCGGCTCAGTTATTAAAGGATACCTGCTAAGAAGAAAACAAGCATGAGGCTGAGGCTCGAGGCATTGACCAGGGGGTGGTGCTCGAGGCTGAGCTCCCTAGAAAATCAGGCTTCCCCTGGTAGGGAAGGCTGGAAGGGGGCTGAGCGGAGCGGTATAGGTGAGGGAAGATGGGCAGGGGCGACGCTCGCCCTAGAATGTGGCGGGTTGGCGCGCTGAGGAGTACGGCTAGAGTCCGGCTTGGTCCTAGGTTAGAACCTATCTGCGGCTAATAAGAGACGAGAAGGAGTACTTCTTGTACGCCTTCTCTGCAATGCGGTTCTGCGGCGGCTCTCGCGGGGGGCCGCGGTCGCGTGACTTGTACGGATTCCGGAAGGCAAACCCCCCGGTCGCCCCTGCGCGGCCTGCTGCGCCAGGCGGCTGGCGCTGCGCCATGCTGCCCCTCGAAATGGCATGCGATGACCACGACCATGGCATGCACTGAGTCTATTTTTGAGGCGCCTCAAAAATGGACTCCTCGGCCATGAAATGGCATGAGATGATCATGACCATGGCATGATCATGGTCACCCTAGACCATGGTCCCCCTAGACCATGGTCACCCTAGACCATGGTCCCCCTAGACCATGGTCACCCTAGACCATGGTCACCCTAGACGATGGCATGCACTGAGTGAGAAGGTGAAAGGCGCCTCAAAAGCCATCATCATCTCTCAGTGAGCGGTCAAAGGCGCAGCCAAACCACAGAGAAGGTTTCGCGCGGCACGCGAACCACATGCTTCGGCGTCTAGCTTGGCGGAAAGGGCAGGGAGATTGGAGACGGCACCGTGACGGCACGCCGCGGCCCGTGCCACACTGTGGGGATTTTTTCACCACGGATCGCTCGCACCGCATGTTGTTTACCTGCCAGCCAGCGGGCCACGTGGGTGCGACGCGCGCATCAGTGAATGAAACCCGACAGCTCACTTTACGATCACAGCGGATTGGCTTATCTCGCGCTCTATGCTGTGCTATCTGATAGGCGAATACGACTGGCTTGTGCCCCCCAGCCCAACCTGCAGGGGCTTGCGGACTGCAGCTGTGCTTGCCAGGCTGGTGGCAAGGGGGAGTATGGGGAAGTGTGGCTCCCTGTGGTTCCCGTTAAAAGCAGAAAATGCTGTATGCTGGGAGGTATAATAGTGACTACATGAACCATGTGTATAAGGGAAAGGTAGCATTTGCGAATGATAGTGCATGTGACCCGGAAACAAAGTTGATAGCTTTTCCATATTTAGAAATTACGAGCACATGATGGAAAATACCGCCGCATAGGTAAACGCAAGTGAATGTATAAGGGAGATGTCGTAGAAGCGGTCGACGAAATTTTCCGACTCCCGCCTTGTCATGTCAAGCTTCCCCCACCCGCCTGCCTGTTCCAGTCGGGCTAATCAGTCGCCAGGCGATCATCAGTATATGTCGTCCACCGAAATGCCAATCGCACAGCCCCTGAAAGGAGGGTCAACCAGTCGCATGATCGTCGTCAGTTGCACCTCCCCTGGCTTTAGCTGTCCACCTTCTAGTAACTTTCAGTTCGCCTTTCCCCTCAATGGCCCAATCGGCCTTGCTCAGCCGAACGGCCATCTCGCCCTGACACACGCAGCCGACAAGCATTCTGTCGCAGGCGAGTCGAAGTATTCGTTCTGCCCTTCTTACATCGCCAACGACCCCCCTGACGACTCGCTCACGAGGGGAGCTTTGACCTCATTGGCCAACCTCGCCAACGAATTTCGAGGAAAGTGTGTTCTGAGGGTTGCGATGATCAGCGAATCGCGCTTCTGCGACAATGTGCGTTCCGGCAATTTGCGTCCGCAATGCGTACATTGAAGGATGCGGCTCGCAAATGCGTACCTGCTCTGATTTCTGGGACAAACTGCATGCAAGCAAGCAAGCCAACCTCTCTCTCGCCTCCTGTCCCCCAATTATCTGTCACCCTCGGCATGCCCCGCTACTCATACTCGCTCCTCGATTGTCTCCTTTTCTAAGAAACCGGCATGCACCTCACGGACCGCGCGTCGGCCCATGCTGTCCGGCGCAGGGAGCGACATAAAGAGTTCACATTCCCACTCTGTCGATAATTCGACTGGGCAAGAAGAGCTCGACCGCTTAGCTTCCTTTACCAAATCGAATAGACCACGCGACCAGGCGTATATCGTCTTGCCTAGTAGTAAAAGTTGTAGAGCTGCATCTCACAAACGAGAGGAAGAATGACGAGACGCACACTACTTGTGCTGCTAGCTACACTTGTGGCATCATGTAAGTCTGGAGGACGTCGTTAGCAAGTAGAATTGTCTTGCTAGTCAAGTACGTTTCTAATTACCCGCGATTCGGAATGGTGGGATTGGACTGGAATCTAACTTCTCATAATGTCATGTGTCTCTCCCTATCTCGACTTGTCTCTTGCTTCAGGTGTCACAATCAGCGCGCAACAACCACAACAACCTCCGCTACCCACCGGAGTCTCCACGCAGCACTCTCACCAGCACCCGCAGCCTCGACCACTAACCCCTTCTCAAAAGCGCGCGCTTTCTCAGCTGCGCCTCCGCGCTCCCCGAGCCGCCAAAATCATCCTCAACCGCCTCAAGAGTCGCCAGCCCCCATTCACGGCTGTCGCCCAAGAATCGTACGAAATCGCCAGCTCCCTCCAGCTCGCGGCCTCCCGCGCGCTTTCCTGGCTACAACCAAACCCTTCCGCCGATTCCTCCCCGCAATCCCCCCGCGACCCCTCCCTCCTCTCCCGCTTCCTTTCCGCCATGCGCCCCGCGGGCCTCACCGCCGGCGCAAGCAACCGCCGCGCTCTGGTCCAGAACCCCAAGGCGGGCCATCACTTCTTGAAAGGCGGGCACCACGGGCTGAAAGGGGGGCACCACGGGCTCTCAGGGGGGCACCACGGGCTGACAGGCGGGCATCACGGCCTGAAAGGCGGGCATCACGGGGTGAAGGGGGGCCATCACGGGCCGGGCGGCGGGCACCACGGCAAGGAGAAGTGGCTGAGGATGCAGGTGAAGCGCCCCGCAAAGGACGGGCTCAAGATCGGGTCGACTAAAAGCGCGGGCGATTCCAACGGCGCGCTGTCGGGAGATTTCGGGTCGGGGTCCGGGTCGGGGTCGGGGTCGAATTACGGGTCGGGATCGGGTTCGAACTCCGGGTCGGACGTTTCGTCGACTTTCTCCGTGACGGAATTCGGCGCGGACGGCGGCGGCTCGAGCGACGCCTCCAAAGCCTTCGCGGCCGCATTCGCCGCGGCGTGCAAGGAAGCGTCGTCGTCCGACAAAAAAACCGGCATCGTAATCCCCTCGGGAAGAACCTTCCTCGTGAAGCCTGTCGTGTTCGAGGGGCCGTGCGGGCCGGGCGTGCAGTTCAGACTCGACGGCACCGTCGTGGGACCGTCGGACCCGGGGCAATACAACAACCCCGGGTCGGGCACGTACGGCATACTGAACTTCCGCGGGATCCCGGGGCTGGAGGTCGTGGGCGGCGGGCTGGTGAACGGGAATGCGGAGGAGTGGTGGAAGAAGGGCGGCGACGAGCGGCCGCAGAACATCGTCATCGTGGAGTGCCACGGGGTGCTCGTCTCCGGGATCACATCCAAGTGAGTAGCCGAACTCGCCGTCCAATTCTATCTCTTACTCGTTACGGTTCTAATCCGAAGCATGCCTTCTCCCCCCCTCCCTTTGTGTTTCAAATTGTGCTGTTTTGTTCAAAACTTCTTTCCGTCAGCCTGAGTTCTCACCATTTCGCATCTTTCCCCTGGCGATCAACTCTGCAGGGACCCCGCGATCAAGCATCTGTTCTTCTACGAGAACAAGGGCGTGACGGTGCGCGGCGTGACGACGGCGGTTCAAATTCTCACCGTTCCCCTCCCCCCTCTCCTCCCCGTCTCACTCCTTCCCCCTCTCACCAGAGACCCCGCGTTCAAGCACCTGTTCTTCTACGAGAACAATGGCGTGACGGTGCGCGGCGTGACGACGATGGCGCCCGAGGAGAGCCCGAACACGGACAGCCTGCACCTGTCGTACGTGCAGGACGCGCTCATCGAGAACTGCGAGTTCTCTAGCGGAGACGACAATGTCGCGATCATCAACGGCACGTCGCGAGTGCTGATCCAAAATATCGTCGGGAACTCCGGCCACGGGATCAGGTGAGACCTCCCTTGCGTTTACAGGGGCCCTTGGACGTTTACGTTTACGAACAGGGAAGAGATTTAAAAGAAAACGCCACAAAAGGCAACCCCCCACCCTCCGCCCCTGCGGAAAGGAAGAAGATTAACGATGAAGGTGAATCTCCATCTGTACCTAAAGCGGATCTTCCGATCCACTAAAGCGCACCTTTCCTCACTTGTTGTCGTCCTCTCCCCTCGCCCCCTGAAGCGACTTTTGAGTCGACTCAAAAGCCTCCTCGCTTGTTGTCGTCCTCTCCCCTCGCCCCCTGAACCCCCGACAACAACAACAGCATCGGCAGCCTCGGCAAGGGCACGGACACGAGCTGCGTGTCGGACATCACATCACGGTGCGGAAGTCCAACCTACGCAACACCCCCAACGGGCTCTAAATTCGACGCACAACTCAAAATTAATCTCCTTTTCCCCTCCTCTCGCCCCCTACCCCCCAAAAACCACAGCATTGGAAGTCTCGGGAAGGACAAGGACACGAGCTGCGTGTCGGACATCACGGTGCGCAAGTCCATCCTGCGCAATACCGCCAACGGGCTGCGGATCAAGACGTGGCAGGGCGGCAAGGGCAAGGTCTCGGGGATCCACTTCGACGACATGATTCTCGAAAACGTTGGTAACCCGATTCGCATCGACCAGTTCTACTGCAACAGCGAGCCGTCGCGGTCCTGCGGGACGTCTGGCAGCGCCGTCGCGATTTCGGACGTCACGTTTCAGAACGTCCAGGGAACGACGTCCAAAGGCGAGGGGATAAAAATCGACTGCTCCGATACAGTCCCCTGCAGTAACATCCTCCTCGCTAATATCAACCTCCAGCCCGTGGCAGGGGGAAACCCGCTGGAGCCGTTTCTCAATAGCGCGTATGTGACTGTAGAGGGGCAGGTGGTGCCTCAATTGAAGGACGTCAAGAGCAGCCCGAGCTCGGGGCTGCTTTCAGCGGTGAAGGAGATGCAAGGGTACTGCTGATGGGCGTGCTGGGTGGGCGGCAAGGGGCTCTGTGCAGGGGTGTGATGGACAAATTGCAGGAGGGTGCTGCCTATGGGCGTGGTGGGAGGGCTGTGGGTGGAGGGTACTGCTAACAGGGTGGAGGTGAGGGTGGTGGGGGGTGTGGGGGCGAAAGGGCATGACCTAGGTTAGCATTGACAAGTGAACGTCTGTCAGAACCTTTCTGACAGCAGCAGCGGCAGCAGCAGTGACATTAGGTAGCAGTAGCAGAAGCAGCTGCAGCACGTGTAACAGAGATGGTGTAGTGTTAGCAACAGCAGTAGCGGCAGGATGGGGATCAGAGATGTCAGCAACAGCAGCGGCAGCAGCAGCAGCAGATTCTTTGGACAAGGGGGGCGCAATCCTACCGTATGTAGGCTCTACTGAGGAAGGCTTTACTGGGAAAGGGTTAGGGGAACCAGGGGTCAAGGCCTTGGGGACTTGGGATCTGATGCCATTCAGTTGGGCATCGGGTTTGAGGAATGGACGGTTGGGATTGGGAGATAGGGTCAGCAGAGCCAGGAGTGCTCATCTCCCTTCATGTAGGGGATAGGGGCACACATGGGGGTCTCTCGTCTCATGTTGTACTTGTATGACCTATGCAATTATCAGAGATTTCAGTCTACTGGGTGATTCAAATACTATCTCTTACCAAGGCGCTGATTACAGTAAGACGTGTGACGGTAAATCGCATGTGATAATGCCACTTGATCCGAACGACAACTGCCTCATCACTTCATCAAGCCTCCCAGGCACCGTATCTCTACTACTGTAACTGATTTAAATTCTACCGTATCTCGTACCAAGACGCTGATTGATTACAGTAAAAAGGGTGAGCGTAAATCGCCGGCGATGATGCCACTTATCCAAACGACAACTGCTTCATCACACCTCCCAGGCTCGCGGCACCACTTCCCCCGAACAGAAGTGAGAGCATCATTTGGCTTGGCACACGGGGCAGATGCGTTGGTCTCCACTCCAGCCAGTGACCATGACTCAGTGCCAGTGACCATGACTCAGTGCCAGTGACCATGATGCATCGCATTGGACTCAAAAGCTGCCATTTCTCTAGAGGCATTTACCACGACTCAGCTCAGTTCGTTTAACGATGGGAATGTCCTTACCTTATTTGCCATGTCTACTGGCCAGAACACGCCCAAGTTAGTCTATTCAGGCGGGTTTTAAAAAGGGTTAGGATCAAAGCGAGTTATGATCAATATCAAAGTGTACAGCTAGAGAGCCTAAACGTAGGAAAGAAACGATTACATATGCTCCAACAATTGCAGCCGGGTCCACATCAGCAAAGCACTCCCGTCATCATGTGCCTGAACTCGTTATAATCAACCTTGCCGTCCCCGTTAGCGTCCACCGTGGCAATCATCCTATGGCAGTCCTCTATCGACATGGCATCGCCGCTCAGCATCTTGATCGCTCGCTGAAGCTCTTCCGCGCATATCGTCCCATTCCCATCTCGATCGAACAGCTGAAAGGCCCGTCTTAGCTCGTCGTCAGGCGCTGCCGCCATCGACGCTGCTGTTTCCTCTCCCGATTCTTTGCTCGGTCTGCACGCAGCGCAACCGCTAGCAGAGCCGGGGGAAGGCATGAGGGCAGAATTGACGAATTCTTCGAAGTCGATCTGCCCGTCGCCGTCAGAATCTGCTGCCTGGATCAGTTCGTTGACGGACAGACTGACGGTTCCCGTCGAGTTGATCCGTTCCAGAACCTGCGCCAGCTCCACCGGGGAGATTTTTCCGTCACCGTTTAGGTCGAGAATGCGGAACGCGTTTAGCGCTTCTTGCCGTTGGGAAGGAGTTAAAGCCACCTGCGCGCGCTTGCCATCAACGGCTCGAGCGCAGTGGCAAGGCGGCGTGAGCTCACCCTTGGACATAGTTGCCGCGATTAAAGCTGGGAGCTAGCAGGGATGCGTTTTATCCGCTGACGTGTACGGGCGGTGAGACTATGAGCTGCTGAGATACAAACTGAGATGGGTGAGAACGACAGACTATGCGCGAGTTTTGCTTTCTACCGAAACCATGTGTGAAAGTCTTCCTCCCAAAAGCTTCGAGACACGCGTTACAAGCAAGCATGATGGGCCTGAGCTTGTAATTGGATGACCCGTGTGTGAAGCGGGAGCGAGTTTCTGGGCACTCGAGGTCAGAGTGTCTGTGGTGTGAACTCCGGACTGGACTCGGGACTGGACTGGACTCGGGAAATTGCAAATGGAGGGAAGTGGGGTGGGGATGGGAGGGAGGGAAAACCATGCGCGCAAATCGTTGAATTTGCGAAATTGAGTTCGCGGATTGAAGGAGCGATTCGACCGATATTTTAGCCAGCGCGACTCGCAACTTCCGAAGCTGGCACAACACACGCTGCTTCCACGTTCAGGGGAGCCGTTTCACTCTGATCTGATGACAGCTGTTTGGCAAGGTGAAGGGACTTCTGTACATTTTTAGCGACAATGGCGAGTGTCGCTGTCATACGCCGCGAAACATTTGACGACGACTGCTCCACAGGGTCCAGCACCATTCGCGAAAGCAAGCAAGCTGTACACTTGGACTTTTTATGGTATGCACGGCAGATTACAGTGACCTACAGCTTATCAGATCCTGCTAATATGTGGTACAATCTGGTCATCCTCATCATCGCCCCATAAACCGCCAATTCCTGTCCTTTGCGCCCCATTTCAGTTTTCTCATGATAACATCAACCTCCACCAACATCTAGAGGCAGCGGATAGGTTGCAGGCACTCGTCCCGATAGAAAAAAGGTTGCAGCCGCTGGTGCGGCTTGGATTCAGAATGCGGAAACGTAGCGATCCGCAACAGGGGCTTGCAATTGCAACCACTCTCCCGGGGCAGAAACTCAGAGTGCTTAGGGTTACGTTCAACTGACTCGTGCAGCGGACAACCGTGCCCCGAACAGCCGAACGGATTCGTGCGACCCCCAACGGTGCCTGCAAACTTGGAACGCTTACTATTGGTTACGCTCAACTGACTCACGCGGCGGACACCCAAACAATTCGCGCGGCGAAATGGGCCAACCAACCTCCGAGGAAATCAGGGCCGCCCGACTCCCGCGGCGGTTACCCTTAACCGATTTCTTGCGGTACTGCCCCTGAAAGAATCGGAGCCGTTCGTTTGACGATCTGGGCCAGCGGAAATGTGATGCGGGGAATGCGAGGGCAGGGCGTCGCTCGATCGCGTCCGTGGCGGGATGAAAACGAAATCTCTTCGGGAGGAGGGTGAGGGCGGGCCAAATAAGCCGGCGGCACTGGCTAGCAGCTATTAGCTGCTGCAAGGCTGCGCGACTCGGGGGGGGGGGGGGGGAAACAGGATGGGGATATTGGACAGTGGAGGTGGGAGGGTGAAAGGAGGGAGTGAGGGAAGGGGCGGAGGGAGGGGGAGAAAAGGGAGAGGGAGAGGGTGGGGAGCTTAACAAGCGGCTCGATAGGCTGCTGCTAGCCTGGACCCGCCCGGAACCGGACTGAAGATATAAGCAAGGGATTCTAAGCCGTTTCAAAATCCAGTTGTATGCACCAAGGGCTTGAAACTGGCTTGAGAGCGGCTTGAGACGGCCATAACGGAAGGGCTGCTGATTTTCAGTGTCGCTGCGAGTAGTACCCAGACACACCACCCGTGCTACCACCTGCACTACCACCCATACAGTCACATGGAACTACTAAGGACCAATCGAGCCATGGCGACCCTGCAGTGCGCCGAGTCGTGGTTGGCTCTCCTTCTCGCTGCTCTCCTCCTCGTCCTTACAGAGATCACCACGTGTACTGCTCAGCAGGACTTCTCGAGCGCTGACGCGCCCACGGCCATCCGATTCGGGCGGCGCAAGACACTGGTGATGCCGGGCCTCCCCCCCGTGTCCACAGGTCTGCTGCTCCCCCACTCCCCCAACATGTGGTCGTCCATTCGCCGCCGCAACCCCAACCTTCCGCTCTCTGCTTGACGCTCACGTCGCCGTCCCCCCCCGACCAACCTTCACGCTGTCTGCTTGTGCTCGGCCCTCAAGTCTCCTTCCCCTCCCAAACCCTCCCCTCCTGGTGTGCAGGTCTGCTGCTGCCGCTCACCCCCAACATGTGGTCGTCCATTCGCCGCCGCAACCCCACCTTCCGCCACGCCAGCGTGGGCTTCGTGCCGCCCGGCAACGGCAGCGGCAATGAGAGCGCTGCCCCGCGGTGGAACTATCTTGACCGCGTTGACTGGCAGCAGCGCCGCATGGTGCGGCCCGTGCAGAACCAGGCCTCCTGTGGTGAGACTGTCTGCCTGACAATCTCTCCCTGCTGTCATTCTCCCTCTGTGTTCTCCCTCTGTGTTCTCTCCTCTGTGTTCTCTCCTCCGCTCCGTTCTGCCTCATCTCCTTCCTTCGCTGTCCTTCCTTCTCCAACCTCCTCCCCAATCCCCCCACCTATCAGCCGCCTGCTGGGCTATAGCAGCGGTGGCAGCAGTGGAGTCGCTCTACGCCATCGTCACCAACTCGCCTCCCCCCGCCATCTCTGCGCAACGCCTCCTCGAATGCGCGCCCAACACCCCCCGCACCCCCCCCACCACTCCCCCCACCACCTCCCCTTCTCCCCCCGCCACCACCGCCATTGCTGCGCCTTCCGTGGATGGGAGTCTGAGTGACTACCTGGCAACTTTTGAGTCGACTCAAAAGCAATCTTCTGTCAACGGGAGTCTGAATGACTACCTTGCAAGTCAGATCGCACTTCTGGAGTCGGCTCAAAACTCACAGTCCCCTGCTGCTGCTGCTGCTGCTGCGGATGCATCTTCCTTGAATGGGGGTGGGGGTGAGAGTGGGAGTGAGGGAGATGACACGGAGAGCCAGCAGCGCTGGATGGACGGCTGTGATGGCGGGTGGTCCGCAGAGGCGTTCGATTACATGGCGTTTTCGGCCCTCCCTGCCGCTGCTGGCGCACCTTTCATCGGTGCTAGGGGTACCAGAAACTCCTCCCGTGTGGCGCTGTGCCTGCAGCAGCAGCAGCAGCAGCAGCAGCAGCAGGCGGTGCCGCCGCCACTAGTCTACGCGGATAACTCGGTGCCATTCTCCCGCCGTCCCCCTTACAAAGGCCCCTTTAGCGTCACAATGTTCGAGGAGACAGCACTCGAGGGGTATCTGGGGATGATTCTGGCGCTACAGCGGCAGCCCGTGGTGGCTGCTATTGAGGCGGACCAACCCTCTTTTATCAAATACGATGGGGTGAGTGGGGATCGATGGGATGGTGTCATCTCTTCCTTGCTTATTTTCACCCCTCTTTCATTTCGTCTCCTTCTTCTCTCTCTTCTCCTCTTCAATGGCTCTCGCTCCCCCCTGTTCCCCTTGGGCGCCTCTCCTCCCCTCTCCTATGCAGTCCTTCATCTACTCCGACCCGGCCTGCTTCATCAACGGGGTCGTGGACCACTCCGTACTCGTTATAGGCTACGACCTCGCAGCACCGACCCCCCACTGGCTGATCCTCAACAGCTGGGGCTCCTGGTGGGGCAGCTGGGGGGTCATGCGCCTAGCCATGTCCGGAGGAGACGGCATATGTGGCATCCACTCCATGCCAGCGCTCTACCCGGTTATAAAGACGCCGGACCCGTGTTTTCCTGTGAACCCCTGTGGCGGAGGGAGGTGTGCCGTGGATGCGGGCACGGGCGGCAACACGTGCGAGTGCCCCGAGGGGTTTCGGGCGGTGGTTAACATTGACGGGTCGCAGTCGTGCGCTCTTGGTGAGTATGGAGGGGAGTGAGTTAGTGAGTGAATGAGGGAGGGAGTAGTTTTGTGTTGTGTAAGCCAACTCTCTCGTCCTCCCTCTCTCTTCTCGTTTTAGCCTGCCAAACAATGTCTGTCCCCCATCCCCCCTCCCTTTACCTCTCCCTTCCTCCTCTCAGCCGCCCGCTGTGCGTTCTCCATGGTGAACCCGTGCGACAGCGGCACGTGCATCGACAGCAGCAGCAGCAAGGGCGGCTACTCCTGCCTGTGCCCGCCGCCAGCGGAGCGCGGCAACAACACGGACGGCACGCAGACGTGCATCGTGCCGCCAGCAGCCCTCGCCAGCAGCAATGGGGAGAATGGCAACGACGGCAACAACGCCAACAATGGCGGTGGCAGCAACAGCGGTGGTAGCAGCGACAGCGGCAGTGGCAGTGGTAGTAGTATCGCTCCGAGTGTGCGGCGGGTGCGGGTGTTGGAAGGGATGACATGCGGCATGCTGGCACTCACCTTCCGCCTCACTGTGGAGCAGCTGCAGCAGACCAACCCGGTACTGCCACGTGTCCCTTTTCTCCCTTGCTTTTATCCGTATGACTCGGCGGCCGAGAGCCATATACACACGAGCTTAACTCACCGACGTGTCCCCATGTCCCCATGTCCCCATGCCCCCATGTCCCCATGTCCCCATGTCCCCATGCCCCCATGTCCCCATGTCCCCATGCCCCCATGTTTCCATATGCATGTGTGCCGTTTGTCCCCATGCTGCAGGGCATCGACTGCAGCAGGCTTGAGATCGGCACAACGGTGATGGTCAACACGTCTGCTGCGGCAGTCGCCTGCTCCCTGTCTTATGCTGCATCCCCGGTGCGCCCCTTCACTCACCTTCGCCCCTTGCACCTAACACTCCTCCGCTTCTCAACCCCACACCTTCCCCTTCCGCTTTGTTCTGCCAACTAATTCTCGATCAGCCATGCTCCTTTTGACGCATTGCTGACCGTGATAGAAAAAGAGTAGCGCTGCTGTCGCACTGCGTTGCTGTCACACTGCCAGTCGCACTGCCACTTTGATCAGCCATGCTTCTTTTGACTAACTATGGACGTTTGCTCTGCGCAGGGCGACACCTGCGCTTTGATAGTGGGCCTATTCAATACAAGCACAGCGACGCTACTCTTCCTCAACCCCCAGCTGGACTGCTCCCTTCCCTTCGCCACCAGCCAGTCTGTAAGTCCCTCTCTTCAATCATGTTCGGATTTTTTCCCCCGTATCTAAACAACCAATGTCACTCACTCTCATGCCGCCCTACTGCTGTCCCTGTCTCTGTACAGACGAAGACAGGGGCTTAACTGCCTCCCTTGTCCCCTCCCATTCACAACATACCCTCTTCCTCCCCGATTCCTTGTTCCCTCCCCCATCAGCTCTGTGTGGCAGCGCCATCCACGCCTCTCCCCTGTCGCTGCACGCAGTGGTACACGCTGCAACCCAACGACACGTGTCGGATCCTCATGCCATCCGTGGCCTGTCCCCCCCTCCCCCCCTCCCCCGCTCCCCCCCTCCCCCCCCTTGCTTGTCCCCCCCATTCCTGGCGTATTCTCGCCTCAGATCTGTGTAGCAGCAGCATCAACACCCCTCCCCCGTCGCTGCGCGCAGTGGTACACGCCGCAGCCCGAGGACACGTGCCAGGGGATCATGCAGTCCGTGGCCAGCCCCCCCCTCCCCCCCGCGCACTTCTTTGCGCTCAACCCAGGCCTCTCCTGCTCCCACCTCGAACAGCCAAACGCTGCCGGCGTGGAGGTGAGGAGGAGTTTGAGGGGTCAAGAGGTGTGCGTTCTGATAACAGCCCAACATGTCTTTGCACTCAACCCCGGCCTCTCCTGCTCCCACGCCAAACAGCCCAACGCTGCTGATGTCGCTGAAGGAGGGGTTTGGGGCGCTAAGGGGGGGGCTGTTGAGTCAAGCTGAATATTGAGTCGAAGTCAGCTCGGTTAGGGGGCTAGGAGGGGTGTGCATTCGACTCAGGGCATGTCTTTGAACTCAACCCCAGCCTCTCCTGCTCGTACCTCAAACATCCCAACGCTGTGGGCGTCAAGGTAAGGAGGAGGGGAGTGGGGAAGGGGGGGTCCAGGATTTCTTTTGAGGCTCCTTTTGAGGAGCCTGAAAAGCATGCTGTGGGCGTCCAGGAGGAGGAGGAGAGGGGTGGGGAGGGGGGGGTCCAGGAGGGTGGGAGAATGCGTGTAACGTGGGCTTCTTTCCTCTCTCCGTGCTTGGGTTTTGAGGACTGAGACTGGGACTATGGGTGATAGTCTGGCTAAAGCTGTCTGTTTGTGCCTATGACTTTTTGTAACGTGGGTTTTTTCCTCTCTTCGTGTTTGTGTTGTGTGTGACCTTTGGTTGTTTGTTTGATTGTCAGGTCTGTACGAGGGCGGCTCCCAATCTGACGGGAGCGACCAACTGTTTTACGGGCGAAGTGTACTATGCGACGCGAGGAGACACGTGCGCACGCATACTGGCGATTTATTTCTCCTATAGTGCACGGCTCATGGCGCAGTATAACTACGGTGCTGTTTGCAGAATGCCGCTGTTTGTTGGCCAGCGATTCTGCCTGCCTCCGCTAGAGAGGAAGGGGACCGTGCTTTATCCACCGTCGAGCCGCCAATAAACATTAATGATGCGAGTCAGTCCTGATCGCTGTGTTATTCCACGAGTGTTTCCGTTAGAGCTGATGTATTATATCAACTATGTTGGATGCTATAATAATGGACATTAAGTGACACAACTCTTGTATATGTTTTGCTGTTGAGAAGTGACAAATATTACGTATGCTTGATAACGATATATGGCGGAGTAGCATAACGTGCCCTTCGTGAAGCTGCTTTGCAGACAATTTTAGCGTCACGGTAACGCGAAAACCTGGGCTCGTCCATTAATCTCGACGGTCAATCTCGCAGACTCCTTCCAGATGCCGTGCGACCAAACTACTTCGAGAAAGCTGCATTGTCGCCCACTTCGCGGCAGCTCCAAGCGCAGCTTGGTCGCCACGCCACGCAATGCAACCGCAAGTCCACCCGGTCGAGGCAAGTCTGAGATTTCGCAACTCAGCCGTGGAGAAGTGTGACTGGCCGAGTGCAGATGCAGCGAAATTTCAGAAGCAGGTAACCAGAGAGGTCAAACCCACCCTGCCGCGTGACGTGAACTCCAAACAGCCAACACACAAATAGGGGCGAAATGGCATCCTGCCAACATTCACTCATTTCTAGTCAACTAATATTCGATCACTAAAACTTCCGCGGTTAGACTTACCTCTGCACTCGCAAAACGCTTACTTGCTCAGTTGAGCTCGTTTTGCGCCCACTACTCACCTACTAGGCTCCATTTGAGATTCGCTCTTTCGTCAAATCCAGTCGCCCAGGTCCCTACGTTAACCGCGTGCATGGCCCAGCACGATAACCGCTCTACTACTTCTCGACAGGTTTCCTCGTCCTCTTCGTTCCGCCGCGAAGCCGCTCGAACCTTCCAAGCCATCGACCTCGACAGGGACGGCAAAATCTCCGCGCACGAGCTCGCGACGGTCCTAAAACGGCTAAATTACGGGAGTTCTAAACCCTTAATTACGTGCACTAATGCGGGAGGGTGTGATGAGAGTTCGCGCGTGGCAGAAGAAGATTTGATTCGCTTCGCGGAGGATGTGATTCACGAAGCTGACGTGGACGGCGACGGGGTGATCGATTTCGAGGAGTTTCTGCTCTCCGCTCGCGCGGGGCCCTCGCTCATGGGCGAGTTCTTCGTCTCCGTTCCATCGTCCAATGAGGATGGGGATGAATCGGACGGTGGGAGTGATTCGGACGAGGACGAGATGGAAGGGGACTTGTTTCGCGCGTTTGAGGTCTTTGATCTTGACGGGAACGGCGTGATTTGCGCTGAAGAGCTGCGGTTCGTTGTTGGCGTACTTAGTGGGGATGAGTTGACGAAGGAAGACTGTGAGCGGATGATAAAGCGAGTGGACAATAACGGGGATGGTCGCGTGGATTATACCGAGTTCAAAATCATGATGGCTGGAGTATTTGCTTGACCATTAGAGTTGAGCTTGGAAGGACTTATGGCAATAAGTTATTATTGTACAATTTCCTTATGAATCACTGTACACCACTGCAAATCACTCTGCCTCAACGCTGTCCTTCCACGCCTGGTGAAACTCCACGGCAGCAAGCAGAGCTGTGGCAAGCACCTTCCTGGCATCTTCCTGGTTGCTGCCAAAATATGCATACCTAATGGCACGGCTGTGCAATCCGCCCATCTCCAGGTGCGGCACTATGGCGATCTGGTCGGCAAACTCCCTCACTGCTGCCTGGAGGCCCGTAAAATCCCACCCTGTCGCTGCAGACTTGGCCTGCCATAACGACAGGAACTGGGGAAGGGGCAGCAGGAAAAGCAGGGTCGGTGGGAGATTTCTTAGTCGACCCAGAAGTCACCCAAGGGCAGCAGGGGAAGCAGGGTGGTGGGAGGAAGGGGTGGAGAGTCGGGGAAAGGTCGGTGACGCTCCACTCAAGTGCTGCTGACTTGGCCCTCCACAGGGACAGGAACTGCGGCTGGGGGGAACAGCTCTTGGGGCATTGTATCCGGTGAACGCAAAATCAGAGGTCGGTCTAGCAAGTGTTGCTGAAACTTATGTAACTAGGAGTTTGGAAAAAGCTGGAGCTCTTCCCTTAACAGTGAAAGAAAGAGGATTTGAAGACACACTATGTCCCAAGTGCTGCTGACTTGGCCCTCCACAAGGACAGGAACCGCAGGTGGGTGGAGCAGGAATGCAGAGTTCCCGCCTTCCCCCCCGAACCAATTTTTGAGGCACCTAAAAAATAGACTCCTCACGCAGGGCAACAGGAAAGCGGAGTCCCCACCTTCCCCCCCCAACCATACACCCCATCCCCCGACCGGCCCACTACCCCAATCACCAGGTCTCACCTTGAAGGTGTCCCCGCTGCATGTGAGCAGCACAGCCGCACTACCCACAAAAGGCACGCTCTCATGGAACAGAGTCTCATAACTCACATGCCCTGTACCTTGCAGCCGTCTCGCTTTGACAGGCCTTCTCACCTCGCAAGCTCCTCTCACCTTAAAGGTGTCCCCACTGTGTGTGAGCAGCACAGCCGCGTTGCCCACAAAAGGCACGCTCTCATGGAACAGAGTCCCTGCCTTCCCCGCCAGCCCATACACCCCATCCCCCGATCTCCCCACCAGCCCTATCAGCCCCCGCCCCTTCCCCTTCCCCTCCCTCCCCCCCTCATCCGCCGACTCCCCTGGACCACCCTGCTTCCACCGCAAACTTTCCTTTCCCTTCGCCCCCTGCTTCTCCTGCCGCTGATACGCCCCCCCCTCCCCCTGCTGCTGGGAGTCCTTTTCCCCCACTAGCGCAGCAGGGTCTGAGGGGAACCACGTCTGGTTGTCCATGTCTATTCCCGACCGCGTGATCCACGCAAAGGTGTCTCTCTCGCCGAGGGTTGCGGCCCACTGCTCCACTGGGAGGCTGTGCTGCTCCATGCGTATGTATGCGCCGTCTAACAGCGCTAGCACCCACCGGCAGCAGCAGGCTAATTGCCTGTTGATGAAGGCGATCTGAGGGGGGGGGGGGAGGGGCACAGGAGGGGGTTGAGTCAACAAGGTGTCGCTGAGGGGGAGGGATGCGACCCACTGCTCCACAGGGAGGCTGTGCTGCTCCATGCACATGTACGCACCGTTGAGGAGAGGTAGCGCCCACTTGCAACAGCAGGCTAATTGCCAGTTGATGAAGGTGAGAGGGTGAGAGGTGAGGTCAGAGGGAACAGGGTTGCAGCCCACCGCTCCACTGTGAGGCTGTGCTGCTCCAGACGTATGTATGTGACGTCCAGCAGGGCTAGTACCCACCAGCATCAGCAGGCCAGCTGGCAGTTGATGAAGGGAATCTGAGGGAGGAAGTGAGAGAAAGAGGTCAGAGTGACCAGGGGGGTTTGAGGCGACAAGGTGTCCCTGTGGGTGAGGGACGCTACAGCCCACTGTTCCATACTCAGGTTGTGCAGCCACACATTGGTGCTTTAAAAAGGGTAAACACGGAGCTGCTCGCCTAGTCATATGGCCCACTTTAGAGTCGACTCAAAAGCAAACTCAGGCTGTTCTGCCAGGTCATGAGGCGCATTGTTTTGCTTGAAGTTTTTCTAACATGCTGCTGCTGCTGCTGCTGCACTGTTCCACACTCGAGCTGTGCTGCTCCGTGCGAATGCAAGCCCAGCTCAAGACCACCCAACGCTCAAGATCGCCCAACGCACAAGATAGCCCAACGCTCAAGATCGCCCAACGCACAAGATCGACCAACACACAAGATCGCCCGACGCACAAGATCCCCCAACGCACAAAATCGCCCAACGCACAAGATCGCCCGATGCACAAGATCGCCCGACGCACAAGATCGCCCGACGCACAAGATCGCCCAACGCACAAGATCGCCCAACACACAAGATCGCCCAACGCTCAAGATCGCCCAACGCAAGATCGCCCAGAGACAAGACATGGGCTTTGAGACACATGACATGGGTACACGCTTACTCTGTTGATGCTGCTAGGGTCGATGCCATCGCCTATCAGCGCAGGTGTGCCCATGGGCTTGGAGACACATGACATGGGTACACGCTTACTCTGTTGATGCTGCTAGGGTCGATGCCTTCACCTATCAGCGCAGGTGTGCCCATGGGCTTGGAGACACATGACATGGGTACACGCTTACTCTGTTGATGCTGCTAGGGTCGATGCCTTCCCCTATCAGCGCAGGTGTGCCCATGGGCTTGGAGACACATGACATGGGTACACGCTTACTCTGTTGATGCTGCTAGGGTCGATGCCTTCCCCTATCAGCGCAGGTGTGCCCATGGGCTTGGAGACACATGACATGGGTACACGCTTACTCTGTTGATGCTGCTAGGGTCGATGCCTTCCCCTATCAGCGCAGGTGTGCCCATGGGCTTGGAGACACATGACATGGGTACACGCTTACTCTGTTGATGCTGCTAGGGTCGATGCCTTCACCTATCAGCGCAGGTGTGCCCATGGGCTTGGAGGCACATGACATGGGTACACGCTTACTCTGTTGATGCTGCTAGGGTCGATGCCTTCCCTATCAGCGCAGGTGTGCCCATGGGCTTGGAGACACATGACATGGGTACACGCTTACTCTGTTGATGCTGCTAGGGTCGATGCCTTCACCTATCAGCGCAGGTGTGCCCATGGGCTTGGAGACACATGACATGGGTACACGCTTACTCTGTTGATGCAGCTAGGGTCGATGCCTTCCCCTATCAGTGCAGGTGTGCCCATGGGCTTGGAGACACATGACATGGGTACACGCTTACTCTGTTGATGCTGCTAGGGTCGATGCCTTCACCTATCAGCGCAGGTGTGCCCATGGGCTTGGAGACACATGACATGGGTACACGCTTACTCTGTTGATGCTGCTAGGGTCGATGCCATCGCCTATCAGCGCAGGTGTGCCCATGGGCTTGGAGACACATGACATGGGTACACGCTTACTCTGTTGATGCTGCTAGGGTCGATGCCTTCACCTATCAGCGCAGGTGTGATGGCGTCCAGCGAGTAAAAGGTGTACCCGTGGCGCTCAGCGTACAGCCTGAGTGGGGAAGCGGGGGCGAGGAGGGGGGGAGAGCAGAAGCAATGTGCTGGGAGGGCGACAGCACAGGTTCGATGGCGTCCAGCGGGAAGAGAGTGTACCCATAGCGCTCGGCGTACAGCCTGAGGGGGGCAGCAGGCGAGGAGGGGGAGAGAACAGTGCAGCAATGTCATCGAAGGTGACAGGTGATGTGATAGTGCCAGTGCATTAAACGGAGATGCACTGATAGCCCTATCAGCAAAGGTGTGATGGCGTCCAGCCAAGAGAAGGTGTGCCCATGGCGCTCCTTTGCCAGCAGATACCTTCCATGGGCCAGCCTGCCCTTTTGAGGCGCCTCAAAAGTCAAAAGTTTTGAGGCGCCTCAAGCGCCAAGAGAAGGTGTACCCATGGCGCTCCTAAACCAGCAGATACCTTCCTTGGGCCACCCTGCTCTTCCCCCCTCCCTCCCTTCTCCCCCCCTTTCCCCCCTCCTCTCTCACTGGTTGATGAGCTGAGAGGAGAGCCAGGACGGGAGGTCCCTTGCATTGTCCTCGAGATAGTCAGGGGACGATGTGTTGCCAAGCAGAGCAAGCATCCTCCCCCACTGTCCCCCAACCCTCTCACTGGTTAATTAGTTGGGAGGAGAGCCACGAGGGGAGGTGCCTTGCAATATCCTAGAGGTAGTCAGGGGACGATGTGTCAGCCAGCAGAGCACGCATCCTCTCTCTAACCTCTCCCTCTCCCCCCCCCCCTTAGTCGGGGGACAATGCGTCGGCCAGCAGGGAGGAGCTGATCCTATCCCGTCCCTCCTAGCCTTCCCCCAACCCATCCTCCCCCTCTCCCTCACTGGTTATTAAGTTGGGAGGAGAGCCACGAGGGGAGGTGCTGAGCGCTGTCCTCGAGGTAGCCATGGGACGATGATCTTCCAGGCCAGCAGAACGCTGATCCAATCTCTTAACCGCCGCGTTCTCACTCGATCCCCTCCTTCCTCGCTCCCCTCCCCCCCCCACCCCCACTCCCCCAACTCCCCCCCTTCCTCACTGGTTAATGAGTTGGGGGGAGAGCCACGAGGGGAGGTGATTTGCATTGTCCTCGAGGTAGTTAGGCGACGATGTGTCTGCAAACAGAGCATGCATCCCTTCTCTAACCTCTACCTCTACCTCTCCTCTAGTCGGGGGACAATCTGTCGGCCAGCAGGGAGGCGATGTTCCTATCCCGTCCCCCCCATTACCCCCCTTCCTCACTGGTTAATAAGTTGGGAGGAGAGCCACGAGGGGAGGTGCTTGGCGTTGTCCTCCAGGTAGTCGGGCGATGATGTGTCAGCAAGCAGGGAGGCGTTGATGCTGCCGTGATCAACGGCCAGGATGCACCGCTGGTTCAGATGAACCTGGCCTGGCAAGAAGGAGGGAGTGCGAGGGAGTGCGAGGGAGTGCGAGGGAGTGCGAGGGAGCAGCTGAACGGAGTCTACCATGGGGTGCAATGCAAGTTCATCACAAACAAAGTGTGGCAAAGACGGAGCTGGTGGGCCAAGGGATAAGACTGCGCTGGAGTGAATGACCCAGGGCAAGGACGGAGCTGGTGTGCAAGAACATTTGGCTCGGCCAAGGGGTCATCCACTTGGCCATTGGGTCATCCACTCGGCCAAGCGATCATCCACTCGGCCAAGGAATCATCCATTTGGCCATTGGGTCATCCACTCGGCCATAGGGTCATTCACTCGGCCATTGGGTCTTTCACTCGGCCATTGGGCCATTCCCTCGGCCATTGAGTCATCCACTCGGCAATTGGGTCATTCACCAGGCCATTGGGTCATCCAGTCGGCCATTGGGCCATTCCCTCGGCCATTGAGTCATCCACTCGGCCATTGGGTCATTCACTCGGCCATTGGGTCATCCACTCGGCCATTGGGTCATCCACTCGGCCATTGGGTCATCCACTCGGCCATTGGGTCATCCACTTGGCCATTGGGTCATCCACTCGGCCATTGGGTCATCCACTCGGCCAATTGGGTCATTCACTCGGCCAGCGGCGGACAGGAGCGGCCAGGAGCCGCGGCCCGCGGCGGCCAGTGGCGGCCAGCAGGGGCCAGCAGCGGCCAGCAGCAGCGGCCAGCAGCGGCCAGCAGCGGCCAGCAGCGGCCAGCAGGGGTCAAACGCTCGGCCATGGGGTCATTCACTCGGCCATGGGATCATCCACTCGGCCATGGGTGTGCTAAGCAATGTCAGAGCGTCTCTTAAAGCCGTTGTGCATTAGTAGCATCGCTACAGGGGTTGGGAGCATAGTCTGAATGCCTCTTAAAGCCGAACCTTGAGTGTTAGTCGCCTTGCCGGAGGAGTTGGGGAGGAAAGCCGTACCTTGAGTGTTAGAAGCCTTGCCGGAAGGGTTGGTTAGCAACGCCTGAATGCCTCTTAAAGCCGCATCTACGTCACCCGCCCGGTCCCTGGATTCGTGCAGCAACGATTTGAGCTGCTGACGTGGCAGAATAGGGGTCGAGTGGGTGGGAAATGAGAATGATGGGGAGTCTGAACACAGAGTACCCCTCACTCAAAAGCTGCAAGGGATCTCCGCCCTAGGATTGAAGCCAGTAGAAGGATCGTCGCACCTGATCAACGGTCGAGGAATGATGCTGATGAAAAGCAACGGCGAGGATGACGGCAAACAGCGAGCCGGTGACCACGCCTAGATTATGCCACGTGGCATCCGAAACGGCCTTGGATCCGGTCGCCATCACAACTGGCTTACTAAGCGACGGTTCACTAAGCGACGGTTCATTGAGCGACGGTTCACTGAGCGACGGTTCACCGACCGACGTTCACCGAGCGACGGTTCACCAAGCGACGGTTCACTGAGCGACGGTTCACTGAGTGACGGTTCACTGAGCG
Organism: Closterium sp. NIES-67; assembly: GCA_027943415.1. Classification (NCBI taxonomy): domain Eukaryota; kingdom Viridiplantae; phylum Streptophyta; class Zygnematophyceae; order Desmidiales; family Closteriaceae; genus Closterium; species Closterium sp. NIES-67. The sequence goes on from BQMB01000148.1 coordinate 358,291, forward strand.
ATGGTTAACTGAGCGACGGTCTACTAAGCGACGGTTTACTAAGCGACGGTTAATCGAGCGACGGTCACTAAGCGACAGATCGTTAAAGCTTAGACAGGCATCCTACATTCTAAATTCTGGTATACATCGTCAAATAGCGACTTCGATTTCATCTCCATTTCGACGAGTTTACGATACGCCAGGAGGTTAACGCGACACTTGAATCAGTCTTAAACGAGTACTTATTAACGAGTACTTCCACAGCATACTGTAGCTACTGCTGTGCAGCGCCAGAAACGCGTTTTAGATGTCATAACCGGCTGGTTCAGGCGACGGAATGCGTACTCCTATACTCACGCCTAGCATCGCTCTTGGCGTCACTAGTGATAAGAGTAGCAGGCGTTAGGGTAAGCGCACTCGAGGGCCAATGCGAAAGTCTGCGCCGCGAAGGAGCAACGTAACTCCCGCCAACTTCACTGCTGAATCTCAAAACATGAGTAACTAGAGACTAGTTGCCTGAACTGAACAACCACCCTCTGCCAGGGGAGTTGAATTTTTCAGCAGACGAGGGAGATGGTTGTACTCGTTACAGCGCAGCGCTTCAGAAACTATATGGTACAAATATCGTTGAAAATCCATTTGCTTCTAAAACGATTGCGCATCTAGCAAACACTCGAGTATGTGCTATTTGCCACGTTAATGCTGGGAAATGTACTTTTAAAAACAAGGATATCCCAATACAACATTACATGCAAGGAGCCACCTCTTCCATGGTACAGGGTCAGGAGCAATATGGGATCAATTCCCCTGCCTTGTTGGACCACTTGAGGGAAGCTAGAGCAACAAATCAGGTTCCTCCCTGCATTCGTCAACTCCTCCTGACATCTCCTTAAAGCCCCATAACACCCTGTCACCCTTCGGGTCTCACCCCCTCAGTTCTCAACCGCCCTGGGCTCGCCCCCTCAGGTCTCATTTTCTCAGGACAGCATCAAGACGCCATCGGGACAGCGTGTCTCACGCATCACCACCACATTGCCATGGCCCATTCGTATACCCCCTCACACAGTCCTCCTCACACCAACCACCAGAACCACAGCAACTGCGCCAAAACCACACCCCGCCTTGTACCACCCACACCTGCTCACCTCTCAGCCCTACAGCCAGACCCTCTTTCAATTGCGTCACCTCTAGCCTCACTCCCTCAGGTCTCACCCCCTCAAGTCTCATCTCACCAGGAAAGCACAAGGACAACCTGTTACAAAACAGCCTGTCTCACGCCTCACCACCTGACCCGACCCGACCCCACCCCATCTGCTGCTATTATCCAACACTAGACATTATGAAACAGGCTGCAACTCACCAGTGATGCATGGCATGTGCAGCAGACACCACTCCATTCAAAGGCAGAGGGGCAGGGGCAGGGTGGCATTAAGCACTCCATGCAGCATCATCATGTGCCGACCACAGCCCTGCCCTCACACAGTCCTCTTCACACCCACCGCCAGCACCACATTCCAGGTGTACTTGGGGTCAGAACCCCCCTCTCACCAGTCTCACCTGTGTACTTGGGGTCAGAACCCCCTCTCACCAGTCTCACCTGTGTACTTGGGGTCAGAACCCCCTCTCACCAGTCTCACCTGTGTACTTGGGGTCAGAACCCCCTCTCACCAGTCTCACCTGTGTACTTGGGGTCAGAACCACCTCTCACCTGCCTCACATCTACAGCTGGGGCATGAACCCCCCTCACCTATTTGCCCTCTTTAGATGAGCTGTAAACCTCCCTCGCACCTCTGTGCATGGGGTCTGGGACCCCCTCACACAGTCAGTGAATACTCAAAACAGTCAGGCACCCCAGATATGTCCACAACTCACCAAAGGTTGCAGCCAAGCAGGAATGGCAGAGGAGCAGGGGCAGGGCGGCATCAGGCACTCCATGCAGCATCATGTGCCTCCCTGCCCTCACACAGTCCTCCTCATACCAACCACCAGCACCGCACCCCACCTTCAATCACTCCAAAGTACAGCACCCCACCTCGCATCCCTGCTCACCTTTCTCACCAATATCTGGGGTCTAAACCGCCCTCACCCGTCTGACCTCTATAGGGGGGGATTGAACCCCCTCACCCGTCTCACCCCTACAATTGGAGTCTGATCCCCCCTCACCCGTCTCGCCGCTAGAGTTGAGGTCTGAACCCCTCCCCCCCCCACCTGTCTTACCCTTATAATTGGGGTCTGAACGAACCCCCTCTCACATTCCTCGCCCCTCTAGTTGGGGTCGGAGCACCACTCACCCGTCTCACCTCTAAACTTGGGGTCTGAACCCACCTAACTTCCCACCTTTATACTTGGGGTCCGTTTTGAAACCCCCACACTCCCCACCTCTATTCTTGGGTTCTGAACCCCCCTCACATCCCACTCATCTCTATACTGGGGGTCAGACGAACCCCCCTCACTTCCCACCTATGCACTCAGACGCGGAGGAGCAGGGTGGAAACCTCCAGAGTAATGCAAGCGCGAGTCATGAGAGGGGGGCTGAAGCTCCCAAGGTACGGCGAGTGAGAGGCAAAAGAGGATAGTTGAAGCCCGCAGGGTAAGGCGTGAAAAGGGCAGAGGGGGGGGGGTTCCCCTGCCCCTAACACGCCTTATCCTGCAGGTTCCAACCCCCCTCTCCCCCCCTGACGCTCACAAGCCTCACCTTGGAAACTCCAACCCCCACCTCCAGAACCCCCACACTGGACTTACCCTTGGGGTTTCAGAACCCCCTCACTTCGCCACTCACCCGACTTAACCTTGGGGTTTCAGAAAACAAACCTTCGCCCATTGCTCAACTTACCCTTGGAGTTTCAGAACCCCCTCACTTCGCCCCTCACTCGACTTACACTTGGGGTTTCAGAACCCCCTCACTTCGCCCCCACTCAACTAACCCGTTGGGGTTTCAGAACCCCCTCACTTCCCCACACTCAACTTACCCTTTGGGGTTTCAGACCCCCCTCACCTCGCCCCTCACTCAACTTACCCTTGGGGTTTCAGAACCCCCTCACTTCGGCCCTCACTCGAGTTACGCTTGGGGTTTCAGAACCCCCTCACTTCGATTTACCCTTGGAGTTTCAGAACCCCTCACTTCGCCCCTCACTCAAATTACCCTTGGGGTTTCAGAACCCCCTCACTTCGCCCCTCACTTCGGCCCTCACTCAGCTTCACCCATCACTTCGGCCCTCACTCAGTGTCTCACCACATCTTACCCTGGGGTGGGTTGCAGGCCCCCTTCTCCGTCCCTCACTCCCCCCCCTGGAGCCATGCATGCATTACCAGACTGGCACAGGGCAGGGTGGCATCAGGCACTCCATGCAGCATCATCATGTGCCGCCCTGCCCCATACCCAGTCAGTGAACCCTCCCATAACCAATCACGACGACGACCACCAACCCCCCCCCTCCCCCCACCCATCCTCTCTCTGCCTTCCACCCAAATTCACCCTTCAGCAGTAGGAGCAGCAGGCAGCCCACTCCCCTTCGGAAACAGCACCCAGAGTGGCCATGGCTTGAGGGGCGAGGTGTGGCGGTGGAAGAGCATGACGTCAGCCCAAGACTCAAATCCCACCCCTGACGTGGCTAGAGCTGACGCGAACCAGAGCCGCCGGCCGGCCGACTCTGACGGTGTCCATTAAGCCTTAAACGTCAGATCGGTTACTTGAGCACCGACTGCCGACGCCTCGCAGATTCCACCAGCCACATCCGACTCACAAGCCACAGCCACCGCGGGTGCTGCCCCTGAGGCAGTGAGCTGACTGCTTGCTCCCTGCTTCCCACCATTCCCCCTCTCTCCACCCCCCTCCCTTCACCCCCATGCGTCCTTACCTCTACCTACCACAGCCATGCACAACCCGAGGCTGCTGAGGGACGGGGGGGGATTAGGGAGGAGGCGACTCCTCTCTTCTCAAGCCAAGGAGCCGCCAGGGGAGGGGGGTGGGGTGGGGGGGTGGGGAAGGGGGGGGGATTAGGGGAGGGGGGGAACTCCACTCTCCAGCTCTCCCTTGCTCCAGTGCTCCGATCTTCAGGCTGCAGGAGGGGATGGAGAGAAAGAGCGGAGGGGGTCAGATCACCACACCTCACCTGGTACCATACCTTACCTTTTACCACACCTCGCTCACAACTCGACCTAGCCTAGCCTGCCCTCTAGCCCCCCAGCCCCCACTGCTGCCACTGCTACAGCTGCTGCCACTTCTGCTGCCGCCGCTTCTGCTGCTGCTGCTGTTGCTGCTTCTGTTGCCGCTTCTGCTGCCGGTCTGCTGCTCAGCTGCTCTGCTGCAGTCTTCACTTGATGCCACGTGGCCTGGTGGGGGGCAGAAGGGGGGAGGAGACAGGAGAGGAGGGGAGGGGGAACTGGTGAGACGGAAAGGGTGGGATTAAAGAGACTTGTGAATCGGAACGAAGTGAATCTGACGAAACGCGAACAGGAATGAACAAGAGCGCTGCAGCAGTGAACGAACTGCAGAGGGGGAATCAACGTACCGCGAGAAGCCAAGCCTGGCCCCCATGCTCTCCCTTGGGGCGGCAGTTTCAGCCTGCTGCAGGGGTGCCTTCCTCCCATCCCCACGGGCTGACATGCCGCCGAGCCACAGGGGAGGGGCGTGGGAGAGTGCCGGGGCTGACCCCCACGCCCCTCCCCCCCACCTGCAATGCACACAAGCAGAGCTGGTCAGTGCACATAGATAGTATCTAGGTTGAATCGAGAACTTGACTTGAAAAGCACGGCAAGAGAAGGGAGGGGGGAGGGGCCACTGGTGGAGGCGAACCCACAAGCCACAGACCCTCAGGGGGACCTGAGGGCTGAACCTGCAGTAGGGGGTGAACCTGGGGGGGCTGTAAGGCGTTAGGGGGGCCTAACCTGGGGGGGTTACCAGCAGCAGAGGGGGCTCTGTGGCTTGTGAACGAGGCCCCAACCAGTGGCAAATTTGTAATACAGGAAGGATCAACGCACAGGAAAAGCAAGGAAAGCGGAATGGTGAGCAGTGAGCAGCAGAAACGGGAAGGTCTGAGGGAGAAAGTACTTCGCTGGACAGTTGCAGCACGCCTGCTGCCCCTCCTGCTGCTGCTGCTCCCCGCCTGCTGCTGCTGCTGCTGCTCCCCGCCTGCTGCTGCTGCTCCCCGCCTGCTGCTCCCTGCATCCAGCTGCTGCCGCAGCTCGCCTGGAGAGGGGCAGGAAGGGGGATGCAGACAGAAGGCGAGTGAGAGCAAGCCGTGGCCCAGCCAAGGGGAAGTGAAGCCATCATGATGCTAAGGAACGACAGGCGGCTTGGAAGCATGAGCGCCAGAAGGCAGCACCAGATGAGCCTTCCTCCCAGCCAGGCAGAGCAGAACGAGAGGGGAGCAGGCAAGTGCAGGCGAGGAGCCTACCTTGAGGCGCCGGCCCCACCCCGATACTCTCCCTGGGAGTTCCACTCGTGGCAGCCTTCCTCCCAGCCTTCCGCTGTGCATGCCTGCACGACCACCAGGGAGGCGCGTGGGGGAGTGTCGGTGCTGACCCTCCCCTCCCCCGCGCCCCTCCCCTCCACCTGCAATGGGGGAAACAGAACTAGTCAGCGCACCGTGAGGGCATCAAGGGCAAATGTGCGACAGAGACTGAAAACCAAAACTGCAAGGCGAGAGGGGGGAGGGGCCACTGGAGGAGGCAAACCCACAAGCCACAGACCCCCAAGGGAACCTGAGGGGGCGGTCAGGCTTAGGCGGGCTTAACCTGAGGGAGGGCTTTACCAGCAGTAGGGTGGGGGGGGGGAGGGGGTCTGTGGCTTGGGGGTCGGACCCAAACCAGTGGCGAGATTTGAATGGAGAAAGCACAGAAGCACAATAGAAGCACAATAGAAGCACAATAGAAGCACAATAGAAGCATAATAGAAGCAAGAAAGGCGAGGTGAATGCATGGAGAGGAGGAAGAGGGCGGTACTTAGCTCTGCTCTGCTTGAAGAGTCCAAGACGACTTCCTGCAGGCAATGGCGCTACTCGCGTGCAGACGTTGGCGCTCCCTTGAGCCTTGGCGGGGCAAGCTGGGCTCGGAAGAAAGGACCTGCCAGGCACAGGAAGCGAGGAGAGAGGAGAGAGAGAGAGAGTGAGTGCGCGGCAGCAGGGAGTGATCCATGCAAAATGGGAAAGGAAGTCTGAAAGCGGTGCATGTGCATGTGATGCCCACCACAGCACCACTCGAGCCAGTACCAACGAAAACACCTGAACCTGAACCTGAACCTGAACCTGAACCTGAACCTGAACCTGGGGGAAGGCTCTTATAGTGTGTGGTGGGCGGGGTGATACTGCAACCTCAACCCTCCATGAGTGCTGGCGATGGCCCGCCCTCTGCTGCCCGCCCTCTAGCTGCCCGCCTTGGTTCTCCTTCTCCTTCACCTTGGTTCGACTGGCGTCCCTCCACTTAGACCTGGGAGCCATCGCGGGGAGGGAGGGCAGAGCGGGGAGGGAGGGGAGGGAGGGGAGGGAGGGAAGGGAGGGGAGGGGAATGAGCGGCAAAGATAAAGAACACGAATCGAATTGAAAAGAACGTTTCAAAGCTGTGCGAGTGCAGAATGGAGGGTGCACAATGGATGGTGCATGTGCATGCGATGCCGACCACAGCACCACTCAAGCCAGTATCAAAGAAAAAAACCTGAACCTGAACCTGGGGGGAAGGCGCTTGTGGTGTGTGGAGGCGGGGGTGATACTGCAACCTCACCAACCATGAGCGACGGTGCTGCTCCCCTGCCGCCCGCCCTCTTGCTTCCCGCCTTGGCGCTCTTCTCCCTTGGTGCTCGTTGGCCGCCCTTCCACTCAGCATGCGCAGGCCTGGAAGGGAGGGGGGGCACGGCGGACAAAGAGGAGAGAGCGGGGAGGGCGTGGAGGAATGAGTTGGAGTGATCCATGCAAAAGGGAAAGAACGATGGGAAAACACGTTTGAAAGCTGTGCGAGTGCAGAATGGAGGGTGCAGAATGGAGGGTGCAGAATGGAGGGTGCAGAATGGATGGTGCAGAATGGATGGTGCAGAATGGAGGGTGCAGAATGGATGGTGCAGAATGGATGGTGCATGTGCATGTGCTGCCAGCCACAGCACCACTCGAGCCAGTACCAAAGAAAAGAAAATACCTGAACCTGAACCTGGGGGGAAGGCTCTTGTGGTGTGTGGAGGCGTGGGGTGATACTGCAACCTCACCAACCATGAGCGATGGTGCTGCTCCCCTGCCGCCCTCTTGCTGCCCGCCTGGGTGGATGCTCGGTTGCTGCGGTTCCGCTACGCATGAGCAGGCCTGGAAGGAAGGGGGGTGAGGGAGGGAGGGGTGGGAGAACGGGGGCAGAGGGGGGAGGGAGGGGAGGAGTGAGTTGAATGCCAGCAACCGAGGGGGGAGTGTGGCACAGCGAGTGAAAGAGCGAAATCGAAATAGCGAGTCAAGTCGAAGGGGGTTCGATGTGTGCATGAATGATGGCGTGGGAGCATGATGGTGCAGGGGGGGGGAGGGGGGGGGGAGAGGAGGGAGGGGGGGGGTTGCTTGTCAGTGGCGCATCCAGCAGAGGCGAGGAGGGGGTGGCTGATTGATTCAACGAGGAATCTGTTGATTTAGGGAGACGACTCAGGACCCTACAACAGAGGACACCCCACTGGACCATAGCAAGGGACCCTGCACCTAGACAAAGGCCGTTTTGACTGAGGGTTTCGGGAATTTAGGGCTGCTCCTGCTCTCTGCTGGACAGGCCACTGACATGCGGCGGAGTGATGAAAGCAATGACGGGGTGAAGCGAATGTGGATTGAAGCGAATGTGGATTGAAGCGAATGTGGATTGAAGCGAATGTGGATTGAAGCGAATGGGGGTGGTCAAGAGAGGGGAAGAGGACTTACTTTTTCTGTGGTGCGAATGCGTGATGGCGAATCTTCAGGCGAGATGGCGAATGCTTGATGGCGAGCAGGTGGCAAATGGTTGACGAAGAACACTCGTGATGGTTACCTGCAAGAAGAGAAACGAGTGGAATCAGTTCAAAGGGCGAGAAAACGAGCCGAGGGAAAGCACTGCGGAAACGAAATCGGACATTCGTGCGAGCGCACCTGCGAGGCTGAAATTGCTGGCTTTCTGAATCGTTTCTCCTGACGGAGGAATTCACTGCTGACGGTGGAAATCGCTTCTGCTGACGGAAGAAATCGTTGCTGACGGTGAAATCGTCATGCGTGATAATCTGCATGAACACGCGTCGTGGTGATCTGCAAGAAGAGAAACGAATCGAATCAGTTCAAAGGGCGAGAATCGAACTGAGGAAAAGGCGGAAACGAAGTCGGGTGATATCGGCGGAAATTGAAATCGAACGTACCTGCGAGGTTGAAATCGCTGGCTTCCAGAGTCGTTTCTCCTGGCCAAAATCGGTGCTGATGGCGAAAATCGTTACTGTTAATGGCAGAGCGTTGATGGCGGCTCTTTGTGCTCGCAGAACAGATGGCGAGACTTCGGCTGACGGCGGAAAGCGTTGTTGCAGATTATGGCTTGGCGTTGACGGCGGAGATGCATGTCTCTCACGGGAGCACGGCCCGTGGCGTTGCCTGCAAGGAGAGAAACACAACGCGTCAAACATCGGACGATTAATGTCAAACATAGCACGGAAATCGGACGGTCCAAGGCGAAACGTACTGGCGACGGCGAGGCGACACTCGCCACCGTGAATGATGACGAAAACTGTAGTTCGCCGTGGAAATTGCCGGCGACGGCGGAAATTGACGGCGGAAATCGCAGCTGCTGACGGCCAACTTCGTTGCTGACAGCGAAAATAGTTGCTGCTGATGGCGAAATCGTTGCTCACGACGGAAATTGCTGTTAACGACGGAAATTGCTGCTACCAACGACAAGATTTGTTGCTGACGGAGGACATCGCGGCTAGCGACGGAAATCGCTGCTTTGATTAGTAAACGCTAAGAAAGGCTTCCGGCCAACTGCGGCTGAACCAAAGCAGCAAAACGGAGTTCGTGGAGGCGAAAATGGGAGAGAGACGAGGGTGGTGAGGAAGAAAAGGAGAACCGAGTCTGCGAGGATGAGGATGAGTGCAAATGTGCTGCTGAGTTTGCCAGGATGAGGGCGCCATCAACTCGGAAATAGTGAAAAGCCGCTAAAAAAGTGGAGCAGAGGCGATGAAATTGGCATGGGCTGGGATGTGGTTTTGCTGGTTGATTTGAGAAGGTTCAATATGGTTGATATCGGTTGGAAAGGGTGAGAAACGGCTGGGCTAACTTATGGGTCTGGGTTGTCTCGGTTGCTGCTGGTGAACTGCAGAGAGGGTTCAGCACAGCCCAGAGGAATCCCAGCCAATCGCGAGGTTGGCTTAGCGGCGGTGGGGGAAGCTCCGCCGACAAGATTGGCGCATCACGCTTTCCCAGGCGCGCGCTGTTTTCGCCCACGGGCGGAACCACAATCACCTCGCGAAGTTCACGAAAGACTCTCGTGTAGCAACAGGTGTTGACGACCACAGCCGGGGAAACAGCAGACAATTGCGAAACTCGTGACTTTCGTCAACCCCAATGACTGCAACGGTTGGGGCGGGGAATCCGCGGGCTGGCGGTCGCGCTCCCACAAATGGCCTGACATCCCTGCGAGTGCGCAGACATTGGAGGTTTGGCGGAGCGCTCTCCCAAAGTTCCGGCTGGCTGCTTCTCCAACGGGTAGCCTGAAAGCTCCGAGATTATGGGGGGGTTGCGGGAACAAACCTGACACTGCCAACAGCATGCAGCTCAATATGGTGATCCAACGGCCAGAATGCCTTCGTGCAGAATTGAATTGGTTTGCGCCAGGTCGTGTATGTATACTGTACAGCGTTTCTGCATCTTCGGTACCATCACACTGCATTCCTCTATCGCTTGGTAAGGATGTAGCATATTTCAAGGGGGTTAGGATTAAGATGGTATTTTTTGTCAAGTCATGCTCTATCTAAGACAATATTTGAGTCAGCATACGCAAAAGCAGATCGATGTGTTATACTAAAGTCTCGACACAGCGAATCATCTAGCCACACTGCATTTATTGTCATCAGGGCCTCATATTGGTTTGATAGTGGCTGATTGCTCACGGTTGTCCACGTGGGAACCATACTTTTCAGGGTCGGGTTTTGGGCGTGGCATGTTTTGTCAAGCCTTTTTTTTTCAAAGTCTGACTTATCAGGCCTACATATTTTTTTGTTCTGATTCTTAGGGCAAATCGGACTTCAGTGTGTACAATTCGCTTCGGACTACCCTACCTGTGATTTTAGCAAAGGACCAGTCACCCCCCTCACACATGTGTCACCAGTCACCCATGCAGTACCTGCGGCGGCGGCGGCGGCGGCGGCGTCGAGGCACCTGGCGACGGCGGCTGCGGCACCCAAGGCAACGGCGGCGCGCTCAACTTGCGACGACGAGGGGGAGGACGACACGAGGTCGCCAACAGCTGCGGCAGAGAGGAAGGGAAAGGCAGATGAAGGGAAGGGGGGAAGGGGTGGGGAGCGGATCGTCAGCGCGGCGCCATGGCTGGCCTAGCGCATACTCGCATGCAGGCGGGCTGGATGCGGCTAACACAGTGCGCAGCCCGCTGCCACTCGTACGCTGGTGCATCAACGCCACCGCGACAGCACGACGACGCCTCCACGGCTGAACGTCAACGCCACGACAACGCGACGAGGCTGCCATGGCAGAAGCGTCGAGACCGCCGCGGCAGCACGACGACGCCGCCACAGGAGCACGACGCGGCCGCCACGGCAGCGCTAGAGAGAGAGAGAGAGAGAGAGAGAGAGAGAGAGAGAGAGAGAGAGAGAGAGAGAGAGAGAGAGAGAGAGAGAGAGAGAGAGAGAGAGAGAGAGAAAGGGGGGAAGAGTGCGTGGCGGAAGCGTGGGAAAAAGGTTCAACATGTTGAACCTGCTCTGTTACCATATCATAATAACTAGGTAGCTAGGGAGCCATGGAATGACGAGAGGTTTAGGAAGGAGAGAAAATGTCGAGAAAAGAGAGAGTATTGGAATAGAAGAGAAGGAGATACAAGAAGGGGGTTTGTCCTATTTACAGTAAGTTTCTGTAAGTAGCACAACTACCAAGCCTACAATTATATATAAACATATATAATTTAAGAACATGCTCCAGCTCGCCTCGAACTTGCGTGATTCTGGTCTAAGTACTAGTCATGCCCCTCACTCATGCTCCAACTCACCTCGAACAACTCGTGTGATTTAGGTCAAAGTACCAGTCATGCCTCTCACTCATGCTCCACCTCACCCGAAACAAGTCATGTGATTCTGATCAAGTACCAGCCACGCCCTTCATACGTGCTCTAGCTCGCCTTGGCAGATAGGATTCTGTTTAATGGCAAATTTCGGTTAAAACCACAAGCTAAAATAGCATGGGGGGGGCTTAAAGAGCGCCGTTCTTGAAAATAGTTCTTCTGAAAAAAAGCGGGTTCCCAGTACGATTTTGCGAGGTGCGTTTTTGGGCAGCTAAACAATGAGAGAAACGCAGTGGCGCCAATTTGACGCGTGTGCGACGAGGCGGGAAACGCGTGCGCAATTCAATTGACTTTTCGCCAATTTGGTGACACGAAAAAAACCTACTGTACCTCGGGGATATTCGATGCACGTGTCCAGGCTTCACATTACGAAGCCCCCTCGACCGCGACTCGCGACTAATGTGAAGGTGAACTGTGCAACTTGTGTGCCGAACAGCCACATGGGTTTCGCGAAATGCGACCGAGGTAAACCTCGGGTTCAAAACCTATTGTACACCCATGGATCTCTAAAAGAAAAACCGAGTTGTGTCAGTGATCAGTCGCAATTTGATGATGCGAGCATCTGATGCCAAATCAAAGTCGCGCACCAATAACATAACAATGCTACGTCGCATTACATACAATTTCGCCCCCCCATACGATTTCGTCATAAAAACGTACCAGAAGATCTGCCACTAAACAAAAACATATTTTCAAGAGCTCCGCAGGTGTGCTATTCTAGCATCTGGTTTTAAGGCCGATTCTTCAGGCTCGCTAGAACAAGAGCATACAAATTTTCAGGCCTTAAAGCGAAAGATCAAAATAGTGAAGGCAAGTCCAACTTGAAAAGGCCCAAACGTCCGTTTTTGCGATTAAGGGACAAAACAGCGACACGGTAGAGGGTACACTGTCGAGGCAATTTCGCAAGCAGCACTCCATCTGTCGCCCAGCTCCCAGTGCTTGTAAGCTGTACCAAGTAGGCCCAACTTGAAGTACAAGTTGGACCCGGGTTCACTACTCTGGCAAAACCTCGGCTGGGCCCCGATTGGTCGAAATGCTAACCGCGCAAATCTGTGGTCGTAAAATTAGTCGTTAGTGCGAAATATCGCAAGCGCAATTCGATTTCATGGCCTACGGCTTGGTAACAAATGGGGACTACTACCCGCCCCTCCAAAAATATATTCACTGTTGGGTCGTTTCTAGTTGGGCCCAACTAGAAAGGGGGGTCACTATTATCGTCTCTCGCTTTAAAAAATAGGAACACATTAAATTCATGTTTGATGAAAATCAAAACGTGGAAAATCAGGGTATGCCCTAAAAAACACCCTAAAAATCAGGGATGAGCGTCCCCGCTTTATGGCTGTCTCAAACGCCAAGGAATACTTAGATGACGTCATCGCGCGCTATTCCACCCCTGCCTTAGCCTCTGCCGGCCGCCTAATCATTTCCATGCTGTTCCCTGACCTTGCGTCCTTCCCTTCTGTCGCTGACCTTGCCACTCACCTCCACGCACTGGAGCCTAACTACCATGCCGCTAGCCCTGAGGTACTGCTCACTGCCTTCCTGCCGCCGCTTTGCGCTACCCTTTACCTCATTGCCACGCGCCTTCCTGACCGCCTAGCCACTGCCCGCGACCACTTCCTTAGTCATCAACCAGGTGATCTCACCCTCACTACCTTTGTCACCGCCCTGCCCACGATAGAGACCTGCGAATGCACTATCACTCAATCTAGCGGTACTGCGGCGGTCCCTATCTTCTAGGGCTGTGCTCTCTCCTAGTGCACTTACTCTAACGTTTCTGCCGCTGTCGCTTAGACGGCCCCTGCTGCTGAGACTACCATTGCGGCCTCAACGCGGCAGCGTCCGAGTAAGGGCCGCCGCCCGAAGGGGGGGCGTGGTGGAGGGAAGGGTGGTGGTGGTGCTGGAGGTGGGGACGGGGACGGTGGTGCAGACGAGGGGACCGGGGCTGGTGCCCAGCAGCAACAGTAACAGCAGTAGCCTGAGCAGCAGCAGCAGCAACTACCTCAACAGCAGCCTCAGCAGCAGCAGTAGCAGCAGTCGCCGTGGGGGCCCCCGCGGCCGTGGTGGCCTAGTGGCGCTGGTGGTCGTGGTTGTGGTGGTGCGCCGCGCGGCTCGGTGTCGGGTGGCAGCTCTAGTATGGTCTCCTGTCAGTACCAGCTTCAGGCCGGCTCCCGTCGCGGCACAGTCTGCGACCGTCCCGGTCACACCGCCGCCCGCTGCTACCGCCGCCTCGACGACCTCTTCCGACTCCGCTTTGGTCCCGCATCGGACCCTCCAGACTGGTACGCCTTGGCGTGCCACCGTGTGCCTATCTTTGACCTTGACATAGATCAGAGTCCGATTCCAGAGTCCGGAGTCCGGAGTCCGAGTCCCAAATCCGAGTCCCGAATCCAAAGTCCAGAGTCCAGAGTCCAAGTCCATAGTGCCGATTCCGAGTCCAAGTCCAGAGTCCTGAGTCCAAGTCCAGAGTCCCAAGTCACTAGTCCATAGTCCGAGTCCCGAGTCCACATTCTTGAGTCCGAGTTCAGAGTTGAGGGCCGAAGTACTGAGTCCCGAGTCCAGAGTCCCGAATCCAGAATCGAGAGCCCCTGAAAGGGGAAGTACCAAGATTATCTCACAAGATCACTTTTACGACAATCACGCCAAATCGGTTTTGCGCCGGACACTCGATCGATTTGCGCGCCAAAGTACCAGATCGCCCACCCCAAGCAGTAACGAAATCTTCAGCGCTTCGTGAATTCGCGGAACGAAACCAAAACATGTGAATATGAATGTTTTGCGAAATAGTTGGCTGCTTGCTGTGTTCTGGCGAATTTTGTTGGCGAGCATTTGCAGGGCTGCAAAATGATACCGAGGATCAGAAACTGCAAATCTGGTACATGTCTTTAACGGGTACGAAATCGAATCCGTAGAGCAGTTTTGAATGTTGAAATCGGGGAAAACATGCGATATTGCAAAACGGACGCAATGTATTTCGTCCTTAGGGTAGTTGATTTCCGTTTCATTTGGATTCGGGTACGAAGTTACTATTACCGAGTTACAACAAAATTTGACTCGGACAGGCCAGGATGTTCAAGGTCCATACAGGGTAATATTCACGACGTGCCAAGAAAATCCAGTTACTTTGTGCGTACTATGTTAAGAGTGCTAATTTCTTCTGCTAGTTGTATGACAAACTCGCTAAAGTAGGGTAGAATCTGTGGCAGCAACCTTCTCAAATTCCCGGGGTGCGGGAAGGGGGAGGGGGGGGGGGGGGGGGAGGGGGGGGCGATAAACTTTTCTAGCTGCGTGGGCTTGGGGGACTGTAGAAGGAATTTCCCAAGCTGTGAGTGACGCCGAATATTCTAGGTTTCGTGGGTGTGGGAGATGAGTACTGTATCTCTGTTTGGGAGGGACTCAGCCAAATTCCTCTACGGTCAAGAAGGGAATGTTTCTGGCTGTGACAGACTTGTGCGGGTGTAGGAGGAGTTATAAATAACTGTCAATGAAGGACTAGCCAAATTTCCTAGGTTCGGGGTGTCCGTGGGAATTGTTTCTGGATGTTGGGGACTTCATTTGCCGGAAAAATGTCGCTGTCACCCCGGGTGCGAGGACGGGAGGGGGGTGGAGGGGGGGGGGTACTTCTTGGCAGGTGCATCCAAATTGCCCTCCCAGCGAATTCTGATCTGCCCGGAGCCCCCCGGAACACCACTTATATAAATTCCAGAAACCCCGACAGCTCCACCCGTTCAAATTCTGGAACAAGCCTAGCGCCAACTTTTAATGTTTTTTCATTCTGGCTAATTAGTCTTGAAAAACAAGTCATTATGGTGATCCAACGGACGGAATGCCTTCGTGCAGAATCGAAATGGTTTGTACCAGAGTTTTTGGTGTACAGCGCACTTCGTTACCATAAATTTTATTGCCACATTTTCGCTTCACATGATACGATGTGGTATAATAATGCAGCAAGGCTTTGCCCAATAGCGATTTCGATTGCCAATGCTATTAAACTGCTCACTATGTATAGAAACGAGGCATACAAAAGCTTCCGAGGAAGATCCACATTCGGTCGAGATACCCTGTGATCTGGCATCGACGGCTAATTGCACGCATGACCGCCTGTCGCGGCTGGCCACATCATAGCCACACCACTTGGTTTTTTCGTCCAATCACTGCGCGAGGAGCACCTGGTCTGAAGCATCTGGGGGGGAAGCGTCGCGCAAACTCCGCCACCAGCCACGCGGACCTATCGACTTCTGTGCTGCCGTGTGGCGGAAGGCCAGCGGGGACCAGCACCACCTGTGTGCACCCTACCCCACGAGTGAAAAACTTGGCGGCAGTGGCCCAGGCGACTGTGTGGGCGACAGTTAGCCTGGGGTAACTAGAGCATTTCGCGGCTCCAGGCGACCTGACGATGTGTCGGCAGTTTTCGCACAGCCCTGTCCAATAATAATTCCTCAGGAATTGCGTCAAGCAGCCATTCTCGAGATTTGCACTGTTCCAAAACTCAGACAGCCGTTTCTCCTGCTTTGTGCTTCTGCTTTCTGCTTTCTGGTTTCCTTGTGGTCTCCTGGTGGTGTCTTTTGCTCCTGGACTTCCTCCGTTGCTTCAGACTGACAGGCTACTAGTAAGTCTGAGCTTTGAAAGCGCCATTCACGTGTTTGAAGCATCGTTAGCAAAGAAACCCGCTCACCGTTCACGTGTCTCCGCTTCTCATAAAAGAATCCCAGAAGAGGAGCCTAATTTATCCGCTTCTCGCGGTTCTCATCCACACGGCTCGATCGTTCCTCCCCTTCCACGATGGCCGCCAGCGACGTGGCGACCCCTTCACCAGTCCATTCCGCGGGAGATTTGCAGCAGAACGCCACGTCAGCAACCACGGCCACAGCGTCAGCAACCGCAGAGCCTGCAGGCACAGGTTCTGCAGTCCCGCATTTGCTGGCTCTGGTCCAGGACATGCGCGCAACGCGCGATAGCCTCGGCGACCGGCCGTCGGTGAAGGACGTGGAAGCCGCCGCTAAGGAAATCATAGCCATCGACAAGCATCTTGTATCGCAAATGGAAGCGCTTGTATCGGAGACGCGGCCAGATGGCGCTGACGCGTATCTGTTCCAGCAGCTGGTGGCCTTAAAGCGGGACGTGATGCAGACTGCAGCGATTATGAAGAAGCGTAAGCCGCAGGCGATTCTGGATCTGGAGGCCAAGTACCGGCACTACGACAAGATGGTCATGCTGGCCGAGGAAGCCGTGCTCACAGGCCGACTCCCGACCCTCGTAGCCTCGGCAGGAACCGAACCTGTTGCTGCCGAACCGTGCGCCGAACCTGCGGAGGCCGGAATTCTTCCGGACGCGGTGATCAGTGAGGAGACAGACGGGGAGAAAGCTGTTGAAGCGGTGACTGATGGTGCAAATGTTGGCGATGCAAATGATGGCGATGCTGCAGCAACAGCAGCAGCAGCAGCAGCAGCAGCAACACCAGCAGTAGCGGCCGCAGTCGCAGCCACGACCGCAGCCGTCGTCGGAGCAGCAGCCGCGGGAGCAGCGATCGCCGCTTCTCCCCCTGCGGAAACCGCGGCAGCTAAGCCCGTTACTGTCACATCCGCCACTAGCCCCGACTCCACCCTCGCCGCTACAGCCGCGGAGAGCCCCGCCGCTACAGCCATCGGAAGCCCCGCAACACAGATGGCGGTGAGCCGTCCCGCGCCGACGAGCTTCTCCCCTCCCCCGGCGCCATCCGCGCGAGCCGCGTCGTTTGGAAGGGACGTGGGCGGTGCTGCGGAGATAAGGAGGGACGCTGGCGCGGGGGGGAAGGGGGGCAAGGACGGCAAGGGTTCGCATTCTAACGCCGTGTCGAAATTCGCGACGATGCCTCAACAAGGTGAGCCGGGTGGTTAGGCATGAATGCGGGTAGGGAGTGCGAAGCACGTGCGGATTTTTGTGACTTCAGGCGAATGCGTGAGATGCCAACGCTAAGAGCACGAATCGTCAGGAAACGCGTGTAAGGTCAGGACACACACGCGCGGATGCAATTTTAACAAACATGCGTGAATTGCGTGGAAATGTCAACGAGACATGAAACGTCAGGGACACACGCGGAATGTGCAGTTTCAAACAAACATGCGGGACATGTGGGTTGCGAACATGTGTGGAAATGTGGGTTGGGAACATGTGTGGAAATGTCAAGGAGAGATGTGTCCAAGTGCCAAGGCCAATGGTTTTTATAATTGTTTTCTGAGTGGCCTGTCCATCCCTTCTGTGTCTAACCCAACACATTCCCAACCCTCACGTGCCAAGGCCAACGTGTGTCATTATTGATTCTATGTGCGTTGTGAGACCTGTCCGTAATGTATGGCATCCATTAATCTGATTAATGTGTGACATACACTGACATACACTGACCCACTCCCTTGAGCCCACTCCCTTGTGTCTAATCCGCACGTCCCCTTCCTCCCTGCAGCTTCTTTCACAGATCCCAATGTATCCTTCTGGCTCACACATTCCCAATCCCAACCCTCTTGCCCCCTTCCTCCCCCCCGCAGCCTCTCAGCTGAAGCCCATCGAGGAGGCATCATCCGACCTGGAGATCGACCCCAAGCTGCTGTCCGTGCTGGAGGAAGCCGCCCAGGACAGGCGCCAGGAGCTCGACCTGCAGGGCCACCACTTTAAAGCGCCCCTCGCCTACGTCCCCGAGTCCATCGGGCTGCTCGACTGGATTGTGGAGCTGCGCCTGGCCAACAACGGGCTGGTGGTCCTGCCCCAGGCCATCGGGAACCTCTTCTGCCTCTCCGTGCTCGACGCCTCCTGCAACAAGCTCGTCGAGCTGCCCGAGTCCATCGGGCACCTGGCGAAACTCCGTGTGCTGGACCTGCACCACAACTACCTGGAAGAACTCCCCACGTCCATCGGCCACTGCGAGGCACTAGAAGAACTTCGCCTCGGATTCAACTCCCTCACTGGGCTGCCAGAAGCCATCTGCAAACTGGGGGAGCTGAAGCTGCTGTCGGCTCCACTCAATCAGCTGACGTACGTCCCGAGGCGGATTGGGAATCTAGAGAAGCTGACGGACCTGGACGTGCATTACAATTCGCTGCAGTCCATCCCGGAGAGCATCGGGCGGCTGGAGCGGCTGACGGTGCTGAATATCAGCGCGAACCACTACCATCTGAAGGAGCTCCCGGAGACGATTGGGAACCTGAGGAGTTTGGTAAAGCTGGACATTAGTGAGAACTACATTAAGATCCTGCCCATCTCGTTCGTGAACTTGACGAGTCTGAAGAAGCTGTCGCTGCAGGGCAACCCGTGGCAGCACCCGCCCATGGATGTCGCCAACTCAGGGCTGCAGGTGAGCACTAAGCCTGAAGGGGTGAGCCTTAGGGGAACCCGTGGCAGCCCTCGCCAACTCAGGCCTGCAGGTGAGCACTAGAGGCTGGGATTTAGGTCTGCAGGGGAATGAGTGGCAGCTCCACCCATGGATGCGGGCAGCTCAGGCTTGCAGGCGAGCATAATGGACTAAGAAAACTGTGGCATTATTATTTGAAGGGATGGAGGCATGGGCAAGGCGTCATCTTGGGAGAGAATTCTCCCTGAATTTCATTGTTCTTGCCTGCAATGTGTTATCCTGTTCGAATTGCTTCATTTCTCCCTCTCCATCGATGCCTCTCTCCTTTTGGGCTGCAGGGTGTGATGGATTATCTGAACCTGCAGGATATAACGGAAGGGGAGGGACATGGGGGTTCCAAGAAGCTTGGAGGGCTGCTCGGATTCTTCAGGCAGAAGCAGAAGGAAGATCCGAAACTCGCTGCTTGGAAGAAGAACACTCGCACGTTATAGTGTGCAGTCACTTGCCCGACATACCGATGATACTTGCCTAGTACTCCAGTTCATCTTGTTTTAGCTTGATGCGTTGTTTGTTAGCATTTAGAGCCTAAGGAAGGCTTAGTTCTAACATTGGCACATACCGTAACTGCATGATCGCGTAGGCGTGGATCTTGGTAGGACCCTCTTTCTATCATTCAACAGTTTTTAAGTGCTGAACAGTTGACTAGTTTTTTCGTAGTTTTCGTAAAGAAAGATCTACAGCACTCATCCATTCGCCTTGGATTGTCCGACAATCCCTAAACAGGACACGCGCGGGAAACAAATGTTGATCCCCAGGCAGGCCAATCAAAAACCAGTTAGCCCCAATACGAGGAGAACAAGGCAAAGCTGCTCGCTGCTAAACCATAACAGCGAGATGGTAGGGACGGATTGACGAAGCAAAATCCATGGCTCCACACGCACTGGCGATCAGGTTCCTCAGCCAGATAGCTACTCCCAGGTTCTCCTGCGTTAGGCCCGTCGGTTTAGATTCCTATGGTCGAATCTGGCCTTGATTAGGTTCTGACTTCAGGTTAGGATCTCTGAAGACTGACGACTGACATCTCAGAAGGATGGAACTAGATCTACATCACTGACCACTGATTTCAGGTTAGGATCTCTGAAGACTGACGACTGACATCTCAGAAGGATGGACGGGTTGCCGAAGAACGTGACTCCCGGACGCGGCGGAAGCTTCGCGGATTCGCAAGTCGACTTCGATCCAGTTTCCGGATTCCGCCAAACGCCCTCAGATCCCCGTCCCGGTGCCTCCTCGAGCATTCGCACTCCTAGGTCAGGCGTTTTAGGGTCGTTAGGATCGCCAGGCTTGTTGGGGTCTTCTAACCCCCAGACTGGAAGCGCTAGGCCGGGAATAGGGAGTTATGCTTTGGGATCCGGTACCGGCAGCACTGTGAAGCAAGAACCCGTCGATTGGCTGAGTGCGACTGACGCTGCTGTCGCAGGCGTCGCCGAAGATCGCCAGGATCGTCGGGATTCGCTGGAGCATGATGCGACGACAGATAGTAAATATTGTTCGGGAAATAACGAGCTTGAAGCGTCGCACGGCGACGAGGCGGTGCTGGAATCTGACCTCGTTCGCGACGTTCTCGCGCTGTGCGAAGGAATCGACGGTCGTTACGTCAAGTTCGACGATGAATCGCGATCCGTGCGATTCGTGCCAGGCGCGCGAATATCGCAGATATGCATGTGAGTTCGCGGATTCGTTTCAGCCCACGGATTGGAACAAAAGGCAATAGAAGGCTTCTTTTACAATAACAAGCAAGAGATTATGGGATTATGGTGCACATTGTGTTAACATTCGCTCTCACCTCACGAATATTTCCTGACTTGTTTTCTAATACTGTCAGGGCTGAGGTTCGGCAACTAAGCAGGCTCGGAGTGATGGTTCGGCAGATCCAAGCCTATATTCAGGCAGTAGCCTCGGCCAACTCCATCTTAGGGAGCAGCAGTGGCAGGGGGGGCCTGCCGCGAGGAGCGGGACGAGCGGAAAGATCTATGCTGAAGGAGGAAGGAGCGGGGGGTGGGGAAAGGGCGTTGGCGAAGAGAGAAGGAGTGAAACAAGGGGAACGGGCCGCAGTGAAGGAGGAAGGGGGGTGGCGAGGGGAAAGAAGCGAGGTGAAGGAGGAAGGAGCAGCGGAGGGGCTGAAGAGCAAGAACCAAATGGTCCGTTGACGGGGAGGGATGGGGGGATTGTGCGTTGGTGTAAGTGAATGAAGAGTGAAGGATAGAGGGGGTGGGGGAAAAGTAATTGGGGGGGAAGGGATGTTATGGAGTGCGGAGGGGATTTATTCTGTCGTTCGCTCTATCTCGGATGCGGTTTTAGACTCCTCCCACTCACCCTCTTCCCTCACTTCTCTCCCCCTTTCTACCCTTCTCTCCCGCTCCCTATGCTCCCCCTCCTTTTCCCCCGCCCCCCCTCTCCCACCACCACCCTTTTTCCCACAGGCATTCTGCAGCGCCCTTAACACGGCGCTAAGCCAATACCGCGAAGTGCTGGCCTGCCTAGACGCGTACCGCCACGCCCCCGTGCCCTCCGACCTTCCCTCGCTCCCCTCCCTTCCGCGAGGTGCTGGTGCTGGTGGTGCCCCAGCAGCGCCAGCAGCAGCAGCAGCAGCAGCAGCAGCAGCAGCAGCCCCAGCAGCCCCAGCAGCAGCGGCACCAGCAGCAGCTCAGCCCTCCAGGAGGGATGGGTCAGGAGGAGCGGCGTCGAGACTAAGGGAGACGGGGCACTCTGTGGGGAATGCGGGGGGGTACGCGGGGGATGTGGGGCACGTGGGGCATGTGGGGCATGTGGGGCACGTGGGGCACGTGGGGCACGTGGGGCATGTGGGGCATGTGGGGCCCGTGGGGCATGGGGAGGCGGGCAGGAGGAGGCAGGAGCAGGGCGGGGAGTATCTGAGTCTATCGCTCCTGCTGGCGTTCCTCTCTCCGTGGTTCGCTCGCTTGGGTTGCCTCGTCGGCTTCATTCAAGAATGCAGGTCCGTGCAGGGTTCTGATACATTGGATACGTTCTGATACGTTCTGTTGTGCTGCTGTGCTGTTGCGCTATTGCTCTGTTGTGCTGTTGTGCTGTGGCTGTTATTGCACTGGGAAAGGCCCTCGTTGCTTCCTCTCCCCCAACCTTATGTCACCCCCCATCTCCCCTAGGTCGCTGCGAGGAGGGCGTTTCTTGGACGCCCTGGAGGCGGAGAAGAGGGCGGCGAAGGGCAGCTCGGAGCAGCTCGCCACAGATCAGCTCACTGCATCAGTCGAGGCAGCGAGGCTGCTGGTGCGGGGCGTGGTGGAGTGGCCCGTGCTGGGGAGGGCGGATGCTGCAATTTGAGAACCTTTTCCTCCTGCCCCTTCTTCCCTCCGCTTCCCCCCCATTTCTTCACCTCTTGATTTTGCAGGTCGATGCGTGGAGGGCGGTTTCTTGATGCACTAGAGGCGGAGAAGAGGGCAGCGCAGGGCAGGGAGCGGGATCAGCTGGGCGCAGCTCTGGACGAGGCAGTGAGGCCGCTGGTGCGGGGCGTGGTGGAGTGGGCTGTGCTGGGGAGGGCGGATGCTGGCAACGAGGAGTTTTTTGTGCGGTGCAATGCGGTGGCGAGCAAGGACGTGCTCTGGCAGGAAGGCTTCTGGTGAGAAAGGGGATGGGGGATGATGGGTGAGGGGAACAGCGCAATAGAGGTGGGTGTGGTTGAACGAGGCTGGGCAGGAAATGCTGTCAGTTGACGACATCACAGGATGCCTCCTCTCTTCCTTCCCTTCATTGCACCACAGGGTAGACAAGACTACCCCTCCATTGGATTTAACGCTAGGCACTGTCTGTGTCGGCAAGTCTATCCACTTGCTCTCTACCTTCCCCCCAACCCGCTCCCTCCTCCACATGCTTGTTTTGCAGGATGGACGAGGCAATGGTTCCTGAGAGACTTATCCCTCTGGACCTAGCGCATGCCATCATTCGTGTTGGCAAGTCCATCCGCTTCCTCGCCCACTGCTGCGGGGACAGACTCGGGCCCGAAGCTGCCAAGCAGGTGGAGCGGCAGGTTCGGGGCCACCGAGCCTCGCTGGAGCTTTGGGACGTGCCGAGGCTGGTGGAGAGGGTTTCAGCGCAGGTGGAGACGCACCTGGTGCAGGTGGTGCTCGGGCAGTTCGCTCTGCTGCACCACTGTGGACTCATCAAGCGATTCGTTCTGCTCACGAACGGGCACTTTGCACAGGTTAGTCATTGGCTTTAAATGGTACCAGCACACACCTGGTGCTGATGGTGCTGGGTATTTCGCCCTGCTGCAGCACTGTGCGCGCATCTGGTGCGATTTCCATCAACTGATTCGTACTCCTCCCAACGGGCGCCCATTTCTATGCCATTCTCCCTTCGCTCGCCTTCTTCTATCCATCTCCATCCGCCTCCACTCAGCTATCCCTCGGTCGCTGTCAGGTGCTCCTTGACATGGCGTCCAGCGAGCTCAAGTAGCCAATCATCAAAGTCTGATCCCGTCTGCTGCTATCCCTCGTCTTTCGCCTTCTGCTATCCCTCGTCTTTCGCCTTCTGCTATCCCTCGTCTTTCGCCTTCTGCTATCCCTCGTCTTTCGCCTTCTGCTATCCCTCGTCTTTCGCCTTCTGCTATCCCTCGTCTTTCGCCTTCTGCTATCCCTCGTCTTTCGCCTTCTGCTATCCCTCGTCTTTCGCTTCTTTTCGCCTTCTGCTATCCCTCGTCTTTCGCCTTCTGCTATCCCTCGTCTTTCGCCTTCTGCTATCCCTCGTCTTTCGCCTTCTGCTATCCCTCGTCTTTCGCCTTCTGCTATCCCTCGTCTTTCGCCTTCTGCTATCCCTCGTCTTTCGCCTTCTGCTATCCCTCGTCTTTCGCCTTCTGCTATCCCTCGTCTTTCGCCTTCTGCTATCCCTCGTCTTTCGCCTTCTGCTATCCCTCGTCTTTCGCCTTCTGCTATCCCTCGTCTTTCGCCTTCTGCTATCCCTCGTCTTTCGCCTTCTGCTATCCCTCGTCTTTCGCCTTCTGCTATCCCTCGTCTTTCGCCTTCTGCTATCCCTCGTCTTTCGCCTTCTGCTATCCCTCGTCTTTCGCCTTCTGTCTTTCGCCTTCTGCTATCCCTCGTCTTTCGCCTTCTGCTATCCCTCGTCTTTCGCCTTCTGCTATCCCTCGTCTTTCGCCTTCTGCTATCCCTCGTCTTTCGCCTTCTGCTATCCCTCGTCTTTCGCCTTCTGCTATCCCTCGTCTTTCGCCTTCTGCTATCCCTCGTCTTTCGCCTTCTGCTATCCCTCGTCTTTCGCCTTCTGCTATCCCTCGTCTTTCGCCTTCTGCTATCCCTCGTCTTTCGCCTTCTGCTATCCCTCGTCTTTCGCCTTCTGCTATCCCTCGTCTTTCGCCTTCTGCTATCCCTCGTCTTTCGCCTTCTGCTATCCCTCGTCTTTCGCCTTCTGCTATCCCTCGTCTTTCGCCTTCTGCTATCCCTCGTCTTTCGCCTTCTGCTATCCCTCGTCTTTCGCCTTCTGCTATCCCTCGTCTTTCGCCTTCTGCTATCCCTCGTCTTTCGCCTTCTGCTATCCCCCTCTCATTCCCAGGTGCTTCTAGATGGGGCGTCCAGCGAGCTCAAGAAGCCGATCAACAAAGTCAGCAACATCACTCTCTCAGGTGCTGCCGACTCCCTGACTTACGAATCACCTATGACCCTCAAAAGGAGGGTGATGACTTACTAAGTCTCCCTGACCTCAAACCCTTTTACAGTCCTAATTCCTCTCTCGTTGGTTCTCCTCACCCCTTGCTCCCTCATCCCCTTACCATCTACCCAGGTTTCATGGGGCAGGGGCAGTGCTGGCGTCGCTCTTCTCGGGGAAGGAACCAGCTCTCTCTCGTCTTCTGAGGAGAAGGGAGTTCTGCTGTCTTACTCCATCCATCCCTCCACTCCCCCTTCCCCCACATACCCCCAGGTGCTCTCCAGGGGGCAGTGCTGGCGTCGCTCTTCTCTGGGGAGGAATCAACGCTGGCAGATGCGCTGCAAGTCAAGCTGGTCAACGACAGGTGGGCAAGTCAAGCTGGTCAACGACAGGTGAGTGTGTAGGTCAAACCTATTGACGCCCAGTGCCTGGTGTAGCGTGCCCTCACAGCAGCTCACTGTGTGTGCGTGAGAGGGACCAGCAGTTTCATCATACCACCACCATTCACATTCTGCTTCTCCCAATACCCTCCCACTGCTCCTCCCGTTCATCCTCCCGTTCACCCTGGACTACCGCGTTCTACCACCTCTCACCGCAGTCATCACCCCTGCCTCGCAGCGCCACTACGTGCTGCTCTTCTCCGCGCTCTTCCTCCTGCAGCGCACCCGCCGCGCCCTCTCCTCCACCTGGCTCGCCCTCAAGCCCAGATTCCCCCAGTTCTTGCTGCCACCTTCTGCTTACCAACCTACCTCTCTGTCCTCTCTGTCCGCTCTGTCTCCTCTTCCCCATCTCCATTCCCCTCTACCTTTTCGTCAGCACCCCTGGGATATCCGGCTGGGATGTGTTCACCTTGGAGTACCGCGTTCTACCGCCTCTCACCGCCGTGATAACCCCTGCCGCCCAGCGGCACTATGCGCTGCTCTTCGCCGCGCTCTTCCTCCTGCAGCGCACGCGCCGCGCCCTCTCCTCCACCTGGCTCGCCCTCAAGCCCACTGCCTCGCGCTTCCTGCCGCCCGTTGTCCGGGAATCGACTGTTGCTACAGTTTCGGGCAGGCTGGGCGGAGGTTTGGGTGCCCGGGCAGCTGGAACGGGCAGCAGAGTGAGAAGAACAGACCCGGGAGGCCTGGGAGTCGATGCTTCTGCTTCTGCTGCTGCTGGTGCTGGTGGTGGTTCGTGGGAGGAGGAGGGGGGAGCAGGGAGCAGAGCGACGGGGGGGTTGCAGGCGTGGAAGGAGAGGGAGGAGGAGAAGCTGGTGGGAGGGCCGGTGAGGGGCGCGAGAGGGGTGTTTCTGCGCATGTCGCAGTTTATGCGCGTGATCGAGTCGTTTGCTGCGCTGAGGATCGAAATCAGCTGGGCGCACATGGTGGAACGGGCTAAGGTGAGTGAGAGATGGTGGATATGAGGTGGGTGAGGTGAGGTGGGGTGAGGTGAGGTGAGGTGAGGTGAGGTGAGGTGAGCGCCTGAGGGTTCTAGAGTCGTCTGCTGTGCTCAGGATTGGAACCAGCTGGACGCGCATGGTGGAAAGAGCCAAGATGAGGGATGGGCGAAAGAATGTATCTGAAGCAGCAAGATGGCTTCACTTCCCTCTCCTGGTGCTGCTGCCAGGTTCACAACCACTGCCCTACCTTGTCCATTCTCTCACTCACTCTCTCCTTTCCCCTCCTGGTGCTGATGTTGGTTTCGTTCCCTCCCCTCCACTCCTCCACTTGCCTCTCCTTGCCTTTCCCTGCTTGCTTCTCACTCGCACTGTCACACCCACTCCAGGATGCAACAAATCTGGACGAGCTGATCGCGTGCCACGAGCGCTACCAGCAGGCCCTCCTGAGGGCCCTCTTCCTGGACCGCCCCTCAGCCGCCATCCTGGCCAGCGTGCGCCGCATCTGCAAGCTCGTGCTGGAGCTCTCTCACCTCGCTGCTCGCCTGCAGAAGCACACCGACTCGCTCTTTGCCAGGTGAGCCCTCCTAATGGCCATCTTGATTGGGCTCAAGCGCCCCTCGGCATTGTGAGCAGCACCTGCTAGCTCTCCCACCTCGCTGCTTGCCGGCAGAAGCACACAGGGAGCGACAGGGAGCCCCTGTGTGAGGTGAGCCACTCGAGGGTTAACTGGGGACTATTTTGGGGTAATAATCTCTCTGACGTCGGTCTACAGGCTGAGCAGTGCACATCCCTGTACTAAATGCCCTTGTGGAACCGGCTACGGCCGGAAACACTCTCCCCCTTAATCTCTTTGCAGGAAGCTTGCTGCCGCACGAACAGCAAAAGCTACCAGCAGCAGCCGGAGCACAAGTGCTCTTCACACCATTGACAGCCTCGGAAACACCCAAGCCTCGTCTTCAGGTTCGGCAGACCTCCATGAGCTTCGGTCTCAGGTTGCTTCAGTAATACAGCGCTTCTCAGCAGAGGTTCGAGTTGCTGTGGCTGCCATGGAGGTTCGGACGGATTCAGATGATATTGTCGATTTGGCCCAGAGCTGCCGATATGCCGCTAACATACGACAATAAATGCAGTGTGGCTAGATGAGTTGCGGGATAGGTAGTTCAGCTTAACACATGCGGTCTGCTTTTGCGTGTGCTGACTCGAATTCTGACGCAGCCATTAGAGCATGTCTCGAAAAATCATACCATGTAAGGTTGTTAAAACCCCCTTAAAAAATAACTAATGCTACGTGCTTACCAAGAGTTAGGGTAATGCAGAGCGATGGTATCGAAGATGCAATTACGCTGTACATACAAGACCTCCTGCGAACTCTGCTCCGAGGCATTCTGGCCGGATCACCGTGACAATGTGCATGCTGTCGCCAATGTCTGACCAAGCAGAGGGGTTTGTTCTGCAACCCCCCCATAATTCCGCAGCTCTCAAGCTATCCGTTGGAGCAGCAGCCCGATCTTTGGGAAAGCGCTCCGCCAACCCTCCAAGGTCTGCGCACTCACAGGAATATGTCAGGCCTATTGTGGGAGCGCGTCCGCCAGCCCGCGGATTCCCCGCCAGAACTGTTGCGGTCATTGGAAGTGGCGACACTCACGACTGTCGCAATTGTCTGTTGTGTCTCCAGCTGAGATGTCGTCAACACTTTTTGCTACTCGAGATTCCTTCGTGAAATTCGCAACGAAAATCGTCGCTCCGCCCGTTAGTGAGAGACGCGCGCTTGGCAATGCGCGATGCGCCCATCTTGTCGGCGGAGCTTCCCCCACCGCCGCTAAGCCAACCTCGGGATTGGCTGGGATTCCTCTGGGCCGTGCTGAACCCTCCTCTTTGTAGTTCAGCGACAACTGAGACAACCCAAACCCACAAGTTAGCCCAGCCGTTTCTCACCCTTTTCAACCGAGATCAACCATATTGAACCTTCTCAATCCAACCAGCAAAACCACATCCCAGCCCACGCCAATTTCATCGCCTCTGCTCCACTTCTTAGCGGCTTTCCACTTTTTCCGAGTTGATGGCGCCCTCATCCTGGCAAACTCAGCAGCACATTTGCACTCATCCACTCATCATTTGCACACATTTGCACTCATCCTCTCATCCTCGCCAATTTCATTGCCTCTGCTCCACTTTTCACCGCCATTCCACTTTTCCTACTTGATGCTGCCCCATGCTCTCTCATCCTCGCAAACGCGCTTCTCCTCTTCTCTCTCACCACCCTCATCTTTCTCTCATTTTCACCTCCACGACCTCCGTTTTGCCGCAGATGGCCGGTCGGAAGCCTTAGCGTTCATTAATAGCAGCAGCGATTTCCATCGCTAGCCCCGATGTGTTGGTAGCGATCTCCGTCGTTAGCAGCAATTTCCGCCGTGAGCAAATATTTCGCCATCAGCAGCAACGATTTGGTTGCCAACAGTAATTTTCGATGTCAGCAGCGAATATGGCCGTGAGCAGCAGCGATCTCCGCCGTCGTCGGCTATTTCCGCCGCGAAGTGCAGTTTTCGTCAGCAGCAACGATTTCCGCCGTCAAAACCCACCAACAACTGTTCAACAGGTATATCAGCGACGTACGCTCCGAGTCGACTTCCGCCGTTATATCAGCGATCTCCGCCGCCGCTTTTGGGCTTCCGTCTCGCTTCTGTGTCGCCTCGCCGTCCGCCGGTACGTTTCTCCGCGAACCGTCGGATTTCCGTGCTACGTTCGACGTTAAGCTCTCGTTGAAGTTCAAAGAGCTGACGCGTTGGTTTCTCTCCTCGCAGGCTCCTGTGAGAGACAGGCATTAACGCCCCGTCTCGCATGAATATTTTCTGCCGTCAGCAACGATTTCTGCCGTCAGCAACAATTTCTGCCGTCAGCATCAATTTCTGCCGTCAGCAACGACTTCTGCCGTCAGGAGAAAACTATTTTCGACCTCGCAGGTACGCACGAATGTCCGATTTCGTTTCCGCAGTGCTCGATCTCTTGCCGTCTAAACTGATTCGATTCGTTTCTCTTGTTGCAGGTAACCATGACGCGTGTTCGCCACCTGTTCTTCGTCAAGCTTTCGCCTCCTGCTCGCCATCAAGCATTCGCCATCTCGCCTGAAGATTCGCCATCAAGCATTCGCACCACAATAAAGATAAGTCAACTTCCCCTCTCTAGACCATCAAGCATGTGCGCTTTCTGTTTCTGCTTAAATCCACATTCGCTTGAATCCACATTCGCTTCATTCGCTTAAATCCACATTCGCTTCACCCCGTCATTGCATTCATCACTCCGCCGCATGTCAGTGGCCTGTCCAGCAGAGAGCAGGAGCAGGGTCCCTTGCTATAGTCCAGTGGGGTGGCCTGTCAACCTTAAATTCCCGAAACCCTTAGTCAAAACGGCCTTTGTCTAGGTGCAGGGTCCCTTGCTATAGTCCAGTGGGGTGTCCTCTGTTGTAGCGTCCTGAGTCGTCTCCCAAAATCAACCGATTCCTCGTTGAATCAATCAGCCACCCCCTCCTCGCCTCTGCTGGATGTGCCACTGACAAGCAACCCCCCCCCCCCTCCCCCACGCTCCCACGCCATCATTCATGCACACATCGAACCCCCTTCGACTTGACTCGCAATTTCGAATTTGCTGATTCACTCTCTGTGCCACACTTCCCCCCCTCGGTTGCTGGCCTTCAACTCATTCCTCCCCTTCCTCCCCTTTCTCCCCTATTTGTCCTCCCCGCCCCCCCTCCCTTCAGGGCATGCGCATGCCGAGTGCAGGGGCGAAGGGAGAGCCAAGGCGGGCAGCAAGGGGGCGGGCAGCAGAGGAGCAGCACCGTCGCTCATGGTTGGTGAGGTTGCAGTATCACTCCACGCCTCCACACACCACAAGAGCCTTCCCCCCAGGTTCAGGTTCAGGTTCAGGTTCAGGTTCAGGTGTTTTTTTTTGGTACTGGCTCGAGTGGTGCTGTGGCTGGCATCATATGCACCATCCATTCTGCACTCGCACAGCTTTCGAACGTTCTTTTCAATTCGATTCGTGTTTTTTTATTTTTAAAATCTTTGCCACTCATTCCCCTTCCCTCCCTCCCCTCCCTCCCCTCTCTCCCCTCCCTCCCCTCGATGGCTCCCTGGTGGTCGTGCAGGCATGCACAGCGGAAGGCTGGGAGGAAGGCTGCCACGAGGGGAACTCCCAGGGAGAGTATCGGGGTGGGGCCGGCGCCTCAAGGTAGGCCCCTCGCCTGCACTTGCCTGCTCCCCTCTCGTTCTGCTCTGCCTGGCTGGGAGGAAGGCTCATCTGGTGCTGCCTTGTGGCGCTCATGCTTCCAAGCCGCCTGTCGTTCCTTAGCATCATGATGGCTTCACTTCCCCTTGGCTGGGCCACGGCTTGCTCTCACTCGCATTCTGTCTGCATCCCCCTTCCTGCCCCTCTCCAGGCGAACTGCGGCAGCAGCTGGATGCAGGGAGCAGCAGGCGGGGAGCAGCAGCAGCAGGCGGGGAGCAGCAGCAGCAGGAAGGGCAGCAGCCGTGCTTCAACTTTCCAGCTAAGTACTTTCTCCCTGAGACCTTCCCTTTTCTGCTGCTCACTGCTCACTATTCCGCTTTCCTTGCTTTTCCTGTGCCTTGATGCTTCCTGTATTACAAATTTGCCACTGGTTGGGGCCTCGTTCACAAGCCACAGACCCCCCTCTGCTGCTGGTAAACCCCCCCAGGTTAAGCCCCCCTAAAACCTTACAGCCCCCCCCAGGTTCACCCCCTACTGCAGGTTCAGCCCTCAGGTCCCCCTGGGGGTCTGTGGCTTGTGGGTAAGCCTCCACCAGTGGCCCCTCCCCCCTCCCTTCGCTTCAGCCTAGATACTATCTCTGTGCACTGACCAGCTCTGCTTGTGTGCCTTGCAGGTGGAGGGTAGGGGCGTGGGGGTCAGCACCGGCACTCTCCCACGCCCCTCCCCTGTGAAGGTCGAGGTGAGGGTCGCCCCTCCCCTGTGGGCGTGGGGGTCAACACCGGCACTCTCCCACGCCCCTCCCCTGTGGCTGGGCGGCATGGCAGCCCGCAGGGATGGGAGGAAGGCACCACTGCACCAGGCTGAAACTGCCACCCCAACGGAGAGTATGGGGGCTGGGCTTGGCTTCTCAAGGTGCGCTGATTCCCCCTCTGGAGTTAATTTAATGCTCTCTATTATTCCTGTTCCCGTTTTTTCAGATGCACTTCGTTTCTGATTCTCTCAACTGCACCAGTCCCAACCTTGTCGTCTCACCAGTTCCCCCTCCCCTCCTCTCCTGTCTCCCCCCCCCTTCTGCCCCCCTCTAGGTCGCCTGGCATCAGGTGAAGACTGCAGCAGAGCAGCGGAGCAGCAGACCGGCAGCAGCAGTTGCAGCAGCAGAAGCGGCAGCAGCTGAAGCAGTGGCAGCAGTGGGGGCTGGGGGGCTGCAGGGCAGGCTAGGCTAGGTCGAGTTGTGAGCGAGGTGTGGTAAGAGGTAAGGTATGGTACCAGGTGAGGTGTGGTGATCTGACCCCGTCCCCTTTTTTTTTCGTCATCCCCTCCTGCAGCTTGAAGATTGGAGCACTGGAGCAAGGGAGAGCTGGAGAGTGGAGCGCACCCCCTCACTCACCTCCTCCCCTCCCCTCTCCCTGTTCCCCCCTCCCTCCCTCCCCGCTTCCCAGTATTCCTGGATCGGAGCACTGGAGCAAGGGCAGGAGAGTGGAGCGCACCCTCTCACTCACCCCCTCCCCTCCCTACCCAGCAGCACCATGCCTTGAGGAGAGTGGAGTTCCCCTCCTCCCCTAATCCCCCCGCCCTCCCCACCCCCCCCCCCCGGTGGCTCCTTGGCTTGACAAGAGAGGAGTCGCCTCCTCCCTAATCCCCCCCCGTCCCTCCCCACTCCCCAGCAGCCTCAGGCTCTGCATGGCTGTGGTAGGTAGAGGTAAGGACGTATGGGGGTGAAGGGAGGGGGGTGGAGGGAGGGGGATGGGTGGGGAGCAGGGAGCAAGCAGTCAGCTCACTGCCTCAAGGGCAGCACCCGCGGTGGCTGTGGCTTGTGGGTCGGGTGTGGCTGGTGGAATCTGCGAGGCGTCGGCAGTTGGTGCTCAAGTAACCGATCTGACGTTTAAGGCTTAATGGACACCGTCAGAGTCGGCCGGCCGGCGGCTCTGGTTCGCGTCAGCTCTAGCCACGTCAGGGGTGGGATTTGAGTCTTGGGCCACGTCATGCTCTTCCACCGCCACACCTCGCCCCTAAAGCCTTGGCCACTTTGGGTGCTGTTTCCGAAAGGGAGTGGGCTGCCCGCTGCTCCTACTGCTGACGGGTGAAGGTGAGGGAGTGATGGTGGGGGGGGTGATGGTGGTGGTGATTGGGTATGGGGATGCACTGACTGGGTATGGGGCAGGGAGGCACATGATGATGCTACATGGAGTGCCTGATGCCACCCTGCCCTGTGCCAGTCTGGTGATGCATGGCTCCTTGGACATCTGCACGCAAGGTGAGGTGTGGTAGTGATGGGTGAAGCTGAGTGAGGGGCGAAGTGAGGGGGTTCTGAAACCCCAACGGGTAACTTGAGTGCAGGGTGAAGTGAGGGGGTTGTGAAACCCCAAGGGTAAGTTGAGTGAGGGGTTAAATGAGGGAGTTCTGAACCTTAAAGGGTAACTTAAGTGAGGGGCGAAGGCAGGGGGTTCTGAAACCCCAAGGGTAAGTTGAGTGAGGGGCGAAGTGAGGGGGTTTTGAAATCCCAAGGGTTAGTTGACTGAGGGATGAACGAGGCGGGAATGAAACCCCCCGAGGTAAGTTGAGTGAGGGTTGAAGTGAGGGGAGCCTGAAACCCCAAGGGAAAGTTGAGTGAGGGAGGATGTGACGGGGTTCTGAAACCCCAATGGGTAAGTTCAGTGAGGGGCGAAGGAGGGGTTCTGGAACCCTCAAGGATGTATTGAGGGATGGGTGAAAGGAGGTGGTTTTGTAACTTCCATAAGGTTACTTCGAGTGAGGAGCAAGGGAAGGAGGTTGGAAATTTCTTGGTAGTGCCAGTGAAAGACAGGAGATGGGGGCAGGAGTTTCCCAAGGTGATGCTTGTGAGTGGTAGGGAGGGAGGAGGGGGGTGGGAACCTGCAGGTCAAGGCGTGCAACGGGCAGGGGCACACCTCTCGTCTGCCTTTGGCACGCCTACCTGGGGGCTTCAACTCCCCTCTTCTGCCTCTCACTCGCCGTACTTCAGCCCCTCTCCCATGACTTGCACTTGCCTTACCCTTGAGGTTTCCACCCCCGTCCTCTGCTTCTGAGTGCATAGGTGGGAAGTGAGGGGGGTTCACTTCTGACCCCCAGCATAGAGGTGAGTGGGATGTGAGGGAGGTTCAGATCCCAAGTGTGTGAGTGGGATGTGAAGGGGGTTCAGATCCCAAGTATAGAGGTGGGAAGTGAGGGGGGTTCAGACCCCAAGTATAGAGGTGAGGCGGGTGAGTGGTGCTCAGACCCCAACTAGAGAGGTGAGGCATGTGAGAGGGGGTTCGTTCAGACCCCAAAATAAGGGTAAAGACAGGTGGGGGGGTAGGGGGAGTTCAGACCTCAACTCTAGATCGAGACGGCTGAGGGGGGTTCAAACCCCAATTGTAGGGGTGAGACGGGTGAGCGGGGTGCAGATCCCAGATACTGGTGAGATGGTGACGGAGGGCTCAAACGCCAACCATAGAGGTGAGGAAGGTGAGGGGGGATGCGAGGTGGGGTGTGGTGCTGTGGAGTGATTGAAGGTGGGGTGCGGTGCTGATGGTTGGTGTGAGGGGGACTGTGTGTGGGCAGGGCAGCACATGATGATGTTGCATGGAGTGCCTGCTGCCGCCCTGCCCCTGCCCCTCTACCAGCCCTGCTTGGCTGCTACCCACAATGTGGTGGTATGGTGTATGGACTGGTGTGGTACCGTAATCCCCCGTAACACCCGCCGAAATAGTCACTCCGCGGGTGGTTTATGCGGGGGAGAGCTTATGATAGGGTGAATTTAGGAGAGCACCCGCTTTTCGGGGGCTGCATTTTACATAACACCCTCGTTTTATGCAGCAAAGAACAGTATTTCATAGTTTTTCAAGCTCAAATCGATTGAGAAAGAAGACGAACATGATGAAAAACGCAATGTCAACTACCACTAGCAGCGAAAAAACAGGCAGAAACATCAACACAAGTTGCAGCGCGAAATCGAAACGTCAGCAAAGGTCGAGACTCGGGAGGATTTCGACCGTCGCAGGCGCGGACGCTGTTGTGATTTGACGGTCAAAAGCCTCCCGAGCGAAATCCTCCCGTCGAAGTCGCCGATTCTGTCGCGATCATGACGGTCGCAGATGTCGCACAACTCAGCAGGGATTGGCCAACGACGATTGCTTCGTGAGTTTCGTCTTAGCGGATGCTGTACCTCGCTAACAATCGCTCTGCGCATTTTGAACACACATGGCATAAAACACTCAAATTCAAATTGCATTTTACATAACACATGTGCACTATAGTTTTTCCGAGCCATTGTTAACACCCAGTCATTTTTTTAGTGTAATTTTATATACACCCTAGGGTGTTATATACGGGGGATTACGGTATGATGTATGGACTGGTGTGGTATGGTAGATCAAATGGTTTGTGTGGTATGATCGATTGGCTGCCTAGGCTTGGAATGGTGCAGTGACTACATGTGGTATGATGCAGCCCTCCCAGCAGCTCAGCATGCGGGCGTCTGCTTCCCTTGCTCACCTCAACCTGCTGCTTTTTGCCGAATGCAAGGGGTTAGCAGTTCTGCATTGGCTTGAAGTAGTGCCCACATCCTGGACCTCAAGTGGCACTCCCAACTGCTTTGCAATGTTGTGTAGCTAGGGTGTCCCCTTTGTGCTGCAACATTTTAAAGAAAGATATCCAAGCATGCTTTTGTTTTAAGATTTTTTTTTGGATATGGAACATTTGATGAAGGTATATGCATTACATTGGGGCAGCGAAATACGAAACTTATGCCGAATGGTTGATCTTATAACTGCTAGAAATCGTATCGAGTTCCCCTGTAGCAACGGAAAACCGCCGAATTTGTTGGTTACCGTTGGACTTCCATCTGAAGAGCTTCCTTCCTCT
Source organism: Closterium sp. NIES-67 (assembly GCA_027943415.1). Classification (NCBI taxonomy): domain Eukaryota; kingdom Viridiplantae; phylum Streptophyta; class Zygnematophyceae; order Desmidiales; family Closteriaceae; genus Closterium; species Closterium sp. NIES-67. The sequence goes on from BQMB01000148.1 coordinate 393,000, forward strand.
GCTGAAGCCCAAGTAGACCAACTTCTTCCATGGCTTCCTGTCAGTCTCCCTGTCCTTAGTAGTCCAGCACTCTTAATTTCAACGGTAAGCTAAGGAATAAGCTTTTGACTGACCGAGTAAGCATTGCAGCGGTTGACGGTACATTCAGCAACCAAGTAGGCGTTCCAGTGACTTGAGTCAGCATTTCTGTGATCAAACAAGGAGTTTCAGGGATCAAGCATAATAGCGACGAAGTATTTCGGAATCTAGTCGTTTTAACGACTAAGCATTTCAGCGACGAAGCATTTCAGCAACTAAGCATTTCAGCGACGAAGCATTTCAGCAACTAAGCATTTCAGCGACTAAGCATTCAGCATCAGGCATCTCAGCGACTTGTTAAGTGTGATCGCCGTCCCGCGCACCAGAGCGACCTGCCTGGCACAGGTGACGAGCAATTACTCAGCAACGAGCACATGTGGCGACGAGGCTTAGATCCGCTGAGAAAGCTGACACGTGGCGACCTGCGAGGCGTGGGACAGATTGACGCATGGCGAGGTAACGATCCGTAGCCGGTGGGTGCGAGTAGGGGCTGAGAGCGAGATCAGCGAGGGATGCATGTTCTGACGACCTGTGAACGACTGCTTTTGAGTCGACTCAAAAGCTGAGAATGAGAGCAGAGAGGGCTGCATGTTCTGACGACCTGTGAACGACGAGACATATCAAAGGTCTCGGCTTATCTTAGACCTCGTCGTATCAAAGACCTCCTCAAACGCTGACGTTTCAGCACTAGGTTCTGGTCAGTCATCAGAGCAAGTTCATTCTTCACGTCTCGCGCTGGTCGCTGCTATTTCAGGCACAATTCCTCTATTTGCACATCAAGTTTCTTTTTTCCACCCCCTTCCTCAACCCCAACCCCCCCCTCCCGATGCTCTTCCCCTCATACCATAACTACCTGCAGCTCTCGCATCTTCCGTTCATCCCACTCCTCTACCAGCACCAGCGCCGAGCCTCCCTATTCACTCGAACGGACCTGCCGAAGCTGCTCGGTTGGCTCGGGCCGAATCAGCGGCAGACGTCAGGCTGACAGCAGGGTTTTTAGCAGCGGCTGCTGCAGCAGCAGCAGCTGGCTCAGTCGTGGCCTTGGGATTGTCGCCAGTGTATGCCGAGGCACCAGAGGCGGAAAGCAGCAACTCTGATGCGGGTGTAGGGCGAGAGGGCTCCAATGGCGCTGTTGGGACAGCGCTGGTGGGATCGGAAGGTGCAGGGCCCGTGGGGTCAGTTGGTGCGGGGCCAGTGGGGCCAGCAGTGGGCAACAAGCACACGGCACGATGGCGGGTGTTCACAGACCGAGGCAGAGAGCTGTTCTCGCAGGTGGGCGATTATTCAGGCGAGTCTCCAGGTGAATTTAGAAGATCGTGCATGCGTCTGCTCGCGTAATTCATGCCGGCTTGTTGAATTCTCTTCCTCCTGCTCACTGCCTTCCCCAGGGTCGCTTCCGGGATGCAGAGCGGTACTTGCAGCGCGCTGTGGAGGAGAATTAAGCCGCATTTTCCTTCCATATCTCTCTCTGCCCTTCCCTGCCCGCCTGCCCCTGTCTCTCTCCCTCTCTACCAGGGTCGCTTACGGGATGCAGAGCGGTACCTGCAACGGGCAGTGGAGGAGGCGAAGGAAGGGTTTGGTCCCTCTGATCCGCACGTGGCGTCCAGCTGCAACAACCTGGTGGGTGACACGAGGGGAGAGGAGGGGGGGATGTGTGGTGTGTGAAACGTGGGGAAGGGAGAGGGGGGGGGGGAGGGGTAAGGGGGGTGGTTGAACCTCACATGCTGTTGCTGGTGACCCAGACGCGGCATCCAGCTGCAATAATCTGGTGGGCGAAAGAACGAAAGCGTGAGGAGTTTGGGATGCAGGGCGGTACCTGCAGCAGGCTATGGAGGAGGATAGGGAGGCATTCGTATGGGGGAGAGGGGGTTGAGAGAGGGGGGGGAGAGGGGGAGAGGGGGAGAGAGGCGGGAGCGAGGGGGAGGAGAAGGGGGAAAGGAGAGGAGTTCACGGGGTGAGAGGAGATGATCTGCCCGTCCGTGTTGGGCTCCTGATCGTATGCTGACTTCCTTCGTCCTCTCCACCACACACCAGGCAGAGCTACACCGAGTGATGGGCGAGCGAGCAGCGGGGGAGCGTCTGTTCCAGGAGGCGGCAGAAGGCCATCGCATCCCTGCCCCTAGCTACCACTCTGCACAATCTCATGCCTGCGCCCTTTCCTTCTCCTCTCCTGTCTGCCACGCGCAGGCCGAGCTATACCAAGTCATGGGCGAGTGGGCAGCAGCGGAGCATCTTTTCCAGGAGGCAGCAGAACGGTTGAGACAAGCTGAGATGCCTCTGCTCCTGGCTGCCACCCTGCATATCCTCACGGCCGTGCCATTTCCTTATCTTGCCTTCTTCTCTCTCAACTACCACACACCAGGCGGAGCTATACAGAGTCATGGGCGAGTGGGCAGCAGCGGAGCGTTTGTTCCTAGAAGCAGCAGAGCGGCTGAGACAAGCTGAGATGCCGCTGCCCCTAGCTGCCACCCTGCACAACCTGGGAGGGCTGTACCTGCAGCAGGGGAAACTGGGGCAGGCTGGATCTGATCAGGCTCAACTGGAGAAGGCTCGTGTGTGCTACGAGGTCAGTTTCTGGCATGCTGTAGCAGCAGTTTGGCTGATTGAGAGACAATCCGAGATGCCGCTGCCCCTAGCTGTCACACTAAACAGCCTGGGAGGGTTGTACCTGTAGCAGGGGAAACTGGGACAGTCTGGATCTGATAAGGCCCAGATAGAGAAGGCTCTCGTGGGCTATGAGGTCCGTTCCTACCTAGATTCTAGCATAACACGTTTTGAGAAGAAAAGCACACATGCAGCTGCCCCACTCTGCTGTGTTGTGCTGATTTCTCTATCCTTTGTTCTGTGTCCTGGCATGTGATGGCATGTGATGGCATGTGATGGCATGTGATGGCATGTGTTGACATGTGATGGCATGTGATGGCATGTGTTGACATGTGACGGCATGTGATGGCATGTGTTGGCATGTGATGGCATGTGTTGGCATGTGATGGCATGTGATGGCATGTGATGGCATGTGTTGACATGTGATGGCATGTGATGGCATGTGATGGCATGTGTTGACATGTGATGGCATGTGATGGCATGTGATGGCATGTGTTGACATGTGACGGCATGTGATGGCATGTGTTGGCATGTGATGGCATGTGTTGGCATGTGATGGCATGTGCTGGCATGTGATGGCATGTGATGGCATGTGATGGCATGTGATGGCATGTGATGGCATGTGATGGCATGCGATGGCATGTGATGGCATGTGATGACATGTGATGGCATGTGATGGCTCGAGGGTCAACATGTCAACCACGTATCAACGGTCTACAGGAGGCGCTTAAGGTGTGGTGCAGTTGGTTTGGTAGTAGTACGCCTTTCTGTTCTTTCCTTATCCCTGAGATTCTCAGGAGGCTTCTTAGGCATGCTGTGTTGTGCTGATTTCCCCACCTGTCCTCTCCTTAGAAGTTGCAGCTCTGTCCTCTCCTTACCTGTTGGTGAGTTGTTCCTTCTGCTTTTCCATTCCCAACCTCTTTTGCCTTTTCTGGTTGTTTCTCCCACTGCAGCTCAAAGCCAAGGAACTGGGGTTATCTCATGCAGACTATGCCAACACTATGTTCCATCTAGCAGAGGTGAGGCTAGGTGACTCCGACTAGGAATACGCTTGTGGTGACAGTGCTTTCCAGTGTTCTCATGTTAACCTAATCTACGCGCTCTGCTTTCCCCGTACGCGCATCAGCACCACCACGCTTGGTTGTTATCTGCCGCTGTCTCGCCTCTCTGCAAATCTTCTCCTTCTTGACCTGCCGCTCTTGCTGTTTGCTGTGGCTGGGTTGTTTTCCTGTCAGGTATTCCGTCGGTTGGGCAGATGGGAGGAAGCGCAGGCGCTGCTGCGAGGGTCCGTGAAGATCCTCGAGGTGAGAGTGGACGAATAGAGAGAGCAGGGCGCCAGTGGAGGCGGGGCTTGGGGGGGGTGGGGGGGTGGGTGGGGGACAAGGGGGAGGGAGAGAGGAGGGTGGGCAGATGGGATGGGAGGAAGCACAGGCGCTGCTGCGAGGCTCCGTGAAGATGCTCGAGGTGAGAGTGGATGAATAGAGAGCAGGGCGTGGGTGGGGGCGGGGCTGGGGGGAGCGTGCGGGGATCAAGGGTAGCTGTGGAGGGACTAGAGTCGAGGGGAGGAGGAGGGTGGGCAGATGGGGGGAATGGGAAAAAGCACAGTGAGGGTCCTTGAAGATTCTGGAGGTATGGGGGGTAAGAAGAGTTGCCCCTTGGCTTGCTTGGGTAACAGCATGCACAAGGCATGCTCGGTTTTCGCATACATCACGTTTGGTGTCTGTGTTGGTTGATCTGTGCACAAAATCGGCTTTGTGTGCTGGTGTGGGCAGGACAGTGGGGGCAGTCGAGGGACAGCAGCAATGGCAAGGCGAATGATGCTTCTGGCACAGGTGGGTTTTTTGGGGTTGCGTAGCAACCCTATACATTTGGTTTTGCATTTCGGGGCACTGAAATGAATAGTAGTTTTCTAGGGGCATTTTCAAGGGCAGCCACCTAAAAACATTTTTTAGGCAGCAAAGATGTTTCTTGTTATCCCACCACAAAGGCAGATGGAATGACAATAAACACATTTACCCTTAAAAAAAAAAACGATTTAATGAATACACATCATGAAATCACACGAATGCCTCAAAGGGTATGCACAACAAAAACTAATGAGTACACAGAGATTGATCTGGCCACTCCGACAGCAACGCTGCCCAGTGACGATCACAATCTCGAACTGTAAAAACACGTGGCAGGTAGGGCACATACCTTGAGACAAACCCAAACATGAACACCACTGCAATAAGAAGCAAACATGTTTTCTGTCATCCACCTCGTCGATTAATACGGTGGATGGAACGACCAGAAAACACAATTTGCATCAACAAAAACGAATGAGTACACAGCGTGAAACGGTATGAATGCCTATGAATGAGTGCACGATTGTTTCAGTGTTAGAGCAGAGATTGACCTGGCCACTCTGATAGCGACGTTGGCCAGTGACGATCACAACCTCAAGCTACAAAAACACGTGGCTTATACATGCACGCATCCCGACACAACGTATAAAAGCCACAATTTCACATTCATACAAATGCAAAACAAGAATGCCATAATAGCATGCCAACAGAGTTGGGACGCACGTACATGCATGCGATGAATACCAACACAAGCAGAGAAATGAAGCATTGGCAAAACCAGAAGCTAATCCTGGGGGAAACACTTATGACTACTAATAACCACTCCAGAACACTCAACACCACCCTCCCTCCCTCTCTCCCTTGTCTTGCCTTCTGTCCCTCCATTCTACCCTCCCTCTCTCTCCCTCCCTCTCCCCCCCTCCCTCGCTCCTTCCCTCCCTTCCTCCCCCACTCCATCTTTCCCATCCCTCCCCCCCTCCTCTTTTGCTTTCTAGCTCCTCCCTCAACCCTTGAGATCCAAGATCTATCAAAGTCGATAACTACAGGGCACATAAAGATGTGCACAGATGGCCTGCGGGAAAAAGTGGGAGAACAAAGAATTATGAGAGTCGCACTAACATGATGTGTACATAAGCATGAGATGAGAGTTGTGTGCGTGTATAAGTTCAATGAACATGTGCGTTCATGACTGTAATAGCGAGTGAAAGGAAGGAATTTGAGGGTTTACTACACAATCAAAGAACTTCTGATGAGAGTGAGAGCAAGGGTGGTTATATGGCCAAAATTCAAACAAGCATAGTGCAAAAAAAACGAGAAAACAGTGTAGGGCTCGCTGAATAGGGAAGACTAGGGGCGGAAACAATGGCAATGAAGCACTTACAATTAACTCTGCCAAAACTCTCTTGGAACAGGAGTGTCAACTAGTTCTGCCTACTAAGTCAACATAGAAGGGATGTTGTTAAAAGACTCACACAAAAACAGAAACGAAATGACAGAAAGAGAGAGTGTGGGAGGGGTAGGGCACAACGGTCAGGACGATATAAAGTTACTGGCAATATGTAGCCCACCTGCACTACGACAAGCACGGCGTCAGTGCGCAAGCATCCAGTGGACAGGGCAACTAGTGCGCAGGCAGCCAGCGCGCAGGGCGCTAGCGCGAAAGCCGACAGCATGCACGCACCGAGTGCGCAGGCAACCAACCAACGCGCAGGGCGCTAGCGCGGCAGCAGCCAATGTCAAGGGCACTAGCGCGAAAGCTGCCAGCACGCAAGCAGGCAGCGTGCAGGGCGCTAGCGCACAAGCAGCCAGCGCGCAAGCCGCCAACGTGCAAGCAGCCAGCACGCCATGCGCTAGTGCGCAAGCCGCGCGCAGGGTGCTAGCACGCAAGCAAGCATCGCGCAGCCAGCCAGCGCACATGCGCAAGCGCGGAAGCAGCCAGCTAGCGCACAGGGCACTAGCATGCAAGCAGCAACACACAGGGCGTTAGCGCGCGAGCAGCCAGCGAGCAAGCAGCCAGCGCGCAGGGTGCCAACGTGCCAAGAGCCAGCGCGCACTACGCCAGCATGCAAGTTTTATGCAAGGAGGTACATAAAGCGAGAGTGGAGAGACGAGTCGAGAGAAAGAAAAAAGGGAAAACGACAATGCAAATGAACAAGTTCTTGCGGAAATAAACAAGTACAACTGAGATGCTTACTCACCTTGAACAACAGTCGTACCTTCCCTTCGCCATCCGCCCTCTTCCTCCTCTCCCCTCTGAACCCACACCGCTGCCGTCGTAGATCGCACCTCCAGCTGGCACGGCACGAGGGAGCCCGAGACGCACCGCCCCAGCGAACGAGCCGCAAGCGCGCACGGCCCTACACCAGGAGCTGCCTGGTGCTAGGGCAACTAGCGCCTGCGCGCTTAGTTGCTACAAACGCGTTTGGCGTTTGAACGCTAGCGTTTAAACACTAGCGTTTGAACGCTAAACGCTCGGCAGTGTGTATGTGAACGCTAGGCAAACGCTTGCCCGGGCAGGGGTAAAATTTTTACCCGGGCAGGGGTTCAAGATTCCTGTGGGGGAGGGGGGAAACATGGGGGTTCTACCAGCAAGCATTTTGTCCCATAAAAAAGAACCGTGCTTAACATTTAAGCCAGCATCCTCATATGTCATGTAAATCACCTATTCTTAAGGCTATTCTCCAACGACAATCTCGTGTTTTTTTTGGGGGTTGCAGCCCGAAAAAAATCCCAGAGAGCGTTTGCGTTTTTGGGTGCGTTTGGCGTTTGCGTTCAAACGCTTGCGTTTGAACGCTAAACGCGTGTCTGCCAGAGCGTTTGTAGCAACTAAGCCTGCGCGCACCTGCCCAGCACCCGTAGCACCAGCGCACATGGACCACAAGTGCCAGCGCGCACATCGCCACCACGCACCGGGCCAGCGCGCACACGGCCAGTGCGCACGGCGCCAGCGTGCACGCGACCAGCGCGCCTAGCTCCAGCGAGCACGCGGCCAGCGCGCACCTGGCGCCAGCACACACCAGGTCAGTGTGCACCTGGCGCCAGCGTGCATGGCGCCAGCATCAGCACCAGCACACATGGCGCCAGTGCCAGCGCGAGCGCCACCGCGCACCTAGCTCCAGCGGGCACGGCGCCAGCGCCAATGTGCACGGCGCGAGCGCCAGCGCCAGCGCACACGACGCCAGCGCGCACCTGGCACCAGCGCCAGCACCAGCACACATGGCGCCAGCGCTAGCGCCAGCGTGCACGGCGCCAGCGCGCACCTGGCGCCAGCGCTAGCACCAGCGCGAGTGCCGGGGCGCACCTGGCGCCAGCGCGCACGGTGCTGCGGCAACGCTGCATGGCGCCAGCACGCACTGGGCCAGCGCGTACGGCGCCAGCACACATTGCCCTACGGTGCATGTCACAAGGGAGGCGTGGGATACAAGTGCCAAGGGCTTAGAGGCAGAGCAAGGGCGAGTAGGTAAGGGCAAGAGCTAGAAGGAGAGACAGAAACGAATGCGCACCAAATCAGACCCTAGCCACAGCCCGTTCATGCCAATCCCAGTCAGCAGGAATCACCTTGTCGCTTGTTAATCCTCGGCAGCAAGTCACCTAATCTTGTCCCGGAGTACACCAGTATCACCTTTCAATGTTATATGACATGCGATCCATTTATGTTCACAAGATGTTTGGTTCGTATGTTATACTTGGTGGTGACTGCTTCCTGATATCAATACAGAAATATCCAGAAGCGCTTCCAATAATTTATTTTTGAAAATTTAGAACTTATGTAAGTACTTGTACAAATGCATTTTGTTAAAGGAGTAGATCCATGTTAATTGGTTTCGTAATGCAATTCTAAATATTAGTAATGAACTGTAGAACAACCAAACAACCATGCGAAGGACGCATCTACGCAACCCTCCCAACGGTAACACGTCGAGCCTTGTTTCCTTTTGCATGCAATGGGATAGGTAGGAGAGAGGTGCGATGACTAGAGAATGTGAGTGGAACAGTATTCCTGGCACATAGGTGGGATGGTGCATGGATGCTCGTCACTCAAAACCCCCTTCCTCCTGCCCGTTACCTGGCACCCCCCTTCCTTCACTAGCAGATGCTCGTGCAGGCTGCATCCACGCCCCCTGCTTCCCCTCCATCTGCCACCACCTCCCCCGCGCCTATGAAAGAGCAGCAGCACCAGCAGCACCAGCAGCAGCAGCAGCAGCAGCAGGGGCAGCAGAGGGGCAGTATGGGCTTTAGTGAGGGGGACATTGAGCTCCTGAGGGAGGCTGAGCGGCTGCAGAGACGGGCAATACATGCCGTGGAGATGGCGGAGGTGAGTAAAAGGTGTGGGGGGGGATGAATGAGTGAAGGATGGGGGAGGTGAGTGAAGGATGGGGGGGCCTCTGATGCATGCAACAGGAGGGGAACATGTGAGAGGGGGGTTGAGTGAGATGCATGCAGTGGAGACAGGAGAGGTGACTCGGTAGTTCTCATGCCCTTCTACCTTCACTAACCCCTCCACCGAATTTTCTTCATCTCACCAACCCCTCGTCCGATTTCCTTCGTCTGACGCTGCACTCTCTACTTCTCAGGGCACGGAGGCCCCTTCCCTGGCCGGCATGCTGGCATCTCTGGCTGCCACACTTGAGAAGCAGAAACGACTGGAGGAGGCACGTGAATTTCTACTCAGGTGATTTGCTTCCCTCTTGATCAGTCACCTCTCTGTTTATCCTCGTGCTTTTATTCTCATGTTGTTGCTTTCTTCCCTTCCATTGTCATGAATCATGCTCTACTCCCTGTTTCTCCTCTCATGAATTATGCCTCTCTCTCCCAATCTCCCCCACCGGCCTTGTCTGGCAGGTCTCTCCATCTGAGGCAGACTGCTCTTGGCTCGGACCATTTCCTTGTGAGTGAGCTTGGGAGGACAGACCGAGGTGAGAGAATGGCATGAAGTGATGTTGAGGGGCTTGTTGAGACTTCGAGGCTGATAAGGATAAGTCAGAGGCCCTCTCATAAGTCAGAGGATAAGTCTGGCTGTTTTTCAGAGTGAAATAAGTAGGCATATCACAATAGCTATAATTTGATAGTATCTATGATTGTTGAGTACTGTGCAGTAGTGTGTCTCATCTCATCCATCCAGACTGCCACCACCACTCAAACTCAACACCCCTCATCCATCCATCCATGCATCTCTCTCTACCCATCTGTGCAGGTAGCCAGCACCCTCACTCCTCTCGCTGCAGTCACACTCCAGATGCTCACAAGGCAACGAACCAGTGCAGGTGCGGGTTGCGATACCTGCTGCATGCTGTTCCTATAGGGGCTGCACCTAGGGGATGCACCTATAGTGGATGCACCTATAGGGGCCGCACGTATAGGGGCTGCACCTATAGGGGCTGCAACCGTAGGGGCTGTACCTATAGGGGTGCATGGCCCATTGCACGTGCAGATGGTCCATAGCGCTGGGGATGCTTCATCATCCATTGTCTACGACTAATGATTCATTGTGAATCCCTTTCGCTTCTCCCGTGTGTAGATGCTTCCAAGGGCGAGCAAGCAAAGGAGGATGCTGAGCAGAAGGAGCAGCTTGAGGACACAATCCGTGCCATGCAACGTGCTGTCAGGTACCTTCTTTTGACGAAGCATGTATCCGCCTCACTAGGCGCGCTCGTCTCACTAGGGCGAGCTCGTTTCACTAGGGAACGCTCGGCTCACTAGACCGCACCCGGCTGTGCACTACCGTGGTGCTTGTCCACTACCGTGGTGCTTGTCCACTACCGTGGTGCTTGTGCACTACCGTGGTGCTGTGCAGTACTGTGGTGCTTGAGCACTACCGTGGTGCTTGGGCACTACCGTGGTGCTTGGGCACTACCGTGGTGCTTGGGCACTACCGTGGTGCTTGCGCTTGAGCACTACCGTGGTGCTTGAGCACTACCGTGGTGCTTGTGCACTACCGTGGTGCTTGGGCACTGTCGTGGTGCTTGAGCACTACCGTGGTGCTTGGGCACTATCTTGGTGCTTGAGCACTACCGTGGTGCTTGTGCACTGCCGTGGTGCTTGGGCACTACCATGGTGCTTGAGCACTACCGTGGTGCCTGAGCACTACCTTGGTGCTTGTGCACTACTGTGGTGCGTGTGCACTACCGAGTTGCTGTGCACTACCATGGTGCGTGTGCACTACCGTGGTGCTTGTGCACTACCGTGGTGCGTGTGCACTACAGTGGTGCTGTGCACTACTGCGGTGCTTGTGCACTATCGTGGTGCTTGTGCACAACCATGGTGCTTGTGCACTACCGTGGTGCTTGTGCACTACCGTGGTGCTTGGGCACTACCGTGGTGCCTGAGCACTACCTTGGTGCTTGTGCACTACCGTGGTGCGTGTGCACTACCATGGTGCTGTGCACTACTGTGGTGCTTGTGCACTACCGTGGTGCTTGTGCACTACCGTGGTGCTGTGCACTACCGTGGTGCTTGTGCACTACCGAGGTGCTGTGCACTACTGTGGTGCGTGTGCACTACCGTGGTGCGTGTGCACTACAGTGGTGCTGTGCACTACCGTGGTGCGTGTGCACTACGGTGGTGCTGTGCACTACTGTGGTGCTTGTGCACTGTCGTGGTGCTTGCGCACTACCGTGGTGCTGTGCACTTTCGTGGTGCTTTGCACTACCGTGTCGACTATGCACTGGGTAGGCCTCCTCTCTCGCTCGGTTGGCCTCCTCTCTCGCCTAGTAGGCCTCCTCTCGCGCCGGGTAGGCCTCTTCTCTTGCCCGGTAGGCCTCCTCTCTTGCCCGGTAGGCCTCCTCTCTCCCCTGGTAGCAGGGTTCAAACTTATGGCGTTTTTTATATATTTTAGCCCGTATTTTACGGTTTTGTCATTTACAGCGGTATAATACGAATATTACGGCTCAAAATCAAACAGCCTTTTTAAAAAACCTGTGGTGTACATTCAGAATCTCGAATTCCGTACCAGAATTTTGGGGATGGGGTTAGACACGCACCCCCAAATGTTCATAAGTCAACTTTTCCCGAAGCGCGAATTCACCCGAACCCTGAGTCACGCATTTTACCAAAATTCTTTGTGCCGTTATGAAAGAACCCCCCCCTCCGCGAAACGCGTTGGTTATTTTCGCGCCCAGTAGGCCTCCTCTTTCATCCGGAAGGCCTCCTCTCTCGGCCGGTAGGCCTCCTCTCTCGCCCCGTAAGCCTCCTCTCTCGCCCGGTAGGCATCCTCTCTCGCCTGGTAGGCCTCCTCTCTCGCCTGGTAGGCCACCTCTCTCGTACGGAAGGCCTCTTCTCTCCCGTGGTAGGCCTCCTCTCTCGCCTTGGAGGCCTCCTCTCTCGCCCGGTAACCCTCCTCTCTCAACCGGTAGGTTTTCTTACTCGCCCCGTAGGCCTCCTATCTCGCCCCCATAGGCTCTCGCCCGGTAGGCCTCCTCTCTCGCCCGGTAGGCCTCCTCTCTCGCCCGGTAGGCCTCCTCTCTTGCCTGGTAGGCCTCCTCTCTCGCCCGGTAGGCCTCCGCTCTCCCCCGGTTAGGGATGGGCAGGGGGCGAGTCGAGTAAAACTTGCCTCGAGTAATTATGACTCGCCTCCCTTAATTGGCGAGTCGAGCAATACTTGAGTCGAGCTTTTTTCTCAAGGGCCCGACTCGTTTACTCGTTTTTTAGACGAGTAAAATTTTTACTCGGGGCGAGTAGTTTTTACTCGCCCTGAGGCAAGCATTACTCGACTCGGGCCATTGTTCCCCACTTCCCTTTCTCTCACATTCTGGGAGGGGTGCTTTTAGGGGGCCAGAGTTGTAAGTCCAGCTGTGCATTGCCATGCAATGCACGTTTTGAGTGTGAACAAGGGCAATGAGGTTGTGACAGGTGCCTATAACCTTTTTTGCAAAGGTCTGCCCTTGAGGTTGGTGTCCAATCACCACGTCCCGTGACCACCACGTGCTGGCAGGTTGGGTCAGGTGCTGCAGAAGGGAAGAGCCTTCTCCGTTCCATGTGTACACTAGATCAATAATTGCAGCAACCAACAAAGACAGTTGCACATTTGTTATGATAAGTTGACGCTGTCACGGGGGTATAAATAACCAACAAAGACAGTCACTGATCAAGTCAGGGAGAGAGATGACATCGAGGGCAAGCAAGGGCTTGTCAAGTGTCGGGGCAAGGGCAAGGCAAGGGCAGCCAGCCAGCCAGGCAAGCAAGTCCCCGACGTCGCCTCTATCACATCCCCTCCTCCACCTCCACCCCCAAGTCCTCCACCTCCTCATCCCCAGTGACCGGCGCGTCGGCGAGCCGCTCGCCGGGGTGCGACGCAATCCATGACTTCAAAGTCATGCAGGCGCGCACACGCTCGGCCCCAAGCCGATGCCGCTTCCATGTGATAAGGTTGCGGCTCTGAGAGAAGACTCTCTCGCTTGCCGCCGACGTAGCGGGGATGGCAAGGTAATCCCTGGCCATCGCCTGCAGTCCGGGAAGGTCCGACCTGCGGCGCCAGTAGGCAAGCGGCGATGCCCAGATCGGCTCCAGCGGCTCATCCACATACAGCTGTATCTCGTCCTTGACCTGGGAGGATTGCTGGCTGCGGAGCTGTGTGAGCTGGGCAACCAAACTGTCACCGTCGTCATCATCTCCCCCGAACGCTGAGCCGAAACGGCCGGGGACATCGTCACTTCCATCCCCTCCCATCCTCCCCATCCCACCACCCCTCACGACCTCAGCGTTCCCCGCTGCCTCACGGACCTTGATCATGTAGGGCAGCCACTTACCGCGCACCAGATCTAGCACATCAGCCTCCTGCACCTGGTCAACAACAGAGGTGACGAGGGAGCCACGCGGGAGGCTGAAGTAGCCCAGCTTCATGGACGGGTCCAGAAACGTCGCGATGCAGAGCTCATCGCTACTGCTGCAGTAGTACTCCTGCAGTTTGGGCAGAGCCGCACCGATGCACGCAGTGATGAGGGGGGGGGGGGGTTCGCGGGGTCCTGCTGCAGCTTGTCCAACCTGCCCATGAGTTCGTTGAACTGCGGCACCACCCGGCTGACGGTAGGATACTGGGACCCTTCGGCGGCCAGAGTGACGGCGTTGAATGGCTTGAGGAAAGCAGCGAGTACCTCAAGCGTCCGCCACTGCTCAGGGCTGAGGCGTAGTTCCGCAAGGCGCCTCGTCTCGCGGGTAGTGGACTGCGGGGCGGGGTGTGTCATGCAATTGGCGGGGGCGGGGTGGGCGCCAATGTGGCGATCCAATGGAGTGTGTCACACTTGTGGGGTTGCGCGTATGGCTGCATGTATGGCGGCATGTATGGGTGCATGTATGGCTGCGTGTACAGCTGCGTGTACGGCTTCATACGGCTACATGTATGGCATCTGAAAAGGCCGGCGGGGGCCAGCGTCACACTTGCTTAAGAACAGCAAATGCACCGCGAAGGAAGGCTAGTTAACTTGCCCAATGGGGAGGAGGCTCACCCCAACGGCGCGGCGGAAGAAGGCATCCAGTGCCTCTCGGAGACGAAGGCCACGTGTGATCATGTTGAAGGTCGACCCCCAACGCACATCCATGTCCTGTCGTAGCTTAAGGACCGGCTGTGTAGGATATTGTCGGCGCTGCTCCTCCTCGAACTGCAGCACCTTCTGGGGCCTGAACCCGATGAAGGTCGCGCATTCGCGCAGAATGCCTAGCGGTTCCTTCACCTCCTCAACCCCCCGCAATACCTGCTGCACTGCAAGATTGCAGATGTGCGCGAGGCAACTGGGGAGGGAGTGGAGGAAGAGAGGGGGAATGGAATCTGGCCGGCTAAGGGCCGGGACCATGTGCTTATTGGTACCCGAGCACGTGGCAGCAGATGGGATTATGTAGGGCAGCATGGCTTAAAACCTTACCGGATGTGCAGGCCAGTGCTGAATAGGCGAGGAAACCTGTCGCCAGGGCCCTGCCTCGACAACCACTGCATTGCAGCAATGTTCGTGGAGGCGTTGTCCGTTGTGACCGCCATGCAACGGCCCACCAGCCCCCAATCCAGAACCACTTCCTCCAGCACCGCCGCCACGACGGCGGCAGTATGCCTGGCTGGAAGCGCAGCGAACTCAAGCGTAGCCTGCCTGAATTCGAACGCGGTGGTCAGCCAGTGGCCGGTGACCGCCATGTACCCGCGATGGTTCTCGCCCGACCAGATGTCGGTGGTGAAGGACATCGCCCCCCCACCTGCGGCAACTGCCACCTCCAGCTTACTCATGGCGCGGGCTGCACGGGACATGCGGACAAGGCCCCGTGTCATGGCACCGCGCGATGGGATCACACCAGGTGCCCCACACTGGACGTTGGAGGCAGTCATCATGCGGCGGTACTGGTTTGGCGGGGGCAAGGCAGCAAGGGGTCGCGGGTGATGGACGTATTGCTATACGGGGTTTAGCATGTGCTCTGCAGCGTGACGAGGTGGGCGCACACAAGAGGCATGCAACAAGGGCAGAGTGGTGGGGTTGGGTGGTGGGCTTACGGTCGGCCGGTCGACTATGCTGAAAGCCAGATCTGCGTCGACGATGAACTCAATTATCGTCTGCCGCAAGTAGCTCTGGTCAAGGCGAGCCTGCATGTAGCGTGTCATGCTCTGCTGACCTCCCTGCCCCGACTCAGAAGGAGGGAGCAGTGGCCACCAGCCATGGCCATCCCATGCTAGCTTTCCGTCAGGGACCTCCCCAGCATCCCCGTACCCGCCCTCGGGGAATAGTTCGTCGGGCCCCACCTCCCCTCCCTTCCACCTGCGCCCCCATATCTCCCAGTGGTGCAAGTGTTTGCGCTGCATGTGCGAACGGCCGGTCGATGTGTTGCTGCCAGCAAAGGAGAGGGCTTTCCCGCACTTCCGACAGCGCCTCTTATTCCCCCACTCGGTCACCACGTCGAAGCACTTGGCGACCGGGATGTCATCATCATCGGCCGTCTTCGCTCCTTTCGTGGTTCCAGCTGCTGCCTTGCCTGTGGTATTCGGGGGGGTGGGCTTCCCACTCCTCCCCCCCCCAAAACCCGCCTCTCCTCTACCACCAGGAGCTGCCAAGCCACCACCACCAGCCGCACCTCCCTGCTTTCCACGCTTCTCCTTCGCCCTCCCCGTCTCCTTCTCTTTCCCCACCCCCGTATCCTTCTCCGTCACCTTCTCCTTGGCCGTCCCTGTCCCGGATCCCCTTCCACCACCCTTAGAGCCCATGGTTGAAGGTCGGAGGTTGCCATCATCCGCCTCAACCTCCAACCCATCCAAGGCATCCTCATGCTCTTCTTCTTCATCGCCGGGGTGGAAACCCTTCTCCGAATCGTCACCCGACTCGGACGAGCTCTCCTCACTCTCCTCACCCCCCCCCTGCTCCCCGTCCGCCCCCTCCTCGGCAACAAGCACCATCGCAAGTGCACCAGCGTCCCCCCCCCCCTTGCCACTCCCAGCCCCATCGGAAACCCCTGGCCTCGAGGGGCCAGCGTTGCCAACACCTGACCCACGGCCGCCTCCCCCCCCCTCACACCGGCGTGCGCCGCCTTCAACTTTCTGGCAGCCTCAAGCTCTGCCTCGAGTACAGCCTGCTTCAGCCGCCGCTGCTCGACGCTGGTAGGCACACCAACGTCCTCCCCTGCCTCATCTTCGCCACCCCCACGGTGGCGCTTAGAGCCTCCAGCACGCCCCTTAGGAGGCATTCCGGTCAGTTAGAGGAGAGCGTTGAACAGTGCAATGCCCGCTGGTCTCTTGCGTTTTCCTTTAGGACTCAGATCTAGGATTGTTGCAGGCCAAAACTGAAAAGGATCAACAATCCTTGCCACAGCTCTAAGTCGAGGCTAGGTGTAGTTAGACTAACGGATCTAGTTAATGAAGAAAGCACCCATGGCGTTAAATAAACGGATCTGCATTAGGAGACAGATCTAGGATTGTTGCTGGCCAGATCTGTAAAGGACCAACAACCCTTGCGACAACTCTACGTCTCCTAGATCCTAACGGATCTGGTTTAAGAAGAAAGCACCCAAAGCGCTTTGGAAACGGAGCTGCAGTAAAGTAGTGTGTGTCCTAAAACGAAACGCCAGAGCTTGGCCGACTCTGAAATAATGAACTGGCCAAGTCAAAATTCTGAGTTTTGTGCCAGCGCACCCGAGTTGCGATGGCACAAAATTGACGCGAGCCCAATTTTTGCTCGCGAGCAATTTCTGCTCGCGAGCAAAAACAGTGCAGGCGAGTAATTGTTACTCGCGAGTAAAAATTACTCGCCTGGACCAGGCGAGTAACATTCGAGTACTCGAATGCTCGACGAGTAAACTCGACTCGACTCGGGGCGAGCAATTTCCAGAGGAGGTTGACTCGTTACTCGGGAAAAACGAGTCGAGCAAACGAGTCGAGTTTTTACTCGCCTCGATTGCCCATGCTTACCCCCGGTAGGCCTCCTCTCTCGCCCGGTGTGCACTACTGTGGTGCTGTGCACTACCGTGGTGCTTGTGCTCTACCGTGGTGCTTGTGCACTACCGTGGTGCTTGTGCACTGCCGTGGTGCTGTGCACTACCGTGGTGCTTGTTCACTACCGTGGTGCTTGTGCACTGCCGTGGTGCTTGTGCACTACCGTGGTGCTTGTGCACTGCCGTGGTGCTTGTGCACTACCTTGGTGCTGTGCACTACCTTGGTGCTTGTGTCTCTCGTCTCTCCGTCTCACTTCTCTCTATCCCACGTCTCTCCTTCCCACTTGGCCATCAGAATCGCCCGCAAGGCATGGCAGCAAGCAGCAGAGAAGCTGAATGAAGCACCAGCAGCATCACCAGCAGCTGCAGCGGACGATGCAAGAAGCGAGAAGGCAGATCCGGCCCGAATGAACCGGAGCAGACCACCCCCACCTGCCTGTCTCACTCTCCTTGTCAGTGCACACCCTCACGTCCCTGGTAACAAGGCCTGGGGGGGATATGGGGTCTTGAGGGGATGCAAGATATTCCTCCACTCACTGGGAGCTATGTTCTACAAGTCCCTTCCTCTCCGTATCTTCGAACTAGCTGCAATGCCATTGACTCGCCTACAACCCCCTCCCCCTCTCCCCCTTACCGCTTCATATCCTGCGTCTTCCATCCCATCCCTGCAGGTGCAATCTCTGGTCACTTCAGCACGGTCCTCTCTCACTGTCCTGTGCTGCAACCATTCCCACACCGTCAGTATCCTCCTCCCCCCTCTTGTCTTATCCCTCCCCCTCCCGCAACCCCCATTCATCCCGTCAGGTGCAGTCTCTGGCCACTTCAGCACGGACCTTTCTCACTGCCCTGTGCTGCAACCCCTCCCACACTGTCAGTATCCTAAGTGCTCCTCTAGTATCCTCTTCACCTGTTAAGGTTTGGCTTGCACCTCTCAGCCTTATCCAATCCGTGCCTCTGTGTGGGAGGCCCTGATGTTCATTTGGGTAAACGTTTGGGTAATTTCTTCATGCCCTGATGTTTTCGATGAGCCAGCATTTTTTTGTATCAGCCAGAGCGCGAGCACCTGGTCAGACCGTGAAGCAGTGTTCGCAGACACAAGCCTTGTGTCTTCAAGATCATCCTGAGTAAACTCAGAAGTATGTTTTTTAGGTGCCTCAAGAAGAGACTCTTCACGAGCATCCTGAGTGTGAACTCAGAAGAACTTTGAAGAACCTGCCTCGTGTCTGCCCTTCCCACTCCCTTTCTTGTCTGACTCCTCATCATCCCCAGCAGCAGAGGCAGCAGTTGTCAGAGCAAGCAGCCTCTGCTTTGAAGGAGCTTGTGCACACTCTCTCCACTGTAAGACATTGCCCCGGCCCTCTCGCACTCCCACGTGTGCGGACACACACACACTCTCTCAAGCGGTCCGTTTATTGCTTGGAATCCGGGGTACAGGCTAGGCAGGCAGGAGGCAACCAGTCCAGGTACGTGCATGTACAAGGGCGCGATTCTACTCGAGCTCCCCTAGGTGCTCTGCTATGGCAAAGCAGTCCCCAGGTGCCATGTCGGCGTCAGGGATGCCCACGGGGGTGTGGGGGACAGGGGAGGCTTCATTAACCTTGCCCAGGTAAGCCAAGGCCTGCGCCCGCTGTAGCGTCACTGACCAGCGTTGGCGGAACTGGTGGAGCAGTTTTGCTGCTTGGTAGGAACTGGGTCTGCATTGAAGAGCCTCCTGGCCCCTGTGTCCGCCAGCAGCTTCAAGAAGGTAGGGACTTCAGCGCAAGGGCAGCCATATGTCTCGACCGCCAGTGGGAAGAAACCAACGTAGGGGGCCCGATTTCGGTAGTGGTATATCTCCTCTCTCTCGAATGGTCCTTTGTTGCTGGGGAATCCTGGGTACATGCTAGGCAAGAGGAGCAGGCACAGGTAAATACTACCGGTGGGGAGGTTTAGTACCCGGTCCTACCACCCCCCCTCCCTCCCCTAATGCTCTAGTACGGCGAAGCAGTCCCCGAGGGACATGCCCGCATCGGGTCCCCCCAAGGGGGGCCACTCCAGCGGTGACACTTCGTTCACCTTCCCCAGGTAGGTTAGTGCCTGTCCCCGTTGGAGGGTGACCGACCAGCGCTGGCGAAACTGGTTGAGTAGTTTCGCCGCCTGGTAAGAGCTGGGGTCGGCGTTGAAGAGGCGCCGGGCAGCCGTGTGGGCTAAAAGTTTGAGGAAGACCGGCACTTCCGTGCAAGGGCAGCCGTATGTCTCGACAGCAAGCGGGAAGAAGCCGACGTACTCTGCCCTGTGGCGGTACATGTCGATCTTCTTGTCCGCCTGCTCCCTGGCCATGTAACCGCGTCCCTTGCGGGCGAGGGGGTCCCTGGAGCTGACTGGGTCCGTGACTGTGACGTCGCAGATCCAGACCGCCCCTGAGTCCCGGTCCCGGATGGCTAGGTCGGCTGTCTTGCCGTCGACCGGGTTGTATAGGGCTGTTTCTTTCGAGACAATGAGTTGTGCGTCTTGGCCCATGCGAATGCATTCGTCCCGGAGGGCGTTGTGTGTATCAGTGCGTCCGTGCCCCGTCCCGCAGCGGAATAAGTGGTTGGGGAGCCGTGGGTCCGGGATCTTGGTCTTCTTGGCGCAATTGCACACTTTTGGCGCGGGGAAAGGGAGGCCCAGGCGGAAGGCGAGGGCTATGGCGAAGTGAGGAGGTGCCAGCCTGAGTGATGGGAAGAGGGGGACTGCGAGGAGCCAGTCCCCTGCTCCGTACCCTGTGAGGGAGAGGAGCCGCTGCGTGTGACCGCTGAGGGGGTTTAGCTCCATGTGCCTGGTCGATTCTAGCTGCTCGGCGAACCGGGCAGCGTGGACCTCTAGGGCGAGGCGGTGCTGGAGCGGGGCTTCGGATGGTTCCGAGGGCTCGGCGCGCAGGAGTTCCCGGGCGGTGGCCGGCAGCGCCGCCTCGCACTCAGCCAGCCAGGTGTGAAGGGGGGTGGGGCTGGTGTAGGGTGGTGCGAGGGAGCGGGCCACTGTCCCGAGGGGGGCGGATGGGTCTGGGGCGAGGGAGGCCAGGAGCCGTTGGGCGTGGGTGACGCTGGTGAGGAGGGCATGGGGTCCCTCCACTGTGGGGTCCGTCAAGCCGAGCCCTCCGAAGGAGGGGGGGAGCGAGGCCTGTTGCCAAGTGCGCGACATCTCTCTCTCTCTCTCTCTCTCTCTCTCTCTCTCTCTCTCTCTCTCTCTCTCTCTCTCTCTCTCTCTTTCTCTCTCTCTCTCAAGCGGTCCTTTGCATTCATTAGGAACCTGAGTACAGAGCTAGCCAAGTGGGTCAGGAACGGGCATGCAGCCTAAAACCGCTCTCCCTCCCCCAGCTAAACTGAGTTAGGTTCCCCCGCAGATTCCAGAATGACGAAACAGTCCCCGAGAGACATGCCGTCATCTGGCGCCCCGAGGACAGGTCGTTCCAGCGGGGCGGCTTCGTTGACCTTGCCGAGGTATGAAAGGGCCTGTCCGCGCTGGAGGGTGACCGACCATCGCTGTCGAAACTGGTTGAGCAGCTTGGCGGCCTGGTACGAGGTCGGGTTCGCATTGAAGAGGCGGCGGGCGCCAGTATGGGCCAGGAGCTGTAGGAAAGCGGGCACCTCGGCACAGGGGCACCCGTAGGTCTCCACAGCGAGGGGGAAGAAACCGACGTACGGCGCGCGGTTGCGATAGTGGTCTATCTTCTTGTCCGCTTGCTCCCGCGCCATGTACCCCCTCCCTTTCCGTGCCAGGGGATCGCTGCTGCTGATCGGGTCGGTGACGGTGACGTCGCAGATCCATACTGCGCCCGAGTCACGGTCCCGGATTGCCAGGTCGGCAGTCTGGTCGCCGATGGGGGTATAGGTGGCAGTTTCTTTCTCGACGATGAACTGTGCGTCTCGTGCCATGCGAGTGCACTCGTCCCGGAGAGCGTTGTGTGTATTAGTGCGTCCGTGCCCTGTCCCACAGCGGAGCAGGTGGTTTGGGAGACGCGGGTCGGGGATTTCCACCCGCTTGGCGCAGTTGCAGACCCTCGGGACAGGGAGGGGGAGGCCCAGACGAAAGGCGAGGGCGATCGCGAAGTGCGGGGGTGTAAGCCGGAGGGAAGGGAATAGAGGGATGGCTAGGAGCCAGTCCCCTGCGCCATACCCCGTGAGGGAGAAAAGGCGCTGTGTATGGCCGCTGTTGGGGTTCAACGGCATGCTGCGGCTGGCCTCCACCTGGTCGGCATAGCGGGCTGCCTGGACCTCCAGAGACAGGCGGTGCTGCAAAGGTACCTCGGACGCCTCCGCTCGTTCCGACTGTAGAAGCTCAAGGGCGCGTGGGGGCAGCGTCGCCTCACACTCCGTCAGCCAGGTATGAAGGGTGGTGGGGCTGGAGAACGGAGGCGCCAAGGGCCGGAGTGCCGTTGACAGGGGGCTGGCGGCTGCGGTGGGCAGAGAGGCGAGGAGGGCATGGGCGCGGGTGGTGCTGGTCAAGAAGGAGTGCGGGCCTTCAACCACAGGGTCCGCTAGGCCAAGGCCTCCTAGTGAGGGCGGTAGTGAAGCTTGGGCCCAGGTGCGGAGCTGTTCAGATTCCCCTCGGGGCGTCTGTAGGCCGCTTGCCCGCAGGAGCGTGTAGAAGAGGTCCCGCCCCCACCTGGACCACTCGGCTGTCGGGAGCAGGTTCACCGGTGTCGTGCGCACGAGGTAGGAGACTCGGCGCGAGATACACCGATGGAGCAGTAAGGACACGATTTGCGGGTCCATGATGGCCAGGATAGGTAAGGGGGAGGCCATGGAGGCGAGCTGGGCCCGAAGGAAGGCGGCGGCCCCCTCCGGGGGGCCGATGTGGCTGCCGAGCACCCGGAGGCCGTCCGTGCGGAAGGGGATCGCCGGCGGCAGCAGGTGCGGGGCCGGTCGTGTCGCCGACCAGGCGGCACACTTATCAGGGTTGTGGGAGAGGCCCAGGTCGGCGAGGGCGGCTGTGAAGTGTGTAAAGGCGGAGGTGCACTCGGCTGGGTCACCGAGGAAAGAGATGTCATCGGCGTAGGCGAGGCAGAGGATAGAGGGGTGGGCGTCCGCCGTGGCTCGGAGGGCGGGGTGGATAGCCGCGGCGAAGAGTAATGGACCGAGCGGGTCCCCCTGGCGGACCCCGCGCTCACTGAGGAGGGGAGCGCTATC
This sequence comes from Closterium sp. NIES-67, assembly GCA_027943415.1. Classification (NCBI taxonomy): domain Eukaryota; kingdom Viridiplantae; phylum Streptophyta; class Zygnematophyceae; order Desmidiales; family Closteriaceae; genus Closterium; species Closterium sp. NIES-67. The sequence continues at coordinate 415,069 of BQMB01000148.1, forward strand.
AAACCCTGCGTCAAGTAGTAGGCGCGATGGATGGCCATAGGAGAATTTGACGAACGGCAGGAGGTGCCGGAGGGATGTGCCTATGAGTCCCGCCACGATCGCCCCGCGATCGACGCTATTGAACGCGTTGGCGAGATCGACCTGGACGATCAGCGACTCCGGGAGCTCTGAGGCAAAGGCACGTGCGGCGTGAATAATGGCCTCGCCCCCTCCCGTGACGGCCACCCCGAATTGGAGGGGGAGGAAGTGGCTGCGGGCAGGTTCGGCTGAGGAGTAAAGGGCCGCTTTGCCTGCCAGGCGGTAGATTGTTTCGCCGATAGCGATGGGTCGCGTGCCTCCTCCGGGTTTAGTTAGGGCAAGGAGGCGGGAGGCGGTGAGAAGATCTGCAACATTTGCTGGTAAGTCACCCTTGAGCATGTGGTTGATGAGGGAGTGGAGCGTGGTCGCGACGGCGGGGTTGGCGAGAGCTGCGTCACGAAGATGCTCGAACGTCGTGCCCGAGGGTCCTGCACCAACGCCGTTTTCGCAGGTACGCAGTAACTTGTCGAAATTTTCGCGCGGGATTTGGACCGCAGCGCCAATGTCGTCCTCAGATGGCCACGCAATTGACTCGGTCAACGCTGGTGGGTGTTTTGATTTCAAAGCGTTGAGGGTCTCGGTGGTTGACTCCTGAACGGGCGACGACTCTAGCGCCAGCAGGGCACGCCGAAGGCTGCCACGTCGCGCGAGACCTTCCGCGCGAGATATTTTGCCGACGGTGTCTGGGTTGTGACGTGGCGGTGGGGGGTTGTGGATCGAACCGACTGCTGCCTGGTAAAGTTCCTGCCATTCGCCGCGCATGAATTGTTTCAGATGATCCTCCACGTGGGTCCAGTTTGGACGTTCCGGGGAGTCAAGCCGAAGGGTTAATCTTGGTGTCAGGAGGAAAAGGCGCCATCCTGCCAGCGAGGACCAATTTTCGCCGAGGTGCAGCAGTGGTGTCAGTAACGCCAGGGCGAAAAGGGGGCGAAGTTTGGGGGGTAGTTTGCGGGATAACGGGGGCTGGCGACTGTCGCAAAGGGGGGACATGTCCCAGCTGGCGACCTCGGCGAATCTGGATGCGTCGAGTGCCAGTTCTTGCGGCGAGTACGTTCGCCGTGGTTGGCTGTTTGCTTCTAGCGCCCCACGGATATTCCGCCCTGGGTTTGGCGGGCCTCCTTGAGATCTGGGACCTCTAATCCCTCGCGGTCGTCCTTCAGATCTCCTTCTCCGCTCCTCATCTTCCACATCCGCCTCTGAGCTGCCAGTGGGGGAGTCGGACTGTCCGTCGGGGGTATAAGTCAGATCTCTCTGTTCGTCATCCTCAGTTCTTCTCCTCCTTTCCTGTTCCCTTAAAGCCCGCACAGCCGCCTGCTGGTAGCCATTGGCTGGTCCACCAGCACTCCGCCGTCCCCTGCGCCCGCGGCCTCGTCCAGCCGTTCCGTGCGCCCGGTGCTCCCGGGCCGTGGGTGATCTCCCCGCCGAGCCCCTCGCAGCCCGGCTCATCGCCCGAGTTCTGGGCGTCGAGTTGCGCGAGTCTTCCAACGCCGCCGCCGCCGCCGCCGCCGCGCCCATTACGGGCGGCGATGGAGCGGGTGCGGAACGCCGTCCCTGGTGTCCGCCCTCGTCGTGAGCGATCGGCTGGTCCTGAGGGCTCCGGGGAGAGTGCCTCCCCACCCCTAGGTCCGGCGAAACCGCCCGCTGTTCACTCGGACATGCGGTGGGAGCGCGGTCTCCTCGCCCTTGCAGCAGACCACCCTGCATCGCCGGACCAGGCAGGGAGCTGTACATCAACCCCACCGCATCGCGAGAGTCGTTCGGAAACCCCTCCGCCCGGCCGCAGCTCCGTCCCACTGGCGTTGGTGCCGCCCCGCCAGGCAGTATCGCGTCCCCCGTCGCCGGTCCGTCCGCCACAGTCGTTGCGGGGGGGGGAGCCCCTCCGCCAGCGCACCAGTCGGCAGGAGTCACCACGACGCCGTCCCCCGGCGGTGGTAGCCCCCTCACAGCTACCTCGCCGCACGGATGGGCGGGACCGCGTCGGGCAACGGCGGGGTTGGCGTGGCGGGAAAGCCCATCGCGGGGCGAGCGGGGGCGGGGCCGCCGCCCTGCAGCAAACCCTTGCTCGGAATACCGCCGTGCTAGAGAGCTTGTGCGCCCACATGCAGGGGGCTCCGGCCATGCGCCACCCTGCTGCTGCCCCCCCTGCGGAAGCGCGCTTCCAACCTCCACCGGCGGCGCCAGCAGATCGTGCGCCATATCCGACAGCGTGCCCCCAACCTCTCTCTGGCCTCGTTCAGAATTTCCCTCCCCGGCCTCCGCCCCCAGCTCAGTCTCATCCTCAGTCCACCTACCAGCTGCCTGATCCGCACGGGCGCCCCCCATCTCTGTCTGAGCCGACCTTGCCCTCCTGGCAACCGCCTCCGCTCCCGTCGACCGGCCCGCAGTGGCTGGAGCCACAGCCGCCGCCCCTTCCGTCAATGTTCTCAGGCCCGGGCGCCTATGGTCTGTTCGTCCCCCCGCGTCAACAGCTCCCCTCGCCGACTGGAGTTGAGGCGGGGGCAGCGTCAGCGGAGAGGGGGGGGGCGGAGTCCTCCGGGGAGGGCTCCCCTCCGGGTGAAGTATCCGGTGGCCAGCGTCGGACTGGGGGGGTGCGGATTCCGCCCAGGGTCCGGGTTGACCGTCTCCGGCGCGTGGAGAGGATGGTGGCGATACCAGCCGCCACACTCCGCCGCTTTGGGCACTTGGGGACGGCGACGGGGGCGGTGGCGAGAATGCTCGCCGTAGCGCACTCTGCGCTGCGTGGCACGGGGAATCCATGGGTGCTTCCCCACATGTCCCTCCAGAACTGCTCAGACTCATCAGATGAACTGATGGTTCTCTTTGGGCGAGTGCTGCCAGCGCCCGCCCCGGGAAGCGGCATGGACCGCGGGGTTGTCGCAGCAATGAAAGCAATTGCGGCGAGCCTCCACTCGGCATCAACCGTAGATCATGTTGGCGCCTGCGTGTTAGTGTTGCAATGCGTGGAGCGGCTTCTGGCAGGATTGTTGGCGACGGCGGGGGAGGAGGACGACGAGTGATCGGCACCCTCCGATGATAGGTGCGTGGAGGCGACCCTCTGTCGAGCGCGAGGGCTCCAGTGAGCTGTATCAGAGACTCCATTGGGAGTTTTTGCTCGTGTGCACTTCGGGTCCTATGCTAGAGTATGCGTGGCTCCATCGCGTATGCCCTGTAATTGCCGCCTCTAATGGAAGGGTGTACTTGCCACCGCCTCACGCGCGGCCGAAGGCCGCCGACGCGAGCCGCCACCAAGGGTTGAAGAAAAGAAAGAACTGGAAACTAAACAGGAAGAATGAGGGAGGGAGAGAGCTTATATAGCTGGAGAGGGACTCATGCTCTCTCTCTCTCTCGCTCTCTCTCTCCTCTCTCTCGCCACCAAGGGTTGAAGAAAAGAAAGAACTGGAAACTAAACAGGAAGAATGAGGGAGGGAGAGAGCTTATATAGCTGGAGAGGGACTCATGCTCTCTCTCTCTCTCTCTCTCTCTCTCTCTCTCTCTCTCTCTCTCTCTCTCTCTCTCTCTCTCTCTCTCTCTCTCTCTCTCTCTCTCTCTCTTTCCCCCTCTCTTGCACACACCCGCTCACATTGTTCCTTCCACACAGGCATCGTTTGCATATGACCTGCTTGTCCCAAACTGCAAGACCCCCCCCCCCCCGCCTTCCTTCCCTTCCTTCCTCCGCCCCAACGTTGCCCAGAAGCCAGCACGTCCACTTGTGGGCTCCAGCCATGGCTTGCGAGTATCCTCTCAACTCCTCCCGACTTGCATGCCCCAAACGACAAATCTCCTACATTACCCCCCCTCCCCCTCCCCCCTCCCTCCCTCCCCCTCCTCCCTCTACCTCCCCCTCCCTCCACCACATTGACCAGGAGCCAGCACGAGCCCTGGTGGACTCCAGCCATGGCTTGCGAGTATCCTGCCTGTCTGCCCTCCAGCAACTCACTGCACACCTTCGGGACCACCTTAGAGATGGCGAGGCTAGTAAGAAGGCAATAATCCACGCCCCTGCGGGGAAGGCTGCTTCCAACAGTGATACAGGGAGGTCAAGGGATAGTAGCAAAGCCTCGATAGCGCTCAGCGAGAAACGTGGTGGGCGTGGTGAACGACAAGGAGAAAGTGGCGTGGAGCTGAAGGGCATGGCTGAGCGGTTGGACTTGCTGATTGGATCGATGACAGGCTAAGATATCATAACTCAGTCACTAACCACTGAGTTAAAAGAGCTTGTTACCGGTACCATCAGCGCCCGGATAGAAGACCTGTGGGTCTTATCATATCAATCTTCACGATTTTTTAAAAAGTCATACATGGGAAAAAAACACCAACTTGGGTGTCTTATAATCGGAATTTGTATATGCTTGTTTATGAAATACATGTTCTGAGGAGCTCTCGATTTTGGGTGACAAAAGCGACAGAAATGAGCAACACTCCTGATTTGAATTCCACATGGGGAAGGGGAAGCACAAACAGATATTTGTCGTCCGATTATTCCAGGTGGCAGCATCTCGAGCACACCTCGAGAAGGGGAGGCACGTGACATTTGTCAACTGTGCCTCCATAGTGTCGAATTTGTGGCTCACTTGAGAAAAATATGAACTTCGGCACTCAACTCTCAGAGTACCGTATTCTCCCGGATATAGTACCCTAGGGAGCTAATAAAAATTCATGAAAATTTTGGGGTGGGTGGAATTAAAGCCCGTGGCTATAATAGAAATCAAGAAGGCTGTTTAATTTCCTCTTGAACTTGGCACATGACTTTATCTTTAGAGTAAACGAAACAGAATAGAAACATTTCGTTTTGCAAAGCGGAATCTGACCGTGGCGGTTTGGCGACAGTTTTTGCACGAAACCATTCGGTGAACAGTGCAATATGCGTCGTGCGACCAAATTCGTGGTTCCGTGAACAGTGAAAATGCGAGAAGAACAGTGTTTTTTTGGCGAACAGAAGCTGATTCTGGAATTGCAGACTTGGAAATCACTTGAATTCCCCAGTCATAAAGCGCCTGTATTTCCTCGTCGCAAGCTGCTCGCCCAAACCCGTCGTAGAAACTCCATGCGATGAACACAGTGTTTTTGCGCAATTCGCATCCAAATGATTGTGTCGCAACGAACAGCAAAACGAGTTATTTCGCCATTCCTCCAATCAACAAGCTCGACCAGAATTTGTTTCGATGCACTTTTCTTGTTCAGGCTTGAACTCAAAGCTGCCTTCCATTCTATACTTAGACGGATTTCAAAGCACCAAATTCAAGTGGTTTCTAACAAAATCAGAGAAGTGTAAGTTGATAGAGTGAGAGTACACACAGATATACCTAAGTCTTGTACCCTCTAAGAGATGACCCTATACAGTCTATACAAACACGACAATTACACATGTTTGACACACCCCTTAGACTGCATAGGGGAATGTCCTAAACAAGCAGCTCAGGGCGGCACTACTAGTCCAACCTCTGAGACAAGGGTCTGAGAGACCAGTCAGAAGGAGTACAGACAAGGCAAGAACAAGAGCAGGGCGGCACTACTAGTCCAGCCACTGGGAGAGGACACAAGTCCAGTCTGAGTATACATATAAAGGACAGTACAAAGTCAAGGTCCTAGCAAGTGAGAGGCTACAGGAACTAGACCAAGCTGTACACAGTGCCGCTGATGATCTTTAGGCGCAAGCGTCTTCGTAAAGATATCAGCCGTGTTGGCACCTGAGGCCAAGTGTACTACGCGAGCCTGACGTCGCTGCTGTAGCTCATGCAGGAGAAAGTACCGTAGTTGAATGTGCTTCGCTCTGCCCTCAAGTCGAGGCTCCTGGCACAGGAGGATCATGGCCCTGTTGTCAGCGAACAGGACCGGGGCAGAGCTAGGCCACTCACCTAAGTCAGTGAGCAAGAAGGTCAGCCAGCGGAGCTCCTGTGCCGCCATGGCACCAGCGTAGATCTCAGCCTCACAGCTGGACTGCGCAACAGACGAGGAGCGAGTAGCTCTCCACGAGACGGCAGCTGAGCCAAGGCTGAAGAAGTAGCCCTAGGAAGACCTGAGTGTCTCGGCGTCGTCTGCCCACGAAGCGTCTGTGTGTCCAGTAAGGACCACTGGCATGCATCCTCCTAGCACTAACCCCATGAACGATGTACTAGCAAGATAACGCAGAACCCTCTTAGCGGCAGACCAGTGCTGCGGTCGGTGTCTGCCTGTGGCCACAAAGCGAGCCAGGATGCTGAGAGGGTATGCGAGATCTGGGCGAGTGCAAGTCATCAGGTACATGAGGCAACCCACCAGCTCTGCGTAGGAGCCACTGGGCTCTACCAACTCCTCAGACACTGGAGCGGAGAGTCTGTGGTCTACATGCAGAGGGGTGGGCTGTGCAGAGGAGAACTGAAGGCTGAACCTCTGAAGGACCTGGCGCACCAAGTGTGACTGAGTCAGGGTGATGGTGCGCGATGCTCTGCCCCTGGAGATCTGCAAGCCATGGTAGCGGCGCAGTTCTCCAAGGTCAGTGCACGTGTGTCTCTTCAGCAGCTCTGCCTTCACGGAGGCCAGTGCGTCCCTGTCTGCTATGGCAAAGACCAGGTCGTCGACGTAAACAAGGATGTAGAACGGAGTCTGGCCAGCACGAACGAAGAGTGAGGGGTCTGCGGAAGACGGAAAGAACTGCAGGTCAGCAAGCGTAGCACGGAGAGTGTCGTGCCACTCACGGGGAGCCTGGCGCAGGCCGTAGATGGGGCGCCGGAGGAGCCACTGGGTCCCAGGAGGGAAGGTGCCAGTAAAGCCCTGAGGGCGACGCAAGTAGACCTGCTCGTGTAGGCTGCCCTGAAGGAAGGCAGTGGAGAAGTCGAGGGAGTGAAGCTCGTAGTCACGCTGAGCAGCTATGTGTAACAGAACCCGAAGAGTAGTCATCTTCGGGGTCGGAGCGAAGGTCTAAAAGAAGTCCACCCCCTCGCGCTGACTGAAGCCTTTAGTCACATAGCGCGCCTTGGAGACAGGCGGCTCTCCAGGAGGGCGCTTCACCTTGAAGAGCCAGCGGCCATCGACTACGTTCACCCCAGGTGGGGGAACTGCGTCGACAAAGGTGCCGGTGGATCTCCAAGATGCCATCTCCTGCTCCATGGCAGCTATCCACTGTGAGGCCCAGGGTCCCGAAGTCGCCTCAGCGTAAGTGCGAGGGGTCGGGATGTCGAAAGCGTCTGGGTCACCCTCAGGGACTAGCAGCATGGAACTGAGATGGGGAGCAGCCTCGGAGAGGAAAGCAAGCTCGAACTGGCGGTCCTCCAGGACGTCACTGCCAAGAGCAGGAGCACCCCCGACAGACGGAGGACAGGCAGGGTCAGAGACCAGAGCTGTGGCGTAGTCAAGGCGGCGGGTAGAGGCGAAGTCAGCGACCGCAGCGACAAGAGCGTCAAGGCACGAGACCGGAACAGACGGGTCGGTAACGAGAGAGGCAAGGACCCGAGGAACAAGGGGACGAGCGGCACGAAGGTAGTCACACAGCGGGGGGGGGTGCAACAACAAGGGAGGACGGAGGAGGCGACGGCAGAAGGGGAGGACGAGAGGCGTGGGAACGAAGCAACATAGGGTGGGAGCGCAAGACAGGAGAGGCAGGACGAGCACGGGAGGGACGGTGAGACCAGACGTGCGACGGAGGAGTCGGGTCAGGAGACAGGGGAGGCGACACAGGAGGGGAACGAGGGGGGAGACAGGCCGGGGACGAGTCCGGTGGAGGGAAAACCGGGCCGTAGACAGGAAGAGGAGGAGACGGCCGGGGAGGAACAGACGCAGGGTCGGGTGACGGAAGGCCGAGCAGGCGAAGGGCTGACACCGGCGGGGACTGCTGCTGCGGTGGCGCAACGGCGACACCTGGACCGCAAGCTGCTCCTCGGCTACCACCGGCACTCTCCACACCAGCACCCCCAGAGGGGCCACCCCCAGGGCGACCGGGACGAGCACCCCCAGAGTCAGCGAACCGGGGCCGCGACGGCGGCGGCGGCGGTAGCGACAACGACGGCTGCAGCGGCGGCAGAGGCGGTGGAGGAGGGGACTGGGGAGGGGACACCGGGGGAGGGGCAGCCAGCGAGGACTGCACAGGAGGGCCACCAGAGTCAGAGGACTCCTCAACCGGGTCCACCGACGGAAGGGGGGTGACGTGGGACACACCAGAGGGGGCAGGACGGGGAGGAGGAGGAGGAGGGGCAGGGACTATCGGGGAAGGAGTGACCAGGAACAGGGGGGGGGTAACTGGGGGACCACGGTGGGGGAAGCGACGGTAGTAGGAAACAGACTCGTCAAAGGTGACGTCGCGAGAGTGAAAGAACAGGTGAGACGGCGGGTGGTAAAAGTGCCAGTCGGACGCGTCAAGGGGAAAACCGATGAAGACGCAGGGAAGGGTGCGGGCAGTGAGCTTGTCCGTGCCGGAGGCACGAACGTGAGCAAGGCAGCCCCAGACGTGGAACGCAGACGCGTCACCAGGAGACCCAGTCCAAAGACGGGTCGGCGAAACTTGCGGCTGCTGAGGGTGCGGCCACAAGTTAAGCTGGTGAGAAGCGTAGCGCACAGCGAACGGCCACAGAAAATGGGGTGCACCGGCATGGATCATGGAGGTGCGAGCCACCTCCATGACCAAACCGATGCGTCGCTCAGCGACCCCATTCTACTGTGGGGAGTCCGGTAGGGTGAACGTCTAGGTGATGCCCTCCGCACGACAAAAGCGCCCAAGGACACCTGAGGCAAACTCGCCACCACGGTCTGAGTGAAGACGCAAGACAGGGAGACCGCGGTGGACACGCGCAGAGACAAGCTAGGGGATGAGAGCGCTAGGCACGCCGGCCTTGCGCTCCAGGGGAAAGACTGTGGTGTAACGAGTGAAGTCGTCGACGAGCACAAGGAAGTAGCGCTCTCGACGCAGCCCAGAAGGGGCGCTACGGGGCCCAGGAGGGGCGGTACGAGGCCCAGGAGGGGCGCTACGAGGCCCAGGGGGGGCACTACGGGGCCCAGGAGGGGCGCGACGGAACCCAGGAGGGGCGCTACGGGGCCCAGGAGGGGCGCGATGGGGCCCAGGAGGGGCGCTACGGGGCCCAGGAGGGGCGCGACGGGGCCTGGGAGGGGCGCGACGAGGCCCAGGGGGGGCACTACGGGGCCCAGGAGGGGCGCGACAGAACCCAGGAGGGGCGCTACATGGCCCAGGAAGGGGCGCGACGGGGCCCAGGAAGGGGCGCGACGGGGCTAGGGGGGTCGCGACGGGGCTAGGGGCACGACGGGGCTGGGAGGGGCGAGCGGAAGCGGTAGGTGGGGGGGGATCCTAACTTACGCGTGATACCATAACAAAATCAGAGAAGTGTAAGTTGATAGAGTGAGAGTACACACAGATATACCTAAGTCTTGTACCCTCTAAGAGATGACCGTATACAGTCTATACAAACATGACAATTACACATGTTTGACAGTTTCCAGGTCTGCTATTTTAGCCGCGGGCTTTAAAGGCAAAAAAAATATAAGACCATGGTTCTATGGAACGTGCATATGCGTTTTTCAATTCCAAAATAGATGTGCATGTTACACCACTTTGTTTTGTGTCACATGTCAACATCTCGTATCCTCATCGCGTACCCTAGAGTGTGGCCCTTCTGCTTGCCACATCGTCAGCTAAACTAGTCAAGTCAAGGACGAGGCTGGCAAATCAGCCCACCAACGAGTGCTACAGGCCTCGTCCTTACTGCCTCCAATCAGTGGGTGGCAGTGGAGGTTTGTTTTGGCGGGAGGGCGCGAGAGTCCAGAATGAACAATTTGGATCTTGAGGTCTCGTTGTTGTTGTTGTTGTTGTTTTTTTTTTTTTTTTTTTTTTTTTTTTTTTTCCTGTTCCGACACATTCGGGTTGACCACCAGCTCGTTTCCCCCATTCGCCCTCACATTTACGCACGCAACTATGGACGGAAAATTCTGTTGCTCCCTGTCGAAATAAGGATTCTAAGTGGCGGAGGGTGTTCAATTGTTTTCAAGACCAAAAGTAGGGTGGTAACTAGATCCAGTTTAATTAAACACCCATACCCGCTCAAGCCACCCATGGGAGCTTAATTCCGGCGGGTACTGTAAACGGGAGAATACGGTAGAAAGGTTGACTAGAATGAGGCATACATGTTGATTTTGTGCAAGTGTTGTACCCTCTAAGAGCATGCACCTATCTAGCCTATTATAACATATACAAATATGTTTGACACACCCCCTAGGCCAGATGAGGGGCAGTGCCTCGAAGTCGACACACAGCTCAGGGTGGCACTACTAGTCCAGCCTCTGAGGCAAGGGCCCAAAGACCAGTCAGCAAGAGTATAAACAAGACAAGAGCAAACCAGGGCGGCACTACTAGTCCGACCACTGGGAGAGAAGCCATAAGGCCAATCAGAAAGGTATATATAAAAAGAAGTACACAATCAAAGCCCTAGCAAGTAAGTAGCTACAGGAACTAGACCAAGCCGCAAACAGTGCCGCTGATGATCTTTAGGCGCAAGTGCCTTAGTAAAGATATCAGATGCGTTGGCATCAGAGGCCAAGTGTACTACGCGGGCCTGGCGACGCTACTATAGCTAGCGCAGGAGGAAGTACCGCAGCTGGATGTGCTTCGCTCTGCCCTCCAGTCGATGCTCCTGACCCTGGAGGATCATGGCCCTGTTATCAGCGTACAGGACCAGGGCAGAGCTAGGCCGCTCACCTAAGTCTGTGAGCAAGAAAGTCAGCCAGCGGAGCTCCTGTGCCACCATGGCACCAGCGTAGATCTCAGCCTCGCAGCTGGACTGTGCAACAGACGACGAGCGGGTGGACCTCCACGAGACCGCGCCTGCACCAAGGCTAAAGTAGTAGCCCTGGGAGGACCTGAGAGTCTCAGCGTCGACTGCCCAAGAAGCGTCAGTATGCCCAGTAAAGACCATTGGTCTGTGTCCTCCCAGTACTAGCCCCATGCCCAATGTACTTGCTAGATAACGCAAAACCCTGTTAGCGGCCGACCAGTGTTGTGTTCGGTGTCTGCCTGTCGCCACAAAGCGAGCCAGGATGCTGAGAGGGTATCCGAGATCTGGACGAATGCAAGTCATCAGGTACATGAGGCAACCCACCAGCTTTCCGTAAGGACTGCTGGGCTCTAGAAACTCCTCAGAAATTGGAGCTGAGAGCCTGAAGTCTACTGGCAGAGGTGTAGGCTATGCTGAGGGGAACTGAAGGCCGAACCTCTGAAGAACCTGGCGCACCAAGTGTGACTGTGTGACGGTGATGGTGCGCGCTGCTCTCTCCCTGGAGATCTGCAGGCCAAGGTAGCGGCGCAGCTCTCCTAGGTCAGTGCAGATGTGTCTCCTCAGCAGCTCGGCCTTCACATAGGCCAGTGCGTCTCTGTCAGTAGTAGCGAAGACCAGGTCCTCTATGTAGACAAGGATGTAGAACGGAGTCTGGCCAGCACGAATGAAGAACGAGGGGTCTGCAGAGGACGGAAAGAACTGCAGGTTAGCTAGCGTAGCACACAGCGTGTTGTGCCACTCACAGGGCGCTTGTCGCAGGCCGTAGACCGGGCGCCGGAGGAGCTACTGGGTCCCAGAAGGGAAGGTACCGGTGAAGCCCTGTAGCCGGCGCAGATAGACCTCCTCATATAGGCTGCCCTTAAAAAAAGCAGTGGAGAAGTCGAGGGAGTGTAGCTCGTAGTCACGCTGTACTGCTACGTGTAGCAGCGCCCGAAGAGTAGTCATCTTCGGGGTCGGGGCGAAAGTCTGAGAGAAGTCCACCCCCTCGCGCTGACTGAAGCCTCTAGCCACGTAGCACGCCTTGAACACAGGCAGCTCTCCACGAGGCCGCTTCACCTTGAAGAGCCACTGGCCGTCGATTACGTTCATCCTAGGTGGGGGAACTGCGTCGACGTAGGTGCCGGTGGATCTCCAAGGTGCCATCTCCTGCTCCATGGCAGCTATCCACTGAGAGGCTCAGGGTCCCGAGGTCGCCTCAGCGAAAGTGCGAGGGGTCGGGATGTCAAAGGCGTCTAGGTCACCCTCAGGGACTAGCAGCATGGAACAGAGATGGGGAGCAGCCTCGGACAGGAAAGCAAGCTCGTATTGCCTCTCCTCTAGGACGTCAATGCCAAGGGCAGCAGCACCCCCAACGAACGGAGGGCAGGGAGGGCCGGAGACCAGGGCGGTGGCATAGTCAAGGTGGCAGGTAGAGGCGAAGTCAGCGTCAGTAGCGACAAGAGCGTGAAGACTCGAAACAGGAATAGACGGGTCGGTAACGAGGGAGGCAAGGACCCAATGAACAAGAGGACGAGCAGCACGAAGGTAGTCAGACAGAGGGGGAGGCGCGACAACGAGCAAGGATGGAGGAGAAGACGGGAGGAGGGAAGGACGAGACGTGTGGGAATGAAGCAACATAGGGTGAGAACGCGGAACAGGAGAGGCAGGACGAGCACGAGAGGGACGGCGAGACCAGACGCGAGACGGAGCCGTCAATTCAGAAGACAGAGGAGGAGACACAAGGGGGGAATGCGGCGGGAAACGGGCCGGGAACGAGTCCGGCAGAGGAAACACAGGATCGTGGACAGGAAGGGGAGGAGGCGATAGGGAAGGCGTAGGCAAGCGGTCAGGGGAGGGACGGCCGAGCAGGCGAAGGGCGGACACCGGCGGCGACTGCTGCTGCTTCTGCTCAACGCCCACACCTGAACCGTCAGCTGCACCACGGCTACCTCCGGAACACTCCACTCCAGCACCCCCAGAGCAAGCACCCCCAGAGCGAGAACCCTCTCCAGCACCGGTGCCACCCCCGAGCCCGCCGGGACAAGCCACGACAGGAATCCTCGGACTAGCACCCTCCTCAACGCCAGCACCCCCTGAGTCCACGAACGGCTGCTGGTGCTACTGCGACGGCGGCGGCGACTGCTGCTGTTGCGGCTGCGACTGTGACGACGGAGGAGGGGACACTGGGGAAGAGGCAGGCGTCGATAACTGCACCACGGGGCCACCAGGGTCAGCGGACTCCTCGACTGGGACAAGCGACGGGAGGGGAGTTATGTGAGACACACCAGACGGAGTAGGGCGGGGAGGGAGGGGAGCAGGGGCCACCAGGGTAGTAGGAACCAGAAATAGGGGTGGGGAAACCGGGAGACCTCGGTGGGGGAAGCGATTGTAGAAGGAGACAGACTCGTCGAAAGTGACGTCACACGAGTGAAGGAAGCGATGAGACGGCGGGTGGTAAAAGTGCCTGTCAGATGAGTCAAGGAGGAAACCAAGGAAGACACAGGGGACAGTGCGGGCAGTGAGTTTGTCCATGTTTGAGGCACGAACGTGAGCGAGGCATCCCCAGACGTAGAACGCAGATGCGTCACCAGGAGACCCGGTCTAGAGGAGGGTCTGTGAAACCTGCGGCCGCTGGGAGTGGGGCCACAGGTTCAGCTAGTGAGCGGTGTAGCGAACATCGAACAGCCACAGAAAATGGGGTGCACCGCGAGCTCCTCATCTGCACCTGAAACCTTTGCGACAGCCAGGGCACCGTCTCTAGGGCCACTGCCATCGGGGTCAGCCGATACCAGCGCTTTAGACGTCACCCAGACGGCTGCTAGGGAAGCGGCCACAGCAAAAGCATGGATAACGACGTCCTGCCCTGACTTCCCCTCCTTAGAAGCCGACTCATTTCCAACAGCCGCTGAAAACGCCACTTGTATAGGGAGCGTTTCGTCATTTGCCTTCAGACCTCGATAGAACCACAAAATGTTATGAAACGTGCCACAAACAATACAACCACAATCACAATACCGTTATATCCTTGCAACAATTATTGCTCACTTTCTTCTGCGAAACAAGAAGAGAGAAAAAACCCTTATGTTGTCCTGCGTTGGCAGAGGCGTTGCTTGAACATCCAGGTCCACAGCCCCGTAGGCAACTGGCATGCAACATCAATCTCCCCCTTCTAGGCAGCTACCTCTGCCTCTGTCACACCGCACATGCGATCCACGCCCCCATCATACACCGCCAACGCCATCGCCAGAAGATACATCACTTCCGAAAAGCCAGAGAACGTGTCGAAGTACCGCCTCCTCCCCCCCAGAGTCGCCTCCATAGACCAAGATGTAGGGTCCCCATACCAGTTATGATTCTTCCCCCTGATCCCAAACCCCTTTCTCTCCTTCGGACCGCCCCGCTTCGCCCTCCGAGGCTTGCGCTGCCCCTGCCCCTGCCCCAGCCCCTCCTCACAGGCTTCCTCTTCCGCTGCCCTCCCCTCCCCTCGCTCCGCTCTCCGAAGCTGCTCCAGCAACGGCTCAAAGGCATCCGCCATTCTCCCCTGCTCCTCCTCCTCCTCCTGTGCTGCCCCCCCGACCAGCACAAGAGCTAAATTCCACGCCTCAGTAGCTAATCTTGGCGCTGCGTGACCGGCACCGGCTGCTCCCCACTTCGCCAGAACATCAGCCCCAGACGAAGAGGCTGGGGAGTAATCTTGCTCCTCCTCCCCTTCACTCTCTCCTCTTCATTCTCCTCCGGTTTCATCATCACTTTCTCTGTCGCTGTCATCTGAGTCAAGAATCAGAACCTCTATTCCATCAATCTCCTCAATCCCCTCACCGGACTCCCTCTCGAGCACCTTCAGTCCCCGTCCTTCCGCATCCAACCTGGCGTCCGGCCCTTTTCCCTTCGACGCCACATTCGCGCCTTGATGGCTCAACACTGCAGGAGACTGCTGAGGCTACCGGCCATTAGCGGAATCAGCGTGAGCCTTGAACCGCTTTGGAGTCCTTGGGGCTGAAGTCTCTGCCTGCCTAGGAATCACCGCTTCTACTGACGTCCCTGCCTGCCCTGCAAGCACCGCAGCTGACCTCTTGCTTCGGGGAGCTTCTTTCGCCACTCCTTGCCACTGATCTTGCTTCTCCTGCTGCGCCTGCTGCCCTTGCTGCTCTTGCAGTCCCTCTGACACGCTTCCCATCTCCTCTCCCCCACGTGCCTCATCTGCATCCCTACCCACCTGAGCATTCACGCCTGCAGGAACCTCCGGACCTCCTCCTCCTGTCCCTCCTCCTCCTCCTCCTCCTCCTCCTCCTCCTCCTCCTCCTCCTCCTCCTCTCCCTCCTCCTCCTCTACCTCCTCCTCCTCTCCCTCCCCCCTCCCCCCTCCCCCCTCCCCCCTCCCCCTCCCCCCTCCCCCCTCCCTCCTCCTCCTCCCCCTCCCCCCTCCCCCCTCCTCCTCCTCCTCCTCCTCCTCCTCCTCCTCCTCCTCCTCCTCCTCCTCCTCCTCCTCTTCCTCCTCCTCCTCCTCCTCCTCCTCCTCCTCCTCCTCCTCCTCCTCCTCCTCCTCCTCCTCCTCCTCCTCCTTCGGAGGATTCTCGCTGTGCGGCAGCCAGTTGTTCCCTGACCTCTGCAGGATACCGCCTTCGCTGCCCTCCCAGTTATCACTATCACTCACGCCCCTGCTGAATCGAGGTCGTGGTGGCCACTCCACGGCTCCCTCAACTCGTCAACCGAGCCTGCCAGCCGGTTAAACATTCCCCTGGTCTTCCTCTCGACCGACGCCTCCATTGCGAGTGCCGTTCTCTCAAAGGCTGCCTCCAATCCCTTTGCCATCCCTCCAAACGACGCCTCTGTTGGAAGCCCTACTGCAGCTGCGGGCAGCCAGGCGTTGACCGGCTTATGTCGGTGCACCGATTGCTTGGCAGCTACGGGTTGGCGTGACCAAGGTGCATGGACTACTCCTTGCATCCGAAGACTAAGTCTAGTTTGTGTGGACTGGTCCGGAGATGCCCACGACGACCAGTGACTCTGACGAGTCATGAGTAGTCGTAGCTATCGCGATGGACTTCCGTGCGGAGCAAGGCAGCGTTTGCCTTGCTGGTTGGAGTTGCGTACACAGCAAACCCAAACTTGCTGAGTTGGGTTGGAGAATTGGGCGAGGCGCGTTCGCCAAACCCTTCGGCAAATTCGGGGCGGTTGGTTACACCCGCAGCGCTACCCAACTTTGGTTCGGTTTGCACTTGCCTATATATTTACATGCTTGTTTGTACTTTGGATATATATTTTTCTAGTAAACATCTACTCTACTCGAATTTCAACCAAGTACTTGAAGGCAAACTCTGTCCAAATACCACCAGCGCCTAGCACGCTATTAGAATACCGTTACTCAGCTTTACTAGCGCTCTCGCTTAAGCATTCCTTCAGCCTCCAGTACAGCGACCCGTTTCAAGCATATCTGCGTGCATTCTATGGCTGCGTCTCACCGCCTGCTCGTCGCCCTTCTCCTTCGGAGCCCGCATCTCGGCCATCTCCCGCTCCAGCCTCACTATCTCCAGCGCTAGCTCCCGCGGATGCTCCTCTAACAGGTCCTTCACTGTCCAAAAGGGCAACGGTTTCGAGCTGGTTACCATTCGAACTGGTTACCATCCGATTGCCGCGAAAACCACCTGCCTAAACCAGATTAGTTGAGAGTTGTGAAGGACGGACGCTGCCGGTAACCGCGAATGAGTGAGGCGACAGAAGAGGGTCGTGATGGAGAAAATCTAACGGAAAAAGGCAGAATGTATGGGGGTTGGAGCTCCAACCTCCGTACATACAATATCACCCAAAGTGGCTGGCGGGAGGGACGAGTTTACGAAGTGATTAGAACGAGGGACCTAAAGGGGGCTGGAAGCAGCAGCCATGGCGAGCCACATGTGGCGACCTCGGAAATTGGGGAATTGGAACCGGGAATGGGAAATGAAACTGCAAT
This sequence comes from Closterium sp. NIES-67, assembly GCA_027943415.1. NCBI lineage: Eukaryota > Viridiplantae > Streptophyta > Zygnematophyceae > Desmidiales > Closteriaceae > Closterium > Closterium sp. NIES-67. The sequence goes on from BQMB01000148.1 coordinate 431,826, forward strand.
TGAAAGAAGTTGAGATTTGTTCGGCTCTTAGGGCTCCAGATGAGTGCAGTACATTAATATGGGGTTTGGGTTAGGGGAAGCGCAGAAAGGGTATGGCGAGGTTTCGCGAAAGCGTCGCACGCTTTGCGACGCACCTCCGACTCGTGCATGTTGATTTACACGTGAGTCCGCCATTTTGAGCTTTTGTCCGCGGGTAATTCGATAAGCACAAGAATTCTACACTCCCAATTTCATTGTATTCTTAAACATCTAGGTTGGATCTTCACACAGTACTGTACAAGCTGTAGTTCTGTCCTGTACTGTATTGAAAAAACGATGACGACTCTGGCGGTGGCTGGTGGTGTCGCACGTCTGAGAGTGGCGACAGGGGCACCCACTTGCTCTATTTTCATCTCGACACAGAGCACGACAACGCACGTCTCCAGTAGAACGGGAGCAAAAAGGGAAGCTAGCCTAGCCAGGGGTTGGCGAGGCGGGTTTTTCCTGAGGGCGTCGTCGCGCAGTGGTAGATAGAGAGGCTGGACGGCAGACACCTACTTGGTTGAATCGTTGATTGAATCGTCCCAGGAGCGCCCGCCTAGGACAGCGGACGGACAGGATTTGGTTCCGAGGCGAGGAACGGAGCGCCTTTGTTTTGTTTCATGTTTTTTAAACGTCGGTGCTAGCGGCGAGGAGGATTTAGGTTGAACTATGGGGAACACGGAACAGGGGGGACATGTGACAATAACGGAAGAAGGCGAACACGTGATAATAGCGGAGACAGAACGCGACGGATGGGCCGTGGAGGGTGAAGGACGTGGGGACGGGGACGTGGATCTACAGGTGGATGCTTACGTGGCCGCTGACGTGGACGAGGATGACGTGGACGCGTTCAGCGAGGAAATGCACGTGCTGTGGGACGCTCTGGCGATCGACGACGGGCCGCAAAGGGCGGCGCGAATGGCGGAGCTGGGCTACGAGGTTTATATCGAGGATGGACTAGAGGGGTACAGGAAAGCGGCGACAGGAAGCAGCGAGGAAATGACGGAACGCGACGGCGGAAGAGGAGAGTCCGGGGACGAAGCGCCTTTAAGAAACGGGGAGGGAACGCCTGTGCGTGGTGATTATAACGGGCAGTTGGAGCAGCGGCTCGAGTCGGTTCAAAGGACTGTGGGAACGCTGCTGACGTGTCTGAAGCGTGTTCAGCACGTGCTCGAGGCGCCAGAGGGGGAGGAGAGGACGGCGCGGAAGGGGGCGGGGGAGATGCGTGGGGAAGTAATGGGCGAGGGGGAAAGGAACACTAAGAGAGGTGGGGATGGGCGAGGGGAGGTTAAGCTGGAGTGGAGTATGGTGGATTGCGTTGCGACTATGGCGGCGATAGAAGCACAGGTGGCGGAGCTGAGACAAGCGCAAAGAGGAAGGGAGAGAGCGGGGGGCGGCAGGGGAGGGGGGTTGGAGGGGGTTCAAAAGGAGGTGCGTGGAAGCGATGGAGGGGCGGTGCAGGTTGCAGGCGAAACGGGGGAGGGGAATGGAGGCGCGGAGAGCAGGGGAGGCGCGGAGGGGATGCCACAAGGCAAAGAGGGTGGGAGGACCGTGCGCCGGGCAGGAGAAGCAGGAGAGGCAGCAGATGCAGCATTGGCAGCAGGGGCAGGTCGGACAGAGGAAGAGGAAATAGAGGCGGTGAGACGAGACAAGGGCGCGTTGGGGAGAGAGAGGAGCGCATTGCAGCGCGAGAACGAGGTGCTGCGGGAGATGCTGCTGCTGGCGTTCCAAGGGCGGGGGGCCGCAGAGCTGAGTCAGCTCACTCGGCTCCTCACACGGCCAGACATTCTCAGCGCTGCAGCAGCAGAGGCAAAGGCAGAGCAGGCAGACACAGGTACCGACACGCGCACCAGTGCCAGCACGCATGCAGACATGGCAGCAACTTCGCCCACGGATTCGACTCTCACACCGTCTCAGACCACCGCCACACCCACGCGTTCCTCCTCCCGCCCGCTCCCTCACTTCCCCTCGCTCATCCCCCACCTGCAGCTGCGCTCCTTCTCCTTCTCCCGCTCCTCTCCCCACCATTCCTCTCGCCCAACCACCCACCATTCCGCTCACCCACCCCCCACCACAACCCAAGCCTCTCACCCAGCCACCACCCACCACGCAGCCCATCAGTCTTCCCTGAATCGCTCCATGTCTGCCAGGCCCCTGGCCACGTGGCTCAAGTGGCGAGACCGTGACGTTGTGAAGCGGGCAGATGGGGGAGTGGAGCAACCTGAGCTCGCCGCCAGCGCTGCTGCCAATGGCCGTGGTGAGCGCGGTGCAGCGGACTGCAGTGCTGCTGCGCATGCCAACGCTGCTGCAGATGGTGGTGCTGCGGGCGTCGGCGTTGTGCCCTCTCGTGTGGCGTGTGTGCCTGCTGCTGATAGCTGTGATCGTGGTGAGCGAGACACAACGGGCGGCACTGACACTGCTGCTGCTGCTACCGCTACTGGTTCTGCTGCTGCTGCTGCTGCTGCTGCTGCTGCTGCTGGTACTACGGCTACTGCAAATGCTGCTGCTGTCATTGGTGGTAGCACAGAGGCACAGCAAGTGGCCAGCCCAACAGGCAGTGCCATGGAGCCACGGGAAGCTGACAACTGGCACTGCCAGCACCACTCACCATCCCCCCTGCCTGCTGCTGGTGTTGGTGGTGACGGTGATGCTGCTGCTATTGCTGCTGCTGCTGCCGCTGCTGCAGCTGATGGTGGTGGTGGTGTCAGTGGTGGTGGTGAGGTAGTTGGCTCTACATCCGCCCGGCCGGATGCAGCGTTTCCACAACCACCTGAAGCGGTGCCGCCCCCAAGGGAACCAGAAGCTGTGCCGCCCAAACAAGAGCCAGAGGCAGTGCCGACCGCAAAAGACCCAGAAGCCCAACAAGGCAGGGAAGCGCCGCCGTGCGAGTCAGCTCAAACGGCAGTGGAAGGTGCATGCGAGTCGAGCCTAACGCCAAAGGTGGCAGACAGTGTCAAGGGAGGAGGGGAGGGGAAGGACGATACGGGGAAAGCAGTGATGGATGAGGGTGGAGCGGAGGCACGAAGGGAAGGGGAAAGCGGAGACAGAGTGAAGGCTGAAGCAGGGGAATCGAAGGAAGCAGCGGGTGGGCATCAGCACACAGACACCCATCACTCCAGCCCGGCTCACCATTCCGCACTTCCACACTCCGCCCTTCCCCACTTCTCAGACCCGCATTCCTGGCGTCCCCACTCCTCCCACTCACACTTGCCACGCCCGCCCCTCAGCAGCAGCTTCCGCCTTTCCAGCAGGTCGCACAGGTCGGACGGAGATGATGCTGACACCGCATGCCACATCAGCTGCTTTGCTGGCGATGGCGATGCTGACTCAGCATTCCCTGTCAGCTGCTTTGCTGGCAAAGGCGACGCCGACTCAGCATTCCCCGTCAACTGTTTTTCTGGCAAGTGCGAAGCTGACTCAACACGCCATGTCAGCTGCTTTGGAGGCAGCAGGAGCATCAGCAGCTGCGGAAGCAGACACATACAAGGGTCAAAACCAGGAGGGTCGTTCAGGGAGATCCAGTCAGGGACTAGAATCCTCCTCAGAAGAACTGCAAGCGAGCGGCATTCTGGTCCCCAGTCCACCTCTCCCCACTCCATCTCTGCACTATCCCCCTCCGTGCCGTCAGGTGCCACATCCAGCAGTCAGCCTCGCCGGATAGTTGTGCGCCGATTCATGCGCAGAAGCAGCAGCAGCAGTGGGGGGGCCGGCAGAAGAACTGGCAGCAGCAGTGGCGGTGGCGGTGGTGGTGGCAGGAGCGGGAGTGGGAATGAGAGTGGGAGTGTCAGCAGCAGCAACGGTCCCACTAGAGTGGAGCCGAGGAAGGGAACGGAACTTGTGCCACTAGAGTTAGGCAAGGATGTGGAGCGCATGGCACAAGAGCACAAGCCGAGAATGGGAGTGCATATGAATGGGAGCACAGCGGCATTCCCCCATGGCACTCCCACAGCCTCACCTGCAGAACCTGCTTCGGCGGCTGCTACTCTGTCGGACTCGGGACAAGCCCTTGCTCATGATGCGTTAGCTTCTCACCACGTCGCATCCTCTGCAGTCGATGCCTCGCCTCCGTCCATATCGCAAACTACCCAAGAAGCAGCAGCAACAAGAGCAGGAACAGGAGCAGCACCAGCAGCAACAAGAGCAGGAACAGGAGAAGCACCAGCAGCAGACCACGTCGCATCCTCTGCAGTCCATGTCTCACTGTCTACCTTTTCACAAACCATCTCAACAGGAGCAGCAGCAGCAGGAGGAGGAGGAAGAGGAGGGGAAGGAGCAGGAGCAGGAGCAGCAGCACGAGCACCAACACCAACACCAGCAGCAGCAGCAGCAGCAGCAGGGTGGGGTGCTGCGTTCCTTGCCTCTGCAACTGCCACTCGTGCGACTGCATCTGCTGCTGCTGCCAGTTCCACAACTTTTGCCAGACTTACGCCTGCTGACTCAACTAGAAACAACGGCCATCTTCCAAGCCAACCTGCTGCTGCAAGTGATGGTGTTGACACTGGTGCTGCTGCTGCTGCTGCAGCTGGTGCTGGGGTTGACACTGGTGCGGGAGACATTGCATCTACCTCCACGTACGTCTGCAGTTGCTCTTCCTTGCTCCTGCCATGTCTCACCTGTGCCCCACACAAGCGCCTTGAGCTGCCTCAACAACCCTTGCGTTCCCAATCCCTCCCTCTTCCCCTCCCCTTCCCCACTTGTCTGCCCTTCCTCCCCCCTCCTCCCCGCCCACCAGAAGGCGTGTCTACTCTCTATGCCAGTTAGCATCAGCTAAATAGGGGAATCTACTTAATAGTGGGACTCAGGAGCCGACCCAAGACCCACAGCATCCAGCCATTGGGAACTATATAAGCCCCCCCCTGCAACAGTTGCCTCCTAACCAGGTGACTTATGAGTCGATTCAAAAGTCACCCCCTGGAACAGTTGTCTACTAACCATATCTTATACGCTACCGTATTCCCCCGTATAAAACACCTGCCGGAATTAAGCTCCCCTGGTAGCTTGAGTGGGTATGGGTGTTTAGTTTAACTGGATACACCACACCCTACTCTCGGACGTGAAAACTTTTGACATCCCCCTGCCTCCTAGAGATTCCATTTTAGCAGGAAACACCAGAATTTGTGGTGCATAGATGCATGCTGCTGTTCACCTTTTCCACTCCTGCTGGGACAATCGTACCGTAATCCCCCGTATATAACTGTCAACTTATACATATTAGCTATGTAGAAGTTATAGGCTAAACTCGGGTATGTTTCTAGTGAGTACAACCAACTAGTACTTGTTCTAGGTTTCTCCTTCTAGTTTATCATTCAGTTCTTACTTTGACATGGTATCACGCGTAGGTTAGAATCCCCCACCTACCGCTTCCGCCCGTACCCTAGCTAGGCCCCGCCGCATCGCCTCCTAGCCCCGTCGCGCCTCCTAGCCCCGTTGCGCCCCTCCTGGGCCCCGCCGCGCCTCCTAGCCCCGTCGCACCCCTCCTGGGCCCCGTCGTGCCTCCTAGGCCCCGTCGCGCCCGCTAGGCCCCGTCGCGCCCTGCCTGGCCCCGTCGCGCCCGCCTGGCCCCGTCGCGCCCCTCCTGGGCCCCGTCGCGCCTCCTAGCCCCGTCGCGCCTCCTAGCCCCGCCGCGCCCCTTCTGGGCCCCGTCGTGCCTCCTAGCCCCGTCGCGCCCCTCTTGGGCCCCGTCGCGCCTTCTAGCCCCGTCGCGCCTCCTAGCCCCGTCGCGCCCCTCCTGAGCCCCGTCGTGCCTCCTAGCCCCGTCGCGCCCCTCCTGGGCCCCGCCGCGCCTCCTATCCCCGTCGCGCCCCTCCTGGGCCCCGTCGTGCCTCCTAGGCCCCGTCGCGCCCGCTCCGGCCCCGTCGTGGCCTGCCTGGCCCCGTCGCGCCCGCTAGGCCCCGTCGCGCCCTGCCTGGCCCCATCGCGCCCGAATGGCCCCGTCGCGGCCTGCCTCGCCCCGTCGCGCTTGCCTGGCCCTGCCGCGCCTGCCTGGCACCGCCGCGCCTGCCTGGCCCCGCCGCGCCTCCCTGGCCCTGCCGCGCCTGCATGGCCCCGCCGCGCCTGCCTGGCCCCGCCGTGCCTGCCTGGCCCCTCCGCGCCCGCCTGGCCCCGCCGCGCCTGCCTGGCCCCGCCGCGCCTGCCTGGCCCCGCCGCGCCTGCCTGGCCCCTCTGCGCCTGCCTGGCCCCGCCGCGCTTGCCTGGCCCCGCCGCGCCCGCCAGGCCCCGCCGCGCCTCCCGGGCCCTGCCGCGCCTGCCTGGCCCCGCCGCGTCTGCCTGGCCTCTCCCACTGCCCGCCCGGCCCCACTCCGTGCCTGCTCGGCCTGCCGTGCCACCTCGAGCTCCGTCTACTCTGCTAGCCAGCGCTGGGGCGCCTCGCGGCCGCCGTATTGGAGAGTGCTGCCGCCGTGTCCCTGCGTCGATGTGTCCCTGCGGAGCTGTGGAGCTGTGCCGCTGACCCTGCACGATGGCTGACTTCGTGCTCCGACTGGACGCCGAGGGCCATGCGGTTGACTTCGCCGCCTGGCTCTCCGATCTCCGCCGCCATCTTACAGGTCAGCGCCAGGATGGCCACTCTTTGGTTGTCCATGTCGATGGCTTGCTCCCCCGCCCCCCCGCACCTGCTCCCCTCTTTGCTGACCCTTCCTCTGATGCCCGTGAGACCTTCTCTACTGCTGCGTTTGCCTGTGCGGTCCAGGACTCCCGCGATGCAGTCGCTCAGGTTGCTATTAGCCACGCCCTCCCTGTGCCTGAGCGCTCGCGTTTTGCTACTGTTGAGACGGCCAAAGCTTACTTAGACGCCGTTATTGCTCGCTTTTCCACACCCGCGACTACTTCTGCTGGCCGCTTGCTTTTCCCGATGCTGTTCCCAGACCTTGCAGCCTTCCCTACCGTCGCAGACTTTGCCACTCACCTGCGTGCCCTAGAGACCCGCTATCGCACTGCCAGCACTACTGCCCAACTCACTGCGCCCCCCCCCCCCTTTTTGCATGACGCTCTATTTTATCGCCATGCGCCTGCCAGACCGCCTCGCTAGTGCTCGCAATCACTTCCTTAGCCAGCACCCAGGTGACCTCACCCTCACTGCCTTTGTCGACACCCTCACCAAGATCGAGACTCGCCAGCGCACTATCGCTCAGTCGAGCGGTGCGCCGGCAGTCTCTATCTTTCACGGCTGTGCCCCCTCCCAGTGCACGTTCACTGACGTTTTGGCTGCGGTCGCCACTGCGACCCCTCTCACTGAGACGGCTGTTGCGGTCCACCCGCAGCAGCGCTCGCGCCGCGGTGGCCGTGGTCGCCAGGGAGGTAGGGGTGGTGGCGCAGGTGGTGGTGGTAGTGGTGGTGGTGACGGTAGTCCGCCTGAGGGGACTACCACCGGTGGGCAGGAGCAGCAGCCCCAGCCACAACAGGAGCAGCCCCAGCAGCAGCCGCCGTCCCAACAGAAGTCGCCGCAGCCGTGGGCCCGTCTCCCGCCTGGTTGGCCTGGCACCTCCGGAGGTAGTGGCCGTGGTGGCAACCCGCGCAGCTCGGTGTCTACCGGCGGCTCCGGTGCTGTCACTTGCCAGTACCAGCTTCAGACCGGGCCTCTTCGCGGCATTCTGTGCCGCCGCCCGCACCCGACCGCCCGCTGTTTCCGCCGCCTCGACGATCTCTTTCGTCGTCGCTTTGGCCCGGCCCCGGACCTCCCTGACTGGCACAGCCTGCTCCGCCAGGGCGTGCCGATCTTTGAGTTAGACATGGATCAGCTAGGTGCTGCTTTGCATGCCTTGTATTCTGACGCTTCTAGTGTTGCTGGATCTTATTACCCTGTGTACTCTAGTTTAGGTGTTGCACCCTTGTGTAGCTAAGCCTCCCCTGCTGCGTCAGGCGTAGGACTGCCTAGTTTGCCTAGCCTAGTCTCTGCACCGGCTCCGTTCCCGGCCTCCGCCACAGATTCGCTGTCCTTCACTCTCGACTCTGGTGCTTCTGTCTGCTTCTTCTGCGACCGTTCCGCGCTCACGCCGCTTGCTACGCCTGCTGTTGTCTCTCTTGCTGACCCCTCTGCGCGTCTTGTCGTCGCTCGCAGTTCTACGTCCCTTCCCTGTCCAGCAGTTCCCTTGGACTCCCTTACAGGCCTCCACGTTCCCTCGTTCTCGAGGAACCTGGTTGGTATCGGCTGTCTCCAGGACCTCGGCGTCACCACCACGTTCCCCGGGCACGAGCGGTTCGCTGTCTGTTCTGAGGTTGTGTTAGGTTCCCCCCTTGCGACGTTCCCCCGGGACCCGGTGTCCGGTCTGTTTACCCTCGACACCGCTTCCCCCCCGGTTGCTGCGTCCTCCCAGGTCGCTGCAGCTTGCTCGTGTCGGTCCCTCACTCACCCGTCCCTTCTCTGGCACCACCGCCTAGGTCATCCTGCTTTCCCACGTCTGCGTCATATGTCCCAGCACGGTCTTGTCTTAGGTCTCCCTGCGTCGCACCCTGCCCTTCCTCCCTCGACTGCGCCACCGTGCACGCCTTGCGTCGAGGGCCGGCTCCGCCGTACCCCTCACTCCTCGCTGCGCCCTGCTACTGCCCCCCTTCAGACCCTGCACCTGGACGTTTGGGGCCCTGCCCCCGTCCCCGGACCGCGTGGTGAGCGCTACTTTCTTGTGCTCGTCGACGACTACACGCACTACACCACAGTGTTTCCCTTGGAGCGGAAGGCCAACGTGCCCGAAGTTCTTCTCCCGTGGGTTGTGGCTGCGCGTCTTCACCGCGGTCTCCCCGTGTTGTGTCTCCACTCTGACCGTGGCGGCGAGTTCGCCTCTGGTCGGCTTGGACAGTTCTGTCGTGCGGAGGGCATCACCCAGTCGTACACCTTGCCGGACTTGCCACAGCAGAATGGGGTTGCTGAGCGCCGCATCAGCTTAGTCATGGAGGTCGCCCGTACCTCCATGATTCATGCCGATGCCCCCCATTTTCTGTGGCCGTTCGCTCTTCGCTACGCTGCTCACCAGCTTAACTTGTGGCCACGCTCCTAGCGGCTGCAGGTTTCGCCGACCCTCCTTTGGACCGGGTCCCCGGGTGACGCACCTGCGTTCCACGTCTGGGGCTGCCTTGCTCACGTTCGTGCCTCTGGCACGGACAAGCTTACTGCCCGCACTGTCCCCTGTGTTTTCCTCGGTTTCCCCCTGGACTCGTCTGACTGGCTTTTCTACCACCCGCCGTCTCAGCGCTTCCTCCACTCTCGTGACGTCACCTTTGACGAGTCCGTCTCCTTCTACCGTCGCTTTCCTCACCGAGGTCTCCCGGGTTGCCCCGCCCCTGTTCCTTGCCCCCTCTCCCCCGGTAGCCCCTGCTCCTCTCCCTCCTCGCCGTGCCCCGTCTGGTGTCTCTCACGTCACTCCCCTCCCGTCGGTTGTCCCCCGTTGAGGAGTCCGCTGAATCTGGTGGTACCCCTGGCCCGTCCTTGCCGCGTCCCCCTTCCCCGGTGTCTTCGCCTCCGCTGTCGCAATCGCTGCCTCCGCCGAAGCCGCCGCCGCCGTCGCCGCCGCTGCCGTCACCGCTGCTGCCGCCGCCGCTGCCGTCGCCGCCGCTCTTGGCCCCTAGGGGTGCTGGTGTGGCGGAGGGTGTTCGTCCTGCGGCTCCTGGGGGTGCTGCCGGTGTTGGAGGGGGTTCTCGCTCTGGGGCTGTTGGTTCTGGGGGTGCTGCTATTGAGGGTTCCGCCGACGGTCGTCCTGCCTCTGCCGGTCCGAGGGTTCCGGCCCAGCCGACCCAGCCGTCGCAGCAGCCGCAGCAGCCGTCGCCGCCGGTCTCCGCTCTCCGCCTGCTCGGCCTTCCCTCCCCGGACCGCTCGCCGGTGTCTCCCCCACCGCCTGCTGACCTTCCTGTCTACGGTCCTGTGTTCCCGCAGCCAGACTCGTCTCCGACCCGTCTTCCTCCTCGTTCCCCTCCTGTGTCCCCTCCGCTGTCTCCTGACCCTACACCTCCGTCCCACGTTTGGTCTCGCCGTCCCTCCCGTGCTCGTCCCGTCTCTCCTGTCCTGCGCTCCCACCCTATGTTGCTCCGTTCCCACTCGTCTCGTCCTCCCCTCCTCCCGTCCCCTCCTCCCTCGTCCCTTGCTGTTGCCCCTCCTCCGTTCTCTGACTACCTCCGTGCCGCTCGTCCCCTTGTCCCTCGGGTCCTTGCCTCTCTTGTTACCGACACCGCTGTTCCTGTCTCGCGCCTTTACGCGCTTATCGCTGTTGTCGCTGACTTCGCCTCTACCCGCCGCCTTGACTACGCTATCGCTCTGGTCTCTGACCCTGCCCGTCCTCCGTCCGTCGGGGGTGCTCCTGCCCTTGGCAATGACGTCCTAGAGGACAGGCAGTACGAGCTTGCTTTCCTTTCCGAGGCTGCTCCCCATCTCTGCTCCATGCTGTTAGTCCCTGAGGGTGACCCAGACGCTTTCGACATCCCGACCCCTCGCACCTACGCTGAGGCCACCTCGGGACCTTGGGCCTCTCAGTGGATAGCTGCCATGGAGCAGGAGATGGCATCTTGGAGGTCCACCGGCACTTACGTCGACGCAGTTCCCCCGCCTGGGGTGAACGTAGTCGATGGTCGGTGGCTCTTCAAGGTGAAGCGCCCCCCTGGAGAGCCGCCTGTCTTCAAGGCGCGCTACGTGGCCAGAGGTTTCAGTCAGCGCGAGGGGGTTGACTTCTTCCAGACCTTCGCCCCGACCCCGAAGATGACCACTCTTCGGGCGCTGCTACACGTAGCAGCACAGCGCGACTACGAGCTTCACTCCCTCGACTTCTCTACTGCCTTTCTTCAGGGCAGCCTACACGAGCAGGTCTACCTGCGCCGACCACAGGGCTTCACTGGTACCTTCCCCCCTGGGACCCAGTGGCTTCTCAGGCGTCCAGTCTACGGCCTGCGTCAGGCTCCCCGCGAGTGGCACGACACGCTGTGCGCCACGTTAGCAGACGTGCAGTTCTTTCCGTCCTCTGCTGATCCCTCACTGTTTGTGCGGTCCGGCCAGACTCCGTTCTACATCCTTGTCTACGTAGACGACCTGGTCTTCGCTACTGCTAACAGGGACGCACTGGCCTCTGTGAAGGCCGAGCTGCTGAAGCGACACACTTGCACTGACCTTGGAAAGCTGCGTTGCTATCTTGGCCTGCAGATCTCTAGAGACAGAGCAGCACGCACCATCACTCTGACACAGTCACACTTGGTGCGTCAGGTCCTTCAGAGGTTCGGTCTTCAGTTCTCCTCCGCACAGCCCACACCTCTACCTGTAGACCATGGGCTCTCCGCTCCCGTTCCTCAGGAGCCAGTAGAGCCCAGTGGCCCCTGCGCAGAGCTGGTGGGTTGCCTCATGTACCTGATGACTTGCACTTGCCCAGATCTCGCATACCCTCTCAGCATCCTGGCTCGCTTTGTGGCTACAGGCAGACACCGACCTCAGCACTGGTCTGCCACTAAGAGGGTTTTGCGTTATCTTGCGAGTACATCGGGCATGGGGTTAGTGCTAGGAGGACGCAGGCCAGTGGTCCTTACTGGGCACACAGACGCTTCTTGGGCAGACGACTCTGAGACGCTCAGGTCGTCGCAGGGCTACTGTTTTAGCCTTGGTTCGGGTGCTATCTCTTGGAGATCCACTCGCTCGTCGTCTGTGGCTTAGTCTAGCTGTGAGGCTGAGATCTACACTGGTGCCATGGCGGCACAGGAGCTCCGCTGGCTGACCTGCTTGCTCACAGACTTAGGTGAGCGGCCTAGCTCTGCCCCAGTCCTGTACGCTGACAACAGGGCCATGATACTCCAGTGTCAGGAGCCTCGGCTTGAGGGCAGAGCAAAGCATATCCAGCTGCGGTACTTCCTCCTGCGCGAGTTACAGCAGCGCTGCCAGGCCCGCGTAGTTCACTTGGCCTCAGGTGCCAATATAGCTGATATCTTTACTAAGGCGCTTGCGCCTAAAGATCATCAGCGGCACTGTGTTCAGCTTGGTCTTGTTCTTGTAGCTACTCACCTGTTAGGATCCTGATTGTGTACTCTCTATTATATATGCCTGTCAGACTGGCCTTGTGGCCTTACCTCTAGTGGCTGGATTAGTAGTGCCACCCTGGCTTGCTTTTGTCTTGTTTGTACTCTTGCTGACTGGTCTCCAGACCCCTGCCTCAGTGGTTGGACTAGTAGTGCCACCCTGAGCTGTGTGCTTCTTGCTTGGCTTCACCCCTTGTCTAGCCTAGGGGATGTGTCAACTTATACATATTAGCTATGTAGAAGTTATAGGCTATGACTGGGGTATGTTCTAGGTTTCTCCTTCTAGTTTATCATTCAGTTCTTACTTTGACAATAACACCCTATGGTGTATATAAAAATTCACTAAAAAAATGACTGGGTCTTAACAGTGGCCCGGAAAAATATAGTGCCCATGTGTTATGTAAAATGCAATTTGAATTTGAGTGTTCCAGGCCATGTTAGCTCACTACTGCACGGAGCGGCTGCTAACGAGGCATATCATCCGCTAAGACGAAACTTACGAACCAGGCGTCGTTGGCCAATCCATGCTGAGTGCTGTGGTCTGGGCCAGCTTCGTGCCACACCCACACCTGCAGCCGTCAAGACCTGAGAGGATTTCGCTCGGGAGGATTTTGACCGTCAGATCACAGCAGAATCCGCGACTTCGACGGTTGAAATCCTCGCAAATCTCAACCTTTGCTGACGTTTCGATTTCGCGCTGCAAATGGTAGTTGACATTGCATTTTTCATCCTGCTCGTTTTTTTCAATCGAGAGGAGCTTGAAAAACAACAGAATACTGTTCTTTGCTGTATAAAACGAGCAGGGTGTTATGTAAAATGCAAACCCTAAAAGCGGGTGCTCTAAAAAATGCACCCTATCATAAGCTCTCCCCTGCATAAACCACCCACGGAGTGACTATTTCGGCGGGTGTTATATACGGGGGATTATGGTATGCACGTTAGAGCGAGTGGGGAAAATAAGCTAGCAGCCATTGCGACGCGGGTATTTAGGTAGGAGAGACGAATTTGCCCGAACGAAAGAAAACACCGATAACATTCAAATCCGAAAGTTCTTTAGTGTACTCGACTTTCGCGCGTCCCGCCAAATCAAACGTGTGCTGATTGGTTGTTCTCAAGTGAGGGGAGGGGAAGAGGGAGGGAATGGGAGGGAAGTGAGCACAGGTGAGGTGCACCTAAAGGAAAGCAAGGAATCGACGGCAGGTGAGGTGGCATCCTCCCTGACACTGCACGCTCAGAGGTGCACCGAGAGGAAAGCAAGGAATCGATGGCAGCAAAAGCAGATGTATGCGTGGTGGGGGGGCGGCCACCCATGGCACACGAGCATGAGCGAAGCACAGCAATGCGATGCGAGCATGCAGCTACAAACAGCATGCAGTAGGGAACAGGGAAAAACGCCAAAAAAAAATTTAAAAAATCATTTGAATTTGAAGGGAATTAAGAACATGTAATAAGAGCGGATGAGATGCGTCTTGTGGTGTGAATGAGCATCAGGGGACAGGGATACTCAACCCTTGCCACTTTATCAGCCATAGATCTGACTTTAACCGCAAGAGCTCGGACTCTGACTGCCAAAGCTCTGACTCTGGCAGCATGCCTTCGGCGCATGCCTCGGGCGGCATCCTCCGGGCGGCATCCCTTGGGCGGCATCGCTCGGGTGGCATCGCTCGGGCGGCATCACTCGGGCGGCATCCCTCGGGCAGCATCGCACGGGCGGCATCCCTCGGGTGGCATCGCTCAGGTGGCATCGCTCGGGCGGCATACCTCCAGCGGCATCCCTCGGGCGGCATCCCCTGGGACGGCATACCTCGGGCGGCTCGGCTCGGGTGGCATACCTCGGGCGGCATCGCTCGGGCGGCATCGCTCGGACGGCATACCTCCAACGGCATCCCTCCGGCGGTATGCCTCAAGCGGCATCCCTCGGGCAGCATTCCTCGGGCGGCATCCCTCAAGTGGCATCCCTTCGGCGGCACGCCTCGGGGGGCATCCCTCTTGCGGCATCCCTTGGGCGGCATCCCTCGAGCGGCATCCCTCGGGCGGCATCCCTCGGGCGGCATCCCTCGGGCGGCATCCCTCGGGCGGCATCCCTCGGGCGGCATCGCTCTAGCTGCATCGCTCGGCAGACATCCCTAGGGCGGCGCGCCTCTAGCGGCATGGCTCAGGCGGCATCCCTCAGGCGGAACCGCTCGGACGGCATCCGTCAGGCGACATCCCTCGGGCGGCATCCCTCAAGCGGCACCGCTTGGGCGGCATCGCTTGGGAGGCACCGCTCGGGCGGCATCGTTCGGGCGGCATTTCTCGGGTGGCATCACTCAGGCGGAATCGCTCGGGAGACAACCCTCGGGCGGCATGCCTTGAGGCGGCATCCCTCGGGCGGCATCGCTCGGGTAGCATGCGTTAGGCGGCATCCCTTGGGTGTACCCTCGGGCCGCATCCCGCGGGCGGCATGCCTTGGGCGGCATCCCTTGAGCGGCGTCGCTCGGGCGGCATTGCTCGGGCGGCATCGCTCGGTCGGCACTGCTCAGGCGGATTCCCTTGGGCGGCATTTGCTCTGGAGGCATCCCTCGGGAGGCATCGCTTGGGCGGCATCCCTCGGGCGGCATCGCTCGGGCGGCAACCCTCGGGCGGCATGCCTTGGGCGGCATCCTTCGGACGGTATCGCTAGAGCGGGATGCCTCGGGCGTCATCCCTCGGGCGGCATTGCTCAAGCGCCATCGCTCGGGCAGCATACCTCCGACAGCATCCCTCGAGCGGCATGCCTTGGGCGGCATCCCTCGGGTGTCTCGGGCAGCATCGCTTGGGCGGCATACCTCCGGAGGCATCCCTCGGGCGGCATGCCTCGAGGCGCATGCCTCGAAGCGCATGCCTCGGGCGGCATCACTCGGGCGGCATGCCTCGAGCGGCATCCCCCGGGCGGCATCCCTTGGGCGGCATCCCTCGGGGGCATCGCTAGGGCTGCATCGCTCCGGCGGCATCCCTCGGGTGGCATCGCTCGAGCGGCATCCCTCGGGTGGCATCACTCGGACAGCATCCCTCAGGCAGCATCCATCGGGCGGCATCCCTCGGGCGGCATCCCTCAGGCGGCACCGCTCGGGCGGCATCCCTCAAGAGGCATCGCTGGGGAGGCATTCCTGGGGCAGCATCGCTGGGAAGGCATCCCTTTGGCGGCATCGCTCGGGCGGCAACCCTCGGGCAGCATGCCTTGGCCAGCATCCCTCGGGCGGCATCGCTCGGACGGCATGCCTCGGGTGGCATCCCTTGGGCGTGCATCCCTCGGGCCCCATCCCCCGGCCGGCATCCCTCGAGCGTCATCCCTTGGGCAGCATCGCTCAGGCGGCACGCCTCGGGCGGCAACCCTCGGGCGGCATCGCTCGGGCGGCATCCCTCGGGCGGCATCGCTCCGGCGGCGCCGCTCGAGCGGCGTCGCTTGGGCAGCATCCCTCAGGCGGCATCGCTCGGGAGGCATCCCTCGGGCGGCATTGCTCGGGCGGCATCGCTCGGGCGGCATCCCTCGGGCAGCATCGCTCGGGCGTGCATCCCTCGGACCGCATCCCCCGGGTTGCATGCCTTGGGCGGCATCCCTCGGGCGGCATCGCTTGGGCGGCATCGCTCGGGCGGCAACCCTCAGGCAGCATGCCTTGGCCGGCATCCCTCGGGCGGCATCGCTCGGATGGCATGCCTCGGGTGGCATCCCTTGGGCGTGCATCCCTCGGGCCCCATCCCCCAGCTGGCATGCCTCGGGCGGCATCCCTCGGGCGTCATCCCTTGGGCGGCATCGCTCAGGCGGCACGCCTCAGGCGGCAACCCTCGGGCGGCATCGCTCGGGCGGCGTCGCTCGGGCGGCGTCGCTCGGACGGCGTCGCTCGGACGGCGTCGCTCAGGCGGCATCCCTCGGGCGGCGTCGCTCGGGAGGCATCCCTCGGGCGGCATCGCTCAGGCGTGCATCCCTCGGACCGCATCCCCCGGGTTGCATGCCTTGGGCGGCATCCCACGGGCGGCATCCCTCGGGCGGCATCACTTGGGCGGTATCCCTCGGACTGCATCGCTCGGGCGGCATCCCTCAGGCGGCATGCCTCGGGCGGCATCCCTTGGGCGGCATCGCTCGGGCGGCATCGCTCGGGTGGCATCCCTCGGGCGGCATCCCTCGGGCTGCATGCGTCGGGCGGCATCGCTCGGGCGGCATTCCTTGGGCGGCATCCATCGGGCGGCATCCCTCGGCGGCATGTCTCGGGCAGCACCGCTCGGGCGGCATCGCTCGGGCGGCACCGCTCAGATGGCATCCCTCGGGCGGCATTGCTCTCGAGGTATCCCTCGAGCGGCATCTCTCGGGTGGCATCCCTCGGGCGGCATCGCTCGGGCATCAACTCTCGGGCGGCAACCCTCGGGCGGCAACCCTCGGGCGGCATTCCTCGGATGGCATCGCTCGGCCGGCATGCCTCAGGCGGCATCCCTCGGGCGTGCATCCCTCGGACGGCATCGATTGGGCAGCATCTCTCGGGCGACATCCCTCCGATGGCATCCCTCCTGCGGCATCGCTCGGGCGGCATCCCTCGGGCGGCATCCCTTGGGCGGCATCGTTCGGGCGGCATCCCTCGGGCGTCATCCCTCGGGCGGCATCGCTCGGCTAAATATGCTGAAATGCGTGAAAGTAAGTAGACATCTAGCCAAGTGCTTTCCAATACCGTCGAAATATGTGCATAATCGGTTGGGAACCCAAATCGGGTGGGCTATCCGAAAGTTTAGGGCATGCTCTGTTGCGAATGTTATCGTCAGCCATCAGCGCAACTCGCGCTGGCTGGGACTTCGCGTCAGAAACTGCAACAGCCAGCCCTGGCTGACCTGGCAGACTCTTCAACAGTTGATATCGGCCGATTTGCCTGGGGATCCTCTCTAAAAAACGCATATGAGTCGGTAGAAATTCCAAGAGCTACAAATCCACACCATTTTTTTTTCATAGATTCGTTTATTACGCACTGTCTCGTATCACAAAAATCCTATTAAACGCACCCTGCAAATTTAAGACAATTTCCATAGAAGACCATCTGTCCTTATATACGGGGGAATACGGTAAGATCATAGTGTCAACTTAATCAATGACATCTACGTTGAAGCAATATGATGCAATAACTCACCACTTGAAGTTCATAAGCGTCACAATACATGCTCGATGTAGAGGTATGACAAAGTGGCATTTCCTGCAGTACCACAATTTGGTAGTTTGAGAAAAAAAAAATTGCCACTAGCAAGCAAACCCCTTGGCATGTCTTATGTCGAGAGACCCGCTGGGGTTACCTGTCACAGGATGGAATGTCCCGAGGAAAGGTTTGCTCAATCTTGCACTATCAATCAGTACAAGGTGCTTTTATACTTCCATAATACATCAGGTAACCAGGTTTATCCTATCCAAAGGGAATAGACCCTTCTAGAAATAGAATCACCCTGCGTATAGCCACGCGAGGCTATTGGCTTTAAGGGATTACGGCAGGATTACGCTAGATATAGCGCGCCAGTACATCCCGAGCCTGGTCGGTGATATAATCATAATAATAGGATAAACCAAAGGATAATGGAAAAGGAGGAATAGGAAACCAAATGAGATGAGATAAAGACCAAATGAATGAGGATAAAAAGAGGAATGAAATAGAAAGGAAATATGGAAAGGGGAAAATAGTGTAACGGGGTCGTACTCTCACACTTCCCCCCCTCAAAGCTGGGTGGTAGACGTAACACCCTGCTTGACAAGGTAGTCGCGAAGAGGACGACGGGCGTTACCCATGTCGAGTTCACAGACGAAGCCTCAGAAGTATCATAACCCTTCCAGCAAAGAAGAAGCTCCAGAGTGCCAGTCTGACGATGACGGTGTCCGAGCACGTAGTTGTGACATGGCGTGGATGAACACCGGCGGCGACGGTGGTTGGCATTTGGTGTAGAGCGTGTTTGGTCTTGATAGGGTTTAAGAAGCTGGTATGGAAGGCGGTATGGATCTTCTAAGTGGCTGGTAGGCGGAAGCGGAAGTTGACTGAAGTGGCCCTTGCTTCAACGATGATAGACCCGCAGAAGCAAGGTTGAAGCTTGGACGGAAGTTGGCTGATGTCGAGATTATGGTCTCGAGAAGGGTAGTGATGAGTTGCCAAGTGCTTGTGCTGATGTTGGATGTCCAAGAGGGCGCTTGTGTGGTCGATGTACAAGATGGTGGACGATGGCGATGAAATCGGAAGCCAGTTGGACTGTGGCTGGTATGGTTAGCTGTTGTGGTGTGATCGGGTGGTGTCCGTTACAGACGAAGTACAGCGTCTGTCGAGTAGCGGCGTCAGGAGCATACTTGTAGGCAAACTCCAGGACGGGCAGATGCAAGTCGGAGTTGGAGATGTGAATGGTTGGAACAGTGTGCTGTAACGTGCAGATGAGTGGCTATGTTGTCCGATCCGTGCATGCTGTTACCCGCATCTGGTCCACGTGTGAAGATCACCAAGTGTTGGTGGTATGGCAATCATAGTACTGCTTCTGTAGCAGTGTTGTATCCGTTACATGCAGCTTCTGTCGAATGATGGTCCATGCCGTAGTGTTGTCGCGAGTCGTACCCACTGGGCATCGGAGTGCTGCGGATTGGAGAGCAGAATCACGAGTAGTAACTCTATCCACCACGCGATCTGCTAATCACACTGCCTTGAGTACAACAGCACATGCCAAGTGCTGCTCAGCGTATCCCTTGTGTTCAGAACCATGCAAGGGGTTGGAACCATAAACGCGGAGCTGGTAACTTCCAAAATCGGCGCCAAGTAGTTTCCCTCGGTGGTTGCTCAAGCAAGGAATCTCAGCTGCGTAGATATCCCATAGTGATGGGTTAGGATATCTGGGAATATTCGGGGTATCCCCCAGTAATCCTCTCCCATTTCCAAATGAGTATTGCTGACAGCCAATCCAGTATGACCTTATGCACGTCCAGTTTAGCACGGAGGCCATCGGTAGGCATCGGTGTCTGGCGCACATATTGGGATAGGTCTTCTGGTGCCATCATGCGTTGTCTGTTGCTGTCCTTGAAGTAGCATTGATGTCGAAGATGTCTCAGCTACCCAGCATCAGTGTTGAAGTCTGCTCCATTTCGGCAAACAGGGGTGTTGTTGGAGATACGCGGAGTCCACTGTCCGGAGTGGCGTCGGCGCTCCATTTTACGCCTATCTGCTTCCGTGGAGTTGGTGCTGGTGATGGATTGGTTGCGACGCAGGTTTTATGACTTTAAGGAAAGCCATAGGCCATGAGGACTGTATACCGGTAGAGTACCGTGGTCCTCCCATCCTCATAAGAGCAAATATCTTCCGCTCTTGAGGGTGTATGGCATTGCCATGTTGTTTCCTCGCATAGTGGTATCTCCTCCCCACTAGCTGGAAATCATAGTACTGTGCCTGGCCGGGACTTTACGATCCACTGGAATATAATCCAGCATTATCTCCATTGAGCGGAGAATCATCCATCAGGATTTGGTTGTGACTGTTGTGTCGAGTCTTCTGCTGCGGCGGCGGCGGCGGTTGCGACGACGGCGACGGCGGCAGCTGCTTCAGAGAATTCTCTCAACTCATACTAGTTGAAGGAGAATCCATCAACTCCCTCTTCCCAGTAGAGTGTTCCTGATGGGTGTAACAGGCGTAACTACCAGGAACACGTGCACATTAGTACACATGTGTTGTTCCATTGCTGCCGGTGATTGTTTCATTTGAGGGTATGAAGAGAAATTTGCTTCTCCCCTCAATGTATCCACGGGTAGCAATCCCTGGTATGCTCATCCGTGCCTCCGATGTACGGTCGGTAGAGCGCGTGATCGTGTTGTAGTAGTCCGCATCTCCCTCATTTGTTGACACCTCGTGTTGCTTGACGTTCTCCTGCATCGTCGAAGTTACGCTGATGCTTGTAACGCTTCGGCTTCTGGTAGAATCGCCTCCAATGCATGTGCCGTAGGGTCGCTAGTGAACGAGTACTTGCCGGATTAGAGGTTAATTACTCCTCAATCTGTCAAGCATCGTGACGTGCACAGAATTTTCTTCCACGCAGGTCATTAACACCTGGAATCGCGACGCATGATTGGTGTGTCGCCTCGTAAGGTTGATGTTGAGACTGCTCCAATCAATCACCTCGGATGGCTGAGATTCTTGATGAAGACGAATCGTTCAGCTCCTGTTACGAAGTAGTGTCTCGCTGGCCTTGACGAGACGGGTTCACTGCGTCGTCGTTGTGTGCGAAATCTGCTCCTTCGAAGCAACTTGAACTTGGGAGCATTGCAAGAGAAAACGGTTACTTCTCTGCAATCCCATAGGTTGTCAATCAATTTGTATGAAGAAGTGTCTCGTGGATGGAGAACATGTCTTCACGCAGCTCCATTGTTTTTCCTGGGTGAAGATCTCGCTGTGTTGATGTCGATCCATTTTTAACGAAGATGACTTCGTCAAAATAACTCGATCGTTATCGACACTAGTTAGAAAATGCGTCGATTGTGCAGTCGCTGGTCACGAATGTTGTCTCCATGATGATGATTTCCCATAAGTGTAGTCTCTGCTGCATTCGTGCCGTTGATTCCGCACCGATCCGACGATCCACGTTCTCCTGTCAATTTTCTGCTTGCAGCTATTACCAAGTAGGTAATCATTTGGTAGATTTCTGACCTTGCAGATGATTTACGCGCCAAATTCGTGACCAAATGGAGGAAACCGAATTTGGTTGGCCTGATGAAGAAAACGGTGTCGACGGCGGCTGATTTGTGGTTCTAGACGTCATTCTCCCGTTTTGCAGAAGCGCGCTCCATCTCGTCCGTTGAAGTAGAAGTCGATCCGACGGTCCAAACTCCAAGCGATCTGAAGACGTTCCTGAGTCTCGTTCAGCAGCTTTCTGTGGCGGGGTTGACACGTTTCCTGCAGCAATTCTCGGTCGTCGATGTCGGCTGTCGAACGATCGGACGCTCCGAAGAATTTCACAGCTTGCGTGGTCCCGTTCCCATTCGCGCTGAAACACGAAATAGCTCAGACGGATTTCGTTTCGCCTCGGTCGATCTGAAGCGTCGAATCTCCATCGGACGGATGTCGTCGTTCGAAGCTCCGCTGATTTCCGCGCGACTCCAAGTGTCGTGGCGAACTACGAACAACTCCGAAAGTCGCAGGGGGTGTTCCGCCGGAACTGACGCGCTCGCCAGGTCGAGGCCGTTTGCCCCCGCGAAAAAAATCGGCACCGTCGATGCAGTCCATCGAACGGTCGGCGAGGCATCTCGCCTTCGAAGGGGTCCCCAGGTGCAACTGCGAGAGGTGGTCGAAACTTAAATGAAAGTGCATTGTACTTACAGGAATTGAAGTTTCGACTCCATCCTCCGCGTGCTCCTGGGGGCCCAGCGGTTAAACGTTGAGCTGAAACCTTGGCTCTGATTACCAAGTGTCACAGGATCGAATGTCCCGAGGAAAGGTTTGCTCAATCTTGCACTATCAATCAGTACAAGGTGCTTTTATACTTCCATAATACATCAGGTAACCAGGTTTATCCTATCCAAAGGGAATAGACCCTTCTAGAAATAGAATCACCCTGCGTATAGCCACGCGAGGCTATTGGCTTTAAGGGATTACGGCAGGATTACGCTAGATATAGCGCGCCAGTACATCCCGAGCCTGGTCGGTGATATAATCATAATAATAGGATAAACCAAAGGATAATGGAAAAGGAGGAATAGGAAACCAAATGAGATGAGATAAAGACCAAATGAATGAGGATAAAAAGAGGAATGAAATAGAAAGGAAATATGGAAAGGGGAAAATAGTGTAACGGGGTCGTACTCTCACATTACCCTTGAGAAGATCCTTGAGAAAGGGCCACTGGTGCAGAGCCTGGGGGTCTATGGGTGCACCGACCTGCTATTTAAAAGCCCTTTTAACTGAGTGGTTAGTGACTGAGTTTGATTTGGTATCAAAGGCGCTCGTGCTAGCGCTGCAGATGCACTCGTGTCCTTCGCCTATCCCAGCAAGGGGGGGTGTCACGGTAACCGGCAGCGTCCATCCTTCACAACTCCCAACTAATCGGCTTTTCATTCTCGCGGCAAGCGGATGGTAGCCAGGTCGAATGGTAACCAGGTCGAAGCCATTGCCATTTGGGACAGTGGAAGAGCTGCTACTGGAGAATCTGCAGGAGTTGGCGCTGGAAATAGTGAGGCTGGAGCGGGAGATGGCGGAGATGAGGGCCACGAAGGAGAAGGGCGAGGAGGAGGCAGTGAGACGCAGCCAGAGAATGCACGCGGATGTGCTGGAGAGGGTCGCTGCACTGGAGGCGTTGTTTAGGAAGATGGCCAAGGGACTGGAGGCGGCCTTTGAGAGAACGGCACGCGCAATGGAGGCGTCGGTTGAGAAGATGACCAGAGGGATGCTTGACCGGTTGGCGGGCTCGGTTGACGCGCTAAGGGACGACGTGGAGCGGCCGGCACGACCCCGATTCAGCAGGGGTGTGAGTGATAGTGACAACTGGGAGGACAGCGAAAGCGTTATCCTGCAGAGGCTGAAAGTGGAAGTGGTCGCCGCGGTGGGTGCAGCGGTGAGGGAACAACTGGCTGTCGCACAGCGAGAATCCTCCGGACTAGGAGGGGGAGAAGGAGAAGGAGGAGGAGGAGGAGGAGGAGGAGGAGGAGGAGGAGGAGGAGGAGGAGGAGGAGGAGGAGGAGGAGGAGGAGGAGGAGGAGGAGGAGGTCCGGAGGTTCCTTCAGGCATGAATGCTCAAGCGGGTAGGGGTGCAGCTGAGGCGCGTGGGGGAGAGGAGATGGGAAGCGTGTTAGAGAGACTTCAAGAGCAGCAAGGGCAGCAGGCGCAGCAAGAGAAGCAAGATCGGTGGCAAGGAGTAGCCGAAAAAACTTCCCAAAGCAAGAGGCCAGCTGCGGTGCATGCAGAGCAGGCAGGGACGTCAGTAGAAGCGGTGATTCCTAGGCAGGCAGAGACTTCAGCCCTGGGGACTCCAAAGCGGTTCAAGGCTCACGCTGATTCCCCTGATGGCCGGCAGCCTCAGCAGTCTCCTGCCGTGTAGAGTCCTCAAGGTGTGAATGCGGCGTTGAAAGGGAAAGGGCCAGATGCCAGGCTGGATGCGGAAGGGCGGGGACTGAAGGTGCCGAAGAGGGAGTTCGGTGAGGGGATTGAGGAGATTGATGGGGTAGAGTTTCTCGCTCTTGACTCAGATGACAGTGACAGAGAAAGTGATGGTGAAAGCGGAGGAGAGTGCAGAGGAGAGAGTGAAGGAGAGGAGGAGCAGGATTACTTGCCAGGCTCTTCGTCTCGGGCTGGCGTTCTGGCGAAATGGGGAGCAGCCGGTGCCAGTCATGCAGCACCAAGTATAGCTGCTGCCGCGTGGGATTCAGCTCTTGTGCTGGTAGAGGGGGCGGCATAGGAGGAGGAGGAGGGGAGAATGGCGGATGCGTTTGAGCCGTTACTGGAGCAGCTACGAAGAGCAGAGCGGGGGAAGGGGAGGGCAGCGGAAGAGCAAGGCTGTGAGGAGGGGCAGGGGCAGTGCAAGCCTCAGAGGACGAAGGAGAGGAAGGGGTTTGGAATCAGGGGGAAGAATCATAACTGGTACGGGGACCCTACGTCTTGGTTCATGGAGCCGACTTTGGGGGGGAGGAGGCGGGACTTCGGCACGTTCTCTGACTTTTCGGAAGTGATGTATCTTCTGGCGATGGCGTTGGCGGTGTATGATGGGGGCGTGGGTCGCAGGTGCGGTGTGACAGAGGCATAGGTGGCTGCGTGGCAGGGGGAGATTGATGTGGCATGTCAGTTGCCTATGGGGCTGGGGACCTGGATATTCAAGCAGCACCTGTGCCAACGCAGGAAAACGTAAGGGTCTTTTCCCCCCTCTCCTTGTTTTTCAAGGAAAGAATTGAGTAGTAATTGCTATAAGGATATAACCATGTTTGTAGGTGTGCTTGTATTGTTTGTGGCAGATTTCAGAACATTCTCCGGTTCTATCGAGGTCTCAAGGCAACTGACGCAACGCTCTCGATACAGGTGGCTTTTCCAGCGGCTGTTGGAAAGGAGTCAGCTTATAAGGAAGGGAAGTCAGGGCAGGACGCCGTTATCCATGCTGCCGCTATGGCCGCTTCCCTAGCAACCGTCTGGGTGACGTCTAAAGCGCTGGTATTAGCCGACTGTGATGGCAGTGGCCCTAGGGACGATGCCCTGGCTGCCGCAAAGGCTGCAGGCGCAGATGAAGAGCTCGCGGTGCTATGCTCGGTCGTGAACAAGGGGTGCCTGATTCTGATCGTGCAGCTAAACAGCGATAGGGACTGCTGCGACGACGTCCGGCAGGCACCGGAGACTATCGCAGCTAAGGTGCTGGAACTGCTGGGGAGGGAGGAGGATGAGATTGCAAGGATTGTTGTGGATGAGGCGGTTGGCACCGTGAGGCACTGGTGTGAGTGCAGCAGAGCAAAGAAGGAGATGAGGCAACGGGGGTTGGTGGTTGATTTCCCAGCAGAGATGGTAGCGGAGAAGCTGACCCGGCGGCAGGGGGGGAGTAAGAGAGGCAACAAGAGGTGGAAGGGGGAGTTTTGGAAATAAGGTGAGCTTCTGTAGATCGTGGTAGTGTCAAATCCTCAGATGCTGCCGCAGCAGCGGTGTTAAGTGGCTGAAAGGGGAGGGTGACGAGAGCGCTAGGGTCGTCGACTCGTCGCCAGTGAGTTGACTAGCACAGTGCAGCACTAGTGTGACTGCAGCATTGCACGGGAAGTCATGATGCGGCGCGGGATTGTGCTGGACCTTCCAGAAGAGCAGTCTGAGGAGAAGGGAGAATGTCGGCGTGAAAGCAGCAGGAAACGTAACAAGGCCGGGATGGATGGGACGGAAGGGGGAGTTTGAGGAGTAAAGTGGGGCTGCTGGTAATGGTTGGTGTCTGATTGTCCGTTCTTTTAAAATTTCTGGTCTGTTTCCCTCCTTTTCTATCCCACTCAATGCCCTCTCTTGGATGCTCTTTCACTGTGCATTCCTCTATCTTTCCCCTTCCCATCCATGTAGGTAGGCTTTGGCCAACTATTCAAGTGTACAGGGGGGATCAGCACTTCATAAGACCATGAAGTTGAAGAATTACATGCTTGGGTGCCTTATAAATTTTGTTTCCTTCTATTTGCCAAGAGTGTTGAATGCTATAACAGTTTTTCGTACGTGCTTGAACCTTGTGGTATTGAACTGCTTTGCACTAATAATGGCACTACCCTGAACAGGCTACGTTACGCAAACGGTTTCGCCAATAGGCTTTCGCAACGAGAGGCGCCGCTTGAGAGAAATTTGCGACTCATTCGCCCGACCTCGCCACATTCTCCAATTCCCAAGGTACCACCAGTTGCCTCGCCTACTAGTGCTAGTCTCTCTCGGTTCTTCCTTCAGCGTAAGTCCCGGTTGGTTGCTCGTCCCGATTGGTTGCTCGTCCCGATTGTGTTCGTGACTCCGACGCCTGATCAGTGCCTCTCTTCCTGTCGCTCCATCCCTCCCTCACATCCCTCTCACGGCTAGCGGCTAGGGTGCTGCCGTCGTCGTTAATCTCCGTTTAGCGCCGGCAAGATATGCGACTGTAGCGTCGATGTAGCGTTGGTCGGGGGGGCAATGCTGACAGCATTCACAGTGGATTTGCATTGGCATATCGGCGGTAGCAACTCCAGGGTTGTAGCAGCAGCTCGGCTGTAGCTGCAGCTCGGCTGTAGCAGGAGCTCGGCTGTAGCGTCAGCGAGGCGATGGTGTCCCAACCAGCAGGTGGGTCGCAGTCCGGGCACATATCCCGCGAAGATCGCGAGCAGGCGATCGGCGCCGTGATGCGCCACATGGTCTTCAAGAACAGCAGCCACCCGGGCGTGCCTGTATCGAGGGACGAGCTCAATAAGGTCATCGCCGCCCAGCTGGCAGGGAGGCGCGTGCCCGGGCTGCCGGGTGTGATTATAAAGGAGGCTCAGGCGCGGTTCCCCGCTGCGCTGGGATTCGATATGAAGGAACTGGAGAGGGGGACAAGGGGGAGAGGGGGAGGGGGAGGGGGGCATGAGGGGGGACGAGACGAGGGGGGAGGCGGAGAGGAAGGGGGGGACGGGGGAGGAGGTAGGGGAGGAGGGGGAGGGGGGACGAAGGAGTATGTGTTACTGAGCCGGTTACCAGCAGCGGTGTTGTCGCGATTCGTGGATACGCCAGAGCAAGCAGCAGGCAGTGCATTTACTACCATAGTGTGCGCGCTTTTAAAGGGGGCCGGAGGAAGTATCCCCGCAGGTACTGTATGCGTTGACATGCCATGCTTTGCCATCCCATCTCATGCCATTCCATGCCATGCCATGCCATGCCATATAGCCCCGTCCCATGTGATGCCGTACCATCCCTGGTGGCTCTCACCCGTCATTTCCCACACCTCCCTCCATCCTCCTCTACCCCCCCACCACCACCCCCCATGCAGAGAAGCTGTGGGCGCTGCTGGGGGCACTGGCGGTGCGCAGGGGGGATGAGAGACACTTACTATCCCAATCCCCTGGCCCCATCCCTTCCCTCCCCCCCATTCCCCACGCAGACAAGCTATGGGCGCTGCTGGGGGCACTGGGGGTGCGCAGGGGGGAGGAGAGGCACCCGCAGTTTGGGAATGTGGAGGAGAATATGAAGCGGCTGGAGAAGCAGAGGTGGGTTGGGGGGGGGGGAGCGAGGGGGACGTAGACGGGAAGAGAGGGGGCTACCTGGGAGAAGGGGAGTTGGCAGGGTGCGCAGAGGGGTGCGAGACACCCCCAGTTTGGGAACGTGGAAGAGGATATAAAGCGGCTAGAGAAACAGAGGCGGGGAAAGGCGGGATAGAGAAGGGAGGGAAGCAGGCGAAGGGGCTTGCTTCGTTTCATTGCCTTCCTCCTCTTTCATTCGCCCATCTCTTTCATTCACCCGTCTCTTTATTTCCTTCCCTTCTTCCCCAGTCTCGTTTTCAATCCCTTCTACTTCTGTTCCCAGCTCATTTCTTATCCCCTCCCTCCCTCTGTAAACTTCTGTTCTCGCTGACTCCCACAAAGTTGCTTCCAGATATGTGACAATGGTGAAGGGCACTTGACGTTCCGTTTCTCCCACCTCTCATGCCCAACGTCTCCCGTGGAGTTGCTTCCCAGATATGTGACTATGGTGAAGGGCACTCGAGGGGTGGGTGGGGAGGAAGAGCAACTGTATGAGCTGGCAGAGCATGCTCGGCTGGGCATTGGAGCAGAGAAGCTGCAGAAGATGTTCAACGAGGTGAGTGGAGGGTGCTTTCCCCTACAAAGGTTGCTGCAAGGTGGTTTGAAGGGAGGGGTGGGAGGGAAGGGGCAGGTTTGTGAGCTGGCAGAGCATGTCCGGTTGGGCATCGGAGGTGAGAAGCTGCAGAGGATATCCACTGAGGTGGGCAGATGCTTTAAGTGAAAGCCATTGGTGTTGTTTGTTGAGGTTGCTTGTGTCGCATGCAATTTTACTCGGCAGGCACGGGATTGGGTTGGAGCCGAGAGGAGAAGTTGAATGAGGTGAACAGAGGGGCTGGGGGAGGTTGGCTATGCAGCGTCATGATGACTTTTGGAGCTGGGAAATTTCCAAAATTTCAGCAGAATTAGTAAGTTGGGAAGCTGGTTTCTGAGATACTTATGTCAGCTATATGGATTTACCAATTTCCTGTCCAATTTTCTGTTGTTATATGCTCATTTCCACCAACCGCCTCTCTTCTTCCAATTTTTTTTCAACTCATCTGCAGACTGTAACTGAAGTGGAAGATGGGGCCCTGTATCACAACCTGAGATGACACAGTAATAGTAACTGCAAGGCATGGTAGTAAATGCTTCCAATTCTATGTACCGAGAGGGCATTTGTTACTGTACAGAGATCCTGCGCAAACCACTCAGCATCCAAGATCTCCCAGTTTCTCTCATTGGAAACCATAGAAGGCAGCAGCAGCGATGGCGGCAACACCAACAACGATGGAGATGAGGGAGAGAATGGGCGTGCTGCCACCGCCAATGGCCCGGTCAGTCTCGGGGTCGTAGCGGGCAAAGCGCTTCTTGGGTGCTGAGCACTGCGGGCACTCAAAGGAGTCGGGCTGCGATGGTTCGAGTGGATGGAGGGAGTAGAGGGAGCAGGGGAGGAAAGGATGAGTGGAAGTGGATGAGGGAGTTAGACAGGAAAAGGAGGAGTGTAAGTGCTCATGGCTGATGAAAACTGGGGGAACCCCTCTAATGTGTCACGGTGAGAGGGAAGAGAGGCAGAAACAGTGATTGAGAAAACAGTGATTGAGATAACATTGCAATGTCTGGACGTATTGCAGTTGAGGGCTCCTACATGCACCTGATCGCACGGTTGCTTCACACCACCCAATCTTCTTATTGAAATGTTCGTGTATATTGCATTTCCATTCGGTATTAGGCTGTTCCCATTTATCAATAAGCACCTTCCCGCACTGTAGACATACCTGGTCCTCGAATGGCTTGCCGAGGGTGTAGATGTATCCGCAGTCCAAACAGATGTGCGTCGCACGGGCCTGACGAATTCAATGTGTGCGACATGGCGGGAGGAGGAGGGGGGGGGAGGAGGGAGGGAGAGGGAGGAGGAGACGTAAGTGGGGAGAAGGAGAGGGAGTACGGGGACAGGACAGAGGAGAATAACTAACGCAGGGAGGAGGAGGAGCACTAGAAGACACCCTGCCCTCCCCTTCTGGTCATGTCCACTCACGTTCCTCAGCATACAACCATTCTACCCTCTATTACCTGCCTCTCTGCACTCTATCCCCTACCTCTCTGCCCTCCATACCCTACCCCCTGCCCTCTGCCTTCTGTCGCTTGCCTTTTGCCTCTCTACCCTCTGTCCCCTGCCCTCTGCCCTCTATTCCCTACCTCCCTGCCTGCTCTCGTGCACCTTCTGAGCCTCCGCCAGCTTCCGTCCGAAACGGGAGGGAGCCCTCTATCCACCGCTCTCTGCTCTGACACCAGCCCTCTGCCCTCTATCTCCTGCCCTTTGTCCCCTGCCCTCTACCCCATCGATCCCCCATCCGCCCTCGCACCACCTTCTGGGCCTCCGTCAGCTTGCGGCCGAACCGGGAGGGCGCTGGCCTCTAGGG
Organism: Closterium sp. NIES-67; assembly: GCA_027943415.1. NCBI lineage: Eukaryota > Viridiplantae > Streptophyta > Zygnematophyceae > Desmidiales > Closteriaceae > Closterium > Closterium sp. NIES-67. The sequence continues at coordinate 460,896 of BQMB01000148.1, forward strand.
CAGTCACCTTCCATCGCCTACCTCGCTTCCCTCTACTCCCTGCCCTCTGCCCTCTACTCCCTGCCCTCTGCCCTCTACCCCATCTATCCCCCATCCGCCAGCGCACCTTCTGAGCATCCGTCAGCTTGCGGCCGAACCGGGAGGGCGCCGGCCGCTTGGGCAGGCGCTTGACGTCGACGGTGCCGCCCCGGGCGAGCACGAAGTAGACGGAGTCAGCCTTAGCGTTGACGGCGGTGCGCGTGAACCCCAGGTTGTCGGACGGCCACAGCTCGTCGCCGAAGAAGCTGCTCGTGTAGATCACCTGGTCGCCCGTCTTGATGCCCGCCCGCGCGGCGTTGCTGCCGGGGGCGACGCCCTAGGGTTAGGAGGACGAAGGGAGGTAAGAGAGGGCAAGGAGAGGGGGGGGGGGGGGGGGGGGGGGGAGGAGGGGGGGATGAGCGTGGCGTTGCAGAGAGATTGAATCTCGCTTGAAGAGCGCGAAGCACGTGCAATCGAGATTGCGTGTGATACAGAGTGACACCTCATCGCCACACATACCGTGATCTGCACGCCGCCGCCGGGCTTATCGCCAAGGGTAAGCCCGAGAGGCTTGTCGACTTCCACCTCGTACTGCTTCACGGCTGACGTGCGCGCCGTCACCATCAGGCCGGTTGACTTGCCGGCCGGCGCCTGGACGGCCGACACGCGAGCCTGAGCATGCTGACGAACGGCGTCGCCCAGGAATCCGGTCTGCGACACTCGACATCAGGAATTGGTGTAACAATGTTACAGATGGAACACGTCGCTGCGACTAGGAATTAACATCGAATTTTGACATCCATGCTCAATGTGCGTGGAGCGGATTCTTGAATGCCATTCAGCAATAATCTGCTGCCATGTCATGGATCGAGGAGCCATGGATCGAGCGGGCTTACCCGGAGAGTGCGCTGCTTGAGCGGCACGAGGCCAGCGGCGCTAAGCGCGTTGTCCTGGCTGACAGCAGCAGTCAGCCTCGGCGCGGCGGTAACATGAGCCGACGTGGCTGCGATGGAGGAGAGAGCCATGGCTGGAGCAGGGACGAGCAGCACTGACAGCAGATAGCGGGGAGTCGTTGCTAGAACGATTCAGGAGTGTGCAATGCCAGGGAATTTTATGACCGAATTTACACTGTAGGACAGTCAGGCAGGGGGATTGGGGTGGGTGTTCCCAAGGTTCGTCTGATCGCGGTTGAGTAAGATGTCTTGTGTTCTAGACGGATAAAAAAACGGATGATAACGGTTGAGCAGGGTTAAGGAAGATCGGATGCCCGGGATAAAACTCGGATTCCCTAGTCAGAATTCATGAGTCAGCTCGATGAAACCAATGTGCAGAATAGCTGGCATATGCTGCTCCAGATTGAATGCCACCTGAGACTCACGCAGTTGGCTGGCGAACCCAGGCTGACGTGACACGGGGGTGTGTGGATATCGAGGGGGCACGTGACTGTTGCGAAACGGGCATTCTGGTGCCAGTACTGTACCTGCCTGCCCAAGCGAAGTTGCGGTGGAGAGTACTAGGGGCTACGTGTCGTCTGTGCCACGTCTGAGGTTTGGTGGCCTGAGATGCGCTGCGCGTCCGCTTCCACGTCCTCTCAATCTCCTGTCGATATCCGCCACGTTGCGAGGGGGATCTGCATCGTTATGGTCACGGCAGAACCAAATAGTGATGGTGATATTCTTTAGCAGCAGACCCATAGAATAACTTTCGATACGGAGACTCAAAGAAACAAGTAGTATGTCATGCGTCTTAGACGAAAAAGGCTTATAGCGGTGTATCGTGTGCTCTCAGCCAGACCACCGCAATGTAGATCACTGTACCTGATAAAATCCCCATCGAATGCTCTGGTACCGCACAACAAGGCAACCAGCAACCATTTCTACTCTTATCGCAACCTGCAATATGCGTGTCCAGCGCCAGTCAACCACCCACATTCCACACAGGCGAAGCATTTTATTCACGCACCCCTGCCTTTTGCAGCCACCCTGCTGCGCCTATTCCGCGTGAGCGTTGCGTGCCCAGCTTGCAGGATCTGCCTGCCCTACACGCAGCACACTTCTCAGCCGTTAGATCGCGCCCCACCTGCCAGATTGCCTAATCTCAAGGAATTAGTCAACGTGTCTCTCGCTCGTAGGTGCCGTGTTCTCTCAATTTGCGGCGACAAAACGCGCTCCGCCCACTGCGCCGCTCTTTGCCTCTCCGCGCGCTCAATGAGCGCAAACCGCCCCCTCGATTTCACCTCCAAGAAATCCGAGTACTGGTCTGCATTCTCCCCGAGAAATTTACGGCCGGCAGCAAGATCAGCTTGTGCGCGCACATCATGCGAGCGCGTCAAGAAGATGCGCCTTTCGCGCCGCCAACGCCTGCATCCGCGCTCCACGCGGCAGCCCCTAGGCTGGCTCGCGCGCGGTCTAGCGCTAGGCAGCGGCGTGGAAAGCGGTGGGGTGGTGTGCTCCCCGGCGCCACCACCCCGACAAATACCGTTCCGAAAATCCCCTTGGCGTCAACTCCCCGTCGCCCACACAGGCTGCAGCAAGGACGGCCACTGCGCACGCGGGTTGTCGCTCCAGCGCTCGAACTGTACTGTGCCGTGGTGCCCTCGCAACTCGCGCATCTCTCTCGTCGGGGCTCGGTGTTGGAGAATCACGAGGCGGGATAAAGAGGTGCCACGGCGCTGGATGTTCAATCAATCACCAACAGTGGCCTCGCGTGGTCCAGTGCAGAATCACCCATCAATCTCATCTCAGATTGATTCCACCAGCAGGCTGCTGCTGGCAGATCCCGATTTTTTCAACCTTATGGGCCATATTCCCAATTCTCTCCTCCTCTTCACCGGAAATCGCGTACCAACTCTCCGTAAATCTTATTTTCTCGGAGTAGGTTTCGTGACGCCGCTCTTATGGCTCGACGAAACTCGGATCCTTGCCGACATCCGCCGCGCGCGTGGCGGCTCCTAGTGGCTTCCGCGCTGCTCGCGCTGCTCCTCTTCAGCCCGCCCCTTCCCGCGCGCGCCAATTCCGCCATGAGCGGCGATCAGGGCGACAATGGCGGCATGGATCACGGCGGGAACGGCGGTGGGGGACACGGGATGGCGTCGCAAGGCAAGGGATCGTCGCGGGACGTGACGATCAGCCGCAAGCGCGTGTTGCGGAAGAAGCTGAAGAAGTTCGTCGATCCGCTGCCAATCCCTCCCGTCGTCAACGCGGACTGGCTCCCCAAAGACTCGAACGGCGCCGCTGCTCTCACTATCGGCGCGTTTAGCGTGAAACGGGTGAGCTGAGAGCCCCTCTTGACGATTCTGGACTTTCTTTTTATTTCTTTTGAATTGCACTTTGCGGCTTGATCGCCATAACCCGTTTCGTTACAGCGTCATTCTTTCCTTGTATCGGGACTTCTTTGTTTGCCAGAAATTCCATCGCGATCTGCCCGCGACACGCGTGTACGCGTTCGGGCTCTCCCGCAAGTGGGCCAGCGTGCCCGGGCCGACGATCGTGGCGCGTGTGGGGTCCGCGCTGCACGTGACGTGGCAGAACAACATCACGGACCAGCAGCACATCATGCCCGTCGATTTCACCCTCATGGCTCCCAAGCTCAAGCTCGGCGGCGTCCCCATCAGTACGTGCGCCTTCTCCAATTGCACATTGACATTGTAATTTGTATCTCGTTTCCAACATGTAGGGATCCCATCCTTTATGGTGTAGAGTTACCATGATGTTCAAGTACTGTACTTATCTTCCTTCTCTACCCCACCCCTCCCGCGCCCCTCCCCCCGCCTACAGCCGTGCACCTGCACGGGGCGCAGGTCTCCAGCTCCTCTGACGGCCACCCAGAAGCCTGGTACACGCATGCGGGAGAGAAAGGTCCCCAGTTCGAATCCCACGACAACCATTATCCCAACATGCAGCCCCCCAGTACCCTGTGGTACCACGACCACACCTTGGGAATGACGCGACTCAACATGGTCGCTGGGCTCGTTGGCGCGTACATTCTGTCCAATCCCCAGGAGGAGAAGAAGTTTAACCTGCCCGTGGGCAGGTTTGACGTGCCGTTGGTGATCCAGGACCGCTCATTTCTGTGGAACGGGCACACGTTTATGGAGGGAAAGGGCCTCACGAAGGCGCATCCTGTGTGGTTACCCGAGTATTTTGGGGCCTTCATGACTGTCAATGGGAAGGTATGTGTTTGTTATGTTTCCTGAGGTTGTTGCACGGGGCGGAGGGATGTCCGTAATGGAAGTCCCCAGCATCAGCAAGGGCGGAGGGTCATTAGCAAGCTAGGGCTGCTGCTACAGTGGCACGGGTTACCATACTCCTACATGTACAGTCTCCACCACATAACCCCTTCTCAAACCGTCCCCTTGTCAACGCCATAACAATGCCCCATGTCCCCGTGCTCACACCAATACTCCAATCCCAATCCCATCACCACCCATTACCCACCCCAGGTGACCCCCTACATGGCAGCGCTGCAAGTACCACTTCCCCCTTATCAACGCAGCCAACACCATACCAACGCCCTGTGTTCCAGCAGTTTTCCAATCCTCACATCAGTCTCCCATGGCCCATTGCGTGCACACCCCCCACCCCAGGTGACTCCCTACATGTCTGTCCAGCGCCGCAAGTACCGCTTCCGCCTCATCAATGCCGCCAACGCCCGCTTCCTCGACCTCTTCCTCCGGGCCTCCGCTCCAGCTTCGGACCAGACCAGCGGCATGAGCACACAAGGTACCCGCACCAGTATCACCTTCCCCTTCGTCCAGGTGGCATCTGAAGCCGGGTACCTCAACAGGCCTGTCCCAATGCGTCGGATCACTGTAGCACCCGGGGAGCGGGCATGCATCATCATTGATTTCAGCCAGCTTCCCGCCGGTGCAGTTGTCCGGGTGAAAAACCGCGCGCCTGCGCCTTACCCCGGGGGTGACTTACCCACGGGGGATCTACAGTACGTCATGCAGTTCAACGTGGAGGGTGGTTCTGCAAAAGACAGCTCTACAGTGCCGCCAATGCTTAACTCTATCCCAGCGCTGGACCTAAAAAACATCGACAAGGTGCGGGAGATCACACTTTCGGAAGTGGAGGACAAGGCAACAGGAGAGCCGCTGACAGCTCTGATAGAGAAGAAGCACTACTCTGAAAAGGTGGACATCACGCCGAGTCTTGGAACCCGGGAGCTCTGGTACTTGATCAACCTCTCCGAAGACGCCCACCCCATCCACATCCACTTCGGCCCACATCGCATTGTCTTCCGCCGCCCGTTTAACAAGGAGCTCTACGAGGCGGGCAAGTGCAGCGTCCGTGCCGGTAGCTGTTACACAGGGGTGGCGGTTACACCGAGTAAGAACGAGAGGGGCCTGAAGGACACCACGAGGGCCCCTCCAGGGTATGTGACAGCGTTGGTGGTGGACTTTGCGCCATGGATGGGAAAGCAGCTGAGCTTTGATGCCAGCAAGGGGCCCGGGTACATGGTGCACTGCCACATCCTGGACCATGAGGATAATGACATGATGCGCCCGTTCAAAATCCTACCAGCTAAGTAGGAGCAGGCTGTGGCAGTGCCGTGTGCAATGAGTGATGGTGCCGTGCGCATGAGGGAAGAAGGGGCCTGTGCATATGGTGCACTGCCACATCCTGGATCATGAGGACAATGACATGATGCGTCCGTTGACCATCCTGCCAGCTGAGTAGTGGTGGGCATTGATGGTGGCGCGTGCATGGGGGGAAGAGGAAGAGGGAGCACATGGTGCAAAGGGGAGTGGTAGGTGGTGGGCTGAAGAGTCAGAATTTGGTGTGGTGGAGGGGAAGAATGGTGAAGGCTGTAGCGAAAGCGAAAGTGGGCAAGGGAATTGGGGAAGGGGGAAAGTGGGGTGGGGACTGCTGTTAGTGTTAGGGGTTGGGCATAGTGTGTGCTTGGATTATGAGGGATGGGAGATCTGTTCATCTAGATAAGAACCAGATTGGTAAGTGTAGTGCGGTAGCAAATGGAAGGGGTGCCAGCTGCTTACTAACCTGGGAATAAGATAATCCCTCTTTAGCACAATCTCTGTTACAGACATGTTACTGGGTTATATAGCAACACTTCACCGACTACTGGACTAAACTCCCGACCTTAACATAGTACCGGTACTACAACCCATGGCAGGCACCCTCACCCTTGAAAACATTATTAGGAGATGTAGATTGCACCCTACCCTATCAAACCCGATGAGAGGCAGTAGAAGTAGAACGTTGAGAAAAACGGCCTTGGATTGGTACCAACGTAATCCAGCCCACTCCAACCCCATTGCACCTCCAGCTAAGTCGGAGGAATGAGAATCACATCACCAGGGTATATAACGTCTGGATCGTCAATCCCCTCAGCCACATTCGCATCTATAATTTTATCGGGATTCACGCAATAGCGAGACGCAATGGAGCACATGGTCTCTCCCTTTTGGACCTGAGGGGTGTTGGAGGGGAGGTGGGGGGAAAGAGGTGGGGGGAAAGAGGTGGGGGGGAGGAGGTGGAGGACAAGAGGTGGAGGACAAGAGGTGGAGGACAAGAGGTGGAGACGGGAGAACTAATAAGAAATTTGACTGGACTAACAAGACGCAATGGAGTATATTGTGTCTCTCTTTTGGACCGAACAACTTTTTGGAAGTACAAGGAAGAGAGGCAAAAGAGGAGAGGCGAAAGGAGAGAGGTGGAGGGAAAGAGGCGGAAAGTGGGGAGCAGAGGGAGTTTTTACGTAACATAGGATGCATACGGGAGGGCTGGGAAAAGGCTCGTTCTGGTTAGGGGAGAAGCCATGTTGGAAGGCAAGAAAGTACGGAGGACAAGCAGTAATTTCATGTAAACAAGCAAACATCTATTTTCACCTTTAAGGCTACAGGTGAAGAATAACTGATCCCACAGTACGGGTTACCAATGCTGGAGGGGCTCATCGCCCCGCCTCACCTCATGCCCCCTCCTCCTCACCTCATGCCCCCTCCTCCTCACCTCATGCCCCCTCCTCCTCACCTCATGCCTCCTCCCTCCTCACCTCATGCCTCCTCCTCACCTCATCCACCATCCACACCTCATGCACCAAGCCCCGCCGCACCTCATGCAGCAGTGCTAGTCTCCTCTGTCTCCTCCTGACCACCATTGACAGCACCGCCACGCCAAACAGCGCCCCTGCCACGCCCAGCAGCACCTGCCCCGCGCTCCACACACCTCCCCCCTCCCCTCCCCCCTGCCCCTTCCCCCCCCGCGCCCCTGCCCTCCGTCTCCGTGCCCTCCCTCCCTTCCTGCTGCTGTGTGGCGACTGCTGCTGCTGCTGCTGCTGGTGGGAACGGCCGTGAGAAATGCCTCGAGCCCCTGCTGCTTTTGCTGCTGCTGCTAACGTGTTGCCCACACTGCTGCGGGCTGCTGAGCTAGCAGGGACTGCGGACGAGGAGGGAGGAGGTGCCGGCCGTTGGCTGTGAGATGCCTCTCCTTTCATGTATCCTTCCCCCCCTGCTTCTCCTGCTGCTGCTCCTCCTCCCCCTTCTCCTGACCGACCTTCGCCTCCACTTGCTGCTTCTCCTGCCGCCGCCCCCCCTGCTCGTACCTCTACAGCCTGTCCTCCTCTTCCTCCTCGCCCCGCTGCTGTTGCTTCTCCTCCTGTTGTTGCGTCAATGGGAGCAGCGTCCCTCCCATGTCTGACTTCCCCCACACCACTGTCAGGCACCCGTACCTCCCCTCTCTTCTTTGCATCAGAGCCAGCATCCGGAACATATGAAGCCGCAGTGGTGGCAGCAGCACCAGTGGTGGCAGCAGCAGCATGAGCAGTAGCAGCAGCAGGAGGGGTTGAGGGGTATTTCACCTCCTTGAGTGGGGGTGCTAGATTTGAGCCTCCAGGGGTCCGGGCGCCACTGCCTACGGGCGTTCTTGCTCCTGAGGCCATTCAGGGAAGGCGCAGCAGTAGGGCAGCAGGGGGGAAGGGGGTCATTCCGGAAAGCAGGCTACAATCTATGTTGCCATAAACGCTTTTTAAGGGGAGCGTCTAGCGTTTATACGCAGGCGTTTATACGCAGACACTAAATGCAGGCAGATACGCAAAACGCTTGGGTAAAATTTCCAGGGCAGCCCGCCAAAAAAATTGCGAAAAAAAGTTGCGAGGAATTTCAACGCGGCGAATTCAGCGACAGATTCGCCAAAGTCGCGAAACCCGGTCCCCGAACTCCCTCCACTTCACCGCATTGAAATCCCCTACATCTAGAAAACCCAACCTCACGTATTCTCCTCTCTCCTCGCTCTCTCGCATATTCTCCCCAGTCCTTGCTCTCTCTCACCCATTCTCCTTTCTCCTACTCCCCTACACCTAGAACCCCGTCGACATAGTCCACGACGAGTATGGGGATGAGGAGTGGGTGGTGTAAGAGACAGCATAGAATGGTGTTTAGTTAGACAGGAAGGGGGGAAGAGTGGCTAGTTCCATTGACTTGGCGGATTTGGGAATGGGGGTCTGTTGGATCGTGGTTGAGACATGGCTTGTGCATGTTAAATCCTGTCATGGCTGTTTTTTTATCAATGTGAAATTGTGGCTTTGAACTCCTATCTCCCCCACCCCTCCAACATTTTTTAACCCCTGCCCGGGCAATTTTTTTTGCCTGCCCGGGCCAGCGTAAATCCAGCGTTTACATTCCGCTAGTCAAGCATCTATACCACCGCAGTGCGCCACCTGGCACCACCGCACCCCACCACCTGACACCACCACATACACTGTCGAGAACTGACCAGAGAGGTACTGAGCAGAGGAGCGGTGACCGCCAGAGAACGGTTGACAAGAACTAGACTGGCTGGAGGACACTGGAAACAAGGGTTCGGGCGAGAGGGGCACTGACCAGAGGAGCAGGAGGAGCCAGAGGCGGAGGGGCGGAGGAAGCGCGAGACGACACAGATCTCCCCCACGAGGCAGCCCTCGTTGTCCGCCACCTGGTACCACCGCACCACCGTCGCCCCCCCCAGCAGCCCTGCCAGCGGCACGCAGGCTCGGCCGAGGCACTGGCCGGATGCCGAGCCAGACGCTGACATGGCGGATTGAGATTGGGTGGGAGCAGCTTCGTCTGCTAAGAGGAGCTCTATCTGCGAGAGGGGGTTGCGTGGGGGAGGGGAATAGGTGAGGCTAGGAGGGAGAGATGCGGAGGGAACTGGAAAAGGGAGGAAGTTGGGGAGCGAGGAAGCATGGAAGGGGGGAGAAGGGAGGAAGAGGGGGAAGGAGGGGGTAAGGAGAGGAAAAGAGGGAGGTAGGGGCATAGGTTACCTCCTGGTGACTCACCAGGAGAGATGGTCCGTTGCCTGTGTGGTCGTGATCCACAGGCTGCTTCCCATTCTCCGGCTCCTTTTTATTCTCATGCTGTTCCTTCGTCTCTGGCTCCTTTTTATTCCCAGTCTCCGGCTCCTTATGAGTGACATGCTGCTTCGTGGACTCGTGCTGCTGGCACCAGAAGAGCAGGGTCGACTCCACGGGGAGCTTGAAGTCCTGTAGCCACTTGGGCGACGCACCCGCCTTGGGCTTCGTTCGGATCTGACGCACGCAGCGCAGAGGCACAAGGGCGAAAGAGGGTGAACGGGTATTTGAACGGTCAGGTGCTTCTGATGGAATGAAGGGGAGACAAGATGCGACGATCGTGCAAAGAAGCGCAAGCAGCAAGGCGGTCGATGCTGCTGTGGCCTTGTTGACACCTGAGAGAGCACTCTACGAACATGACCAGGCACTACTGTAACCACCCGAGGCAATACTGTAACCACCCGAGGCAATACAATCTGCCACGACCAGGAGGAACAGATGAACTAACCTGATGACCGCCGAGCTGGACGGACACGATGGTGCCACGTGGCGAGTCAGCGTCCTCGCCTGGCTGTCTGACGTGTCGGCCCTGGACCACCGACACCTGCAGCTGACCTCCAACTCCTGCGCTGTCGGCACTCGCCGTCATTGCGTCGTAGAAAGATTAGCGTGTGCCAGCCTGTGGCTAGCGTGTGTCAGCCTGTGGGTTACCGTGTGTCAGCCTGTGGTTAGCGTGTGCCAGCCTGCGGGTTAGCGTGTGTCAGCCTGTGGGTTGGCGTGTGTCAGCCTGTGGGTCAGCGTGTTAGCCTACGGTTACCGTGCTAGCTAAGGTCAACTGAACGAGGGTTGGTAGTCGAAGGGTCGCGATATGAAACATAGTGACCAGGCATAATCCGTGTGTAATGAGTCGATTTTGGAGTCGACTCAAACATAGTGACCAGGCATAAACCGAGACACGACAAAGAACCCTGGTGTTTTCAGACACGCGCCCTCGCTAGAATTAAAGCTCATGAAAACAAACTCAAGCGCAAGGCGGAATAAATCAAAGCGCCAATCAGCGGAACTGCTAATCGCTAAGGCTGAACTAATGCGCTACGAAAACCATGCCAACTCTCAAGCAGGAAAGACCAACAACAATAGTCACAAGGCTCGGCTACTGAACTCGAACCTGAAGAACCAGCAACAGCAGCAATCACTGGTCAGGTCACATCAGTGGTGCTCAGAATCAGAAGCTCGGCAGTTTCTGTGCTCTGCTGGTTTTGGCGGGAAAACCCTGGCTACGCGGATAAATGGAGGGGAAGTACAGCGTAACACCGCACATCAAGCCCGCACTGTACACCGGGGGCTCGCAACAGCGAGTACACGCGAACCTCTCGGGTCCGCAGGCTCGGCCCTTGGTTCTCGCGCCAAACCAGCCCCCGTCGACCTTTTCGGCCCCAACCTGATCCCGAGTCGCCCCGAACCCATTTTGACCCCGTCACCCTCGGGACTACCGAGCCCTTGACTGGTCCAGCCCTCGACATTCAACACTGGTCAATCGCCCTATATATTCCCTAGGCCTCATTTCTATCAACATTCTGTAATCACGTTCCCCTGTAGTATTCTGCGCCAACTCTGAGTTATAATTCATAACAGTGGAAGTACAGCGTAGCACCGCACATCAAGCCCGCACTGTACACCGGGGATTTTCTATAAAAATGTTCCAATCGTTTCACAATTTACAGGTGATGAAGCAAATAGAGTAATAAATAGTATGCACAGTTGCAGCTAGCTCTTTCCAATAAGCTGGAGAAGAGCGTTGGTCATCAGACCAAGGCCTGCAACAAACCACTTGACAAAGACAAGCCACGGCTTGTCGTTCGCCCCAGGCTTCATTCCCTTGGCAATCAGGTGGCCCAGGGCAATAAACAAGAAGACTCCAGCCGCCATACCGTTTCCAAACGCCTTGACCCATTCGCGAGCCGTGGGATCACCAGCTTCGTCGAGGACGATGCCGATGGCGATGCCGAGGGGAGCGACAATGGAGGCACATAGGGCAAAGAGAAGGTGCTTCACGGCGCTTCTCTCAGTGTCTTGAACCCTCAGCGTCACACCAAGGGCCAAACCCTCAAAGAACTGTCCGGTAGCAGTCATGCCACAGGGAAGGAAAAAGACAGAGGGACAAGATGAGCAGCAGATCGCAAAAAACACAACAGTTTTCTTTTTTCTCTCCAAAGAAAATCAAACCCAGCGTGTGAGTGAGGTTCACTCACCTCGTTGACGGCAATTGAGGACCCCATCTGCCACACGTCGTAGACGGTGGAGGCGAGGCCCACAGCGAGGCCTTCAAACACGGCGTGGAAGCAGAGCGCGAAGAGGATGAGCGCCACGTCGATGAAGCTCAGCGTGCTGTAGTCCGTCGCTGCCGCCCCCCCGGCAGCCTCCTCGTCGCCCTCCGTCGTGACCTTCTGGCCCACGAGGATTCCAGCCACCGTTGGATCGGATTCCTGGCCAATTTGAACGATCAGGGAGACTTATCAGCCACCGTCAGCCACATATCCATGACCGTACGAAACGCACGCACGCGAACGAATCTGCTTGAGTATGTGTCAGCTCAGCACGCCAATGAATTAGTTCGAGCTCACGGACCTTGGCGGGGTCGTCGGAGACGGATCGTTTCCGCCAGACGGTCTTGACGATGAGGTCGCAGAGCCACGTGAGGAAGACGCCCATCACTACCACCAGGTACGCCAGAGGATACTCTGCACACACACACGCGCAAGGAAAAGGAGATTTGAGACGTCTCAGACGTGAGGAAGACGCTCACGTCCACCAGGTACGCGGATCCCTGCACACACGCGCAGTCGTCGCATTACCACAGCAGGGCTCTCTGTTTATGGAGCGAAAATCGCGGAACCGGAAAATTTTGTGACGTACTGTTGGTTGTGAGCTCCGAGAAGAGCTCTTCGGTTTCGGGCGTGAGGTAGAGCAGCGACATGCCGATGAAGAGGCCGGTGGAGAAGAGCACGCCGAACTTGAGGACGTTCTGGCGCACGGGGATGAAGTACGGCACGAACACGCCCAGGAAGCTCGACGCCAGGAAAACGAACAACGCGCCCACCTTGTTCGCCGTCAGCGCGCTCGTGCTGTCGCTCGCCTGGCGGCACCATTAACAGAACAATGCAGTAAACACGAGACAGTTCGTTAACGAGCCATTCATTCACGAGACAGTTCGTTAACGAGCCATTTATTCACGAGACACTTAGGGTCGCCTTGTTCGCCGTCAGCGCGCTCGTGCTGTCGCTCCCCTGATGGCATTGAAACGAGGGCGTTTATAACGAGGCGTTTTACGAGACGCTGAGTGTTAGTGCGGGCTGTCCTTTGCTTTGCGGGAAATGCAGCGCGAAGTGTTGCGCTTTATGATAGATGATATGGCTGATGCGTGCTTATTCACCTGCGACGAGCTGCTGCTTGACTCCGTGGCTGCTACCGTGCTCCATAGCCCCGCCAGCAGCACCAACGCTATCAATCTTCTTCCGCCCTCCATGATGGAATCGTTCTAAGAAAGACAGACCAAAACGGAGCGAGCGAGCACCCAAAAATGAAGCACCGAAGCACAAGCAGCCGCACTAGAGATAAGCTGCAGCGCCTATCATGCACCACAGCGAGTCACTGGCCCTATGGGAAAGCCCAAAGCGCCAGATCCAAGGGTACTGTATGGCTTGCTGGTGGAGTAGACTGGACTGGCCGCAGAGGCGTGATGCACACACGTGCCTACCACACCTGAGACACGACCAGACACCCACCAGCCTCAAGCTAACCAAAACCCTCACACCAATATCTGGATGATAAGTGATGGAATGGAGTCAGGGAAGCTAGGCAATGGAGGCAAATCATGGCTGCCTCAGAGTTAGCGGATGGGCGGAGGAAACCTGATCCAGGGACCTGCCTCCGTCACCGTCAGTGCGTCACCGTCCATTTGGCCGAATCAACCTTTCCGCCGCTCGGCCTGGTCAATGGTGGGCGATCTGACGGAAATGGGGCGACCTGACCTGAGCGAGCGACGACGATCGACGATCACCTCAAGTCAGTGGGTGAGCGACGATCGGACAGTCGCAGAGGGAATCCCGAGGTGCAAAGCTGTATGCTGCCGTCTGACGTGGCCTTCCAGCAAGAATCGCCAGATAGACTCTGGGTGTGGATGTACGCGACGGCACATGGTCAATGCGTGCAGCAGGTGTGGCCTGGGCGTGCCGGCCCCGAAAGCGCCTGCCCAGATGACGATTTTCGTACCGGAACACGTGGCTTTTGCCAAGCATTCAGCCAGCTCGGAGAATTGCGAAATGAGCGACACCAACGAAGTCTTTGGCCCAGGCCACCAATAGGGGAAGGCTGTACATATATGCCAAAACAACGTGGATTATAAAAACTAGTAACGTTATGAAAACGTTAAATCACCATACAATCCTAGGTCACACGTCCCCGGCTTTCACCATCACTGTATAATTGCGAGTGGGGTCAAAGTACTTGCGGTAGACTATGTAGGCCACAGCCAAGAGGAGGGCTGTTAGCGCAGTGACTGCGACAAACGCCAACCATCCTGTCAATACAAGCCCTTCAGAACCAGGAGGCAGGGAAGCCGAAGATCTGCCTTGGGAGAGCTGGAGCTGGGTGCAAGATAAGGAGAACCAAGGCAGCGGCAGCAGCAGCATGAGATGGAGGGCGATGGGGAACGGAATGGAGGGAGGGGGCAATCTTGACACAAGCAAGGCAACCTCCTACCCGTACTGAAGACGATCTTCAAGACAAGGCACGCACACCAATTGCAACTAGAACTCTTGCTTAGAAAGTCTTTCATTCCATAACCACATTTTCCTCCCCTCCCCCCCTCCCCCCCTCCTCTCCCTCCCCCCCCTCCTCTCCCTCCCCCCCCCCCCCCCCCCTTTTTCCCTCTCCTCTCCCTTCTCCATGGGACCCCCACCAACTCACCATGGCAATCTTATTGAGAGTCTCTTGCAGGAGCTCGCTGCTGATCTCCCCACCCACATGCCCCCCCTCCCTCCCCACCAGCGCCACCAGCGGCAGGCACTCGTTCCCCAGCGCCTCTTTGGGCTGGTCCATCAGGCACTGCGCATACTGCCCCACCACCGCCCCCGATACACTCGCCCTGCGCCCACCACCACCGCTGCTGCTGCTGCTGGTGTAGTTGGCACAGCGGGAGTCGATGACTGCATCGCAGCCCTTGGTGAGGTCCGATCCACGGTGGTACATCCATAGCGCCATGCGCACTGCATAGGACACCTGAGGGAGAGGAACGGCAAGCCAGAGTGGAAGGAGAAGGAATCAGAGCCCTTGGTTGGTTCTGATCCATGGGTGCTACATCCACAGAGCCATGCGCACTGCTTAGGAAACCTGAAAAAGGGAGGGTTGGTTGGCTTGCCAGGGTGGACGGTGTTTGGAGAAGAATGATAACCATACGTAAAAGCTATCCATGGTTTCTTAGAAAAGGCAGTAATTACAGCAGGTTGGTTCCCCAGCAGAAAAGCCTTCCAGCGGATTAGCTTCCAAAAATACACAATCGTACCTCTGGCAGCTACCAGAGGTCGGAGTGATCGTCCACCTGGACCAATGGTCCACTCACTGGTCTGCTCACCAGTCCGCTCACTGGTCCTCCCACTAGTCCGCTCACTGGTCCGCTCACTAGTCCGCTCGCTGGGTCCACTCACCGGTCCCCTCACCGGTCCGCTCACTGGTCCACCGGACCACTCACTGGTCCACCAGACCACTCACTGGTCCACCAGACCACTCACTGGTCCACCAGACCACTCACTGGTCCATTGGTCCACCGGACCACTCACTGGAGCACTGCTTCTGGGTTGCGTCCAGCTCGACACATCCTCACACCACACTCACCTCTGTCTGGCAGATCGCAGAGAGGTCCGAGTGGTAGTCCGCCAGGCATTTGAGGACCAAGGCGCGGCCCTCCCAGCCCTCGTCCACCACCTTGAAAAATCGCTCCAGCCTCCACGTCCTCTCAACACACTCACCTCGGTCTGGCAGCTAGCCGAAAGGTCCGAGTGGTAAGAATTGGTTTTTGAGAATTCTTAAGAACCAATTTAGCCTCCACGTCCTCTCAACACTCACCTCTGTCTGGCAGCTAGCCAAAAGGTCCGAGTGGTGATCCGCCAGGCACTTGAGCACGAGCGCATGCCCCTCCCGTCCCTCGTCCACCACCTTGCACAGCCGATCCACGTCCTCCCTGCACAGCTGCTTCAACGCTGCATCTTTCTTGAGACGTCTCACACCACACTCACCTCTGTCTGGCAGCTCGCAGAGAGGTCCGAGTGGTAATCCGCCAGGCACTTGAGCACGAGCGCATGCCCCTCCCTGCCCTCGTTCACCACCTTGCAAAATCGCTACAGCCTCCACCTCTCAACACACTCACCTGTGTCTGGCAGCTAGCCGAAAGGTCCGAGTGGTAAGCATTGGTTTTTGAGAATTCTTAAGAACCAATTTAGCCTCCACGTCCTCTCAACACTCACCTCTGTCTGGCAGCTAGCCGAAATGTCCGAGTGGTAATCCGCCAGGCACTTGAGCACGAGCGCATGCCCCTCCCGTCCCTCGTCCACCACCTTGCACAGCCGATCCACGTCCTCCCTGCACAGCTGCTTCAACGCTTCCTTGAGACGTCTCACACCACACTCACCTCTGTCTGGCAGCTCGCAGAGAGGTCCGAGTGGTAATCCGCCAGGCACTTGAGCACGAGCGCATGCCCCTCCCGTCCCTCGTCCACCACCTTGCACAGTCGATCCACGTCCTCCCCGCACTGCTGCTTCAGCGCTGCGTCTAGCTTGTAGTACTTGGACTGCCGGGCGGTCTGCAGATCGACTTCTGAGCGACAGGCCACGCTCATCCCGGCCTATTGGGGGAAGAGGTGGGAAGGGGAGAGGAGAGGGGAGTGCATACGAGGGAACAGGTATTTTGTGAATGTAGAAACCGCGCGTAATGAGTCTGCTTTTGAGTCGACTCAAAAGGGGAGAGGAGAGGGAAGTGCATAAGAGGGAACAGGAGGAGAGAAGCGCTGCTGCTTCAGCCCTGCACCCAGCTTGTACTACTTGGACTGCCGGGCTGTCTGCAGTTCGGCCTCTGAGCGACAGGCCACGCTCATCCTGGCCTGCTATGGAGGAGAAAAGGGATGGGTGAGCAGTTGAGACTGAACGGTGCTGCTGAACGTGCAGCACCAATCTGTACCCATCTGTACCCCTTGAACGTGCAGCACTTGTCTGTACCCCTTGCATGCACCCCACCCATCTGTACCCATCTGTACCTCTTGCACGTGCAGCACCCATCTGTACCTCTTGCACATGCAGCTGCAGGCATCGGAAGGCCTGGCCAGCAGCGGGCGGCACTTTACGGCAGAACTGGTGCAGCTCCAAGCCACAGGCGTTCATGAGCGTGGGGGTGAGGCGGATGTCAGACGCCTGGCGGGGGGAGCAGGGATGGAGGAGGGAAGGAGGAGCGGGGAGGAAGGGGGGGGAAGGGGGGGGGAGGGGGGGAGAGCGGTTGGGGTGGTGGGATGCGGTGTGAGCAATGGTGATGGTGATGGAACAACTGGTGCAGGTCCAAGCTGCAGGTGATCATGAGGGAGGGAGTGAGACTGGTGTCAGACGCCTGGTGGTTGGAGAGAGAGAATGGTGAAAGCAATAGTCAACAACAGGTGAGGACCGGTGCAGTGCAGCTGGGCTGTCAAATGTGCCTCGGGGCATCTCACAGGCTCTTGAAGGCACGTTCAAACACTTATCAGGCATACCTCCACCTCACTGAACCGCAGCTCCTCCTCCTTGCACCCCTCTGACAGCAGGACCCCTCCTCCTCCTTATCAGGTTCCAAGGCACCTCACACGAATATTTAGGCATGTCCGAACACCCAATGCAAGCACACCTCCATCTCACTGAACCGCAGCTCCTCCTCTTTGCACCCCTCATACAGCACGTTTCAAGAACACGTGGGTCGTCGTCACTCATGGTCTTGGGGAGAGAAGCAGTGCAAAGTTAGTCGCTTGAGCAGAAAGAACAAGAGTAAAAAATCCTAGGCAAGAGATTTGCTCGAAAACCCTTCACTCAAAATTACCAGGTCGCAAACATGTTTCGGCTTACGGGGATCAAACCCGCTGAGCCTTCATCAGTGCTACTGGACATAAGAGTGTTATAATATTCTCCCTTCATTCTATTAGCCTACATCGTTTCATTGTCTTAGGTACTTATAAGCACCCTCCAGGGTGTATACACCCAAGTTGGGGGTTGGGTTCCCAACCTTGTTGGGTTCCCAAATTGGTTGGGCTCCCAATTATTGGAACCCCCAATAACCCCAACCAAGATTATTGGACCCACCAATAATCTTGGCTAGGATTATTGGACCCCCAATAAGTTGGCCAACTCAACTTATTGGGGTCACCAATAATCGTTGTCACCTCCCAACCAAACCCCCCCTCCTGTTCCTCACCTATGTATACCCGCTCCTTTCCTAATACAATCATCACTTCAGTTTCTCACAAAGAGATCAAAGGCCTAGGCATGAGCTAAGTACAAACCCACACCCTCGAAAACAATTCTCAAGATTATCAACTGGGTCCATATTGCTTATCAATGGGCATTCGCCAACACAGCAGTGGGTAAAAACCCGAGGTTGCAGGTGTCAGCCTTCAGGGGGGTCTCCTTCCGAACTGTCGATAAGCCTTGGTAACTTGGCTCGCACAAGTAACTTTTGACGATTATGTGCACACCTCCATGCAATGAAAATATTCCCCATATAAAATTCGCGTGACATGAGACGATTTTTAAGGCGCCTCAAAAATCGTGGGTGTGTTCCAAGGCACAACTCACGGCCCCTAAGCCATACCTCCATCTCACTGAACCGCAGCTCCTCCTCCTTGCACCCCTCTGAGAGCGCGTCCCTGTTCTGCCTCAAGCACGCCAGCGCCTTGCTGTGGTCCCTCTCCCCGCCACACCGCTCCTTGACGTCCTCCCTGCACGCTGCCTGCGATACAGAAGAGGGGGGCGAGGCATGATATGTGCAACGCAAAGGTGATACAGCCAGTCTGATGTCCCCCCCCAACCACCACTCTCACATCCTCATTGTAAAGCAATTGGGGTGGAGTGGAACAGCGGGGCGATGAGATGAGGGACTGCATGCGAAACAGGCATGTGATACAGGCATGCGGAACAGGCATGCGAAACAGGCATGCGGAGCGGGCATGCGGAGCGGGCATGCGGAACAGGCATGCGGAACAGGCATGCGGAACAGGCATGAGAAACAGGCATGAGAAACAGGCATGCGGAACAGGCATGCGGAACAGGCATGCGGAACAGGCATGCGGAACAGGCATGCAGAACAGGCATGAGAAACAGGCATGCGGAATAGGCATGCGGAACAGGCATGTGGAACAGGCATGTGGAAAAGGCATGTGGAACAGGCATGTGGAACAGGCATGTGGAACAGGCATGCATGATATGAGAGGGCATGTGAGATGTGAGATTCAATTCAGCATGCAATCCACCCGCATCTTAATAGGGCAGGTCATAGATGACAGGGCATTTGAAACCGACGCAAATCAGCTGCCATGTCACCTGCAGGGGGACGTCCAGCGCCACATCAGCGACCTCCTGCTTCTGGAAGTGGAACACCTCGTCGCGACACGTGGCAGATGAGATGTTGCTGGCAGCGCCCGTCAGACAGCGCAGCGTGGCACCGCCACACGTGACAGGCAGGGAGGCGGGGGAGGAGGAGGTGGAGGAGGAGGGGGGGTCAACAGCTGCCTCGTCGCAGGCGTGCATGCAGAGCTTCTGCACGTCAGCGAAGCACTCTCTAGCGAGGCGGAAGTTGAGGCGGTAGTCTGGGGGATGGGGATTGGAGGGCGGGATGGAGAGAAGGGAGGGGTAGAAAGAGTGAAGAGACGGAATGGATGACGAATAGAGAATGAGAGGGAGAGGGAGAGGGAGAGGGAGAGGGAGAAGGAGAGAGAGGGGGAGGGGGAGGGGGAGGGGGAGGGGATGGGGAGGGGAGGGGAGGGGGAGAGGGAGAGGGAGAGGGAGAAGGAGAGGGAGGAGAGGGGGAGAGGGAGGGGGAGGGCGTGGGGGAGAGGGAGGAGAGGGAGAGGGGGAGAGGGACGGGGAGGGGGCTGGGGAGAGCGAAAGGGAGAGGGAGTGGGGGGGGGAAGGGGAGGGGGAGAGGGAGAGGGAGAGGGAGAGGGGGAGAGGGAGAGAGAGAGGAGGAGAGGGAGAGGGAGAGGGAGAGGGAGAGGGAGAGAAAGAGGGAGAAGGAGAGGGAGAGGGGGAGGGGACGGGGTCAGGGAGAGGGAGAGGGAGAGGGACAGGGAGAGGGGGAGGGAGAGGCGAAGGGAGAAGGGGAGGGGGAGAGGGAGAGTGATAGGGGGAGAGGGAGAGGGAGAGAGAGAGAGGGAGAGGGAGAAGGAGAGGGAGAGAGGGAGGGGGACGGGGATGGGGTCGGGGAGAGGGAGAGGGAGAGGGAGAGGGAAAGGGAGAGGGAGAGGGAGAGGGAAAGGGAGAGGGAAAGGGAGAGGGAGAGGGAGAGGGAGAGGGAGAGGGGGAGGGGCAACGGGAGGGGGAGAGGGAGAGGGATAGGGAGAGGGGGAGAGGGAGAGGGAGAGGGGGAGGGGGAGAGGGAGAGGGAGAGGGAGAGGGGGAGAGGGAGAGGGAGAGGGGGAGAGGGAGAGGGGGAGAGGGAGAGGGAGAGGGGGAGAGGGAGAGGGGGAGAGGGAGAGGGAGAGGGAGAGGGGGAGAGGGAGAGGGAAAGGGAGAGGGGGAGAGGGAGAGGGGGAGAGGGAGAACACAATAAGAGGCAATTGGAAAGCTAAACCTCTGCGGCATGCTGCTGATCGTCCTTCACCTCGTCTCGGCAACCCTGGCTCATGCCCGCATCCCCCACATGTTAACACCCTTCATTTTCCCACCCTACATACTCTCAGTACACTCTCAACCCACCCTCTGCGGCGTGCTGCTGGTCGTCCTTTACCGCCTCTTTGCACCCCTTGCTCATGTCGGCATCTCCCACGTGCTCCTGCAGGCATGCCATGGCGTCTTCCTTGTCTGCTCGAGGGCGGATTAAGTGGGTGTGCGATGAGAGAGAGATTACAGGGGCAGGGGGGAAAGGGGAGGGAGGGGGAGGGGAGCTTTGTGGTGACTGCCAAGCGGCGTGGATTCTACCAAAATGGTGTGTAATGCGTCTATTTTTGTAATGAGTCTATCATAATACACATCACAAAAAAAGACTCATTACACACATGACTGCCAAGCGGCGTGGATTCTACCAAAATGGGGAGCGCAAAACGGGTGCATGTGTAAGGAAAGTGAGCGGAAGGATGGGGGGGCGTGGTACCAACCTTTGCACCTGTTTCGCCCTGCACTGCACATTCTGGCGGGGAATGGAGCACGAAACGTTGCACCAACCAACCTTTGCACAGGCGCTGCAGCTCATCGCTGCACGCCTTGCGGATGCCAAACTTGAAGTCTATGTCCTCTGAGAAACGGACCTCCTGCACAGAGGAACAGGGGAGGACGATAAGGGAAGGGAGAAAGAGGACAGATACACACCAAAATTGCTAAAGGCTACTTATTCCCAGATCCTAAACCTGAAGCCAGAGTCTTCTGAGAACTGCACCTCCTGCACAGAGGTATGAGAACGAAGGGGGAGGAAGAGGAACGATGGGGAAGGGAAGGGAGCAACACAATGACTGGCAATCATACCTTACGACTTTGCAACCTCACCACCGCCCACCACCAGACCCAGCACCTCACCACCTCACCTCACTACCCTCCACCATTGCCTTCCTAACCCTCACCAAACCCAGCAATTCTGCACCAGGACGCACCTCTCTGAAGAGCGCCTCCTTGCAGGGCACCTTGAGCTTCACCATGTCAAAAGCATTATTACCCATCACCACACACACCCAACACATCTCCACCGCAACGCACCTCTCTGAAGAGCGCCTCCTTGCAGGGCCCCTTGAGCTTCCCCCGGTTGTCCTGCAGACACATGAACACCCTCCCTTGGCCCTTGGGCACTGCCTGGCAGTGCGCCTGCCAGTCGTCTGTCGGTGAGGGGGGAGGGGGGAAGGTACGTGGGGATCGTGGGAGAAATATGGAGGATACACAATCACTTTTAAGCCTCGCCCGGTTGTCCTGCAGACGCTTGAACATGCGGCCCTGCCCCTTGGGCACTGCCTGGCAGTGCACCTGCCAGTCGTCTGTGGTTTGGGTGTGTTGGGCGTGTGGGGGGGGAGCGGGGGAACTGATGGGGTGTCGGGAACTTGTGAAAGTATTGTGGGAATCGAGGGGGCCGTGGGCAAGAGTTCTGCAGATGCATAGACACCCTCGTCTTGTGGCCTTTGCGCATCGCCTGGCAGTGCACCTGCCAGTCGTCTGCTGTTGTATGCAACACCTTTGCATCCTTCAACCAGAGCACGGTCGAAGCATGCTCTACCTGCAAGCGTTCTCCTAGCCAGGGAACAACACGCCCGACTCGCATGCGAAAGTCACACACACCTTTGCAAGCCTCAACCAGAGCGCGGTCGAAGCGAATGTCCTCTGCGGCTCTCTTGGTCAGCAGATGCACCTGAGGTGAGAAGGAGTGGACGAGAAGAGAGAAGACTTTTGAGTCGACTCAAAAATCGAATCATTACACACGGAGTTGACTCAAAAGTCATCTCTTGGTCAGCAGATGCACCTGAGGTGAGAAGGAGTGGACGAGAAGAAAGGAGGCCAGAAAAATGGGGGGTGGGAGGCAGACAGAGGAGATTCAGGAGAGGTGACGATGGGATGAGATGAGCAGGCCTCACATCTCATTTTTCGGGTCTTATCACCTTGGCGTCCGAGCTGCCCTCTTGCTTGCTGCAAGTGCCACCCAACCAAGACAAACCTCACCTCCTGGCTGGCTGGCACTGCTGCCCCACTCAGGACCATCCTCCTCACCTGCTGTCTGCAGCGCGGGTCCTTGAGCTCGTCTCTGTAGTCCTGAAGACACTGGATCACCTTGGCGTCCGAACTGCCGCCCGCTCCTGACATGTCGGATGCATCCTGGTAGCACGTCTGCAAGCACGGCACGAAGGGGCAGAAAGCACGTCTGCACGGCATGAAGGGGCAGAAAGCACGTCTGCACGGCACGAAGGGGCGGAAAGCACGTCTGCACGGCACGGCACGGCGAGAATGATTGTTGGGTTGGAAGGATGCGGAATAGAAGGGTTGGTTTTACAAGTCGACTCCAAAGACCCTGGGAGCACGTCTGCATGCATGAGGAAGCAGGGAGAAAGTAGTGGCACAAGCAGAGTAAGCAGGAGTGACCCGTCATCCTGTGGAGGGAGTTCCTCAACTTTGTCCTTGTACCTCCACTCGGCCCTGGTGGCAGCACCTCTCTCCTCTCACTTCCGCGATGCCCTTGTGGCAACGCCTCTGTGTTTCTCACCTCCACTATGCTCTTGTGTCCGTACCTCCGTGATGTCCCTGTGACAGCACTCCTCTCCTCTCAACTCACAACGTCCCACTGTCCGCACCTCTGTGCCTCTCACCTCCACTCCACTATGCTCTTGTTGTGTCCATACCTCCGTGATGTTCATGACGCAGCACTCTCTCTCACCTCCGCAGTGTCCTTGTGGCAGCACGCCTCTCCACTATGCTCTTGTTGTGCCCATACCTCCGTGATGTCCTTATGGCAGTACTTCTGCAGATTAAAGTCCAGCCTGAAGTCTGTTGCCCGCCGCTCCATCATCTTCTCAAACTCCACCTTGCTGCCATCCCATGCCATGCCATGCCATCCCATGCCACGCCATGCCATGTCATGCCCACACACGCCCATGTGATGTCATGCCCACCCACAGCATGCCATGCCATGCCACGCCATGCCATGCCATGCCATCCCATGCCATGCCATGCCATGCAATGCCATGCCATGCCACCCCAATCGTTCAGGCAGAGCGTTAGCCGCAAGACAGCGTGCGGACAAGCACGTCAGCTAGCACATGGAAGCAACGCCGTGGGAAACCTCTAGTTCCTCCCCATCCCCCTCACTCCTTCTCCCCATCCCCCTCACTCCTTCTCCCCATCCACCTGACTCCTTCTCCCCATCCCCCTGACTCCTTCTCCCCATCCCCCTGACTCCTTCTCCCCATCCCCCTGACTCCGTCTCCCCATCCCCCTGACTCCTTCTCCCCATCCCCCTGACTCCTTCTCCCCATCCCCCTGACTCCTTCTCCCCATCCCCCCCACTCCTTCTCCCCATCCCCCTGACTCCTTCTCCCCATCCCCCTGACTCCTTCTCCCCATCCCCCTGACTCCTTCTCCCCATCCCCCTCACTCCTTCTCCCCATCCCCCTGACTCCTTCTCCTCATCCCCCTGACTCCTTCTCCCCATCCCCCTGACTCCTTCTCCCCATCCCCCTGACTCCTTCTCCCCATCCCCCTGACTCCTTCTCCCCATCCCCCTCACTCCTTCTCCCCATCCCCCTGACTCCTTCTCCCCATCCCCCTGACTCCTTCTCCCCATCCCCCTGACTCCTTCTCCCCATCCCCCTGACTCCTTCTCCCCATCCCCCTGACTCCTTCTCCCCATCCCCCTGACTCCTTCTCCCCATCCCCCTGACTCCTTCTCCCCATCCCCATGACTCCTTCTCCCCATCCCCTTGACTCCTTCTCCCCATCCCCCTGACTCCTTCTCCCCATCCCCCTGACTCCTTCTCCCCATCCCCCTGACTCCTTCTCCCCATCCCCCTCACTCCTTCTCCCCATCCCCCTGACTCCTTCTCCCCATCCCCCTGACTCCTTCTCCCCATCCCCCTGACTCCTTCTCCCCATCCCCCTCACTCCTTCTCCCCATCCCCCTGACTCCTTCTCCCCATCCCCCTGACTCCTTCTCCCCATCCCCCTCACTCCTTCTCCCCATCCCCCTGACTCCTTCTCCCCATCCCCCTCACTCCTTCTCCCTCATCCTATGCGCATCATTAGCCTACGGGAAAGTTTACCTCCAGTCTGTGTTCCTCCAAGCGGTCCTTCAGTAGGGCGTCAATAAGGCGAAACTACCCCACCCCACACATTCAACTCCTCCTTAGCCGCCATGTCCTCATCATCCTTCCCCTCCCTTTCAATCCTCCGTTCCTCTAGTCACCCCCCACCAGCCCTTGGAGAAGTCTGCGTCTAGACGGTGCTCCTCCGGGCTGTCCTTCACTCGAGCATCACCAACCTCACTCTCTCCCCTCAAGCACACCCCCCTTCCTCTAACTCTCTCCAATTACACTCGCCTACACCCCTTCCATTCTTCACCCCTTCCATTCTTCACCCCTTCCATTCTTCACCCCTCACCATCCCTTGGAGAACTCTGCCTCCAGCCGGTGCTCCTCCAGGCAGTCCTTCACTCGCGCATCACCAGGTGGCACGTCGGGGCAGAATCGCCTCTTGTCCTCCAGGCAGGCTGCAAGGTGTGAGTGGGCAGGGAGGAGGCGGGGAGAGGGCAGGGAAGGGGAAAGTGCCAGGGCAGGGAGAGGGCAGGGAGAGGGCAGGGAGAGGGTAGGGAGAGGGCAGGGAGAGGGTAGGGAGAGGGCAGGGAGAGGGTAGGGAGAGGGCAGGGAGAGGGTAGGGAGAGGGCAGGGAGAGGGTAGGGAGAGGGTAGGGAGAGGGCAGGGAGAGGGTAGGGAGAGGGCAGGGAGAGGGTAGGGAGAGGGCAGGGAGAGGGTAGGGAGAGGGCAGGGAGAGGGTAGGGAGAGGGCAGGGAGAGGGTAGGGAGAGGGCAGGGAGAGGGTAGGGAGAGGGCAGGGAGAGGGTAGGGAGAGGGCAGGGAGAGGGTAGGGAGAGGGCAGGGAGAGGGTAGGGAGAGGGCAGGGAGAGGGTAGGGAGAGGGCAGGGAGAGGGTAGGGAGAGGGCAGGGAGAGGGTAGGGAGCAGGCAGAGAAATGGCTGAGTAGATCAAGACATTTATCCCTTGGGCGTCGCCAGGCGGCACGTCGGGGCAGAATCGCCTCTTGTCCTCCAGGCAGGCTGCAAGGTGTGATGTGATATGAAGAGGGGAGGAGAGGCCTTTGAGCTGGGTGGGTGGCGTGAGTGCATAGCACAGGCGATGCACGGTTGCACGTTTCGGCATGCACCTCACTTTTGAGGTGCACGTTGAGGCGGATGTCCCCTGCTGACTGACTCCTCCACCTCCTGCCGGAACCGCTCCTACAACTGAAAATCTCCGACATGCAGTCCCAGGCCAGACCACTCTGTTGCTATGACGCACTTCACAACGTGGGTCACACACACCGTGCTTCACACCATGTGTCACACACACCGTGCTTCACACCACGTGTCACACACACCGTGCTCCACACCATGCGTCACACCAAGTATCTAACCTTTGAAGAGGCGCACGTTGAGGCGGATGTCCCCTGACCCCTCCACCTCTTGTCGAAACAGCTCCGACATGCAGTCCCAGCTCAGGCTCGTGCGCTGCTGACGCTGTTGGAGCAAGACAGGTGGGGCGGGGTCAAGGGGAAGTGCTTTTGAGTCGGCTAGAAAGCTATTGGAACAGCTCGAATATGCAGCCTCAGCTGAGGCTTGTGCGCTGCTGACGCTGTTAAAGCAACAGTGGTGGGGCGGGGGAGGAAGCGCTTTTGAGTCGGCTGCAAAGCTGTTGGAACAGCTCGGACATGCAGCCCCAGCTGAGCCTTGAGCGCTGTTGACGCTGGCAGGGCAAGGGAGGGAAGGTAAGGGTTGAGGAAAGTTGGAAGGAGGAAGAAAAATTGTTGGAAAAACAACCAGGAGCGCTCAGTCAACCAGCCAGCTACACTCAATGCAGTCACCAGGCAGCCTTGCACGCGCCCCTCCCCTGCCGGCGCGCCTTTGCTTGCACAGCCTCTGACTCTGAGCGCAAGCAGCTCAGGTCTGGTTGAGCTGCCTGGCAGCCACCGCTCAACCGCACACACGGTAAGCTGCACACCTCCATACACACACTGTCACCAGCCACACTTGGACACCCCCTCACCAAGCAGTCCTGCACGCGCCCCTCCCCTGCGGGAACCCCTTTGCACAGCCGCTGGGCATCGGCAGCGCAGGTCTGGTTGAGCTGCGGGTCGAATGCCATGTCTGCCGCGGCGTCCCTCTGCGCCTCAAACACGCGGTTCCGGCACAGGTCCGACAGACGCTCACCGGCTTTCGCCTCCCTGCATGGTGGGGGATAAATGTATGAGGGGAAGGGGGGAGGAGGGAGGGCAGCAATGAAGGACGATGTCTGCCGCGGCGTCCCTCTGCGCCTCAAACACGCGGTTCTTGCACAGGTCCGATAGACGCTCGCCCACCTTTGCCTCCCTGTCATTGTGGGATAGAAGCCCGCGGGGGGGGGGGGGGGGGGAGGGGGAGGGGATGGGGGCGAGAGGGGGGAGGTTGGAGAGGGGAGA
The DNA here is from genome assembly GCA_027943415.1 of Closterium sp. NIES-67. Classification (NCBI taxonomy): domain Eukaryota; kingdom Viridiplantae; phylum Streptophyta; class Zygnematophyceae; order Desmidiales; family Closteriaceae; genus Closterium; species Closterium sp. NIES-67. Next base: position 487,611 of record BQMB01000148.1, read on the forward strand.
GTTTGTGTGAGAGTGAGGAACATTGGAGCGGCAGCCCGAAGAGGGGGAATGCATGGGAGACAGTGGAGAGGCTAGACCCACTGCCAAGGGCCCACCGCAGGCATGCGAGCAAACTGCCAAGGGCCCACCGCAGGCATGCGAGCAAACTGCCAAGGGCCTACCGCAGGCATGCGAGCACACTCCCAAGGGCCTACTGCAGGCATGCGAGCACACTGCCAAGGGCCTACCGCAGGCATGCAAGCACACTGCCAAGGGCCTACTGCAGGCATGCGAGCACACTGCCAAGGGCCTACCGCAGGCATGCAAGCACACTGCCAAGGGCCTACTGCAGGCATGCGAGCACACTGCCAAGGGCCTACCGCAGGCATCCAAGCACACTGCCAAGGGCCTACCGCAGGCATGCGAGCACACTGCCAAGGGCCTACCGCAGGCATGCGAGCACACTGCCAAGGGCCTACCACAGGCATGCGAGCACACTGCCAAGGGCCTACCGCAGGCATGCGAGCACACTGCCAAGGGCCTACCGCAGGCATGCGAGCACACTGCCAAGGGCCTACCGCAGGCTTGCGAGCACACTGCCAAGGGCCTACCGAAGGCATGCGAGCACACTGCCAAGGGCCTACCGCAGGCATGCGAGCACACTGCCAAGGGCCTACCGCAGGCAAGCGAGCACACTGCCGACGCCGGGGTAGAGGAACTTGTCATCGCACAAGGTCGCCACGTCCTCCTTGCAGTCCTCCACTGCGAGAGAGGGGGGGGGGGGGGTGGTAAAGAGTGCAGGCGATGAGTGAGGAGGAGGAGGGAAGGAAACGGGGAGGTCAGGAACGGAGAGAGGAACTTGTCATCGCACAAGGTCGCCACGTCCTCCTTGCAGTCCTCCACTGCGATGATGGGAGGGACGGGGGAGTGGCATACGGAAGGGTAGAGGAACTTGTTATCGCAATAAGATGCCACGTCCTCCTTGCAGTCCTCCACTGCCATGGTCAGCGCAGCAAAGGCTCGCCGGAAGCGTGGTGGGAAAGAATGCGAGTGGATTGTGGAACGGCAAAAAGGGGCAACGGGGAGGAGGACGGGAGGAGCGGGGAGAGGGGGGGGTTGGGGGGGTTGGGGGGGTGGGGGTATACTCACTCCACTCGTTGTGTCGATGGAGATGTTCTTGTAGAGCTTTGAGCAAACTCAGGGAATACTCACTCCACTCCTTGTCGATGGAGATGTTCTTGTAGACTTGTATTTTGAAGTTGCGGATGTCGTCCAGACACTTCTCAGAGAAGTTGTTGTCCGTGATGTTGGCTGTGAGGGTGGGAGGGGGGCGGGAGAGGGGCGGGAGAGGGGCGGGAGAGGGGCGGGAGAGGTGCACACCAAGGAGAGGCGTCAGTAGGCACGCCAGGCATATAGGTACTACCCCCAGGCACTGGTCAGAGAAGTTATTGTCCGCGATGGTGGCTTTGAGGGCGGGAGAGGGGGACACCAAGAAGAGGCGTAAGTAGGCACGCCAGGCCAATAGGTAACCAGGCTGGACGAGAAATGCAATGGCTGAAAGGAAAAAGGAGAAAAGACTAGGAACGAACCGGAGAGAGGGGGGGAGAGGGGGAGGAGGGGGGGAAGAGAAGAGGCAGGGGATAGGGCGTGGTGGGAAAGAACGAGGTTGAGTGCTAAGGCAGGTGGCACTTGCCTTCAGGCGTTGAGGCGAGTTGCAGCAGCGTGTACTGCATGCTGAGGCAGCGCTCCAGGGTGCGGTTGCCCACCTCCTCGTCCGCACAGAACCGCCCCGCCTCGTCCTCGCACGGACCTGCACACACACACATCCATGCACCGAGCCACGTCAGCAAACTGCTAACGCCACTGGACGTCATCACGACGCCACCAAACCCAACAACGCATGCGTCTGGTGCCGTGGCTGTGCAGTCGCTTCACATTCACGGAAAGGAGGTTTTGTAGAAAGCATCTTATAGGAGAATGTGCACCTTGCTTGAGAATATCTCCTTGAGTAAGTTCCGCCTCCAAGATCCTGTCTTCTAACGCGGATAGATTCTCCTCGGACGAGCCTTTGTCTGAACCTTTGTCTGTCGAGTCCTTGGCGTTCTTCGCGATAGCGAAGTTTGGCGACGCGACGACGAGGACGACGAAAAGGATCGCCAGCAATCGCCAGGGAGTTCCCTGTAGAGATGCACCGCAGGGAGAAAGCATCGGCAGCGTAACATGGCCGTTCTGAGGGATTTGCTGGACACACTATCTAGGATGACCAGTGATCAGAAGGAAACGATGCTTTTTAGTCGCTCGTAACGATGCTTTTTGTTACTACTATAATAAGGCGAACCAGAATGTCGGACCAGACAGTCCTTGAAGACGACGTAGAGAAGCTAAGGGAAGGGCTTACTGACGGAACAATGAGAACCACCAGAGCTCAGGGAAGGGCTTACTGACCATCTTGATATTCCGCTCTTAGGATACAACGCGAATCACCGTAGAGGGCTACCGACGGGAGACGCGACCGAGATTCCGATCACCGCCGAATGCGGATGATAGCAATTCCGTAGCGCGCATCTGGAAGCTGCACCGATTAGGCCATGGTGATGCTCTAGTAGCACCTAGTCATTAGGTAACCGAAGGTTACAACTGAAAACTGACAACTGGAAAACTCAAGGCATTGGCTATGAGGGCGTGGAACAGTTCTGAACTTCAGAAAGTTCGAACAGTCAAAACGGTACAGTAAGTTTATCAACGTTCTGGGCGTGTTTCAGTAAGGACATTGCGTTGTTGAGTGCGGTGGAAGTTCGGGCACATGCTTTTCGGAACCGTATGTTCCACGCCCTGAGCAAGACAAGTAGCCATTGGGAATGCCGAATTCTCACCAACCAACCATTCCCAAGGCTGCTTCACTCGCTTCGCGTACATTTCGCATTCCCTGTTTCTTTGTTCGCCAAACTCAATGGCACACACAACTAACCTCACTATATTTTGCACAAGGACTAACATTCTAGTCAAGTGTAGGAATTCTCCATCGCGACTGATGGCACGGCCAGCAGTTAATGCCTATGATGATCAAGCGTAAGAGAAGATAAAGCAGCATAGCATGTCTGCATGCGCTGGTGATACAATTCCTTTTTCTTCCGATATTCCCTCATGAATTGACCCAACTCCACCTCCCCTGCAAGGAACCTGCTCCTCAGATCCTCCGATTCCTGATTCACTTCCTCCGCTTTCTCTGCACGACCAAACAAACAATGGACGTGAATCACAGACCAACAAGGAAGCATTCCATTCCAAGCAACAAATTAGAAGCAGACTTGTTGCTCTCGCACATACAGGCTATCAAGATGATAAACACCCTGATTTCTTTACCAAAAAAAGTTCACCTTTCAGCTGCTGCACGAGTGCTGCCGGGCTCCATCGGTCTGTGAGTGCTCTCTGCTGCGCTATCATTTGTGCTAGCCTCTCCTCCAGAGAAGCAAGCTCTGTGCCCCGGATAATGCGACACTGGGAGAGAAGGGGGTTGAGTGGAGCAGGTTATCGAGATGTGAAAAGGACCGGGCAACAGAGAGCAGCAACTTGCCAGAATAGGTTGAGAGTGAAGAAAGTCAGCATATGCGTGGGGTGAAACAATGAGGATGTACCTGTGTTCGTAGTTCTGACATGTCAGCTTCCATCTCTAGTGTCGACCCTGCGTTGGAATTAATTGCGATGAAAGTGGAACGGGGTTGAACCAACACGAGGGGGGAAAGATGTGCTGCCATGAGACATTACTGTACAGATGCATTTTCAAGTAGACTAAAATGTCAACCGTAATGGAAACTGGCCAGGCTGAGAGAGCTCGCAAGAGCAAAGCAAAGAATGGAGCACGCATGCAGTTTGAAGTGAAAGAGCATTTTATTGTGCACAGGGGCACAGCAACTCACTGGCGAGTTCCTCGTTGCCTTTCTTGAGATCATCCACCACCTGTATACGGGGTTGATAATACGAGAGAAGGGCACACAGGTCGTCAATTGAAATCGGAAAATAATACCACAAGTATGCAAGCAAGAGGTGACGTATGTATGTCACCTTGCGGCCTGCCTCACCTTGCGGCCTGCCTCACCTTGCGGCCTGCCTCACCTTGCGGCCTGCCTCACCTTGCGGCCTGCCTCACCTTGGGTTGGGGCGTCTCAAGCCTGATCTTCGTCGTTTCCCTCATCTTGGTCATTCCCCTCATCTTGGTCATTCCCCTCATCTTGGTCATTCCCCTCACCTTGGTCATTTCCTTGAGCTGCGGCATCTCCTCAAGCTGCTGCTGGTACGCCTTGGGGTCTGTCAGAAGCTTGAATAGCTCCTCCGGGCTTTGAGGGGGGGGAGGGCGCAGGGGAGGGCGTGAAAGGGAAAGTAGAGCAGAAATTGGTATACATACCCACAGGGTACGGGGAACGATGGGAACGACGAAACCACTGGCACGTGGAACCATTAAGGAACGTGTTTGAACCATTGCAACGTCTCTCTCTCGTTGGGTTTCAAACACTATATTCTTCTCTGCATGTAGTAGAGAAACTCTATGTTCACTCTCTCCCCGCTTTTCGTTCAACCTCTCACGTCTCTCACCTCTTGCTTTCAAGCACAGGAAACATCGGCTGCTGCATCCCCCCCATTCCTCCCTGCGCCATACCCACAGAGGGGAGTCTACCTGAGTGTACTCCCATTCCCCCCACCTCTCCTTCCCCTCCAAAACTTCCCCCTCTTCCCCCGCTCCTCCCCACAGATCCCCTTTGATTTCCCCCACCCCCTCCCCCGTAACTCCCCCCTCCCCCGAAGCTCCCCGCTCCCCCAACGCTTCCCCCTCCCCTGCTACCGCCGCTGGCGGCCCTCCCCGAGTCCCCCGCTTCTTGATATTGCCGCGGACCCCCAGCAGCAGCGGCGGCAGCAGCGGCGGAGGCGGCGGCGGCGGCTTCCACGGAACCAGGAGCGTTGGGGACGGGGGAAGGGTAGGAGTGCGCGGAGAGCGGGTTGGTGTGCGCGGGGGGAGCTTGCGCGGGGCTCGGCTGGCTTGGCGGAGGGTCTGGCGCGCTGGAAGAGGGAAAAAGGGGAGGGAGGAAGGAGGGAGTATGGTGGTGATTACCAGGGAAAACAGGGAGTAAGCTGAGTAGGAGACGGCGAACGGGAGGCTGCAAGCGCAAGTTTCCGGAGTAAAGTGAAGTCGGGGACACAGAGAGCAGGAATAAGGTTGTCCGGAGAATTTCAGCAGTTGGGGGAGTGAGTTGGCAGTGGAAAGGAATTCGAGGAGTGGAGCAGATGCGATGGGGTGCATACCGGCCAAATACGCCGCGAAACATCCTCGCGATCGAGTGCCGTCTAACGCCGCGTGCTGGAGTGGTGGCGGATTCACGGGCCTTGCGGATACTGAACAAGGAATCAGAAAGTCTGGGGTCGTCGTCTGGAGTGCTGTCCAGGCGAGGTCAGGCTTTTCGCTATCTCCTGAGTGTGCTGGGGTTGGCTGTAGCTGGGGGAGGAGTGCTCTAGGGGATGGCGAACTTCGGGTAACCACACTCAAGAACCGAAACTTTGCGTGCGACGGTGGCGACAGGTGATGCTACCCGTGCTGTTACAATCATCAGCGGAGCACGCCATACTTTCACCTCATTACTTCCGTCCATTTGGATCAAAGCTAAATCATCAACGTGGCTTGGCTGGTTGTCTTCAGCGTGCTTTGAGAGACACAAGGGATCCGTGTTGGGCCCAATGCATCCTATCCTATGCCACCCGTTGAATATGTGCTTTCATTTAGACAGCTGATGTAAAGCATGGCGCGATGATTTCTATAAACTAGCAACAGTTGCTGTTCTGTTGCAATGGCCTGCTTTCTCCAGGGCGCACTGTCTGACCACCAGCCTTGTTGCCGAGGGCTGGCTGGCTTGCCATCCTGCAGCCACAACCAACCACATACAGCTCTGTAAGATTGACATGGATCACTAAAGGAAAACATTTACAACGGAAATCCACCCATACCTGTTCTTGATCTCAGCAGCCATGGTCATGAAAGCCTGCTCGACGTTTGTGGCGTTCTTAGCACTAGTCTCTAGGAAAGGGATGCCAATTTCATCTGCGAAGGCCTGCAGAACAACATGCGGATGAGAACACGCTGGCACAATAGCTGCCGTAACTTTTGGTTGCTGCTATTGAGAAGTCACAGGCTATAGAGGAGTCACAGGTCTTGCTCACCTTGGCAGTCTGGTAGTCAACAACCCTCTTGTTCGTCAAGTCACACTTGTTCCCAACCAAAAGCTTGTTGACGTTCTCGCTGGCGTAACGGTCAATCTCATTCAACCATTGCTTCACGTTGTTGAAGCTCTCCTGATCTGTGACGTCGTACACAACCTGCAGGGATAACCCAGTGAGATTCGTGCCATCTTCGCCAAAACGAGGGGAAACAGCGTGCTCAAGACGATATGAAAGCTGCCACTCACAATGATGCCATGTGCACCGCGGTAGTAACTGCTTGTGATGGTTCTGAAACGCTCCTGGCCTGCAGTATCCCACTGTCATAGCCACACGCAATCACTTTCTCAGCTTCCATGAGCCACGCAAGAGCATGGAGAATACTGGACCAATCCGGAAAGGCGCTTACGATTTGAAGCTTGATAGTCTTGCCGTCGAGCTCGACAGTACGGATTTTCTGAAAAAGGCAGTGCGGTCAACAGTCAGCAAGTGCTATGAGCGTAACGTGTCCAGATTGACCACACTAAGACTTCAAGTCTTACAAAGTCAACTCCGATTGTACTGATGTAGCTTTCGAGATACGAATCGTCCTGCAACGAAACAACGGGTGCTTAGAGTGGATGGACATAAACGGGATAGTTCCCCTGAAAAAACTGGGAATTCGCCCGGTCTAAATATATTACCGCGAATCGTAGAAGGAGGCAGGACTTGCCCACTCCAGAATCACCAATCAGCAACAGCTTGAAGAGGTAGTCACTGCATCAGTGACGACAACGAAAATTCCAATCATAAATTCACAAGCCTTGAAAGAAACGTTCGCCTGCTCCCTAGAGCAAAACGATAATGACGGAGACGCACTATTCGGGGTTCATGATGCTGCTCAGGATCTGGAAGAGGGCGGTTCTTGCAACTAAAACCGCAGCCGCGACAAATGTGCGTAGTGTAAAGTCTTGAGCGAGGGAACGTAACGCGGCAATCACGGTCCTCTCTGAACTATATTGCCAACCGGAATCTATTCGGCTTGTGGGAGAACGGGATCTCGTCTTCTCGTCCCAGTGCAGTTCACTTTTGTGTGGAGCAAACCACCTAGTTTGGAGCAGATTCATGCGACAAAACCAAGGCTGCGGGGGGCGGGCCTGCACTGCGAGCTCAGCGTATACCGAACTAAGTGAGTGTCCACACCGCTAACTCCGTGAATGAAATATGTATTCCTGCTTTTCTAAAAATGAACCTACCACATGAAAGATGAGTTCCCCATGAAAGAACCCTCACCATGATTGTGGACGTGAACCACGATAGTTGAGAAGAAGAAGAAGAAGAAGAAAAAAAAAAAAAAGCCCTCGGCCCTCTGTTTCCCACCGAGTTTCCCTTGATATCTATGCAATGATTTTATTTCATTGGCCACCGAAAAAATTCGTGAACATTGTAAACTCGACCCAATACAAGGGCTGACTTCAAACAATTACCACCATTTGAGACGTGTCATATGCTTTCACGATGCAATCGTAGCAATGCTTCCAACCAAAGACGGTGACACAGGCTCCTTACCCAAATAGATATCAAAGAGGGCCGCAAGAAGCCCATGCGACTCAAAAGTGGCGGAAGCTGCAGAGGGGACTCCTCCAGCAGTCACGTCATCCGAAAATGCCACCTGCGTAGCAATGTTTGCAAACAACGTGTTAGTGAAAAGGGAATGGCAGGTTCAGCTTGGAGGAAGAAAGAAGGGAACCACTCAAAGAAGAACGTTGCAAGGAAAGCAATTACTAGGGGCATACCTGCAGTGTAGATGGCTGACACCACGTGATGTAAACGCCAGTGTTCTTCTTGAGAGACCTGTCCTTGAAGAGCTTGCCAAACTCGTCCAAGTCACCATGGCCTTCTCCAGCTGCTGTGAGGCGTGGGGCGAGCTCCTCAGTGAGGGCGTTCCAGAACTGGTCCGACCCCACGTTGCGCGCCAACACAATGACTATGGCCTTCTCACATGGGGCTGCAGGGACAAACAGAGTCGGACAATACAGGGAGCAGAAGCGGGCGAGCAGGGATTGAGTGGAGTGTAGCATGAGGAGCAAGTACAGTGATGGGAAGTCCAGAAGGGGCACCACACGAGGAAAGGAAACTGGAGTTGAGTGAAGAGAGAAAGTACAAGGTGCTGCTTAGGAGGCCATTCGCTTGGAATGAGTGGAACAGGGAGGGAACTGAGCCATGAATTGAGCCGTAGAGCTGAGTGGGATCGAGGCATACTGGCGACAATAGCATCGAAGAAGGCACGGTCTGCCGCCTTGCCCTTCCAGCCTGCCAGCACGTCCAGCAGCTTCGGATCAGCGTACGCACCCACCCCATACACCTTCACTGCCAGGGGGCCAATCTTCTTCTCGCGCACACCTGCAGCAGCAAGCAGCAGAAGCAAGCGGCAGCGGCCAGAGGTGCACACACAAAGCAGTCAGAATCAGATGCGAACACCGCAGTGGAGCACATGTGGCATGGAGTCACAAGAGTGGGAACACCTTCATGCGCATCTAGGCTCCGATGTTCCTCGGCCAAACCCTGCCTTCCCAGGTTTCTGCCTTCCCAGGTCCCTGCCTCCCCCGAACACTGGTGCGAGCACTCACCGGTTCCCAGCAGCGAGAGATCCTTGGAGCCGCCAGGAGCTGCTAGTGTGACGGGGAAGTTGATCTTGGTGGCGGGCTCCGTCACCACTGCACATGTGTGGGGGGGAGGGGGAAGAGGGGGGGGAGAGGGGGGGATGAGAGAGGGGAGAGGGATGGAGGGACGGCGGGGGCGTTCAAACGAGTCTGGAGCCAGATTGGAGAGTGGAGAGAGTGACTGGGAAGGCGATCTCGGAGGCGGGCGCCATCACCACTGCAGCGCTTGGTGGGCGCTAGAGAAGAAGAAAGAGAGTGAGAGTGAGAGCGAGTGTGCCGATTTGCCGATTGTCAGACGGCATGCAACAGATTCAGCAGCACGGAATGGTCAGCAACTGCGATAGTCGCCCGCCCTGCAAGAACATTGGGAGTGACGGCACGTGCCACACCTACAGCGTTCGGCGGGCTTAGTTAGTCACCTTCGGCTCGCACGCTGCTGCGGAGCGGCTGGAGAGGAACTCGCGCGGAATTCTTCGTTGAAGTGACCCGAAGCCCGCGGAAAGACGTGGAAAGCGGAACGGCCAGAGCCGCGTTCGGAGTTGATCGCGATGAGCTCTTGGCTGAAACGCCGGCGACAGCGGCGGGTGCCAGGGCGACCGAAGGAGCGCAAGCGAATGCCATGGTGGGATGAGAGTGTGGCTAGGGAGCCTCTTCTCAACTCTGATGCTGGATGCTAGATGCTGGCAAACGCGTCTCTGGTGAATGTTGAAAAGGTTTGTATTTGCAGATGGAGCCTGCTGTTAGGGCGTGTGTAGCGCGTACGTTTACAGTACACGGATCACGGTTCAGTAGGATCTATCGCGATCAGGAGCGGTTTTCGCACTTCACCACGTTGGACCTCTGAAAACCATATTGAACCGTATAAAGTGAATTGTAAACGTACGCGCTGGACACGCCCTAAGGGTTGAAGCAAGGCCAGGCAAGAGGAGTTTGGCGGAATGTGATAGCAGGGCGTGTGATCCAACGGAATGTATCGGAATGCGACGTTTTGTGACTATGTGAGTCAGATTGATGTGATAGATCTGATCAGCCTCATGTCTGACGTGGCGGAAGGTTCAGAGATGGCCGCTGATTGGCGGACGAAGAGGGACAGTTTCACGACGTGCTGCGACATGCTGGGGGCTTCGGAACCACTCATTCCTGGCCTTGACATTCCGTCATTCCTTCGCCAGCGTCGCCCTTTGCGGAAATGTAACACCGTGTCGTTTTTTCAGCCTTCGTGAAGCAGGTCGCTTTTGTGGGGAGTGTGTGGTCGGTGCCGTCCACGTCTTCAAGGTCTCTCCTTATGGCATGCTTATGTGGAGCGTCGTAACTGGCTCAGCCTGAGACCAGTCAGCTAAATCTGTGACTTCCTCGAACCCCACTTAGTTCCTTCCAGAATGTCGCGAAAGTAAGAGCGTCACACCGGTTACTAGTTTCGCAATCGCTCGCGCAGGCGAGCCAAAGTGGGGCATGCGGAGAATCCTTGGGATTTGCTCCCCCTAGGCCATGCCATGCGAAGGGTTCTCTTCTCCCCTCGCCACCACAGCCCTGTGAGAAGCAAATCCCAAGTCACTGCCCAGGCTCCAATGTTTGTACAAAGCATCAGGACATTCCCAATGTTAGCCAATTTCAAGGCTTATTTCCTTTCTCACAGCAGCAGCCAGCAGTAACTCGCCTGATTCACAACCTCCTCAGCAGCATACGCTGACGGTGTGACTCGCTAAGGAATACATTCTCGCTGTATTCCAGCCACGATTGCGCAGGCAACGATTGCCACGCGAAGGCTCGTATCCCTCGCGGGAATTCTTCAGGCGAAGATGGTTGAGAAGTCGTTCAAGTATGTCATTCTCGGAGGCGGCGTTGCTGCGGTAAGTTCGTTGCTTCTCGGAGGATCTCGATAAAATTTGCCGTATTTTTCGCGGCGTCAGATGTTTGCGCATTCTTAACGTGCATCAAGATTATGCTGAACATGACTTGTTGGACTCTGCTCATTGAGATTCCTCCACTCCGCATTTTCAGGGTTATGGAGCGGCAGAATTCGCTAAGCAGGGCCTGAAGGCTGGCGAGCTTGCCATCGTGTCGCGAGAAGCGGTACGCGAGCTTCGACGCTTTTTCTGAAAGCTTATCGGCGATATTCAATGCCTATTTTCCTTCAAAATCTTAAAGCCCGCAGTCCGGATTGTCCAAGAAGGGGGGTTTGTAAAACACTTGAAGCGGTGTAGCGAACTTTTTACTAGGGGCGCGAAGGTTGGCAAAAATGTTTTGGGGTTCGCTATCCAACCAAACTTCCCCCCCGGTTCAACTGCTTAACTTTTGGACAATCCGGACCCAGGGCTTTAACTGGAATGGCCTATTTAGTTACTGCTTTTTTATGCCATCGATTTGAGGTCGCATCTCGCAGTATTCTCACGCGTCGCCGTTTTCTCTTGGCTGACCCTGCAGGTGGTTCCCTATGAGCGGCCGGCGTTGAGCAAAGGCTACCTCTTCCCGCAATGTACGCCCAACCCCCTTGCTCGCGATTTCTCTCTATCCTTCTCTTCGTCTCACCCTTCACCCTTTTCGTCCTTCTTAAGTCCTCTCGCCGTCACTCATCTTCCTTCCAATCTTTTCGCTGTTTAAAATCTCGGTTGTTTCTGTGGCCAACGCAACAGCGCCTGCACGACTGCCTGGGTTCCACACGTGCGTTGGCGGCGGAGGCGAGCGACAGGCCCCCGAATGGTACTCGGAGAAAGGTGCGTGGCGAGGGGATAGGAATAAGGAGGGGATAGAAGAGGGTCGAGCAGCTCGAGAGGCATGTTTCTAGAGGACTTTATGCCATCAAGATGCGGTAATTCTTGCCAGGATTCGAGAAAGACATTGACCTTCCAACAGCGAACGAAACGAATGTTGGTGAAATGTCAAAATTTGTGCAAGTTTTTTTTAGTAAACGCGTTGAGGAGACTGTAGACATGTGCGCACCAACTCAATCCTCTTCCTTCTCTCCCCTACCCCCCACCCCTCAACCCACCCCACCCCACCCCCCACTCTTTTTCCATCACTATCTCACTACCCCCAGGCATTGAGCTGATCTTGAACACGGAGGTGGTGTCGGCTGACCTGGCTGGCAAGAAGCTCTCGACTGCATCTGGGGACACCATCGCCTTCACCAATCTCATCATTGCCACCGGTGCCGATGTGAGTAGTTCACAACCCCTATAACAGTTTTTGGTTCTGACGCCCCGCAATAAGAAGCTCTCGACTGCATCTGGAGACACCATTGCCTTCACCAACCTCATCATTGCCACCGGCGCCGATGTGAGTCATTCACCCTCCTGAGCAGCCCGTTTTCGAAGTAAAAAGCTCGCCATGGCATCTGGAGACACAATTGCCTTCACCAACCTCATCATTGCCACCGGTGCTGATGTGATATCATCACTTCTCTAATGCATCCAGTTAACGCTGCAATGCCGGTCTGCGACCCTGTGTGCCATATCTCCATCCCCTCTTCGTCCCTCCATTCCTCCCTCCCTTCATCCCTCTTCTCCTTCCCTGCCCCTCCCCTCCTCCTCATCATACCCCATGCCTTTCTCCCCACCCTTCCACCCCTCCCTCCTCCCTCTCAGACCATCAATCTGACGGACTTCAAGACCCTTGGCGCGGGCGCCAAGGCATGTACTACCTGAGGGAGATCAAGGAAGCGGACGAGCTGTACGCGGCTATCCAGGCCAAGAAGGGCGGCAAGGCCGTGGTCGTGGGCTTTACCCTCCTCTTTTCACCCCCTCTCTCCCTCCTTCCCTCTTTCCCTTGTTGCCTCCCTGCTTCGGCTCTTTGCCTCCCTGTCCACCCTCCTCGTCACACCCCTTCCCCTCCCTCTCAGACCATCAAGCTGACGGACTTCAAGACCCCCGGCGCGGACGCCAAGGGCATCTACTACCTGCGGGAGATCAAGGAGGCGGACGAGCTGTACGCGGCCATCCAGGCCAAGAAGGGCGGCAAGGCCGTGGTGGTGGGCGGCGGGTACATCGGGCTGGAGCTGGCTGCCATCCTCGCCATGAACGATATCAAGGCCACCATGGTCTTCCCCGAGCCTTTCTGCAGTAAGTCCTGTTACCCTCTCTCTCCCTCTCTCTCCCTAACTTGACTCTAGGCCAACTACCCCCCTCCCCCTCCCTCAATCCCCCCCCGCCACCCGCTTCCCTCTCTCTCCTCCCCCCCAGTGCCGCGTCTGTTCACCCTTCGAGCTCGCCGCCATATATGAGGGCTACTGCCAGGGGAAGGGCGTCACTGCTTATAAACCACCTCTTCTCAAGACCTTCTCCTCCTCACCCCTTCCTCCCCCCCTCCCCCGCCCGCCCCCTCCCCTCTCTCCTCCTCTCCTCAGTGCCGCGTCTGTTCACCCCTGAGCTGGCGGCCTTCTATGAGGGCTACTACGAGGGCAAGGGCGTGACCATTGTCAAGGGCACTGTCGCCACGGCCTTTGCTGCGGACGCGGAGGGGCATGTGAAGAGTGTGACCTTGAAGAGTGGGGAGACGCTGGACGCCGATCTGGTGGTGGTGGGCGTGGGCGCGCGGCCCAACGTGGGGCTGTTCAAAGACCAGCTCACATTCGACAAGGGCGGCATCAAGGTGAGGGGGTAGATGATCAAGGGGGCATCAAGGCGAGGGGGTTGGCACGTGGGCATCAAGGCGAGGGGGTTGGCACGTGGGCATCAAGGTGAGGGGGTTGGCACGTGGGCATCAAGGCGAGGGGGTTGACTGTGACAGGGGGAATCCAGGTGAGGGGGCTGAGTTCCCGTACTTGCCTGGTTCATTTGTTCTTGTCTTCCATTGTTTGGAGGGTGTTTTTGAGAATTCTGAAAAACACCCTGCAAAATCAAGTTCCCGTACTTGTCTGGTTCATTTGTTCTTGTCTTCCATTGTTTGGGCATCAAAGTTGTCCATCCACCTAACCACCATGTTCTTAGGTGACTCCAAAGACTCCCCCCTACCCCGCCTTTCCTCTCCCTCTCTCCCCTCAGGTGGGTGCTCCGTTCCTCACGAGCGCCCCAGGTGTATATGCAGTGGGCGACGTTGCCACATTCCCTGTGATCACGTGGTGAACTTACACACGACCTCCCCCCCCCTTCCCCCTCTCCCCTCAGGTGGATGCTCGGTTCCTTACCAACGCCCCCGGCGTATATGCAGTGGGCGACGTTGCCACGTTCCCCATGATCAAGTATGGCGATGAGCGGCGTGTGGAGCATGTGGACCACGCCAGGAAGTCAGTGGCGCAGGCCGTGAAGGTGCGTGGTGTGATATGAGTGCAGCTCTTCTCTCCCCATGAGATGCCTCAACAATCGTGCCCCATGCTCAAGAACGCCGATGAGAGAATGGCGTGGAGCATGTGGACCACGCCAGGAAGTCACTGGCGCAGCCCGTGAAGGTATGGGCGTTAGGCATGGATGTGGTGATTTCTTATTTCAAGCAGCATTCCCCGGCTGTTGATGCTTGTAGCCTAATGCTTCCACACACCCTCTCCCTCCTCCCCCCTCTTCATTCAACCCCACCCCGTCTTCCCTCCGTGCCATCCACCACCTCCCTCCCCCCTTGCCAGGCAATCAAGGCAGCGGGGGCAGGCGAGCAGGGGACAGACTACTCTTTTGTAGTACTTGCGCAGCAGAAGACAATTTAGTCAACTCACTCCTCCACCCCCTGACCCCCTTCCACTTCATCCCACCCACCACCTCCCCCCCTCCACACCAGGCAATCAAGGCAGCAGAGGCAGGCGAGCAGGTGGCAGACTATTCCTACCTGCCGTACTTCTACTCGCGCTCCTTCGACCTCTCCTGGCAGTTCTACGGGGAAAACGTGGGCGAGCCTGTGCACTATGGGCTCACGGCCGGGAAGGCAGATGCTGCTCCTGCCAAGTTTGGCGCCTACTGGGTGAAGGATGGGAAGGTGGTGGGGGCTTTCTTGGAGGGCGGGAGCGGGGATGAGAACAAGGCAATTGCGAAGGCGGCTCTGGAGCAGCCGGCTGTGGAGAGTGTGGAGAAGCTGGCAGGGGAGGGGCTGGGTTTTGCCCTCAAAGTATGAGAGAGGGCCAGGAGGTTGGTGTGTTTCTTGGAAGGCGAGAAAGGGGATGAGATGAACGCAATCGATCGCGAAGGTAGCTCAAGAAGGATAGATTACTGGAGTGAAATGAAATGTTGCAGTCTGCAGTGTAGCTTCATATTGTGCGTATGTTACTCTGAGTTGCTTATACATGCCTATTACATATATGATTCCAGGGCTCAAAATCACAGCCAAACAATTATGTACACGGAGGATAGCTACGCTACAGTGCTGATACATTTGTATCAGTACACACCTGACATCCTCATCACGGGAACAGTGGCATGTACACAAATCTCATCTTCCAAATACTATGCAACGGGATATCTGTCGGAAGCGCCTGGACACATGATTGTAAGCATGCCGCACAGTGCACCGCATCGGTAGCTAGCGATCAATCAGTCGGAGGTGCCGGGCCGGGGACCATGAGCTTGATAAAGTCCTGGAAGCGTGAGGCTGAGGGCACGGGGCACCAGCTGACATGGCTGTTGGGTCAACTGAGTTGCAGACCCGACCGGTAGCTATCAGTCAGAGGTGTGGGGGACCATGAGCTTGATAAAGTCCTGGAAGCGGGAGGCATAGGGCGCGGGCTCCACTGCTGACATGGCTGTTGGATCAACTCAGTTGCACAGCAGAGCAGACTGTTATTGTACGTATCAGTCAGTCGGAGGTGTCGGGGAAAGTGAGCTTGATGAAGTCCTGGAAGCGCGAAGCGTAGAGCGCGGGGTCCACGGCGGAGATGGAGTGGCTGTCGTACTGCATGGACTTGTAGAAATGCTCCACCTTCTTGGTGTAGTCGTACTCCTGTGAGGGCCGTACGGGGTGGTGGGGTGGTGGTGGTGGGGGTTTGAGTGGCATGGGGTGGGGATCCAAAGTGAGACGTAGTGGCGGTGGGGATGCCCTGTGGTTCACAGGGCATGGAGTTGTAGAAATGCTCCACCTTCTTCATGTAGTCGTTAGTCGTACTCCTGTGAGGGCATGATTGGGATGGGGTGGTTGGGGGATGGGGGTTGGTGAGATTTAAGCGGTTGGGGATGCTAAGCACAGCACCACTTAATACGCCTGTCTTCCAAGTCGACTGCACCCAACAATGCCCTCGTAAGGTGTCCCCAGAGCCATCCACCCCCATACGCACCTGTAAGATGTCAATGATGCCGAAGTACAGCACCACTTCATACGCCTCTGCGCGTGTGGGGTCTCTGATGGGCCGCCTGGTCCGCCTATCCAGCCTCAGAGCCGTTGCTGCCATTCCCTGCCCCAGCAGCGGCTGTGTCCCCCGGCCCTGCTGCTGCTGCTGCAGATGCACGTGCTGCTGAGGTGCCAATGACAAGGGCTCAGCCGGCCGTCTGGGCTGCTCCTGCTGCTGCTGCTGCTGCCCCTGCTGCCCCTGCCGCTGCTGCTGCTCTTCCTGCTGGGGCTGCACCTGTGCCTTGCCCAGCACTGGCTGCAGCCACGGGCTTGTTGGCACCGACACGGCAGCCACTCGCTTCGGGTTGCTGTGCCTCTTGGGGTTGGGAGAGCGCAGGGCGCCCACTAGAGCAGAGAGACCAAAGCGAGGGGAAGGAGGCTTCGCGGCAGAAGCAAGGGGAGGCCTGGGGCTGCTGCCAGGGATACTGCCAGGAGCTGCCCTGTTGGTAGCACCTGGAGAAGCACCTGAGGAAGCTTCAGGTGCTGTGGCGGAGGGAGGGATGGTGAGCGGGGGCGGGTCGGGATGCGTGTGGCTGATCCGGGCGAACACAGAGTAGCAGGTCATCTCACCACTGTGCGGAATACCAGACTGCCCTGCTGTATTCGGAGGGGGCTGCCCTAGGTCAGACTTATTTTGAGAGGCCTCAGGGATATGGGGCTGGGAGTTGGGAGTGGTTTCAGCAGCTTGAGGGGCGAAGGAGGAGGAGCTAGGGTGGGTGAGAGGGTGGAGCGAGGGGCTGGGTTGGCTGACAGGGTGCACGGACTGGGAGAGCAGCTGAGACTGAGAGAGCAGCTGAGACTGAGAGAGCAGCTGGGAGACGTTGTCGGAGGAGTGGCGGACAATGGGCACCCCGTCACTCGTGGACGCCCGCTGGGCCCTCATGGAGTGGAGGGAACGGAGGGAGCTGTCCTTGCCTTGCCTGCCCTCTCTGCCCTGTGTGGAGCTGTATGCTGCTGCGCCCTGTGTGTACCGCGCCAACGGCTGCTGCTGCCACGGGCGGAAGAGGCGGCGCCAGGCTTGCGAGGACGGGGAGAACCGGCCCACCCAGGAAGACTGCCCCCCTGCTCCTGCTGGGACTGATCCTGCTGATCCTGCTGCTGGTGATGATGGTGGCGGTGGTTGCATTGAGGACGGGTGTAACTCGGATGGGGGAAGGGGAGTAGCGGGAGAGATAGGGAGAGGGGGACTCGTTCCCCCGTGAAGAGAAGGAGTCAGCATGTCTCCAATTGTGTGCCCATCCGTGTCTCTCTCCCCTCCCACTGCCTCTGCCTGCTGCCCTAACGAGCACACCACGCTCCCACACTCTGCCTCACTCCCTCCTCTCCCCGTATCTTCCCTCGCCCCCTGCCACCCAGACCTCCCCTGCTGGTTCGGCTTCCCAGGCTCGGCAGGGCCGAGCAGAGCGAGGTTCTCATGCGAGGTTGGGGCCGAACGAGGCTTCCGAAGCGGATTGCCAAACCTCCTCCCTCTTCTCTCTCCTGCTCCACCTTTCATATCCACCTCTGTTAAGACCGAACCTTCTCCTCCTGCTCCTCCTCCTCCTTCACAACCCTCCACTGCAGCCCCTCCCTGGTGCCCGCTTCCCATTTCGCCTCTGGCCCCTCCTTGCCCCTCACTCGCCCAAGGAGGGAGTGGCTGAGGCTCCGACCCAGGAGTATACACACTCTCCCCTCTCCCCTCCACACTCTCTCCCCCCAGCCCTCCCCCTGCTCCCCCTCTCCCCCCTCCTTCCCCCACCCCCCCAACCCCCACCCCATCAGGCACCAGCAGCGACAGCCTCTTGGGGGCCCCCAAGGGGGGATCAAGAGGGGGGAACGGGAGGGCGGGGGAGGAGGAGGAGGGAGCAAGGAAGGCTTCGGCCCCGGTGACCTTGCCCTCAGCGATTGTGACTATAGGGGGGGGCGGGTCGGTGGCGCGGAAATGCACGCCCAGCAGCAAGCTATAGTCCATGATGCGTTGTGACTGCAGGAAGTGACAGTCGGCCGCCATTTGACTGACGGAGGGGAGGAAACCGGGGGGATAAGGTGGGGGGGGGGCAGGGGAAGAGATGTGAAGTGGCTCGGAAATGCACCCCCAGGAGGAGGCTGTAGTCCATGGTCCGCTGAGACTGCAGGAAGTGACAATCCGCAGCCATTTGACTGAAAGGGAGGAGAAGCCAGTGGGGAGAGGGAAGAGAGAGACGGGGGTTATCATGCACGCCCAGGAGGAGACTGTAGTCCATGGTGCGCTGTGCCTGCAGGAAGTGACAATCCGCCGCCATTTGGCTGCAAAAAGGGGGAGTGGGGAGGGGGGAAGGGGGAGGGGAGGGAGAGATGTGGCAGTGGTGCATAATGCACGCCCAGAAGGAGGCTGTAATCCATGATGCGCTGGGACTGCAGGAAGGGACAGTCCGCTGCCATTTGAGTGAGAGGGGGGAAACGCCGGGGGGAGGTGTAAGGGGGGGAAGAAGAGATGACGGGCTGGGACCGTAGACAGTCACAGGCACCGCCATTTGGCTAAGACAGGCTCTAAGTCAAGTGGACCCAGGCCAGTAACACGTACCTAAGCAAGAGCTCCCTCCACCCCCCGTGCAGCCTGAATGCCAGGTCCAGGTCGAGGACTCGAGGTCCTTGAGTGTCATGGTCTCGTCGATGGCCACCTTGTCCATGCTGCGACACTGGGAGATGCCCAAGGGGCCCAGAAGCACATACGTACCAACCATGCCAAACACGTACCTCAGCAGCAGCTCCCTCCACCCCCCGTGCAGCCTGAACGCAAGGTCCAGGTCTAAGTCCTTGAGCGTACCTTAATAGCAGCTCCCTCCACCCCCCGTGCAGCCTGAACGCAAGGTCCAGGTCTAAGTCCTTGAGCGTACCTTAATAGCAGCTCCCTCCACCCCCCCTGCAGCCTGAACGCAAGGTCCAGGTCTAAGTCCTTGAGCGTACCTTAATAGCAGCTCCCTCCACCCCCCCTGCAGCCTGAACGCAAGGTCCAGGTCTAAGTCCTTGAGCGTACCTTAATAGCAGCTCCCTCCACCCCCCGTGCAGCCTGAATGCCAGGTCCAGGTCTAAGTCCTTGAGCGTACCTTAATAGCAGCTCCCTCCACCCCCCGTGCAGCCTGAATGCCAGGTCCAGGTCTAAGTCCTTGAGCGTCATGGTCTCGTCGATGGCCACCTTGTCCATGCTGCGGCCCTGGGAGGACCCCTTGAGGTCAAAGCGGCGGTGCAGACGCACGTCCGAGTTAAAGAGGTTGCCCATCACCACAAAGCGGATCACCGTGCGGCCCTGAGGGGGGGGAGGAGAAGGGGAGGGGATAAAAGGGGAAGGGGGGGTTTGGTGCAAGCGGATGTCCGAGTTGAAGAGGTTGCCCATCACCACAAAGCGAATCACCGTGCGGCCCTGAGGGGGGGGAAGGGAGGGAGCAAAGCGTGAGTGGGCGGTAAGGGAGGCGGTGGAGGGAGGCGGTGGAGGGAGGAACGGTGAGCTCTTGAGGTAAAAGCGGCGGTGCAGGCGCACGTCCGAGCTGAAGAGGTTGCCCACCACCACAACGCGAATCACGGTGCGCCCCCTGAGAGGGAAGGAAGGGAGGGAGGGAGGGAGCGAAGCAGCGGTGCATGCGCATGTGGGAGTTGAAGAGATTGCTCATGGCCACAAAGAGAAACTTGAGGGGAGCAAGGCGAGGAGCAGTGTGTAAGCGGGCGAAGGGTAGGAGAGGGAAAGCGGTGTGCAGTGCAGGTGCACATTCAAGTCGAAGATATCGTATTTTTGAGGCGCCTCAAAAATGGTGTGCAGTGCAGGTGCACATTCAAGTCGAAGATATCGTATCGCCCATGGGAAACTCAAGGTGAGGATCGACTCACCGTGGAGGGCTTGTAGATCTTGCAGCTGTGCAGGCCGAAGGGGTAGGGCACACGCATGCATGCATACGAAACCATCACGGCACACACGCACACATATAAACGATCAGGGCACGGGTTGACGCACAGTGGAGGGCTTGTAGGTGTTGCAGCTGTGCAGGGCGAAGGGGCGAGGTACACGCACACGTACACACATGCACACGTGCACACACGCACTCATGCACACATGCACGTACACACACGCACACATGCACACATGCACGTACACTACACACACGCATGCACGCACAGAATCGATTGCGGCAGCTGCAAAGGGGGACTCACCGTGGACGGCTTGTAGATGTTGCAGCTGTGCAGGCCGAAGGAACGAGGAGCAGACACACATGCACAGGAAGGACCTCGGCACACACCCACATCTAGACAATGCAGGCACGGGTTGACTCACTGTGGACGGCGTGTAGAACTTGCAGCTGTGCAGGCCAAAGAACTTAGCGAGGAGCATGTGGTCGTGCTGCTCACTTCACATGCCGCATGCATGCACTCACACACACTATCACAACCGCTGCAAGAGGTGACTCATGTGCAATGGTTGACTCACGTGCAAGGGTTGACTCACGTGCAATGGTTGACCCACGTGCAATGGTTGACTCACGTGCAAGGGTTGACTCACGTGCAAGGGCTGACTCACGTGCAAGGGTTGACTCACGTGCAATGGTTGACTCACATGCAATGGTCGACTCACGTGCAATGGTTGACTCACGTGCAATGGTCGACTCACGTGCAAGGGTTGACTCACGTGCAAGGGCTGACTCACGTGCAAGGGTTGACTCACGTGCAAGGGTTGACTCACGTGCAATGGTTGACTCACATGCAATGGTCGACTCACGTGCAATGGTCGACTCACGTGCAATGGTTGACTCACGTGCAAGGGTTGACTCACGTGCAAGGGTTGACTCACGTGCAATGGTTGACTCACGTGCAAGGGTTGACTCACGTGCAATGGTTGACTCACGTGCAATGGTCGACTCACGTGCAATGGTCGACTCACGTGCAATGGTTGACTCACGTGCAATGGTTGACTCACGTGCAATGGTTGACTCACGTGCAATGGTTGACTCACGTGCAAGGGTTGACTCACGTGCAAGGGCTGACTCACGTGCAAGGGTTGACTCACGTGCAAGGGTTGACTCACGTGCAATGGTTGACTCACATGCAATGGTCGACTCACGTGCAATGGTCGACTCACGTGCAATGGTTGACTCACGTGCAATGGTTGACTCACGTGCAATGGTTGACTCACGTGCAATGGTTGACTCACGTGCAAGGGTTGACTCACAGAAGAAGGCTTGTAGATCTTGCAGCTGTGCAGGCCGAAGAACTTAGTGAGGAGAGTGTGCTCGTGCTGCTTCACGTGCTCGTGGTATGCGGGTAGCATGCGCAGCAGCACCTGAAGGGGGGAGGGAGGCACGAAGAGATGCTCGGAGATTCCTATCACGCGGGAGTTTTGAGGGCGCCTCAAAAGGGGGGAGAGATGAAGGAGGGAGGGAGTTTTGAGGCGCCTCAAAACTAGACTCCTATCACGCGGTTTTTATACACAGAGGATTTTTGTTGCATGGAAGGCTGGGCGTAACATTCAAAAGTTACTTGTGCGTGCGAGGCTCCCGAAGCTACCAGTTGGCGAACTGTGACATTTACACGACATCACCTCGAGGACTGAAGACTTGACCCCAGGAATTTTCCAGGGTGTTCAGGATTGGCTGCCCAGATTTCAGCCTTGGTTGTTACATGCCTAGACTTTGGTACCGTCGAGGGGTTTCTTGCTTAAGAGCTTCTCTTACTCACTTGCATAGTTCCATTCTGCACTGATGAAGATGTTCTAGGGTCCTTACCTTAGACGTCAAAACATGTTTGCTTTAATCTTTTGAATCGGAACTGAGTTCAGTTTTCTGAGATCTCGGCTATTATACGGGCAACTTGTGTATTTCGCTGTCAATCTTTTTGCTAAAAGTCTCGATTACACTGCTGCTCCCTTCTATCATGGCTAACAACGCTTGGAGATACCTGAGTGGGAGCATGCTGGGAGATACCTGAGGGGGAGCATGCGCAGGAGATACCTGAGGGGGAGCGTGCTGGGAGATACCTGGGGGGGAGCATGCGCAGGAGATACCTGAGGGGCGGGTAGCGGGGGACAGGAGGACAGCAGATTGTCATAGAATGTCAGCCCGTAATGCTGGTGGGGAGATATTGTGGTCCGTAATGCTGGTGGGGAGATATTGTGGTCCGTCATGCTGGTGGGGAGATATTGTGGTCTGTAATGCTGGTGGGGGGATGTTGAGGTCCGTAATGCTGGTGGGGGGACATTGATGTCCGTAATGCTGGTGGGGAAATATTGTGGTCCGTAATCCTAATACTACTAGCCTTGGCACCGCACTCCACCGCACTGAACTCGAACAACACCCCCCAACACTTACATGCACCTCGGCTCGCCGCATTGTTTTGATAATGAAGCGGTCGTCGTGGGAGAGGTAGAAGACGCTGCCAGACTTGCCCGGGGAGGACAGCTCCCTCAGTGCGTTGTCGCCGCACAGCGACAGCATGTAGTCCGAGGGGTCCACTCCGAACAATGCGCGCAGCTCCCTGCAAAGGCAACAGGTCACGTAGAGGAGACGTGGGAATGACGGAAAGGGGAGGGAAAAGCTCCATGATGCCGTGCCATCATGCCATGCCATGATGCCATGCCATGATGCTGTACCATGATGCCATGCCATGATGCCGTGCCATGATGCCGTGCCATGATGCCATGCCATGATGCCATGCCATGATGCTGTACCATGATGCCATGCCATGATGCCGTGCCATGATGCCGTGCCATGATGCCGTGCCATGATGCCGTGCCATGATGCCATGCCGTGATGCCGTGCCATGATGCTGTGTCATGATGCCGTGCCATGATGCTATGCCATGATGCTATGCCATGATGCCATGCCATGATGCCATCCCATGATGCCGTGCCATGATGCCGTGCCATGATGCCGTGCCATGATGCCATGCCATGATGCCATGTGATGATGCTGTGCCATGATGCCATGCCATGATGCCGTGCCATGATGCCATGCCATGATGCCATGCCATGATGCCATGCCATGATGCCGTGCCATGATGCCGTGCCATGATGCCGTGCCATGATGCCCTGCCATGATGCCATGCCATGATGCCGTGCCATGATGCCGTGCCATGATGCCACGCCATGATGCCATGCCATGATGCCATGCCATGATGGCACGCCATGATGCCACGCCATGATGCCGTGCCATGATGCCATGCCATGATGCCATGTGATGATGCTGTGCCATGATGCCATGCCATGATGCCGTGCCATGATGCCGTGCCATGATGCCGTGCCATGATGCCCTGCCATGATGCCATGCCATGATGCCGTGCCATGATGCCGTGCCATGATGCCACGCCATGATGCCATGCCATGATGCCATGCCATGATGCCACGCCATGATGCCACGCCATGATGCCATGCCATGATGCCATGCCATGATGCCATGCCATGATGCCACGCCATGATGCCACGCCATGATGCCATGCCATGAAGCCATGCCAAGATGCCATGCCATGATGCCATGCCATGATGCCGTGCTATGATGCCATGCCATGATGCCATGCCATGATGCCATGCCATGATGGCACCACAGAGCGATAGCAGGATGACCGGATGACGGAGAGGGGAGGAGAAAGCTCCCTCGGTGCCGTGACAGGATGCCACAGAGCGATAGCATGTGATGCTGCAGACAGCAGAAAAGGACACCTGACCCACCTGAAGACAACAGCAGAGAGCAAATGACCCACCCGAAGACAACAGCTGTGAGCAACTGACCCACCTGAAGACAACAGCAGAGAGCAAATGACCCACCTGAAGACAACAGCAGCGAGCGACTGGCCCATCTGAAGGCAACAGCAGCGAGCATCTGACTCACCTGAAGTCAAGATCACCTGAAGGCAAGGTCACCTGAAGGCAAGGTCACCAGAAGGCAAGGTCACCTGAAGGCAAGGTCACCTGAAGGCAAGGTCACCTGAAGTCAAGATCACCTGAAGGCAAGGTCACCTGAAGGCAAGGTCACCAGAAGGCAAGGTCACCTGAAGGCAAGGTCACCTGAAGGCAAGGTCACCTGAAGGCAAGATCACCTGAAGGCAAGGTCACCTGAAGGCAAGGTCACCCGAAGGCAAGGTCACCAGAAGGCAAGATCACCTGAAGGCAAGGTCACCTGAAGGCAAGGTCACCAGAAGGCAAGGTCACCAGAAGGCAAGGTCACCTGAAGGCAAGGTCACCTGAAGGCAAGGTCACCTGAAGGCAAGGTCACCTGAAGGCAAGGTCACCAGAAGGCAAGGTCACCTGAAGGCAAGGTCACCAGAAGGCAAGGTCACCAGAAGGCAAGGTCACCTGAAGGCAAGGTCACCTGAAGGCAAGGTCACCAGAAGGCAAGGTCACCAGAAGGCAAGGTCACCTGAAGGCAAGGTCACCAGAAGGCAAGGTCACCTGAAGGCAAGGTCACCTGAAGGCAAGGTCACCTGAAGGCAAGGTCACCTGAAGGCAAGGTCACCTGAAGGCAAGGTCACCTGAAGGCAAGGTCACCTGAAGGCAAGGTCACCTGAAGGCAAGATCACCTGAAGGCAAGGTCACCTGAAGGCAAGGTCACCAGAAGGCAAGGTCACCAGAAGGCAAGATCACCTGAAGGCAAGGTCACCTGAAGGCAAGGTCACCAGAAGGCAAGGTCACCAGAAGGCAAGGTCACCTGAAGGCAAGGTCACCTGAAGGTAAGGTCACCTGAAGGCAAGGTCACCTGAAGGCAAGGTCACCAGAAGGCAAGGTCACCTGAAGGCAAGGTCACCAGAAGGCAAGGTCACCAGAAGGCAAGGTCACCTGAAGGCAAGGTCACCTGAAGGCAAGGTCACCAGAAGGCAAGGTCACCAGAAGGCAAGGTCACCTGAAGGCAAGGTCACCAGAAGGCAAGGTCACCTGAAGGCAAGGTCACCTGAAGGCAAGGTCACCTGAAGGCAAGGTCACCTGAAGGCAAGGTCACCTGAAGGCAAGGTCACCTGAAGGCAAGGTCACCTGAAGGCAAGGTCACCTGAAGGCAAGGTCACCTGAAGGCAAGGTCACCTGAAGGCAAGGTCACCTGAAGGCAAGGTCACCTGAAGGCAAGGTCACCTGAAGGCAAGGTCACCTGAAGGCAAGGTCACCTGAAGGCAAGGTCACCTGAAGACAAGGTCACCTGAAGGCAAGGTCACCTGAAGGCAAGGTCACCTGAAGGCAAGGTCACCTGAAGACAAGGTCACCTGAAGGCAAGGTCACCTGAAGGCAAGGTCACCTGAAGGCAAGGTCACCAGAAGGCAAGGTCACCTGAAGGCAAGGTCACCAGAAGGCAAGGTCACCAGAAGGCAAGGTCACCTAAAGGCAAGGTCACCTGAAGGCAAGGTCACCAGAAGGCAAGGTCACCAGAAGGCAAGGTCACCTGAAGGCAAGGTCACCAGAAGGCAAGGTCACCTGAAGGCAAGGTCACCTGAAGGCAAGGTCACCTGAAGGCAAGGTCACCTGAAGGCAAGGTCACCTGAAGGCAAGGTCACCTGAAGGCAAGGTCACCTGAAGGCAAGGTCACCTGAAGGCAAGGTCACCTGAAGGCAAGGTCACCTGAAGGCAAGGTCACCTGAAGGCAAGGTCACCTGAAGGCAAGGTCACCTGAAGGCAAGGTCACCTGAAGGCAAGGTCACCTGAAGGCAAGGTCACCTGAAGGCAAGGTCACCTGAAGGCAAGGTCACCTGAAGGCAAGGTCACCTGAAGGCAAGGTCACCTGAAGGCAAGGTCACCTGAAGGCAAGGTCACCTGAAGGCAAGGTCACCTGAAGGCAAGGTCACCTGAAGACAAGGTCACCTGAAGGCAAGGTCACCTGAAGGCAAGGTCACCTGAAGACAGCGGGGCAGAAGTCGCGCCACTTGAAAAGCGCCACGGGGTGCGGGGGAGTGAGCTGAGAGCCCTCAGGGGGGAAGCGCACGGCCCTTGGCCCCGCCTGCTGGGAGAAGTCGCTCTCCCTCAGCTCCCTCACGGAGTCCAGCCCCATGCGCCCGATGGAGTAGCTGCAAGGAGCCAAGGGGCGGTGAACCGTTGCGGTCGGGGTTGGGGTTGGGGTTGGGGTTGGGTTGGGGAACGAAGGCGCAACAAAAGGAAGTGAATGATGCATGCTGGAAGAAGTTGCTCTCCCTCAGCTCCCTCACTGAGTCCAGCCCCATGTGCCGGATGGAGTAGCTGGAGGGGGGGAGGAGGGGGGCAGGGGAAAGGATGCAGAGAGAAGAGCACATTGATGCTTACTGCATTAAACCACTCGCTCCCTCAGCTCCCACGCTGAGCTGCGCCCACGCCCGTGCGACCGACGGAGTAGCTGAGGCAGAGGAAGGAGTAGTCCAAGAGGACAGGAGGAGTCCAAGAGGACAGGAGGAGTCCAAGAGGACAGGAGGAGTCCAAGATGACAGGAGGAGTCCAAGAGGACAGGAGGAGTCCAAGAGGACAGGAGGAGTCCAAGAGGACAGGAGGAGTCCAAGATGACAGGAGGAGTCCAAGGGGACAGGAGGAGTCCAAGAGGACAGGAGGAGTCCAAGAGGACAGGAGGAGTCCAAGAGGACAGGAGGAGTCCAAGAGGACAGGAGGAGTCCAAGAGGACAGGAGGAGTCCAAGAGGACAGGAGGAGTCCAAGAGGACAGGAGGAGTCCAAGAGGACAGGAGGAGTCCAAGAGGACAGGAGGAGTCCAAGAGGACAGGAGGAGTCCAAGAGGACAGGAGGAGTCCAAGAGGACAGGAGGAGTCCAAGAGGACAGGAGGAGTCCAAGAGGACAGGAGGAGTCCAAGAGGACAGGAGGAGTCCAAGAGGACAGGAGGACAGGAGGAGTCCAAGAGGACAGGAGGAGTCCAAGAGGACAGGAGGAGTCCAAGAGGACAGGAGGAGTCCAAGAGGACAGGAGGAGTCCAAGAGGACAGGAGGAGTCCAAGAGGACAGGAGTAGTCCAAGAGGACAGGAGGAGTCCAAGAGGACAGGAGGAGTCCAAGAGGACAGGAGAAATCAGTGATGTCAATGTCACTGTCACTGTCAGCGACTAGCTGCATTGTTACCCTCTGCCTGCCACGAGTCACTGTCGGTGAGTTTTGAGTCGACTAAAAAATCGAGGGATGGATGGGAGTACTGAGACGTGTAGGGAGCCATGAGCACTCACCGAAGGCCGAGCTGCAGAGTGAGCATGAGGCCGTACGAGAGGTGCCCCTTGTAGATCAACTCGCCTGCCTTGCTTGCCTTGCTAAGTCTCTACTCAGCAATAACAGAAGGCCACACAAGTCCCAGCGAATATTGAGTGAAAAGGGCCTCGTGATGCTCACCGCAGGCCCAGCTGCAGGGTGAGCATGAGGTCGTACGAGAGGTGCCCCTTGTAGATCAACTCGCCCGCCTTCTTTCCCTCCCTCCTGGGACCTTTGTCGCGCTGGAAGGGGAAAGGGGCGACAGCACGGGAAGAAGCAGAGGAATGGGGCACAGAGAGAGATAGCTTAGATTTGGGATGTCTCAGAAGTGCACCCTTGTGCCCTTGGAAGGATTTTTGAGGCGCCTCAAACATCGTCTCAGAAGTGCACCCTTGTGCCCTTGGAAGGATTTTTGAGGCGCCTCAAACATCGTCTCAGAAGTGCACCCTTGTGCCCTTGGAAGGATTTTTGAGGCGCCTCAAACATCGTCTCAGAAGTGCACCCTTGTGCCCTTGGAAGGATTTTTGAGGCGCCTCAAACATCGTCTCAGAAGTGCACCCTTGTGCCCTTGGAAGGATTTTTGAGGCGCCTCAAACATCGTCTCAGAAGTGCACCCTTGTGCCCTTGGAAGGATTTTTGAGGCGCCTCAAACATCGTCTCAGAAGTGCACCCTTGTGCCCTTGGAAGGGGAAAAGGGGCAACAGCAAGGGAAGGCGAGGGAAAGGTAATTTTTTATTCGACTCAAAAATCATCAGTGGACCCTTGTACCCTTGGAAGGGGAAAAGGGATGACAGCAAGGGAAGGCGAGGTAAAGGTAAGACATCTCAAAGCTCCTCGCCTCTGGGCCTTAAGAAAGACTGAAGCTCCTCACACTGAGACCCCCTCACCATCGTTGTCCCTTCCGTGGCCTCCTACGCGCCACAACCCCCTTTGAGTCTCCTGGCCCACTTAAAGCCCCAAGGATTGTCCGAGGTGACTTTTGAGTCTCCTGGCCCACCTAAAGCCCCAACAATTGACCATTACTTAAAAAAAGGCAAGGCCAGATCACTGGCAGCAGCATGGTCTCTTAATCACTCATAGGCGTTTCTAACACCAGCACGCCTTGCACATACTCCCACACCACACCACACCATCCCGACAACACCAATCCACGCCCCTCCACTGTCCACACACCCCTCCAGACACCCCTCCACCATATTACCTATCATTCAGCACACACGTGACTCACAGGCAGCACGGTTTTATCGCTCTTAGCCGTCTCTGACACGAGAATGCCTAGGACGTATTCCCGCACCATCACCACGCCCCTCCTTGGGCTCCGAACACCCCTACGACTCCCACCGTTTGACCTCTGACTCTCAACCCAGAAGCAACTCACAGGCAGCACGGTTTTATCGCTCTTGGCTGTCTCGGACACGAGCACGCCTTGCACGTATTCCCGCACCATCACCACACCCCCCCTTGGGCGCCTGCCCACCCCCGCCCCTGTGGGCCCCACGGTGTGAGCAGCTGGGTGGGGGGTGCTGAACATGGGAGACGTGATGAGGGATGCTGACGCTGATCCCTCGCCACCTGCACGGAATGTCCACATGGGCGGATAAACAATGGGGAGGAAGTGGGAAGGAGAGGAGGTGGGAAGGAGAGGAGGTGGGAAGGAGAGGAGGTGGGGTGGGGGGTGCTGAACATGGGGGACGTGATGAGGGATGCTGATGCTGATCCCTCGCCACCTGCACGGAATAAACGTGTCAACATGGGAGGAGGAACAATGGGGAGGAAGCGGGTTTTGAGGCGCCTCAAAACAAGGGATGCAAAATGGGGAGGAAGTGGGAAGGAGAGGAAGTGGGAAGGAGAGGAGGTGGGAAGGAGAGGAGGTGGGAAGGAGAGGAGGTGGGGTGGTGGGTGCTCAACAGGGGGGGATCCTTCCCCCCCTGCCAGGAACAACACAAATGGAAGAGCGGAGCGGGAGTGGGGGGGAGGGTCAAAGTGAAAACCACACACATTAGAGGCCCACACATATCAGATGCCCACACATATCAGAGGCCCACATATCAGAGGCCCACACATATCAGAGGCCCAGGGAAAGCCACGTAAATGTGGTGAGAAGGGGTGGGATATCGCACCTCGCACACCCGCAGTGCCGGCGACTCGAACGGAGATGCGGCCCAATTTAGACATCTCAAGATACGTCACGCCTCGCCCCGGCACAGGGCACAGGGCATAGGTCACAGGGCATGCGGGGCAGAGGTCACAGGGCATGCGGGGCATAGGTCACAGGGCATGCGGGGCAGAGGTCACAGGGCATGCGGGGCATAGGTCACAGGGCATGCGGGGCAGAGGTCACAGGGCATGCGGGGCAGAGGTCACAGGGCATGCGGGGCAGAGGTCACAGGGCATGCGGGGCAGAGGTCACAGGGCATGCGGGGCAGAGGTCACAGGGCATGCGGTGCAGAGGTCACAGGGCATGCGGGGCATAGGTCACAGGGCATGCGGGGCAGAGGTCACAGGGCATGCGGGGCAGAGGTCACAGGGCATGCGGGGCAGAGGTCACAGGGCATGCGGGGCAGAGGTCACAGGGCATGCGGGGCAGAGGTCACAGGGCATGCGAGGCATAGGTCACAGGGCATGCGGGGCATAGGTCACAGGGCATGCGGGGCAGAGGTCACAGGGCATGCGGGGCACAGGTCACAGGGCATGCGGGGCAGAGGTCACAGGGCATGCGGGGCATAGGTCACAGGGCATGCGGGGCAGAGGTCACAGGGCATGCGGGGCAGAGGTCACAGGGCATGCGGGGCAGAGGTCACAGGGCATGCGGGGCATTCTACCACACCTTCTCTGATCGCACACAGTCTCTCACCTCTGACGCCCGCAGTGTCAGCGACTCGAATGGAGATGGGGCCCGATTTAGATATCTCATGGTACGCCATGCCTCGCCCCGGCACAGGCCCCATCGTCACCAGCCTTGTCATCTTAGCTGCACTCGCCCCCTCCCCCGTTTTAACCACTCCCTCCCCTGTTCTAATCACTCCCTCCCCCGATTTGATCACTCCCTCCGCTGGTTTTATCCCCCGTGTCCCGGCTCTCAGCACACCCTCTCCCCATGACCAGTCCTTCTGATGTTTCTCTTTACTCAAATCCTGCTGTCTCTTTGCTCCTGCACCTCCTGCTGCTGCTGTTACTGCTGCTGCTGCTGTTGATATCACTGCTGCTGCTCCTGCCGCCACTGTGGTTGCTGCTGCTTTAGCCCCTCCTGCTACTCCGGCTACCCCTGCCGCCCCTATTCCTCCCACTCCCACCCGAGTGGGACTGTGCTGCCAAGTCTCCCTAGGGCTCCTCTCCCTCCGTGCTGCTTCGTCCAATTCCCGCACGTGGCCTGGAGAGGCTTGGCTCTGCAGCAGGCTTGGTGACTCTAGATTCGGCAATTGTAGGCTCGGCGGTCGCACTGCGTGCCGAGGCTGCGGCTCAAGGCTAGGGAGAGAGCCAAGATCCCCTGAGTCCTCCTCTGCTGTTACTGCTACTGCTGCTTCTGCTGCTGCTGCTGCTGCTGCTGCTGCTGCTGCTGCTGCTGCTGCTGCTGCAGCCATAGTAGCGGTCACGGGCCCTGGCCCTGCTTCTCCTACTTCCCAAGCTCCTGCTGCTGCCCCTCCAGAGTCTGCTACTGACTCCATTGCTCTGGCAGACCCTCTCGCACCTTCCCCTTCCCTCTTGCCATCACCTCTCTTCATCTCCTCTCGCCCCTCCCCACCCTTCCTATCCTCCCCATCCCCATCAACAGAAGAATCCGCCGACTCATCCTCCTCCTCTTCCTCCACTGCAGCTGTGAACCCGTTCTCTCTCTCCTCTCCTTCCTCTCCTTCTTCTCCTTCCTCCTCTTCCCCATCCTCCTCTCCCCCCTCTTCTTCTGCCTCCACCTCTCCACCACCCACACTCTCCCCCTCCTCCTCAATAGCAGCACCACGCCTTTCCTCACTGGCCCACCTCAATCCCTTATTCCCCCAACCGCCCTCATACTCCCCCCCATCCTCAATTCCCAGCACACTCTCTACCCAATCACTCGCTACCCGAACCTCCGACCGAAACTTCATCCGAGCTTCCAGCCGAGCCTCGGACCGAGCCTCCCGCCCGGTCCTGAAGCTCCCCCAGACCTTCCTGGCATCCACAGGCTCGAGTTTCAGCAGCCGATCGTCTCTCAGACTCATACTCTTAGCCGACAATGGCAAGCCACAATAGATTAACAACCCCTCCCCGTTAACAACCCCACCACGGCTCGTTGAACCCTCCTCTAAATCACCACTCCCTCCCCTCACTCCCCCGACTCCCCGTCTTGCTGCCCCCATCCCCCGTCCTCCCTCCCCCGCTCCCTCTGCTACTAACCCCCCTGTGAGTCTCAGACCACCGTCTGTGTCACTCCTCTTAAAGCCACCCGCACTAGACCCCTCACAGCTGCCACTACTGTCGCCGTTACCCTCCCCCTTACTGTTACCACTACCATTACCCTCACCGTTACAGTTACCACTATGACTCATCTGAGCCGCGTTACCGCTGCCATAGCTGCCAGTGCGCATCATTCGAAGGGCGCGCAGGGGCCCGCTCCACAGCTGCTCCTGCTGCGCTGCCTGTTGCCCCAACTCCTGGTCCAATGCCCTCGTCCCCTCTACAAGCTGCCTCTCTATGCTCACCCGCCGCGCCCACTCCGCCAACCGCTGCGTAGGCGTAACCGAAGTTGTAACCGTAGGTGTAACCGTGGATGTACCGGTAGGCGTAACTGTTGGTGTAACCCCAGGTGTAACAACGGGGAATGGGGCCGAGGCGGAGTGGGTTAAGGAAGACCCAGCCGACCCTTGTCTCTTGTGAGCCAACTCCCCGCCACCTTCAATAGCACCCCCCTCGTTAGAATTACTCTCGGTGACTGCATCGTTCCCACTCCTCCTCCTCTGGAGGGGGCAATAGGCAGGAGTGGATTTAGCACCGGAAGGGGATTGCCCGGTGGCGGGGTGGGAGGAGGAGCGACAGTCCGTGGTTGCACTGCTGCTGCGGCTGCCGCCGCTGAGCCTCACAGCAACAGAGGGCCCAGAGGACGGAGTGGAATCCGCACCACATGGCGATGTCTTGGACGTGGGATGGCCATGGGGGGAGCGACGGTGCGAGGTGGCACCAGAGCCGCTGCTGGAGCTGACTTGTACAGCACGAGAAGGACCGCTAGCAGATGCATGGATGGCGTTGGGGGTAGCATCGAGATGCACAGGAGGAGGGGTGTGAGGGGTGGTGGATACCAAATCAGAGCCTGCCAGCGAGAGAGGGGAGCGGTCGTTTTCGTGCTCCTGCCGCCCCTTTGGCAGCTCCGGTTGCTGCTGCTGCTCCATATTAGAGCTTGCGACTGCGAGAGAGAGGGGGTCCATACGCTGCTCTCCTCCTACCGGCAGCTCTCGTCCCACCAGCAGCTCTCCTCCCACCACTGTGGCTCGCCCATGCCTCTCCTCTCCAGGGGCAGCAGGCGAGTCTTGTGTCTCCAGCTGACCATCAGCCTGACCAGCGGTGTCTCCTCTCCACTCCACACGCCCCCGCCCTCTCAATTCCCATCCTCTCTCACTCCCACTCTGGCCGTTTCCAATCACCTGCTCTGCCAAACCAGGAGCCACGCCTCCTGCCGAACCACCCACCAGACCAGCTGCCGGACCTCCGCTCTCTACCAAGCCTGCGGCACCAACCAATGCCGAACCAAAATCCAGGGACTGCTTGGTGCTTCCGACATAGCTGTCATGCGATATGGCTCTAGGCACAGGTGTCTTCCTTTGCTTCCTCCCCTCCTCTGCTGCACCCACACTTCCTCCTTCCCTCTCCCCTTCCCTTTCTCTCGCACTCCTCTCTCCCCCTCCCCTCTCCCCCCCTCCCCTCTCCTCCTCGTCCCTCCGCTGCCCCTCATCCCCACTCACCGCGCCATCCCACACCACACTCTCTCTCTCCCCCCCACTCGACGACCGCCCCACCTCCGCCTCCCCGTCCCCCCACTCCTCCCCCGATCTAACCCCTCCAAGCACCCCATCCTCCGACCTATAACCCGCAGGGTAAAACACCCCTTTACCGTCCTTCAGCCCATGGCACCAAGTCCCCTCATACCTGCTCCCATCACCCCAGGTAAACGTCCCAGGCCCATGCTCGAACCCGCCGTCCCATTCCCCCTCAAACCTATCCCCGCTCGCCCAGGTAAAAGCCCCGAATCCGCTCATAGTCCCGGCCTTCCACTCCCCGAAATACTCGTTCCCGTTGCGCCACTTGTACCTCCCCGGCCCTTCCGCCGCCCCCCAGCTCCAGAACCCCTCATAAGAATCCCCGTTAGGGTATATTTTTCTGCCCAGCCCGTGCTTTATTCCGGCTGCCCAGTTGCCCGTGTAAAAAGATCCGTCTGCGCCCCAGTACGTGCCTACCCCCTGCATCTGCCCTTTTTTCCACTCCCCCTGGTATCTCGCCCCGGACGGCCATAAAAACATTCCCTGCCCGTTTTTCTGCCCCTTGACCCATTCCCCCTCGTATACGCTCCCATCGGACCAGGTGTAACACCCAAGCCCGTGTGGTAACCCGCCGCCGACGAGTAACCATCCTCCGTAATAAGTGTCGCCGTTGGGAAATTCTTTTGCCACCTCGACCACTTCGTCGCGCGCCTTGGGCCACACCGACCCGAACGACAGGCGCGCGGACGGCGCGGGGGAGCTGCGCGGAGGCGCAAAGCCCGCGGACGGCGCGGGCGCGGGCAGGAGCGGGGGAGGAAGCGGGTTGGCGGAGTGGGATGCGGAGAGGTGGGTAGCGGCGGGGGAAGCGATCGGAGTCATGGAAGCGGGACCGGCGGAGGCCAAAGGCTGCGTCGATTGGAGGTTCGGGACGGAGCGGCTTGAATGGAAGGCCGTAAATGATGCAAGCTGTGCTGATCTGCCATCTGAGCCGTTAGATGCGTGAACCATGGCATGTGACCACTATCGAACGGCGGTAGAGCAGCGGAGCCAGAAGTTGAGCTCCTAGGTTGAGCTCCTAGGTTGAGCTCCTAGGTTGAGCTCCTAACAAAAGGAAACTCGATACGAAAGCGACGGACAACAAATGGGCATCAATTGCTGGCTTAGAGTGTCTGCGGCCATCAGTTGCCGTCAGTTGCCGTCAGTTGCTGTCAGTTGCTGGGACCACAACATGGCTAACGAGTCTGTGCTTCAGGAGCAAGGCACAATAAACAATTATAGATACATTTTTAGTTCCTTCGTACACGTGCGGGGATAGCTCAGTTGGGAGAGCGTCAGACTGAAGATCTGAAGGTCGCGTGTTCGATCCACGCTCACCGCATTGACTTTGTGCTTTTTCCCCACACAATCTCGTTCTCTTAGGTAGTACCAGTAATTCCTACCCCCATGCAGCTTTTGCAGGCACTAAGCCCAGGAGAGAAGATTAGGGACTCCTTTCCACCCCCCCATACTTGGTGCATATCGCAGGAGAAGGGTAATTTGTTGAGAACGGGCTGCTCCACCTCTGCTAGAATGTTTTTTTGAAAATGTCATTCACTAGATGATTGTGTTTATCATGCCCTGCTCTTCATTCTCTCCCCATCCATTTAGATTCCACTGTCTAAATTTACAAAACTTGATTTCATGCCAGTTTTTTAACCAACCCACAACACTGGCATCAGGGCTTATTTTATCAGAGTAAATCACTCTGTTTCTCTGAAAATCAGAGTCGTTTTTGGAAGTCACTCTGATGGTCCTGGGTAATTTTTTTGAAAGTTCTCTTTTCTCTGATTTATCAGAGTTGGTGTATGTACCACCTTGTGGGTATTCATATAGGGGGCATACCCCCGGATATTACCTGTACTCCCTATAGACACACATACGCGTGGCCTGGATTCCTGGGTGGTTTCACGCGAGCCGCCCGCTGACTGTTCGCCATTTGCTGCCAAACTTCCTGCCGTTGGAAGATTCCTCGGTGCCCATTGGATACTTGGGCATTTTCTCGCGTGGCATCAGCAGCACAACCGCGTGCGGCAGCTGAAGTTGTCACCGCTGGATGATTGCTGCATGCCTTAGGCATTTCCTGGCTTGGTACAGCAGCCAGCACATCGACAGCACGCTAGGCTGCGGGTAGCAATGATGCTACTCACGCATGCACCATACAGCTAGTAGCGCATTGTCGATCACCTCAAGTCAAGACCAGCTTGTCCCTCCCTTCGTTCATCCATTCTGCTGCTTGCTGCAGGAAACCGAGTTCCCCTCCAACTCTCTCTTGCTCCACGCAAGAGAGAGTACCCCTCTCACAACTACCAGAGCGTATCAATCTCCCCTGAGGTAGTCCTGTTTGCAGCCACTTTCCCACCAGAGCCCGTCATGTGTAGTTCTGATGACGAGGACGATGGGGGGGAGGACGACCATAGCGCTGAGCGTTTTGTTAGGGTCGCTCCCCTCAGAGGCCTCGATTTCCTTCGTCGTGCACATGCCGCTCCTGTGTACTCGAACCCCCTTCCATCTCTCAGCAGTGAAGAGTGGGAGCGCAATCAGGACGATGTGACTGAGCTGGTTGACTCGCCATCCAAGGCCCCGCCTGCCACTCGTCCCGCCACGACAACCCCAGCTGCCACTCGTCCTGCCACATCAACCCCAGCTGCCACTCGTCCCGCCACATCAACCCCTGCTGCTACTCCTCCCGCCACGACTACATCGGTCGCCGTGACGTCGAAAAAGAGGCGCCGCTATGAGCAATCACACCTGCCATTTGCACCGCCTCCTCCTAAGCCCCCCACTCCGCCACCGCCGGAGCGTGTCACTGCACCGTCAGCGGAACCGACAGTTGCGGAGAAGACGGCGAGGGCATACGAAAAGGCGCAACATAAGTACACCAATGATTGGCTCCCGAAATTCCCATGGCTGGTCCTTGATAAAAATGACGACGGAATCCTGTGCTTGCGTTGCAGTGTTTGCATGGAGCATGGTGCAGTGCATGCAAGATACGGGCGTGAGGGCAGTGGCGGTCGGGATCTGCAAGTCGGCTCGATGCGCTGGCACCAGGAGAGTCAGAAGCATGAAGACGCGGTGAGGAAGCAACAACACCTGCTGACAGAAGTGGAGAACCAGAAGAGGATGGAAGACTTTGTTGCGAATGACCCAGAGGGAGCGCGCATCATTCGGCTACTCCGCGCCATGTTATTCATCTGCAAGGAAGATGCGCCCATCAGCATGTTCACCCGCCTCGTAGGCTTCATGGCGCATGAAGGGGTGAAGGACGTTCCTAAGCAGAGCTACGGTGTCTACATAACACAGTAAGTTTATTAATCCCCTTGTACTGCTTCTCTTTCGGGTTTTCCTATAACCTTTGGATTTTGTGATCCTCTTTAACCAACTACTAACACCAGTGTTGTGTGCATGCCTTTCTCACTCCCATTCAGGTACGGCTTCAAGGAGATGGTGAAAGCCATGGTGGCTTTCTTGCAGGCGCAACAGATGTCGCATATTCACGCATCTCCATTCATCGGCCTCAGTTGTGACGAAAGCACCGACAGAACGCGGGGGAAGCACTTGATCCTGTTTGCAACATTTCTGAAGAAGCCGAAAGTGGTCACCGAGTTCCTAGCTTTGCTGACCGTGGACAAGTGCGACGCGGCTTCTCTGCAGGCGATCATCCTCTCCCACCTCGAGACCCTCGGCGTCGATCTCCAGAAGATCTCTGGCATCAGTACGGATGGGGCTTCTGTGATGACAGGCGAGCATCATGGCTTGGTGGCTCGCTTACGAATGCGCATCCCGCACCTCGTGGGCGTCCATTGCATCGCCCATAGGTGCTGTTTGTTTGTTGCACCCATACGTGCTTTTAATGGCTCATGCGTGCATAGCTACATGCCCCTTCCAGGTAAATCTTGTCAAGTTGCTGATGCTCTCTGTTTTGTTTTTGTTGGCAGAGAGTCCCTGGCTGTCAAGGATGCTGCCGCGGCCTTCCCGGACTTCAAGATCATCGATGCCGTCATCCGCGCATTGGGGGAGATTGTTGGCCGTTCCACCCCATGGTATGAGCGCTTCAAGCACCTGCAGATGGTCATCCACAACACCAACCTGGAGCATCAAGGACTCTACCTTATCCGGTGGCTCTCACGTGGCGATGCAATCAAGAGGCTCTGCAGCATTCTCGGAGCGGCGATCGTTGTCCTCATCGAGTACAACCACAAGCTGGCACCGGTTGTGAAGACGCTGAAATTTCACTACTGCCTGTACTTCCTCGCTGACGTCCTCGCCGAGATGAACACCCTCAACAGGTTCTTTCAGAGGCGCTCTGTAAGTGGTGGTTTTAACGGGACGTACTTTTGTTTGGCGTATCTCGTTGCACTGTTGCACAGTCTTGCTATGTATTTAACTTGGTAGTCATGTGCGTGAGTTTAATTCCTTGCATTTTGTACCTCCGCCTGCCCTATGCCCCTTCCGTCAGGTGGACATCACCCTGGTGTCCCAGGAGGTTGACCGCACGGTCACCTACATCCGGCACCGTTACATCGAGTACGGTGCGACATTCGGGGGGGGATGAGCAA
Source organism: Closterium sp. NIES-67 (assembly GCA_027943415.1). NCBI lineage: Eukaryota > Viridiplantae > Streptophyta > Zygnematophyceae > Desmidiales > Closteriaceae > Closterium > Closterium sp. NIES-67. Next base: position 525,337 of record BQMB01000148.1, read on the forward strand.
GAGGCTGACCAAGTTCCTGCAGCGGCATGCCAGCGGCAAGCGCAGCATCGTCGTCGATGGCATGGACAACGACGGAAGTCCCTGCACGCACGCATTCGAACTCTCGGAGGAAAAGCTACCCGGCCACAAGTTCGGCGGCAGCATGTCGGACTGTGAGGACCTTTGCTCTGCGTTCGCCAAAGACATGGTGGCGAATGTGGAGCAGAGGCTGTGGGATCTGAAGCGGATGGGCGGCGCGGGACTGTTCAAAGTTGAGTGCTGGCCGAAGAAGGCAGAAGTGCGCGAGCGGCGACATCTCTCCTGGCTCGCATCCAACGTCGCCCTCTTCGACCACAAGCTGCCAGGTAAGTCAGTAGTTCCGTTAACACAACCGTATCATTCGTTGTTAAATGTCAGTTTGCCTTGCCCTAGGATGGATACTAAACCGTTGTCCTCTGCTTCTATTCCAACCAAACCCCAATTCCAGGAGTGAACCAAAGGGCGGCCGAGCTGGAGCTCAAGACCTTTGTTCACATCATGAAGAACCACCAGGCGGATGATGACTTCAACCAGGGGCTGGCTGCCATGCTCAAGACCCGCGACTGGCCTAAGAGCTATCCCAACCTGATGGCATTGTGGCAGGCCATGGCTGTGCTTCCACTGAGCACAGTGGAGTGTGAAAGAGGATTCAGCAGACAGAACGTGATCAAGTCGTGGCTGCGGACGAGCTTGTGCGATGCAAGGCTGAGCGAACTCATGACGATCAACATGCTGGACTACGACATGGACTACGCCGAGATCGTTGACATCTGGAGGAAACAGAAGATGCGAAAGCAGGCTAAGACAGTGGCCTATGAGACTCCCCTCGACAAAGGCAAGAGTGCAGCCGAGGATTCGGATGAGGAGATTGCAGTGCAGCTAGTGAGGGTTCATATGAGGATGATGATGATGATGATGATGATGATTGATGAGATGCTGCTCTGTTACCGTGCCATGTGGATGTGAGACAATACTTTTTGCTGGGCAAATTCTAGATCTCTTCCAAATTCTAGGCGGACAGGGTTTTTTTTCTGATAAGGCACAAAAACCTTGGCAAATCAGAGTTCCGGTCCAGGGCACCCTGGATTTCAGAGTTAGCCCATGAGCTACTGGTGAAAATCAGAGTTCAGAAAAGTCAAAGATAAGCCCTGACTGGCATCACCTTTCAATGTGTAGGTGAAATGCGCTAACATGCTTTTCAACGCACACGAAGTTATACAATCATGTGCAAGTTGAAACTCTCTTCACTCCCATTATTTTCCATAATGACTCACGCTTTGACGGGTGGTTGACGGGCGACGGAGTGAAGTTTGCCCCTGCTTCGCAGGAGAAACCAGTGCCTTTCGCAGAACGTAGCAGCTAACTGGCCTCGTGGCAGTTTCAGAACAGCCTGCCCTGGTAATGCCTTCACCGCCTCACGCGAGAGGAGGTGGAGCTGGCTGGAGCAGCTGGCTGGAGCAGTCAAAGCTCAAACCTGCACGACAAGCTGCCAGCTGGATTGTCTTGAGAGGCCCCCCCCCCCAGATCAACGTGCCACCAGACACGTGATTTTTCCAGAAACGCACGAGCTGCTAGACGATTCTTCCTGCATCATGGGGTTTTTTTCCTCGAATGCGGGAAGCCACGAAAAAAGTTGTGGCCCTTGTGGAGTGAGTGCCCAAAATCTAGGACGTGACTCAGCAATGTTTCAGGCTCTCGGCAAAAAGCGGTTCGGCTGCTCACCACCGACTTCACCGTGATTTGTCCTCGAGATTCGCCCCGAACCTGCCGCATGTCACGCATGCCCTTTCAACAAGAGCCAACCACAGCCAGCTTGGCGGAGAAGAATGCACTCTTCGCGGAGCCGCGTCGCGTGACATGGGTCTCTCGAGTCGCACATTCGAAATTATTGGAGCATTGAGGGGAGGAAGCAGGGGAGTGAGGAATCTAGGGGAGGGAGGGAACAGTACTGCACTGGGTGCAACCTTCCTGTTGTGCTGTGCTCCTACTACTGTCACCCACGCACAGGCCCTTCCCCTTGTGACCAAAAATTGCCCCAGCTTTCCCTAGTACATCAGCCCGATTACAAATTCCGACTTTCTGTGATTTTCGAACATCAGCGCGCGCTTTCCTTTCCAACTAGCAGCACGAAACGCCTTTCTCTCTTTTGCGTTGCTCTCGAGCAAGGCAGCCCAGGGCCCTTGCGAGCATTCTCGCATCGAGATAGAAGCCAGCTCCATTCAGCCCCGCAGCAGCAACGCGAACTCAAATTCTTCCAAATTGCGAAAGAAACGCGAGCAGCTCCAGCAGCCCGAGACTTAGACTCCGAAATTCCGCTCGATTTAGAGTCGCTAGGTCTACCGCCGTTCTAGTAGCACCATGGCGTGTGCCTCCGGGCTGACTCAGATCTCCTCCCAAGCAGCCACAGCCGTTGGATCGGGTCTCTCCATTTCCATTCCCAGGCGCTCTTTGCCTCCAGCTAGCTTCGGCCGCGGCGGCCTTCCGACCACCAAACGCCACGCGCCGTCGCAAGTAACAGCCTCCACGGCTTTCTCCTCCGCCGCATCGGCGGGCGGTAAATCTTCGTTTAGTACTACTAGCCACCTGCCTCCATCGAACACTGCAGGCACTCCTAGCGGCGGTTCTGCTATCACGTGGCCGTCCTTCACGTCCCCCTCCCCAAGGCCTCCCCCGACTCCCTCACCGCGCCCGCGCGTCCCTCTTTCCCCGCGCCCAAGCGGCGGCGGAGCGGCTTCCGCGGCCGCCTCCCCCAGCAGCAGGCGGCGCTGGCGGAAGGGGCTTCTCGTCGCAAACGGGCTCGCCGCGCTTTACGGCTCCGCGTCCGCCGTGGCACGCGCCACGGAATCAACCCATCCGTTGAGTCATATCGCCCCGCATTTGGCGCCCCTCATGGATCACGTTCCCGCCGAATACGCTTCACCCATCCGATTCGCCGCAGCGGCGCTCCCGTTCGCCCCTACTGCCGTCAGCACCTTCGCAGCCGCAGCAGCGGGTCGCCTGGGCGACAGTGTGCGATCTGCGACGACGTCCGCCAAAGGCCCGCTGGAACCTGAACTGGAATCGTCCCTGCCAGTCGGGGGTCACCTGGGCCCAGCCGAGGGGAGGGTTTCGCCGCCATCGGAGAAAGAAGCGTCGTCATCTGTTATGACAGCAGAGAAGGTGGCGGAAAAGGCGGCGGAGAAGGCGGCGGTGGTGACGGCGGGAGTGGAGCTAGCGTCGTACAGCTTCCTGGGCGACCTGCTGTCGCAGTTCACCGACGCCGATAGCGCCTCCACCCCGCTGCTGCTAGTGCTCTCGGTACGTGCCTTGGGCCTGCCATATCATTCTCCACACATCCGATGTGTCATCATGCTCTCCGTTCTGCTCACCCCCCTGACAAAGCCTTCGTTCCGTTTCCGTTTCGCTTCGTTTCAAGCTGTTGCCCGCCACGGCCGGTCCACTGTGCTCACCCCTGTCTTCCACGTCTCTCCCCTTTGTAATCCCTCGTCTGCTCTCCCTGCAGCTCCTACTCCTCCCCCTTCTCCAATTCGCCGACCGCCTCCACCGCGAAGCCACCAACGGCTCCAGCAGCAGCAGCGGAGTCGGAAGCGGCCGCACATCCCGTGCACCGATCGTGTCCGCGCTCGTCGCGATGGTGGCCCTCGTTGCCGCGAGCGGGGCCTCCACAGGCGCAGGGCCATCCGCCCTTCTCTCCGGCCTGGGGCAGTCGCTGCCCCTATCAACCCCGTGGCCGCTGCTCGCGTGCTTGCTCTCCCTCGTCTCCCTTCTCCGCTGCGAGGCCCACTGCACCTGCTTCGACCCGCTCTCCCTCACCGCCGTGCAGACTTCCTCTCTCGCCTCCCTCTCCCTCTTCTCCTCCCTCCTCTTTCACCTCCTCTCCTCCTCCTCCTCGTCCGCCTTCCCACACGGCATCTTGCCCATAATCACCGATGCTGCAGCTGCTGCGGCACATGCGGGCCCCGCAGTTCCCAGCACTGCGGCGCTGCTGCCGCTGATTTACAGCGGGCTCATGTGCTCCGGACTAGGCACGTGGATGGAGATGAAGTGCCTGCAAGACATGCCAGCGCCGGCCCTCATGCTGGTTTTTACATCCATCCCCATCTGGGGCGGGTTGCTCTCTGCCCTGGCACAGGGAGAGGTTCCGGAGATTGGGCTGGGTGTGGCTGGGCTCGTCATTGCTGCTGTAAACGCCGGCGCGTGGGCAGTTATGTCCCGGAATGGCGATGGTGCTGCTTCAGGCCATGCTGAAAAGGCCAGCGGCTCGGCAAACTCCAGCGGTAACAGCAGCAGCACTGTAGATAGTAACGGCAGCTACACTCCACAGAATAACATGCCGGGTGCGGAAGAGGATGCTTCAGTTTCCAAAGTGCCTGTGGAGCAGGTCAGTAACGCCCTGGTGGCTTCCCAGCTCAAGGTGCCCTTCTACTCCGCCAAGGCCAAGAGCGTCCTTCTGAAGCTGAAGCTCAAGGCCAAGGTGGCTGGAGCCAAGGTGCTGGGAGGGAAAGTAGGGGTCAAAGCTGTGGCTGCCTCTGCGTACAGTGCGTCTCACGCGCTGACGTCGGCTGTGGGAAGCGGGAGCTTTGGCGCTGGTACTGCTGATGCTGCTGCTGCAGCGGCTGCTGCTGCTGCTGGAGGGACGGTAGATGCGCTCTCCTCCCTTGGCGGTGGAATGGAGATCTCGTCGTTTGTCAGCAGCAGCAACATGCCACTCGTGCACCATGTTCCCAAGGTTATGCTGAGCGTGCTTCCGGTCGCACCTGATCAGCTGCTCTCCTCTGTGCATCTCCATGACGTTCTCCACGTGGTTCCCTCCTCCCTCCACCACTTCATCCACTGACAAGGTGGAACAAGAGGGCGAGGTGCAGACAAGGGAGGCAATGGCTGGGGGCAATGGCCGGGCATCAATGGCTCCTGGTTGGGAATGGTTGGCACTGAATGATTATATTCATTCATTGCCAACCATTTGCACTTGCATATGGCTATTGCATGGCCTCGTTGATGCGTGCTCGTTTTTGTGCTTGTTGTGCTTGTTTCAACAAGCATTGAAATTACTGGCCAGGATAGATTAGGGTGCTATCCTGACCAGGCATTTCCATGCTTGTTATGCTGCTTGTACTTATGCTTTTTATGAATTTAAATAATGATCCACACATCCACCTAGAAGTGCTGGTTGGCACCTTATAGTTTACACGCTTTGCAACTTCGCTCCGCCGTTCCTCTCTCCCCTGGGATTTGTGTTGCCCGCATTCGAGTTGCCCTCCTCACCCTTTCAAACCACACCTCACTCCCCTCTACCGCGAAAATAGCACTACCCCACTAAGGGCTCCTACTGCAGCTCTTTCCTTGCTTGTCATAGCGCTCATCTGGAGTTGTGAGAGGCAGGGTAACAGCTGTTGCTTCGCCAAAGTTGACCGATCGCCGATTCGCCGCCCTGAGGATAGCAGAGGAAGAGATTCCAAGCTCCGAGATCCACTCGATTCGTGCACTACACGCAATTTGTGCCCGCAATTCGCGCTAGATCCTTCACTAGTAGGTCAGGAGCGACGAGTCATTGAGAACCTTTCAGTCGGCACGCTTGATGGCGGATCTTAATTCCGAGCACCGGCTTCAACGGCAGCGCGCGCGGGATGAGCAGAGCGTCGAAAATGCCACGTCATCTGGTGGTATGACGTGGCGGTCGTCATCCCCACCCTCCTCGTCCTCCTGGTGGCAGAATTTCGTGACAGCAGCTGTCCACGTCAAGATTCCCTCCACCGCTGACGTGGCAGGCCTAGCTGGCGGCATCGCCGTTTCCACGCCTCCTACGGCTGCAACCACCAGCACCAGCGCGAGCGGCATTCACGGCGCCAGTAGCGGCGGCGGCGGCGGCGGCGGCAGCAGCGTTCCGTCGAGAGTAATTTACCCTTTCGAGTCCGTGAGCCTTGGAAATACCGATTCCGACCCGCTCCTGTCAGGGATCCACCCAATCCGCGAGGCTGACGAGACAGGGGGCGCAGGAAAGGCAGGAGGTGGACGAGGACTCTGGAGAGGGAGAGATGGAGAAGACAGGGAGAAAGAAGGGAGGGATGGAGAGGCCCACGATGACGCCCAAGGTGAGGCCCAAGATGACGCCCAAGGTGAGGCCCAAGATGAGGCCCAAGGTGAGGCCCAAACTTGGGCCAGCAATCGGCAGATCTCGCAAGGAGCAGGGGAGGTAGCGGGGGAACGAGCAAGCTCCTCCGCCCAGCACTTGTCAGAGTCTATGCTGCCGCCACCACCCAAGCCCCCCGCGCTCACCCGCTCTCTCTCCCTCCTCGACCTCATCCTCCTCGGCATCGGCGCGTCCATTGGCTCGGGCATCTTCGTCGTGACAGGTGTCGCCGCGCGATTGGCCGGCCCATCCGTGTCGTTATCCTTTCTCCTGGCCGGCTTGGCGTCGCTCCTCAACGCGCTCTGCTATGCCGACCTTGCCGCCCGCTTCCCCGGCCGCGTGGGCGGCGCATACCTCTACGCGCACGCCTGCCTCGGGCAGCTCGCGTCGTTTGTCCTGTTTTGCCACTTGGTGCTGGACTACCACGTGGGGGCGGCAGCGATTGCCAGGAGCCTGGCGAGTTATTTGGCGTCTCTGGTGGAGGTGGCATCTGGGGTAGGGCTACCTGCAGTGCTGGCACCAGGAGGCCTGCCTATTTCCATCCCCCTGCCATTTCTCTCCCCCTCTTGGCTCCTCTGGTGGGTTTCCGACTGGTGGTCCGGGGGACAAAGCCCGGTGCCACCCGTACTGACCCTAGACCTCTCGATCAATCTGGTCGCGCCAGCTGTCCTGCTGCTTATCTCGTGGCTGCTGTGCCGTGGGGTGAGGGAGACCTCGAGGGTGAACGACGTGATGACGTCTACCAAGGTGGCCATAGTGGTGCTCGTGGTGGCTGTGGGCGCGCGGTACGTCAACCCTGCGAACTGGAGCCCCTTCTTCCCCCCATCGTTGAACTCCCTCCTGGCCTCTGCTGCTCCTGCCGCTGCTACTACTACTGCCTCTGCTGCCGTCCCTGCTGCTGCTGCTGCCACTGCCACTGCGTCTGCTGCCTCTGCTGCTGCAACCACCGTCAGTGGAGCCAGCAGCAGCAGCGTTGGTGGCGTCCAGGCCATGCTATCAGCCGCCTCTCTCGTCTTCTTCTCGTACATCGGCTTTGACGCCGTGGCCAACACAGCTGAGGAGTCCCTGCACCCCCGCCGCGACGTGCCCCGCGGTCTCCTCCTCTCCCTCGCCGTTTGCTCGCTGCTCTACATCTCCGTCTCTCTTGTCCTCACTGGCATGGTCCACTTCACCCTTCTCGACCCCTCCGCACCCCTCTCTTCCGCCTTCTCCTCGCTCGGACTCCACTTCATGGAGCGGATCATCGACATAGGGGCGGTAGTGGGCCTCACGACTACGCTCCTAACGGGGCTGTATGTGCAGTCCCGCATGTATTTAGCACTGGCGAGGGATGGCATGCTGCCGGGGTGGTTTTTGCAGGTGAATGGGCGGAGCCATGTGCCGGTGCATGCGCAGTGGTGGGTGGGAGGTGTGGCGGCGGTGATGGCAGCAGGATTCGATGTCGGGAGGCTGTCGCATATCCTGTCGGTGGGCGTGTTACTGAGTTACTCTATAGTGTGTATGTGCGTGCTGGCTTTAAGAGTGGAGCGCTGCCATGGAGGTGAAGGGGGGTGTGCTGGTGTGGAGGGTGGGGGTGGAGACCAAGTAGGAGATGCACTTCTGGCACAGAGGGGCCTAGTCTCCACTATTGGTACAACAAGCAATGGTCCCGCAACTATGTTACACGCACGTGTTCCGCCGCCCCCTCCTTGGATTGCCCAATGGGGTGGTGACAAGTGGCATGAGGCGGTGGTGTACGTCTGTGTCTTAGTTGCATGCGTCCTGTCCTTGGGATTTGCCACCCGGTTTGCTGCATCATGGCTGCTGCTCGTCCCTCTCTTCCTCCTGTCGCTGGCTTCTTCTGCACCGATTTTCCTTTCTCAGCGTTTCAGTGTGCCAGCGTCCGGGTTTGCGTGTCCATGGGTCCCATTTGTGCCTCTTATGGGCATCTGTGTTAACATGTATCTGCTTGCGCAGACACATATGGTTGCCTGGATGCGGCTCTTTGTGCTAACGGTCGTGGCACTTGTAGGATTTTGGTGGAACGTGAAGTGGACTCTACTAGGGTCTCGTGGCTGATATTCAAGCTGGTTGGTGGGCTTATGGCAATGGTCGTGTACATACATTTGAACATCCCAAATTATTGTAACGCTTATATTGTGTTTAATCACCTCATATATGAGTGCTATCAACTGTACGTTACTGGTATTGCATATAACGAAGTCCCTTTTATCGGTACAGATGCAGGTGGGTTTCTGGCAAAACGTTCTCTGAACGCTCCTTGACCACAGATGCGACCACGACCCACACTCTGATGCTAGATACAGTACCAGTGACCAGTGAATCGTCGTGCTCGCATGGTTACCGCTCTTCGCGAATACTGTTCCTCGCGCGCGTTGGAGCACGAGGATCTGTCGCATGAAGTTCTCAACCTCGAGTCGAGACAGCAGTTTGATTTGAAACCTCGCGAAATTCTCGCTGATGATCAGAAAGCAGCCGACCTTGGGAATTCCGTCCCCACCCCAACGAACCAAAGCACTTGTCTACTGTGAGGCCATCCAATCCATCAGGAAACTTCATTTCTTTACTGTCTCTGTTTCATGGCAGCCTAGGTTATGCCGCCTGGGATCCTGAACCTTCTGACTTCGGCTCGGCAATTGCAGTGATAGTTATTAGCCGGAGTCATTGTCGACGGACCGTTCTCGTTTAAAAGTGTGAAGCATTGTGCGAAGAACGAATCCGTATTCTCGGTCGAACTGGTGTCTCATTCTGCAACCGATAAATAATCATTTGGCTTCAGGTGCAGCCCTAGTTGACTAAGCAGAACCACGCATTCCTTTTCTGAGTGACTGCGAACGCCGTGGTTGAATCATTTTCAAGTGCGCCGGACAACAGCGCTATTTAAGGAGCTTATGTAGCTCGTCAGTAGTTTATTCACGCTTAAAGCCAGGGACCCAAGTTTCTAGAACCTGGGGCAAGTGTTTTACAGTTGGTTGGGAGAACCCAGGTTTTGTGTCGTGAGGGTGCGTGAATTGCAACACTCGCAGGCGATTTCACTAGTGCCTGCAGCTCGCTGGCCAATCAGTAGTTTTAGTCCCAACCAACTGTTCTACAGTTGGTAAACTTGGGTCCCAACCAACTGTTTTACAGGCGATTTCACTGGTGCCTGCATCTACGCTCTGTCTCCACCTTGGTCGTTACTCCATGCTCTCGACCTCCCCTCCTGCCATTATTGACCGTTGTTGAGGCGTCCGGTCCCGAGCCTTACCGCTTTAGTTCCATTCCGTCAGCTATTCGTTTAGCCTTCAGCCTCAGGGCTCCTGGTAGCTTCTGGCGACGACGCAATTCATTCGGACGGCTCGCGATTCTAACATCGACGCGACGCATCGTGCTCATTCGAACATTCGCATAGAGTGCTCTCGGCGTGTCTCTCGCAATGAGTGGCTTAGACGGTCCCGTGATGGACATTCCACGGCCTAGGTATCAAGGGGTGAGTTGGCGACGTGACCCTTCTTTTAATGCTTTTAGCATTGATTTTGACACAATTCCAATAGTTTTTCTCGCATTGAGTGGGATAGATGTTTCCGTGATGGTCCGACCTTTCCGAGGCCCAGGTACCAAGGGGTGAGTTTCCCATATTCCGGCGAATTCAGGGGATAAACTGTGTGTGCGCCTTCAAGGCGGCGTCAAGCATTGTAGATCCAGGACACAAGACGGGGACGGGGATCGGTGGGGCGAGGTATACTCACGATCGCTTGTATTGATCATGGCGCCGTTGGCTGCTGTTTTTAGAGAGAAATAGCTCGGCTCCTCTCTTGCTCAGTTTTTTTTTATCTCTCTCTTCTATGTTGCCGCGTTTCGTTTGCGGCGTTGCATGCGTCCATCCGACAGGTGTACAAGAGTGGACATCTATCCGTGTCGTCTAAAGGTGAGCCTCCTTCAAAAGGCGACTTTCGTTCAACGAATCCCGTCTTTTAATGCACTTCGAGAAGCAAGGCAAGGCCCTACATTGTACCCAGAGCTTGAACCTGCGTGTTATCCATTTTTTCCCTAACTTCCCTTCTCTCCCCCCCTTTTCTCATTACCCCCCGCTCTCCCTCCCAGGTTTAGGATGGAAGTCATGGAAGCGGCGTTGGTTCCTTCTCACTCGTTTTCATTTTCTCTTGATCCTTACGCCCCTGCTCTCCCGTTTCCCCGCTTTGCTTCCCTCCCAGGTTTGGGGTGGAAGTCATGGAAGCGGCGTTGGTTCCTCCTCACGCGCTCCTCCCTCATCTTCTTCAAGCACGAGCCAGTAAGCGCGTGACTGTAGTGAATCAGTGTGACATTAACGAGCCAATGGGTGTGTGTGTGCACGACCCCCCTTGGTTTATTTAGTCCCAGTGATTCTCCACCCTTCCTCATAATTATTCCCTCCTCTCCACGCAGAGGGGTCGCATTGACATCTCATCGGCCATAGGAGGCATCGAATTCAACAACGCTGGAAAGTAAGGCTGCCTCTCCCTCTCTCTGCCTCTACACTCCTCTCGCTCTACCCTACCCCCCCCTCCTCTCCCCCCCCCCCCCAACCACTCTCGCTGCCCTTACCCTGCGGAACCGGCTTTGCCTTGTTCAGCTTTCGTCATAGACTGATTGCTCCTTGCCTCGTGGTTGACATGTTGCCCATGTGCGTCCATGTGCGTCCATGTGCGTCAATGTGCGTCCATGTGCTTCCATGTGCGTCAATGTGCTTCCATGTGCTTCCACGTGCGCCAATGTGCGTGTGCGTGCGTGCATGTGCAACACCAGGGTGCACATCAAGCCCGACAAGAAGCAGCTCTCCTCTCCCCCACCTTCCCCTGATCTCGATCCAATGATTCCTTGCCCATGTCGATAAACCTTCTCCACACGCTCCCATATGTGCCGCCTTGATGTGCCACGGCCCACCAGGGTGCACATCAAGCCCGACAAGAAGCAGCTCTCCCTCACCTTCCCAGATGGCCATGCCTTCACCTTCAAGGTCCGTCCGTGCCATGCCCTCTCCCCTCTCCCTCCTTCCCTCCCTCTCTCCCTCATCTTCCCTGACGGCCTGCCTTCACCTTCAAGGTCCGTGCCATGCCATGCGATCTCCCTTCGCCCTTCCCTCTCCCTCACCGTCCCTGACGGCCACGCCTTCACCTTCAAGGTCGGCCCTCCCTTCTCTGTGAGCCATCAGTCAGTCCGTACGGTCTATGCCTGCACCGTCAACATCCGTGCTAGCCCGTCGCTTTGCCTCCAACACCGTGCCTTCACCTACAAGGTCCAGTCCAGATTTCATGCTCCCGTCACTCCCCTCCCCTCACGTGCTCACAGTCATTGCGTTGCCCCTCACTCACACTGCTGCCCCTCATCACGCACAGTGGCCACGCCCCCTTCCGATCTCAGACCAACACTGCAGAGGGGAGGGGAAGGACGTGTAGCAGGACGCCATCTCCAAGGTTTCCACGGTTTCCTTCACCGAATCCCCCCCTTCCCCCTCCCAACCTCGTCTCTTCGTCCCTTCTCTGCCCCGTCGCAGACCGATGCTTTGGAGGACCTGGAGGAGTGGAGTGGCGCGCTGGAGGACGCCATCTCTAATGCCCCTCCGCCCTTCTCAATCCCTTATTCCCATCACCCCCCTGTGCTTTCCCCCTGTGCCTTCCCCCTGTGCCTTCCCCCTGTGCCTTCCCCCTGTGCCTTCCCCCTGCGCTTTCTCAGACCGACACGCTGGAGGACCTGGAGGAGTGGAGGGACGCCCTGGAGGACGCCATCTCCAAGGCCCCGCCGCCCTCCGTGATGATGGGTCTGCCCCGCGACACGCTCTTCCGAGGGGATGGGCTCGACATAGGCGACAACGACGGGCCTCCAGGACCAGGTGGGTTTGGGGTATGGGATGTTCTGCCATGGCATGCTTGGGCCACCCCTCCGACCTCCGTGATGATGGGTCTGCTGCGCCACACGCTCTTCCGAGGGGATGGGCTCGACATAGGCGACAACGACGGGCCTCCAGGACCAGGTGGGTTTGGGGCATGGGATGTTCTGCCATGGCATGCTTGGGCCACCCCTCCGACCTCGGTGATGATGGGTCTGCCTTGTGACATGCTCTTCCGAGGGGATGGGCTCGACATAGGCGACAACGACGGGCCCCCAGGGCCAGGTGAAAGGCTGCGATGTTCCTGGGATGGCCCAAGCACGGCATGCTTGAACCATCCCCTTCGCCCTCAGTGATGATGGGTCTGCCTTGTGACACGCTCTTTAGAGGGATGGGCTGGACATAGCCGACAACGACGCCCCCCCCGGGACCAGGTGGGCCGCTGTTCTGGACATAGGCTGCTTGGTCTCGTTGAGTCTGGGGCAGCAGAGGGCGTTGTTGGGCCATCCCTCCACCCTCCGTGATGATGGGTCTGCCCCGCGACACGCTCTTCAGAAGGGATGGGCTGGATATAGGCGACAGCGACAGCCCCCCAGGATCAGGTGGGTTTGGGGCATGGGATGTTCTGCCATGGCATGCCTGGGCCAACCCTCTGCCCTCCGTGATGATGGGTCTGCCCTACGACACGCTCTTCAGAAGGGATGGGCTCGACATAGGCAACAACGACGGGCCCCCAGGGCCAGGTGAAGAGCTGTGCTTTGCTGGGCATAGGCGGCTTAGTCATGCATGCATGGGCCTTCATCATCGGCCCTCCGTGATGATGAGTCTCACCTATTCCCCTCGCCCCTCCCTGTCTCCCCTCTCCTCCCCTCTCCTCTCCTCTCCCGTCCCCCCCCCCTCCCCGCCAGGCAAGGAGTGCCTGCCGCCTGCCCTCCATGCTGCTGTGCCGCCCCTTCTCCCTTCTCCTCTCACCTATTTCCCTCGCCCCTCCCCTCTCCTCCCCTCTCCTCTCCTCTCCCGTCCCCCCTCCCCACCAGGCAAGGAGCGGCGCCTGCGCTCCATGCTGCTGTGCCGCCCCTTCTCCCTCGCCCTGGAGGACGTCAACGGCTCGCCCTCCTTCCTCGAGAAGGCCCTGCGTTTCATAGAGATTCACGGTGAGCCTTCCCCCCCATAGCCACTCGTGCTGACTCTGAGCTCCATAGGCACTTGTGGTGAGGCTCACAGAGGCTTGTGGTTGCTTGAGTGCCCTGGAGGGCTCAATGGCTCGCCCTCCTTCCTCAAAAATGCCCTGCGCAGCTGCGCTTCATAGAGATCAATGGTGAGCCGTGGAAAAGGTGAGGCTCTCCAGTTCAAAAGAGCTCAAGGGCCGGGATTCTGGCTTGATTGCTCTGAAATTTCAAGCAGCCAGTTTCATTCAGCCCGTCACTCCATCCTTCACCCTGCACCCCTTCCCTGCCCTTTCCTTCCCTCTCCCCCATGGTCCCAGGGTGAAGCTGGGGGGTATCCTGCATGCTGCAGCGGATTTGGAGCAGGTGGAGAGGCGGGTGATAGACAGAGTCTGCTGCTTGCTCCCCTCTCATACCCTCCCTGCTTTCTTGCCAACACCTCCATGCCCCATCTCCCTCCTCTACCCTGTGTTGCCAGGCGTGAAGCTGGAGGGCATTCTGCGTGCAGCAGCGGATGTGGAGCAGGTGGAGAGGCTGCTCAAGAATAGAGTGTGCTCTTTGCCCCCCTCTCATACTCCCCTGGTTTGCTCTCAACACCTCGTTCCCCACGCTCATGGTCCCAGGGGTGAAGCTGGACGGCAACCTGCACGCACCAGTGGAAGTGGAGCAGGTGGAGAGGCGGCTCACCGGGAGAGTGCGCTTTTTGCTCCCCTCTCATGTTGCTCCTTCCGTCCCCTCCGTGCTCCCCACTGTGCTGGCAGGCGTGAAGCTTGAGGGCATCCTACGCACAGCAGCGGACGTGGAGCAGGTTGAGAAGGTGCTGAAGGACAGCGTTAGCGTTTCGCTCCTTCTGATGTTGCTCTCACTCTCTCCTCCCTCCCCCGCCTCATGGCCCCAGGGGTGAAGCTGGAGGGCATCCCGCGTGCAGCAGGGGAGGTGGAGCAGGTGGAGAGGCGGCTGCTTGCCCCTTCTCTCATGCTCCCCTTCTGTGATGTCAACCCTTCCATCCCTGCCCTCTCTCCCCGCTGTTTTGGCAGGCGTGAAGCTCGAGGGCATTCTGCGCGCAGCAGCGGACGTGGAGCAGGTGGAGAGGCGGTTGAAGGAGTACGAGGAGGGGCACACGGAGTTTGAGGACGGGGAGAACCCACATGTTGTGGGCGACTGTGTTAAGGTGAGCTGGTTGTGTTAGGAGGAGCAGGTGGAGAGGCGGTTGAAGGAGTACGAGGAGGGGCACACGGAGTTTGAGGACGGGGAGAACCCGCACGTCGTGGGCGACTGCATCAAGGTGAGCTGGTAGTGGTTGCGTCAGAGTGGGCACTTGGTTGTGGGCGGTCGGTTGTGGGCAGCTGGTTGTGGGCAAGGGTTGCGGGTGGAAGGAGGTTGAGGAGTACGAGGAGGGGCACAGAGAGTTTGAGGACGGGGAGAACCCGCACGTCGTGGGCGACTGTGTCAAGGCGAGTCTTTGACCAAACACCATTGGTTGATTCAAGGTGGGCTGTTGGTTGCGATGGGCTGATTGAAGCAGGTGGGAAGGAGGCTCATGGAGTATGAGGATGGGGAGAATTGCGTGTAGTAGGTGGCAGAGTGAGTCAAGGTGGATAGCTGATTGACTCATGGTGGATACCTGACCGAGTCAAGGTGGAAGGTTCAATTCTCGGTTCCTAAGATAGTGCCAGCATGTTAAATTGATATAAGCTTGAGACTGTCGTCCCCCCCCCCCTGCAAGGACGTCCTTCCTTCCTCTCCCTCCCTTTCCTCCCACAACCATCTGTCCTCTTCTTTCCCTATGGTTAAACCTTCAATACAAACTCACTTTTTATTCCTCTCCCCCCCCCTCGCCCCCTTCTTTTCCCCCCTTACTCCCTGCCCCCTATCCGACCATTTGTGTCTGCAGCTTGTCCTTCGAGAGCTGCCGACGTCACCCGTGCTGCCATATGCCTGCACTGCACTCGAGCAAGCATTCCGTGAGTCCCTACCTCCAAAGCAAAGCACCTGTTCCATATGAGCCTTTGGAGGGCTCGTGCCAACGTCACCCGTGCTGCCATATGCCTGCACTGCACTCGAGCAAGTATTCCGTGAGTCTTTGGCATGCATTTCGTCAGTCCCGCTCTCCCTCGTAAAAGAGGAGCTTTCCATGTGCGTGCTTGCGTGCGCGCGTGCGTGCGTGTGTCCTTCCCATTTATGCGACAATGAAGTGCCCCAAAAAACATTTACAGTTTCTCCCCCCCCCCCCTTCCCTCCCTCTCCCCCTCTCCTTCAATTTCCGTGCCTAATAACCCCTATCGCCTTTCTCTTCCCCCCACAACCACAGAGCAAGAGGAGGCGGACGCGAAGCTAGAGGCAGTGCGCAGAGCCCTGCTGTGCTGTGCGTCCCTCAATAATCATTCACAAACCACCCCACTCATCCCCCCACGCCCCCCCCCTTTCCCCCCCACACCCCACCCCTTCCCCCCCACACCCCCCCTCTCCCCCCCCACAACCGCAGAGCAAGAGGAGGCGGAGGCAAAGCTAGAGGCAGTGCGCACAGCCATGCTGAACCTGCCAGAGCCCAATAGACGCCTGCTGCACCGGTAACCATGGGCCGTGGGGCATGGGGCATGGGGCATGGGGCATGGGGCATGGGGCATGGGGGTTGGGCATTTCTTGACATTTTACGGGTGCTTCTTTTTGCATCATTCCCATACTCCCCTGCCTCCGTCCTGATTCCTGCCCCCTCTCCTCTCCCTGTTCCCTCGACCCGCAGTGTGCTCCAAACCATGATCGCCATAACCAACAACAAGGCTGTCAATAGGATGAACGCATCATGAGCATGGCACTCCTTTACCCTCCTTTTCCCGCCCCCTGTCATGTTCCTGCCCCGTTCCCCTCAACCCACAGTGTGCTGCAGACCATGATCGCCATAACCAACAACGAGGCGGTCAATAGGATGAACGCGTCTGCTGTTGCAGCATGCATGGCGCCGCTGCTCTTCCGCCCTCTTTTCAGCGGGGAACTTCAAACTTCGTCCCGCGGGGGAGGAGGAGGGGGAGGGGGGTTTCCCAGGTCCCGCAGCCGAGGGGGGGGTCTAGATGAGGAGGATGGGGAGGACAGCGCTGCTGCTGCTGCGGCCCAGATCATGGCTCTGACCATGGCAGCTAACCAGGCACAGACTATGACGATTTTCCTCATGGAGAATATCGACAAGGTGTTCGTGGTGAGTGCTTGGTGGGCATTGTAATAATACTGATGGGGAGCAGAGTGCTGCTGCTGCTGCTGCGGCTCAAATCATGGCTCTCACCACGGCGGCTTTGAGGCACAGGCCATGACGATTTTCCTCATGGAGAATATCGACAAGGTGTTCGTGGTGAGTGGTTTGCGAGCATGTGAGGAGCGTTTACCATGACGATTTACCTCATGTTTTGGGTTTACCCTCTCACTATGCCTCTCACCATTGCTCCCATTGGTCTCACCATGCCTCTATCCATGCCTCTCACCATGCCTCTCACCATGCCTCTATCCATGCCTCTCACCATGCCTCGCACCATGCCTCGCACCATGCCTCTCACCATGCCTCTCACCATGCCTCTATCCATGCCTCTCACCATGCCTCTATCCATGCCTCTATCCATGCCTCTCACCATGCCTCTCACCATGCCTCTATCCATGCCTCTCACCATGCCTCTATCCATGCCTCTCACCATGCCTCTATCCATGCCTCTCACCATGCCTCTCACCGTGCCTCTATCCATGCCTCTCACCATTCCTCTAACCATGCCTCTATCCATGCCTCTCACCATGCCTCTCACCATGCCTCTCACCATGCCTCTATCCATGCCTCTCACCATTCCTCTATCCATGGATGACGAGGACAGCGAGGAGGGCGAGCTGGCGGACGATGATGACGACAAGGTGGTGCTTTCCTCTCTTCCCAATAACCTCCCCCCCCCCCCTGCTCCTTCCCCACCCCACTTCTCGCTCTTCCCAGGGCGAGGCCCTCAGGCTAGCATGGGGCGTCTATAGTGGAGCAGCATGGGACGACGAGGAGGGCGAGCTGGTGGATGGCGATGATGAAACTCCTCTCATTTTCTCCCACTATGGTCCTTCCCCCAATTTCTCTCTGTTACGCCCTCCCATCCCCTCCCTCCTTATCACAACCCTCCCCTTCCTACCCTCCTTCCCAGGGCGAGGCCCTCGGGTTAGCACGGGGAGTATACAGCGGGGCGGCATGGGATGACGAGGACGACGAGGAGGGCGAGCTGGTGGACGATGATGACGTGGATGAGGACAACGATGACGAGGACAGTGGCGCCCAGGTGGCGGTGCTGGAGGCGTCGCGCCAGGAGCTGCGGGCCTCGCTGGCTAAGGAAGTGCGGGCGAACGAGATGCTCAAGGAGAGCTTAGTCCAAAGGAGGAAGACACTGCAGGAGCTGAAAGCGGCACTCGAACGAGATGTGAGTGCTGAGATGAGAGGGTGATGTTGGCTTGGCTGAAGGTCAAGGGCAAGCGGGGCTGCAGGCCTCGCTGGCCAAGGAAGTTCGGGTGAATGAGATGCTCAAGGAGAGCCTGGTGCAGCGCCGCAAGACATTACAGGAGCTGAAGGCTGCCCTGGAGAGAGATGTGAGTTGCAGGGGATTGGGGCGTGCGTGAGTTGGTGTGAGATGGAAGTGCGAGCGAACGACATGCTCAAGGAGATCCTGGTGCAGCGCAAGAAGACATTGCAGGAGTTTAAGGTAGGTAGCACTAGAGAGAGATGTGAGTGTGGGAATCAGGATGCAGTGATGGAAGGAATTGCGGGCAAACGACATGCTCTCAAGGAGAGCTTAGTCCAGCGCCGCAGGACATTGCAAGAGCTGAACGCGGCACTCGAACGAGATGTGAGACGGTACAGGGACTAGAGCACTCGGCTCAGCTGTGGCGGGACCTGGAGGAGCAGAGGAAGCTGAATGCACGCAGGGAACAATCTCTCTGCTACCTCAACCCAGAAGCCCGTTTGCACTCAGAACCTCCACTCCTCTCCTACCACTCCCCCCCACCCCCCCTCCCCCTCCTTTCCCTCCTTTTCCTCCTTCCCCCCTTTCTTCTTGCTTTGCACTCGGCTCAGTTGCGGCGGGACCTGGAGGAGCAGAGGGAGCTGTATGCTGATCGACTCAACCTCTCTTGTACCCTACATCCGCTACCCTTCACCGACTAGAACCCTTTTCTCACTAACCCCCGACACCCTCCCACCCCTGGTTACCAGGCGGCTCAGTTGCGGCGGGACCTGGAGGAGCAGAGGGAGCTGTATGCGCGCATGCAGACGGGGATCAAGGGGCCTGTGCCAGAGATAGAGCTTGAGCCAGAGGTGAGGGGCAGGGAGGTGAGGGCAGGGAGGTGGGGGCAGGGCGGTGGGGGCAGGGTGGTGGGGGCAGGGCGTTGGGGGCAGGGTGGTGGGGGGCAGGGAGGTGGGGGCAGGGTGGTGGGGGGCAGGGAGGTGGGGGCAGGGAGGTGGGGGCAGGGCGGTGGGGCAGGGGGGTGGGGGCAGGGAGGTGGGGGCAGGGCGGTGGGGGCAGGGGGGTGAGGGGCAGGGCGATGGAAGCAGGGCGGTGGGGGGCAGGGCTGTGGGGGCAGGGAGGTGGGGGCAGGGAGGTGGGGGCAGGGCGGTGGGGGCAGGGAGGTGGGGGCAGGGCGGTGGGGGCAGGGCGGTGAGGGCAGGGCGGTGGGGGGCGTAGTCTGTGTGAAGTGGTTGTGCTCATTGCTCCCTCTTTCCTCCTCGTCCCCTCTCCCCCCCACCTCGCACCCTCCCTGTCTTCTGCAATGGTCCTTAACCCCCCAGCTTAAGGCAGAATTGAAGGAGATAGAATCTTTGGAAATATCTCTGGCTCTTCTCTGCACGGAAACAGAGACATTACAGCGGGAGCTGTATTTTGAGTCGACTCAAAATACACCTGGACAATCTTTGGAAATATCTGTGGCTCTTCTTCGCACGGAAACAGAGACCCTACAGCGGGAGCTGCTGCATGTGACGCACAAGCAGCGGCAGCTGGACCTTTTTTCCCCCACTCCGCCCCTCTTCCGCACTTTCTCTTCCCCCGTCCCTTGCTCTTTCCCTCTTCCCTCCCCATTCACCCCCCCCTTCCATTCTCGCCTCTTCTTCCCCCCCCCTGCTTCCCAGCTCAAGGCAGAGCTCAAGGAGATCGAGTCCTTGGAAAAGTCCGTGGCTCTTCTCCGCACGGAAACAGAGACATTGCAGCGGGAGCTGCTGCACGTGACGCACAAGCAGCAGCAGCTGGAGCAGCAGCAGAAGCAGCAGCAGATGGCGGGGGGAGCAGCAGGGGGGGCGTGGGGGGGGCGCCCCTGACTGGGGCGAGTGCGGAGCAGAGGCAGCGGATCGAGGCGCTGAGGTCGCTGAGGGCTCAGCTGAAGTCGGAGCTGGATCGAACCATGGCGATGTGCCTTGAGGAGCAGCAGAAGAACGCCGAGGTGAGGGAAGGGAAGGGAGGGAGGGGAGGGAGGGGAGGGTGGGGAGGGAGGGGAGGGAGGGAAGTTTGGGGAATGGGCTCAGGAGTGGGTCTGGATCGAACCATGGCGATGTGCCTGGAGGAGCAGCAGAAGAACGCCGAGGTAATTGTAAGGGGAGTGAGGTTAGAAGGGGGGAGGAGAGGGGGGCGGGAGGCTGGGGATGGTTGGGAGGGGCTCATGAGAGGGAATGGATAGAACCATGGCGATGTGCCTTGAGGAGCAGCAGAAGAACGCCGAGGTGAGGGAAGGGAAGGGAGGGAGGGGAGGGAGGGGAGGGTGGGGAGGGAGGGGAGGGAGGGAAGTTTGGGGAATGGGCTCAGGAGTGGGTCTGGATCGAACCATGGCGATGTGCCTGGAGGAGCAGCAGAAGAACGCCGAGGTAATTGTAAGGGGAGTGAGGTTAGAAGGGGGGAGGAGAGGGGGGCGGGAGGCTGGGGATGGTTGGGAGGGGCTCATGAGAGGGAATGGATAGAACCATGGCGATGTGCCTTGAGGAGCAGCAGAAGAACGCCGAGGTGAGCGGGGTGAAGCGGGGGGGGGGGAGGGATGGGAAAGTGAGGAGAGGAGGAAGGGGAGAGGGGGGAAGGGAGGGAAGCAGAGGGGAAGAGAGGGATAGACAGAACCATGGCAATAGACAGCAGTGTAAGGAGCAGCAGAGCGCAGAGGTGAGTGGGTGTGACCACACACTCCTGGGCACACACACACACCCACACTCCTTCCGCCCGTAGACCCTTAAGCCTCCGGCTACCCGCAAATACTCTCGTTTACTCCATCTATCCCCCTCACCCACGACTACCTCACGCCTTCCACCCCAACCCCACCAACCCCCCCCCACCCTCCCCACCCTGCCCACCCTGCCTCCCCCCCTCTCCTTCCCGTATTCCCCAGCTGGAGGAGCGGCGCAGGCAAGTTTTGAGGCGCCTAAAATCCACCCTGCCGCCCCTCCTCTCCTTCCCCTGTAACCCTGCACCCTCCCCACCCTGCCGCCCCTCCTCTCCTTCCGTGTACCCCCCCAGCTGGAGGAGCGGCGCAGGCAGGATGACCCAGTGGCGTTGGAGCACCAGACGCCCTGCCACCTACCTTGTGTGACCTGCGTACCCCACTGTACCCCTCTGTACCCCTCATTGCCCCTCATTGCCCCTACTTACTCCTGTCAGCTGGAGGAGCGGCGGAGGCAGGATGACCCAGTGGCCTTGGAGCAAGCAGTGATGCGGCAGAAGGCAGCGGTGCAGCAGGCGCAGGTGAGAGGGGAGGGATGCACAGGTGAGAGGGGAGGGAGGGACACAGTTGGCGGTCCAATGGCACAGGAGAACGTGCAGGTAATTGGTGGCTGGATGTGCTTTGGTTAGGGCAGGATGATCCGGTGGCCTTGGAGCAAGCAGTGATGCGGCAGAAGGCAGCGGGGTGCAGCAGGCGCAGGTGAGGGGGGGATGAGAGCAGTTATGCAGCAATGCTGTCAGCTGTAGAGGCAGGATGACCTGGTGGCGTTGGAACATTCAGTAATGTGGCAGAAGGCAGCGGGGTGCAGCAGGCGCAGGTGAGGGGGGGGATGAGAGCAGTTATGCAGCAATGCTGTCAGCTGTAGAGGCAGGATGACCTGGTGGCGTTGGAACATTCAGTAATGTGGCAGAAGGCAGCGGGGTGCAGCAGGCGCAGGTGAGAGACAAGAGGAGCAGGACTGATGAGTTCATATGTTAACCAAGCAACGAAATTCTCTCCCAACCCAACTCTGCCCTTCATGCACAACTAGCGCAGCTTCGCATGCGGTGCCTGCATGCCCGTAGAACTTCGTTATTCCAGCGCTTTTGAGTGTCACCTAGTTTTGTTCAGTTCTATTGAGTATCACCCTGAGGGCGTGTTAGTTGGAGGTTCGGAGGGGTCTGTTCGAACCTCCACCAGATTGTACCACGTTAGTGATCAGTATCACCACACCGTAACGTTTTCCACCGCTTTAAACGTCCGAACCCAAGACATGTTGGAACCTCCAACTAGCACGCCCTCAATTCCCAGGTTCAGAAAGAAGTTTGCTGTCTCCCTGCTGTCTGTTTCCTTCGTCGCCCCTGAGGTTCGCCGCGTGATTGAAGTGCCGACACGGATGTTTGCTGAGTGTTTGCCTATTTTCCCGCCATTTCTGCCGGTCTCGGCGCACTAGGGACAGACACTCACTTGACGCTTTCATAGTTAAAGATACTGCGTATGGGCGTGCCCCGCTCCCTCCCTTAACAAGACCCCCCACTTCCCAACACCCCCACCCTTCCCATCCTCAATCCGTCCGCAAAATGTTCTTTACGTTGACTTACGTATGCTCTTCTGCGCGCCTCTCTCTTTCCCTTTCCCCCACACCCTCCCCAGGCTGCCGTTGAAGCGGAGATGGTGAGAGGCAAGGAGTTCAGGCGCAGGCTCCAGCTGGCCCAGCAGAGGGCTGCTGCTGCAGTGCTTGTCTTAACACTGCCTTCTCCCCCCTCCTCCTCTCTCCCCCTTCTCTCCCCTGTGCTCGTCTCGTCTCTTCGTTTTCCCCCCAGGCTGCCTTTGAAGCGGAGATGGCGAGAGGCAAGGAGTTGAGGCGCAAGCTCCAGCTCGCCCAGCAGAGAGCCGCTGCTGCTGCCCTTGCCAGTGCCAACGCTGCTGCCGCCGCCGCTGCAGCTACAGCCAGCTCAGCAGGTTCGGGAGGCTCAGGCTCAGCCGAACCTGCCGGCCAGGCTGGGCAGCAAGGCTCGGCCGAGGCTAACGCTCAAATCGCAGCTGATGGAGAGTCTCGACCTGCTGGTCCGTCGCCTGCGGCTGCTGCTGCTGCTGCAGCAGTGGCTGCAGCAGGGGGGGCTGGGGAGCCGCCATCAGCAGCAGCTGCTGCTGCTGCCTTTGCTGAGCTGACTGCCAGGCTGGAAGAATTCAAGAGGCAGCGGGCCGTACTGATTCAGCGCCTCGCTGCGCTGTCGAATGAGACGGTGCCAGGTGGCCCACAGGGGATGGTAGGGGCAGGAGGGCCGAGAGTGCCCCAGCTGTCAAGGGATATCCCGAGTCACTGAGTGGAATGATGGGGTGAATCCTTCTACTGGGAGGCTGGGCCTTGAAAACAGCCATAAAATCCATGTTTTTTATCAGGCGTGATGAAAATGCTGATGAAAAAGGAATCAAGCAGGGACAGGGTGTAACAAATGCCAGCGTCCTGTTGGGGTCCTGAGGAGCAGGCCTCTGGATGGGATTAGAAGTACTCTTTGTCATAAGGGTATTCGCTTGTTGCTACTTTTTTTGTAAGGGTATATTTTTATGCTGTTCGTAATAAGGGTCCTACAAAATACGAGAAATTTTTTTGTTCCAACTTGTATACCACCAGCACACTCTAAACCTCTATGCCCAGATCTGGGCATAGAAGTCTCTTGCTGCAAGACGTCATTTCTGTTAGATACTCTACAATGGTTAGCGGACTCATTTCCGCTGCAAGTGGTAGGCCTCCTGCTCCTCGTGTGAATACTAGGAGTGGTGGAAGGCGTGGGTCCCCTGTACGTGAGGGGGACCGAAACTCTTCATCTCAGCATAGAGAACGATCTCGTTCTCCTCGTCGTGGCGGAGGTAACGGCGCAGTTACCGCTTTGGATTTGCTGAGTGGCGCGCGTCAAGACCCTGTTCAGCACGTCGAAAACGCGGCAGGGGACGCGGATCGTAACACGTCACGCAATCGCGATTTCCCCCCCGGATTTCAGGGCGAGCGGCGTAACGAGCAGAACCGCGTCGACACGAACCCGATTGCCGAAAACGCCCCCTCCCGGCCCCCACCTACCGAACGCAATCATGACGGTCCTGCGCGTGAGGACCACAATCATGATCGTGATCCTGCGCGCGCAGGGCGTCATCATGAGCGCGATCTCAACGCCCCAGCGCCCCAGATTCGCCAGGATCGCGAGGATCGGGACCGGGATCGCGCAGATCGCCGCACAGATTTTCCTCCTGCCGCAGTGAATCCGCGCGGGATTCCGCAGATCTCGACCCCTGGAGCAGCAGAAATCGCCGAAATGATTGCGCGCCTGGATCCTGCAGCCCAGCGCAATCTCCAGCGAATCTTCACAGGAGCTGCTAGCGAACGCGTTACAGCGCGCTCCACTGCATCTACAGCGCCTCATTCTGCAGAACATAATTCTGCTCGCTACACCGACAACAATGTTAACGCCGGCACCAACAACGAGGCCATTCACCACGTTCTTGGCCTTCTCGCGGCGCTCCAGCGGGGCAATGGCGCCGATCCCGCACCGCCACCGGAACCAGCACGCGTCGCAGCGACGGTGGCCCCACGCTCTCGCCTCCCGGCGCCCGCCCCCGAGCCCGTTGACGACGAAATGGACGAGGAAGCACCCCATGCCACGCTCGACGAAGGTAATGCCGCCCGCCCGAAATCCGCTTCTGCATCGCTCACCCTCGCTCCTATTCCACCTGCACGTCCTCAGTTGCGCTCTTCCTTAGTTAAAAGCGATGGAATTCGTACGCAACTTTTTAGTTTTGAGCGCATTCAAGCTATTGCACGTCATGCTATCTCGGTTTTACCACTTGACGGTGGGGAACAAGCCGCCGACTATCTCCAGCAGATAGTAGAGGAGGCGGAAGAGAAGATTCATTTTTTGTTTACCGCGGATCAACGCGGTTTCGAAGTGGCCAATATGGCCCTTAAGATTAAGTATGGGGAAGTGGTAGAGGATAAGAATGTGAAGGCCGCTTCTCAGATTGTAGCGGCCAGCAAGAAGAGGCCCACTCGGCCCACCCATCCCACCTCCCGTCCTGAACCCCCTCTTCGCCCTCGCGGCCAAGGGGAGCGCCTTTGGAACACATGGCGTAGGGACGGCGACGGCCGTTGTTTCTATTGCCGTGAACCCGGGCATGAGATGGCTAATTGCCCCCAAAGGGGCCAAGGGGCCAATCGGCCAGCTAAGATTGTGTAAAGTTTGCTTAACCTCTCCGATGTTGTAGCGTTCTTAATTAAAAAAAAAAAAAAAAAAAAACACACACACACACACACATTTGTGCATTCAAGCAAGATTAATACGCGCGTCATACGGCCACACGGTCTTGCACGTTGGGCCCGTGCAAGAAGACGTGAACGTGCCCACAAGACGCATACACAATGTGTGTGCGTCCTTTAAAGACTGACGTTGATAAGATTCATGACAATATTTCTATGTCCATCGCAAAAAACGTATGCTCGCAAAACGATTGCGTAGCATTTGCGCAAATGCTTTGCAAACGTTTTGCGAACATGTGGGTGAACACTCCTGGCGGACTAAGATTAGAACACTTGGCGAATGCTTTGGCAACATTTCTCGAAACACTTTTTGGTTCACGACAAGGAATATATGACGACCAACTACAGCCCAAAATGCCAAGTTCACATTCCCAACCCATGGTTTATCACTTAAGGGATGACGTGGCCGAATAATACTGAGCAAGCGGGCACCTATATTTAGCGTTTGCCTTCCTTCCAAAAAAAAAAAAAAAAAAAAAAAAAAAGTCGTTGCGTTTCGGAACTACATGAGGTACCTTCCTGATTCTCTACCGTCCCTATTTGTGTTCCCTCTCCTACCAGAGCTCGGAACCATCTCGGCCTATGCCGATGACGCAACCAAGATTACCCGCATGCAAGGCCGCCTCCGTGACCGCGCTGCATGGTGGTCCGCCTGGTGCGACAGCCGCTTGATTCTATCGGTGATTACATCTGGATATCGCCTACCATGGGTTGCCTCTGAGCTCCTCCGTCTCGTACTAAGAACCATGCCGGTGCTTTGCAATTCACCTCTTTCGCCGTAGGCGCAGTGGCCGAGCTTCTCGCCACCGGTGCAGCTCGGGTCGTTCCTCCTTCCACAACCCTCACATGCGTTAGCCCCTTAAACGTGATTGTCCAACCCTCAAAAAAGAGACTGATATTGGATTTGCGGCATGTCAACTCATTCCTCTCAGTACCTCATTTTCGATACGAAGGACTTACTCGCGTTCCTGATTTGGTGCAAGAAGGCGATTGGCTATTCACGATCGATCTCAAATTTGGATACCACCACGTCGACATTCACCCCCGCTTTCTGGCAGTTTCTCGGATTCTCCTTGCAAGGGCAGGACTACCAATTCCTCTCTTTGCCTTTCGGGCTGGCTACAGCGCCGTTTGTGTTTACCCAGTTAATTAAGCAACTCGCCAAACGCTGGCGTAGCCGTGGCATCCGCCTTATTCCATACGTCGATGATATCCTATTCATCAGTGCCACTCGAGCGGAGGCTCTTCACAACCGCTCCATAATCATTGCCGACCTCGCAGCTGCGGGCTTTGTTGTGAATTTCAAAAAATCACAACTCGCACCGGCACAATCTTTGAAGTTCTTGGGCCTCTTGCTGGACACGCGCACCACCACCTTCTCGGTCGATGCGGATCGGCGCAACCGGCTTTTTGCCGAGCTGGATGAATTAGGCACACTCGGCACTAACGGGCGTCGCATCCCTGTTCGCCGCGCTGCCCGCATCACCGGCATGTTGGCCTCCATGTCCTTGGCGCTTGGCACTGTCGCGCGCGCTTTTTCCCACCACCTTCTCACGCAGATCGCCAAATGCCACTCATGGGGGGCGGCCATTCTCCTCACCCCTGAGTCTGTTGAAGAACTGCGATTTTGGCTTACACAGTTCGACATTTTCAACGGCGCCCGCTTCCACAACCCGCATTTGTACGACGTGGTCATGTACGTGGATGCTAGCGACCATGCTTGGGGGCTTGTTATTCAGCGCCGGATGGTCGTGTCGGCTCGCTCTCCTCCCCGCTGCCTCTAGCCTCTTGGGCTCGTCCAGTACCCTTCGCGAGCTGGCCGGAATCTTTTGGTCCCTTTCGGCCTTTTCTGTCGAAATCCGACGTTCGCACATCTTGCTCCGCAGCGACAGTCAGGCGGCCTACTACATCCTCCAGAAGGGAGGCTCTCGCCGTCCCGAGCTTACAGTACCTTCGTATGCCGCGCGATTATTCAATTGTGCGTGCGCCATATGATCCGTCTTATGGTCCAATGGATTCCCCGTGCGCTGAATACCGAGGCTGACGCTCTGTCCAAGATTGAGCTCCACGACGACTACTCCTTGACACGACCTTGGTTCCGGCTGCTTGAGAGGCATTGGGGGCCTCATACTATCGACTTGTTTGCATCCCCTGCCAATGCGCAGCTCGCTCGTTTCTGCTCCCTCGAGTTCTCACACTCTGCGGTTGCGCAAGACGCTTTTTCTATCACCTGGGGCCACGAGAATTGCTTCGCCTTTCCTCCACCCACCCTCATCCCGGCTGTCCTAGCTCATGCCCGTCGCTCGCGCACTTCTCTCACTCTCGTGATCCCATATTGGCCCAGTGCCTTTTGGTGGCCTTTGCTAAGCTTGGATGGCTCTACTTGGGGCGCGGAGGTCGTTATGGCCCTTCGCCTTACCCTTGGTGCTAGTTGTTTACGCGTTGGCAGTGACCGTCATGCCTTTAGCGGTGCTGGTCTTCCGAACTCTCCGATGTATGCGCTTCGTTTTGCATTCAACTAATGTATCAATTTATTTCACTGCGCAGGCTCATATATTGGTCGATTATTGTCGGACCTTCTCACACTCACCGTTGATCTTCGGGCGAAGTCTACCCTTCGCACTTACGAACCCTATTGGCGACAGTTTCGAGCCTTCTGTTTGGCGCACTCACTTCCCTTCCTTCCCGCCACCGACCTGACAGCGTCCCTCTTTCTGCTGCACTCGGTCCGTCACGGCGCTACTGTCTCAGCTGTGCGCACTGCGTGTTCCGCCATATCCTGCGCCCATTGGCTGGTTGGCCACCCCTCCCCGATTCGCGGCCCCTTTTCTTCGCAAGTCAAGGATTATGCCATGCGTCATTGTGGCAAGCCATCTCAAGCTAAGGAGCCCATTCCTCCCAGCCAAGATTTACGATATCTGTGACATCTACTTCTCATCGCATGATCCGGCCACATTCCAGCGGGGCCTTATTCCCCTCCTCATGTTCGCAGCCTTCCTTTGTTTCTCTGATCTCGTCTCCCTCCAGTGGCACCAGATCGAGTTCGATCGGGACTGCATGTGGTTGTCATCCCTCGTTCGAAGACCGACCAAGCTGGCACCGGTGTTTGGGTCCCAGTGGCTGCTTCTTCTGCCCGCCACTGTCCGGTGTCGCGTGTCCAACAATTCCTCTTCCTGGCTGGCTATTCTCCGCGGACCCTTGGCCCCCTTATTCGTATATTTCAGCCGGGTGCCCGAGCTTCCCCCTCAGATCGCTCTCCCTCGTACGCCGCCATTCGGGTTGGTGTCGAGATGCTTTCTCCTGTGTAGGCCTTAACCCGGCCCTCCTGGGCACCCATTCTTTCCGCAAGGCGGCTGCGACGGTCGCCGTTGATATTGGAGTCCC
The DNA here is from genome assembly GCA_027943415.1 of Closterium sp. NIES-67. Lineage (NCBI taxonomy): Eukaryota > Viridiplantae > Streptophyta > Zygnematophyceae > Desmidiales > Closteriaceae > Closterium > Closterium sp. NIES-67. The sequence continues at coordinate 553,365 of BQMB01000148.1, forward strand.
CGACCGGCTTTTCAAGGCCCTAGGTCGCTGGCGAAGTGATACAGCCAAGGAGCTTTACATTACTCAGCTTGACCGCGAGCTAGTGGCTGCTTCTCGCGCGCTACAAGATCCTACTCGCTCGAGCGCGACCGATCGGTACCAGGCCACCCTCGAGCGCCACCCGCCGACGACCTACCACTTGATGTCTCGTTTGACCTATGACGACTGCACTGCACACTCCTCTGAGGTCGTGTCACAATATGAGAATTTTTTTGTAGTAAAAAATTTACAGATTGTGATTCGACTAGAAGAGGAGTTTGCTGTAAAGGAGACAAACTCCTTCATCTATCGGCAGGTCTTTCAGACCTGCCACCTAGTCTCATTTGCATTTTTCTGTTCCAACTTGCCCACCCTTCCCCTCCCATGCTTTGATAACTAGCATGGCCTGCTCACCCTTGTTCCCTTGCCATGTATTTGCCCTATCTAGTGTGCTGTACTATGGAGCTATGATATGCTATGACGACTGCACTGCACACTCCTCTGAGGTCGTGTCACAATTGTACCTTTCATATAGGGGTATAACTCCAGCGCAGCTTGTACTTTACCACATGTTAGAATAGCAGAATGACTAGAAATTTTGATTCGATTTGAAGAGGAGTTTTGCTGTAAATGAGACAAGCTCCTTCACATTCTCGCAGGTCCGATGGACCTGCCACCTAGTCTCATTCTCAATTCTCTTCTCTGATTGCTTACAACCACCAGCACACTCTAAACCCCTCCTATGCCCAGACCTGAGCATAGGAGCACGCTACTTGCGAACGTGTTTGCCGCACGTTTTTCTACCATGACTGGAGGAATTGTTTCTGCTGCAAATGGTCGTCCTCCTGTTTCAAGAATGAATCTCAGGAGCAATGGACGACGTGGATCCCCTGTGCTTGAGGGAAGTCAAGCTTCTTCCACTCACCGTGATCGTTCCCGCTTCCACGCAACAGAAATGCATCTGTTACTGCATTGGGATTTGCTGAATGGCGCTCGGCGAAACCCCGTTCAGCAACCCGGATTGGCTCCCGTCGGAGATCGTAACGCTTCTAATGGTCGCGATTTTTCCCCACGGGTTTCGCAGCGAGCGGCGTGAAGAACGTGAACGTGTCGAATTGAACCCGACAAGAGAAAACGCCCCGACACCCGTGGAACAGCTGCGCGCAGCACCCTTCGGCCGCAATCATGACGGTCATGCGCGCGAGGATCGCAATGATCATCGCGATCCTGGGCGCGCAGGTCGAAATGATGAGCAGAATCCTGAGCGTGACCAGACGCGTCAGGAAACTGGATCGTCAGAATCTTGACCAGCGCGCAAATCGTCAGGAGCGCCAGGATCGTGGCGATCGCCGGAATCTGGACGTCCACGCTGATTTGGAATCTTGCCCGACGAATCAGCGCGCACAGCAAGATCCTGTCATCATCGCCGATGGAGTTGCAAATTTCGCCGAAATGATGGCGCGTCTGGACCCCGCCACCCAGCGAAATTTCCATCGAATCTTCACGGGTGCTGCAATTGGTGAACGCGTTACAGCACGCTCCTCTGCTTCTACAGCGCCCCGATCTGCAGAACAAATTCCTTGCTTGTTACAACAACAACGACAACGCTAATAATGACGCAATTCATCACGTCATCGGTCTTCTCGCGGGCCCTTCAGCGCGGACAAACCGGTGATCCAGCACCACCCCTGCACCTGCTCGACCTATGACAGCAGCCAATGCCATGCTCCCGCCCTCCTCCCGTCGCGGCCGAACCCGAGGGCGATGGCGCGGACGACGATGCCGCCCATGGAAACCCTCGACGAAGGTAACACCGCTCGTCTCAAGTCTGGTTCTACCCATCCCGAATCTTGCTCCTATCCCTCCTGCCACGTCCTCAGTTGCGTTCTTCTTTGGTAAAAAGTGACGGCATTCGAACCCAACTTTTTGGCTTCGAGATTATCCATGCTATTGCTCGGCACCGCGCTCTCCGCTTTGCCCCCTAGTGGTGGCGAGTGAAGCCGCCGACTATCTCCAGCTAAATGTCGAGGAGGGCGGAGGAAAAGATTCATTTCTTATTCACCGCAGATCAACGCGGTTTTGAAGTGGCCAATATGGCCCTAAAGATTAAATATGGGGAGGTGGTGGAAGATAAAAAAGTTAAGGCCGCCACACAAATTGTGGCGGCCAGCAAAAAGAGACCTACTAGACCCACCACCTCGACATCCCGCACCGATCTCCCCCTTGTAGTAGGGGTGAAGACGCATGTACTTGGAATACGTGGCGTCGGGATGGCGACGGTCGATGCTTTTATTGTCGCGAACCCGGTCATGGGTTTAAAGATTGTCCTTGCCGAGGCCAAGGGGCCAACCGGCCGGCTAAGATTGTGTAGAGGCTTTGATGGCAGATTCTTTGTAAAACCTTGATGCTATAAATCTATTATTTCATGTTAAAGATTGATGTTGTGCCAATTGGTGATCGAGCATGCGGCTCAAATCCGCTTCGAATATAGCACGGCAATATGCTATTCAATATTGCGTGCAAAAAAAATAAAACAAACAACAACAACAACAACAACAACAACCCCAAAAAAGGGAGTAGGGGAAGCATGAGAACGGCAGAAGTGCCGGAAAAGAAAGGCAGTCCAAAAGGTACAAAACGCACGTGGAACATTGGAACATGCACCTCCGACCGATGAAAGCATGACTAAGATTGTAACATTGCTGGTGCGCACACTGCGGAAAGTGTTGCCTTCATTCTTGCTTACCTTCGACTATTTCGAGCACACTTCTCACGCTACGAATGCTTCGGCAAACGTATTTGTACAGTCAAGAACGATAACTTACATCTGGCCTTAGCGGTTTTTTTATTGTACTTGTTCGTCACCGCCCCTCACCAGAGCTTGGCTCCTTCGCCGTACATGTTGCCATATCGGGTGATACAATCCGTATGCGAGGACGCCTGCATGCCTGCTTTGCATGGTGGTCTGGTTGGTACGATAGCCGCTTCATGCTATCGGTCACCGCGTCAGGCTATCGCATCCCTTGGGCTTCTTGAGAGCCTACAGTGCAGCATGCCTCAAACCATGCCGGGCACTCCAATTCCACACATTCGCTCTGGAGGCGGTGGACCAGCTTCTCGCTACGGGAGCGGCCCGGCTCGTTCCTCCATCGGAGCCACTCACATGCATCAGCCCGCTTAACGTAGTCGTCCAACCTTCCAAAAAGAGGCTCATATTGGACCTCCGCCACGTGAATTCATTTCTTTTCGTCCCCCGTTTTCGCTACGAGGGCTTGAATCGGGTGCCCGACTTGGTGCAGCAAGACGATTGGCTATTCACCATCGATCTAAAATCAGGCTACCACCATGTGGATATCCATCCCTCGTATTGGCATTTCCTTGGTTTTACACTCCAAGGGCAGCGCTTCCAGTTTCTATCATTGCCTTTCGGTCTAGCTACTACGCCGTTCGTTTTTACTCAGCTGATCAAGCAGCTCGCAAAACGTTGGCGCGGACGCGGCATCCGACTTATCCCATACGTCGATGACATTTTGTTCATCAACGCTACTTGAGCCGAGGCCCTTTGCCACCGTGCCGTCATTTTAGCGGATCTTCAGTCAGCTGGCTTCGCTGTCAACTTCAGGAAGTCGCAGCTCGAACCAACCCAGTGCATAAAGTTTTTGGGCCTCCTACTGGACACTCGCACCACGTCTTTCTCCGTCGATGACGGCAGACGCGAGCGACTCTTCGCCGAACTTGAGGGACATGTGCACTTAGTGTGCAAGGGCGGCCTATCCCAGTCCGTCAGGCCCGCTCGCATCACTGGCTTGCTAGCCTCCATGGCGCTCGCGCTTGGCACGGTCGCGCGTGCCTTCTCCCACAATCTTCTTTCTCAGTTTTATGAGTGTCACTCTTGGGGGGCATCAATTCTCTTGACACCCAATTCTCTCGATGAGTTGCGTTTCTGGCTCACCCAGTTCGATGTCTTCAATGGCTCGCGCTTCCACAATCCTCATCTCTACGACGTCGTAATGTATGTGGATGCCAGTGATCGCGCATGGGGCGCATGTTTTTCAGCGCCGGACGGCCACGCCGGTTCGCATGCTTCACCACTCCCCCGGGCCCTCGTCTCTTCATCCAGCATGCTCCACAAACTTGGTGGCATCTTTTGGGCACTGTCAACCTTTCTTGACAAGGTCCGACGCTCGCACGTCCTGCTCCGCAGCGACAGCCAAGCGGCCTATTACATTATGAAGAAATGGGGTTCCCGCCGGCTTGAGTTGACTCTGACATGCCGAGCTATTATCCACCTTTGCGTGCGCCACCAAATTTGGCTCACAGTCCAGTGGATCCCGCGCACCCTTAATACACAAGCCGACGCGCTCTCCAAGTTGGATCTTCTCGACGATTACTCTCTCGCACGACCTTGGTTCCTTCTGCTAGAGAGGCGTTGGGGTCCTCATACTATTGATTTGTTCGCTTCCCCGGCTAATGCACAGCTGGCTCGTTTTTGCTCGCTCGAGCTCTCTAACGCGGTAGTCGCGCACGATGCGTTTTCTCATAGCTGGTCGGGCGACAACTGCTACGCCTTTCCTCCCCCACCCCTGATCCCCGCAATCCTCGCTCACGCCCGCCTCTCACGCACCTCGCTCACCCTTGTAATCCCGCATTGGCCTAGCGCCTTTTGGTGGCCATTGTTATGCCCGGACGGCTCCTCTTGGGCCCCTGCTGTGGTCGCAACCATTCGCCTTGCCCTGGCTCTAGTTGTTTGCGCATTGGTAGCAACCATTGTGCCTTTAGCGGTGCAGGTCTCCCGTACTCATTGATGTACGCGCTTCGCTTGCTATTCACTAATACATAGCGCTGTGCCTCTGCACAGATTCCTACCTTGGCCGCGTACTTTTGGATCTCTTGACGCTCACAGTCAATCTTCGTGCACAGTCAACTCTTCGAACATACTGTATGAGCCCTACTGGCGACAGTATCGGGCCTTTTGTACCGCGCACTCGCTTCCTTTTCTTCCTGCCAGTGACCTTACCGCAGCACTGTTCCTGTTGCACTCGATCCGCGGTGGCGCCACTGTTTCAGCAGTGCGATCCACATGTTCTGCCATCTCATGTGCCCATTGGTTGGTCGGCCTTCCTTCTCCTATTCGTGGCCCGTTATCTTCCCAAGTGAAGGAGCACGCGCAACGCCACTGCGGTAGGCCTGCTCGGGCCAAGGAGCCGATACCACCCGAAAAAATCTACGATATCTGCGACGTCCACTTCGTGTCGTCCGATCCTGCGACCTTTCAGAAGGGGCTGATCCCTCACCTCATGTTTGCAGCCTTTCTGCGCTTCTCTGATCTGATATCCCTCCAGTGGCACCAGATTGAGTTTGACCGGGATTGTATGTGGTTATTCATTCCCCGCTCCAAGACCGATTAGGCGGGTACTGGTGCATGGATTCCTGTGGCTGCTTCCTCCGCTTGCCACTGCCCCGTCTCTCGCATCCAGCAATTCTGATTCCTTGCTAGGTACTCCACCCAGTCACTCGGCCCCCTCATCCGTGTGTTTCAGCCGGGCTCTCGAGCTTCCCCTTCCTATCGCTCCCCTTCGTATGCCACCATTCGGAGCTGGTGCCGGGATTCCTTCTCTCGAGTCGGACTCAATCCTGATGTCCTTGGCACACACTCGTTTCGCAAGTCCGCCGCCACCACGGCCATTGATGTTGGTGTTCCTGATCGGCTCTTTAAGGCCATCGGCCGCTGGCGCAACGATACAGCTAAGGAGCGTTATGTCACCCAGCTCGATCGCGAGCTTATCGCTGCCTCACGGACCCTTCAGGACCCTCTCCGCTCCAGTCCAACTGCTCGATATGCAGCCACGCTTGAGCGTCACCGCCGTCAACCCCCTCCCTGATGTTTCGTTTGACCTATGACGATTGCACTGCACACTCCTCTGAAAGTCATGTCACGATATGAATAATTTTTTATGAATAAAAAATTAACAGATTGTGATTCGTTTTGAAGAGGAGTTTTGCTGTAAAGGAGACAAGCTCCTTCACATTCTCACAGGTCCGATGGGCCTACCACCTAGTCTCATTCTCATTTCTCTTCTCTGATTGCTCCCACCCCCCTCTCCCACTTTCCTAGTCGGCATCTGCCTGTTTAGCTCCGTCCTTCAGAACATCCATGTTCTTCTAACTATGAGTGTGCTATATCATCGAGATATGAAAAGCTATGACGACTGCACTGCACACTCCTCTGAAAGTCGTGTCACAATAAGGGGTAGTGCTAAGCAAGAAACGCGCAGCTCAGGGTGGCACTACTAGTCCAACCTCTGAGGCAGGGTCCCGAAGACCAGTTAGCAAGAGTACAAGCAAGACATAGCAAACCAGGGCGGCACTACTAGTCCAACCACTGGAGGAAAAGCCACAAGGCCAGTCTGCAAGGTATAAATAGAAAGGAGTACACAATTAAGGGCCTAGCAAATGAGAGTCAACAGGGACTAGACCTAACTGCAAGCAGTGCCGCTGATGATCTCTAGGCGGAAGCGCCTTAGTAAAAATATCAGCTGTGCTGGCACCCGAGGCCAAGTGTACTACGCGGGCCTGGCGACGCTGCTGAAGCTCGCGCAGGAGGAAGTACTGCAGCTGGATGTGCTTCGCTCTGTCCTCAAGTCGAGGCTCCTAGCATAGGAGGATCATGGATGTTGTCAGCGTACAGAACCGGGGTAGAGCTAGGCCACTTTGAAAAAACAGGGTTCCATATAGATAGTCTTTTTCATATGGGTAAAAGACAAAACCACTTTAAAAATAAGGATCCAACTCTTACAGTAAGTGAATGATGCTAGAAACAATGGTAAAGTGTGGTTTTGACATCATGAGTTGTACTCTCTAGGCATGCCCCTATCTAGGCTATATTAACATATCCAAATATGTTTGACACACCCCCTAGACTGGATAAGGGGCAGTGTTTGGCAAGGGACCAGCAACTCAGGGTGGCACTACTAGTCCAACCTCTGAGACAAGAATCCGAAGACCAGTCAACAAGAGTACAAACTAGACAAAGGCAAACCAGGGCGGCACTACTAGTCCGGCCACTGGAAGAAAGGCCACAAGGCCAGTCAAGAGGGTACATATAAAAGAGTAGAACACAATCAGAATCCTAGCAAGTGGGAAGCTACACGAACTAGACCAAGCTGTACACAGTGCCGCTAATAATCTTTAGGCACAAGCACCTTAGTAAAGATATCAGCTGTGTTGGCACCGGAGGCCAAGTGTACTACGCGAGCCTGGCGGCATTACTATAGCTCGCGTAGGAGGAAGTACCACAGCTGGATGTGCTTCGCTCTGCCCTCTAGTCAAGGCTCCTGACAGAGAAGGATCATGGCCCTGTTGTCAGCGTATAAAATCGAGGTAGAGCTAGGCCGCTCACCTAAGTCTGTGGGCAATAAGGTCAGCCAGCGGAGCTCCAGTGTCGCCATGGCACCGGCGTAGATCTCAGCCTCACAGCTAGACTGTGCAACAGACGTTGAGCTGGTGGACCTCCACGTGATGGCACATGCACCAAGGCTAAAGCAATAGCCCTGGGGGGACCTGAGCATCTTTGTGTCGTCTACCCACGAAGCATCTGTGTGCCCTGTAAGGACCACTGGCCTGCGTTCTCTTAGCACTAGCCCCATGCCCGATGTACTTGCTAGATAATGCAAAACCCTCTTAGCAGCCGACCAGTGCTGTGTTCGGTGTCTGGCTATGGCCACAAAGCAAGCCAGGATGCTGAGAGGGTATGCGAGATCTGGATGAGTGCAACTCATCAAGTAATGAGGCAACCCACCAGCTCTGCGTACGGACCACTACGCTCTATTGACTCCTCAGGGACTGGAGCTGAGAGCCTGTTCTAGTGGCAGAGGTATGGGTTGTGCAGAAGAGAACTACAGACCGAACCTCTGAAAGACCTGGCGCACCAAGTGTGACTGTGTGAGAGTGATGGTGTGTGCTGCTCTGACTCTGGAGATCTGCAGGCCAAGGTAACGGCGCAGCTCTCCTAGGTCAGTGCAAGTGTGTCTCCTCAGCAACTCAGCCTTCACAGAGGCTAGTGCGTCTCTGTCTATAGTAGCGAAGACCAGGTCGTTTACGTAGACAAGGATGTAGAATGGGGTCTGGCCTGAACGAACGAAGAGCGAAGGGTCTGCACAGGACGGGAAGAACTGCAGGTGAGCTAGCGTAGCACGCAGCGTGTCGTGCCACTTGCGGGGCGCCTGCCGCAGGCCGTAAACTGGCCGCCGGAGGAGCCATTAGGTCCCACTGGCAAAGGTGTCGGTGAAGCCTGGCGGGCGGCGGAGGTAGACCTGCTCGTGCAGACTGCCCTGGAGAAACGCTGTAGAGAATTCGAGGGAGTGCAGCTCGTATTCACACTAGGCTGCTACGTGTAGCAACGCCCGAAAAGTAGTCATCTTCGGGGTCGGGGCGAAGGTCTGAAAGAAGTCAACACCCTCACGCTGACTAAAGCCTCTAGCAACGTAGCATGTCTTGAACACCGGCGGCTCGCTATGAGGGTACTTCACCTTGAAGAGCCACCGACCATCGAGTACGTTCACCCCATGTGGGGGAACTGCGTCGACGTAGGTGCCAGTGGATCTCCAAGATGCCATCTCCGCGTCCATGGCAGCTATCCACTGAGAGGCCCAGGGTCCCGAGGTCGCCTCAGCGTAAGTGCAAAGGGTCATGATGTCAAGGTCGTCTGGGTCACCTTCAGGGACTAGCAGCATGGAGTAGAAATGAGGAGCGGCCTCAGACAGGAAAGCGGGCTCGTATTGCCGGTCCTCTAGGACGTCACTGCCAAAGCCAGGAGCACCCCCGACGGACAAAGGGCGGGAAGGGTCAGAGACCAGAGTGGTGGTGTAATCAAGGCGGCGGGTAGAGGCAAATTCAGCGATGGTAGCTACAAGAGCGTCAAGACCGGAGACAGGAAAGGACGGTTCGGTAACGAGGGAGGCAAGGACCCAATGAACAAGAGGACTAGCGGCACAATGGAAGTCAGATAGAGAAACGGAGCGACAACAAGCGACGACGGAGGAGGCGACGGGAGAAGGGGAGGACGAGACTCGTGGGAACAAAGCAACATAGGGTGAGAACGCTGGGGAAGAGAGACAGGATGAGCACGAGAGGCACCGTGAAACCATCAGCGGGAGTGTTGGGTCGGGTCAGGAGACAAGGGTGGAGAAATAGGAGGAGAACGAGGGGGGAAACGAGCCAGAGACGAGTCCAGCGGAGGATACACACGGCCGTAGATAGGCGGGGGAGGTGGCAGCGGGTGGTCAGGGGAGGGAAGACCGAGGAGGGCAAGGGAGGACACTGGCGGCGACTGTTGCTACTGTTGCTGCTCCTCGCCAATACCAGAACCTCCACTTGCACCACGGCTACCTCCGGGACGCTCCACGCTAGCACCCCTAGAACGAGAACCCGTTTCAGCACCGATGCAACCCTCAAGACTAGCACCCTCAGACCGAGAAACCGCTCCACCATCCGTGCCACCCCAAGGACCGCCGGGACAAGCCACGACAGTACCCCCAAGACTAGCAGCCCCAAAACCAGTACCCGCCTCAACGCCATCACCCCCAAAGCTCGCGGATGCCTGCGGCGGCGACGGCAGCGGAGGAGGAGGAGACACCGGGGCAGAGAAAGGCGGCGAACCCGGAGAGTCAGCCGACTCCTCCACCGGGACGACCGACGGGAGGGGAGTGACGTGAGAATACCAAACGGGGCAGGACGGGGAGGGAGGGGAGCAGGGGCTACGGGGGGAGCGGGGACCAGGGTCAGGGGCAAGGAAACCGGAAGACCTCGGTGGGGAAAGCGAGTGTAGAAGGAGACAAACTTGTCAAAAGTGACATCGCGAGAGTGAAAAAAACGGTGAGACAGCGGAAAGTAAAAGTGCCAGTCAAACGCGTCGAGGGAGAAGCCAAGGAAGACACAAGGGACGGTGAGGGCAGTGAGCTTGTCTGTGCAGGAGACACAAACGTGAGCGAGGCAGCCGCTGACGCGTCACCTTGGGACCTGGTCCAGAGAAGGGTCGGCGAAACCTGCAGGTTAAGCTGGTGAGTGCGGCTACAGGTTAAGCTGGTGAGCGGCGTAGCGAACAACAAACGGCCACAGAAAATGGGGTGCACCGGCATGGATTATGGAGGTACGAGCCACCTCCATGACCAAACCGATGCGTCGCTCAGTAACCCCATTTTGCTGTGGGGAGTCCGGCAGGGTGTACGACTGGATGATGCCCTCCGCACGACAGAACTGGCCAAGCCGACCGGAGGCGAACTCGCCACCGTGGTCGGAGTGGAGACGAAGCACTGGCAGGCCGCGGTGGACTCGCGCAGCTACGACCCATGGGCTAAGGCCGTCAAGCACGTCGGCCTTCCGCTCCAGGGGAAACACCGTAGTATAGCACGTGTAGTCATCGACGAGCACTAGGAAGTAGCGCTCTCGACGCAGCCAGGGACGGAGGCTGGACCCCTCTCGTCCAAGTGCAGGGTCTGGAGTGGTGCAGTGGTGAGGGGCAACGAGGAGGAGTGAGGAGCACAGTGCAGCCGGCCCTCAACGCAGGGCGTGCATGGCGACGCGGGCGAGGGAGGGAGGGCATGGAGCGACGCAGGGAGACCTAAGACAAGACCGTGCTGGGACATGTGATGCAGAGGCGGGAGTGCGGGGTGACCTAGGTGGTGGTGCCGCAGAACTCAGCCATTAACCACTGAGTTAAAAAGGCTTGTAAATAGCGGGTCAGTGCGCCCATAGCCCCCAGGGCTCTGCACATGTGGCCCTTCCCCGAGGATCTTCTCAAGGGTAACCCCAGCGGGTCACTCGACACCGCCCCCCTCGCTGGAATAGGTGGAAGATGCAAACGCCTCTGCAGCGCTAGCACTAGGAATTGAACCCGAGTCACCAACGCTCTAATACCATGTTAGAACTCAGCCACTAACCACTGAGTTAAAAGGGCTTGTTAATAGCGGGTCAGTGCGTCCATAGCCCCCTAGGCTCTGCACCTATGGCCCTTCCCCGAGGATCTTCTCAAGGGTAACCCAAGTGGGTCACTCATCAACGGTGTCCAAGGTGAACAAGCCAGACACCCGGTCGCGGGGGAATGTGGTGAGAAGTGATAAATTATAGAAGTTATTATATAAGTGTAAGCTTGGTAGATGTTACTGAACATTACTGTAGGGGGTACAACACCCCTTCTTGTATCCCTCTCTCTTCTATTCTGATTCTCTTTTCTCTCACCAACTTTCCTACCCTAAAACCTCACGCCATTCATGGCTCCTCCTCCTACCTAGATCCTAACTTCAGACATGGTATCAGAGTCGGTTCCCTTCCTGGGCCTGCTCCCCTCGCTTCCGCCGCGCACTCCCTCCTCGTCATGCCGCGCTGGCCTCGTCGCGCCGCACTAGGCCCGTCAATCCGCGTTGGACCCGTCGCGTTGCACGGACCACGTGTCCGCTGCGTTTTCGTTCCCTGTTCGCCGCCGTCGCGGCCTTCCTACAGCCTGCCGCCGTGGCACCTTTTCCAAGTTGCTGCGGCGGCCCTTGTGCGATGTCGTCCCAGCGTCGACGAGCAGCCGTGGCGACGACGCCACGCTGTGGTGGCGTCGTCGTGATGCCATGGATGTGTCGTCGGCCTGCTGTCGTCGCGCACCACTTGCGTCGCTGCTGGATTTGCAGCCCGCCCGCCCGCCAGTAAGCGCCGCGCCAGCAATGGCGCCGCGCTGAAGATCCGAAGCCCCGCCCCCTTCCCCCTTTCCTCTGTCCCATCCTTTTCGCCACAGCCGTCGCCTTACTCTCGCCGGTCGTCCCCCTGTCGCGGAGTTTGGACACGCCGCCGGAAGGGCGGGGGCCGCTGCCGTTACCGCCGTTGTAAGCCGAAGCCGTCGCCGTCGCCGATGTCGTCGCCGCAGGCCTGTTGCAGCCGCATGCCCGTCGTTGCCGTCGCTGTCGCTGCTGCCGGGACGGCCGCCGTCGCCATCTCCAAGATCTTGGGGTTGGCCCTGCTGGAGTAGTCGTGGCTGATGGGAATGGGGGTGCTAGGTTAGGGGGTGTGGGTGTGTGTGGGTCCTTGCTACCAAGCCTAGGGGGTGTATTAAATTATATAAGTATAGCCTTGGTAGATGTTACTGAACATTACTGTAGGGGGTACAACACCCCTCCTTCTATTCTGATTCTCTTTTCTCTCACCAACTTTCCTACCCTAAAAACTCATGCCATCCATGGCTCCTCCTCCTACCTAGTATCAAAGTGAGAACTGAATGATCAGTAGAGAGAGAGTACAGGTGAATATACCTATGTTTTGTACCCTCTAAGAGGTGGCCCTATACAGTCTATGCAAACATAGGAGATACACATGTTTGACACACCCCCTAGACTGCATAGGGGCAGGTCCTGAACAAGCAGCTCAGGGCGGCACTACTAGTCCAGCCTCTGAGACAAGGGTCTAAAAGACCAATCAGAAGGAGTACAAACAAGGCAAGAACAAGACCAGGGCGGCACTACTAGTCCAGCCACCAGGAGAGGACACAAGTCCAGTCTGAGTACACATATAAAGGACAGTACAAAGTCAAGGCCCTAGCAAGTGAGAGGCTACAGGAACTAGACCAAGCTGTACACAGTGCCGCTGATGATCTCTAGGCGCAAGCGCCTTCGTAAAGATATCAGCTGTGTTGGCACCTGAGGCCAAGCGTACTACGCGAGCCTGGCGTCGCTGCTGTAGCTCGCACAGGAGGAAGTACCTAAGCTGAATATGCTTCGCTCTGCCCTCGAGTCGAGGCTCCTGACACAGGAGGATCATGGCCCTATTGTCAGCAAACAGGACCGGGGCAGAGCTAGGCCGCTCACCTAAGTCAGTGAGCAAGAAGGTCAGCCAGCGGAGCTCCTGTGTCGCCATGGCACCAGCGTAGATCTCGGCCTCACAGCTGGACTGGGGAACAGACGAGGAGCGGGTAACTCTCCACGAGATGGCACCTGAACCAAGCCTGAAGCAGTAGCCCTGGGTAGACCTGAGTGTCTCGGCGTCGTCTGCCCAAGAAGCGTCTCTGTGTCCAGTAAGGACCACTAGCCCACGTCCTCCTAGCACTAACCCCATGCCTGATGTACTAGCAAGATAACGCAAAACCCTCTTAGCGGCAGACCAGTGCTACGGTCGGTGTCTGCCTGTGGCCACAAAGCGAGCCAGGATGCTGAGAGGGTATGCGAGATCTGGGCGAGTGCAAGTCATCAGGTACATGAGGCAACCCACCAGCTCTGGGTAGGGGCCGCTGGGCTCTACCGACTCCTCAGAAACTGGAGCAGACAGTCTGTGGTCTATAGGCAGAGGGGTGGGCTGTGCAGAGGAGAACTGAAGGCCGAAGCTCTGAAGGACCTGGTGCACCAAGTGTGACTGAGTCAGGGTGATGGTGCGTGCTGCTCTGTCCCTGGAGATCTGCAAGCCAAGGTAACGGCGCAGTTCTCCAAGGTCAGTGCACGTGTGTCTCTTTAGCAGCTCTGCCTTCACTGAGGCCAGTGCGTCCCTGTCAGCTGTGGCAAAGACCAGGTCGTCGACGTAAACAAGGATGTAGAACGGAGTCTGGCCATCACGAACAAAGAGTGAGGGGTCTGCGGAAGACGGAAAGAACTGCAGGTCAGAAAGGGTAGCACGCAGCGTGTCGTGCCACTCACGGGAAGCCTGGCGAAGGCCGTAGACGGGGCGCTGCAGGAGCCACTGGGTCCCAGGAGGGAAGGTGCCAGTAAAGCCCTGAGGGCGACGCAAGTAGACCTGCTCATGTAGGCTGCCCTAGAGGAAGGCAGTGGAGAAGTCGAGGGAGTGAAGCTCGTAGTCACGCTGAGCAGCTAGGTGTAACAGAACCCGAAGAGTAGTCATCTTCGGGGTCAGAGCGAAGGTCTGGAAGAAATCCACCCCCTCATGCTGACTGAAGCCTCTAGCCACGTAGCGCGCCTTGAACACAGGCGGCTCTCCAAGAGGGCGCTTTCACCTTGAAGAGCCAGCGGCCATCGACTACGTTCACCCCAGGCGGGGGAACTGCGTCGACGAAGGTGCCGGTGGATCTCCAAGATGCCATCTCCTGCTCCATGGCAGCTATCCACTGCGAGGCCCAAGGTCCCGAGGTCGCCTCAGCGTAAGTGCGAGGGGTCGGGATGTCGAAAGCGTCTGGGTCACCCTCAGGGACTAGCAGCATGGAACAGAGATGGGGAGCAGCCTCGGACAGGAAAGCAAGCTCGAACTGGCGGTCCTCCAGGACGTCACTGCCGAGGGCAGGAGCACCCCCGACAGACGGAGGACAGGCAGGGTCAGAGACCAGAGCAGTGGCATAGTCAAGGCGGCGGGTAGAGGCGAAGTCAGCGACCGCAGCTACCAGAGCGTCAAGGCACGAGACCGGAACAGACGGGTCGGTAACGAGAGAGGCAAGGACCCGAGGAACAAGAGGACGAGCGGCACGAAGGTAGTCAGACAGAGGGGGGGGTGCAACAACAAGGGAGGACGGAGGCAGCGACGGGAGAAGGGGAGGACGAGACGCGTGGGAACGAAGCAACATAGGGTGGGAGCGCTGCTGTGGCGGCACACCGCCGACACCGGGACCGCAAGCTGCTCCTCGGCTACCACCGGCATACTCCACGCCAGCACCTCCAGATGGAACACCTCCAGGTCCCGAAACCCCTCGAGGATCGGTACCACCTCCAGGGGTACCGGGACTAGCACGCACTCCAACGCCAGCACCCCCAGAGTCAACGAATGGGTGCTGCGACGGCGGCGGCGGCAGCGACAACGACGGCGGCGGCGGCAGCGACAACGACGGCGGCGGCGGCGGAGGTGACAACGGCTGCGACAGGAGGGGCGACAGCGGCGGCAGAGGCGGTGGAGGAGGGGACGCCTGGGGAGGGGCAGCCGGCGAGGACTGCGCTGCAGGACCACCAGAGTCAGAAGACTCCTCAACCGGGACCACCGATGGAAGAGGGGTGACGTGGACACACCAGAGGGGGCAGGACGGGGAGGAGGAGGGGGAGGGGCAGGGACTACTGGGGAAGGAGTGACCAAGAACAGGGGGGGGGTAACCGGGGGACCGCGTTGGGGGAAGCGACGGTAGTAGGAGACGGACTGGTCAAAGGTGACGTCGCGAGAGTGAAAGAAGCGGTGAGACGGCGGATGGTAGAAGTGCCAGTCGGACGCGTCAAGGGGAAAACCGAGGAAGACGCAGGGAAGGGTGCGTGCAGTGAGCTTGTCCGTGTCGAAGGCACGGACGTGAGCAAGGCAGCCCCAGACGTGGAATGCAGACGCGTCACCAGGAGACCCTGTCCAAAGACGAGTCGGCGAAACCTGCGGCTGTTGGGGGTGCGGCCAGAGGTTAAGCTGGTGAGCAGCGTAGCGCACAGCAAACGGCCACAGAAAATGGGGTGCACCGGCATGGATCATGGAGGAGCGAGCCACCTCCATGACCAAACCGATGCGTCGCTCAGCGACCCCATTCTGCTGTGGGGAGTCCGGTAGGGTGAACGTCGCCCTCCGCACGACAAAAGCGACCAAGGACACGTGAGGCAAACTCGCCACCACGGTCGAAGTGAAGGCGCAAGACAGGGAGACCTCGGTGGACACGGGCAGAGACAAGCCAGGGGATGAGAGCGGCAGGCACGTCGGCCTTCCGCTCTAGGGGAAAGACCGAGGTGTAGCGAGTGAAGTTGTCGACAAGCACAAGGAAGTAGCGCTCTCCACACGACCCATGGATGGGGGCGGGGCCCTTGACGTCCATGTGCAGGGTCTGCAGCGGCGCGGCGGTAGGGGGAAACGAGGAGGAGTGTGGAGCACGGCGAAGCCGACCCTCGACGCAAGGCGTGCAAGGTGGGGCTGGGGAGGAGGGAAAAGCGGGGAGAGAACCAGGGAGACCAAGGACGAGACCGTGCTGGGACATGTGATGCAGACGCGGGAGCGCAGGGTAACCTAGGCGGTGGTGCCAAAGGAGATTTGGGTGAGTGAGGGACCGACAGGAGCAGGCAGTAGCAACCTGGATAGACGCAGCCACCTGGGGGAGCGCTCCAGCTGGGGGGGTCACGGTGTCCAGAGTGAACAGGCCGGACACCGGGTCCCGGGGGAACGTGGGCAGGGGGGCACCAGTGGCGGCCTTGGTGCAGACAGCATACCGCTCGTGACCAGGGAACGTAGTGGTGACGCCAAGGTCCTGGAGGCAGCCGACACCAACTAGGTTTCTGGAGAACGAGGGGATATGCAGACCTGTAAGAGAGCCCGAAGAAACCGCCGGACAGGGAAGGGTGGTGGAACTGCGGGCGACTATCGGACCGCTGGAGGGGTCAGCAAGAGAAATGGCAGCAGGAACAGGAAGCGGCGTCAGTGTAGTAGAGTCGCGGAAGAAGCACCGAGAAGCGCCAGAGTCCAAGGTGAAGGAAAGCGAAGCAGTGGCGTCCAGCGACAGGGCAACTGCGGAAGCACCAAGGCTAAACAAAGCAGGGGATCCTACGCCTGACGCAGCGGGGGAGGCTAAGTTAGGCACACCTACACTAGACGACAGTGAGTAATAAGCGGGAAGCGCACTTGAGTCATCAGCATACATCACATGCAGAGCAGAAACAATGGCATCCATGTCCATGTCAAAAATCTGAATCCTACGACTAAGCAAATTGTGCGAGTCCGGAAGGTCTGGCGACGGGCCGAAGCGCTGACGAAACAGGTCGTCCAGGCGACGAAAACAGCGGGGAGGGGTATGACCGAGCTTACCGCAAACGAAGCCGCGGCGAGGACCGGTCTGGAGCTGGTACTGACAACGCACGCCTCCCGAACCACCACTCGGCACACCACCAAGCGCCCAACCACCTCCAGCGCCAGGCCACCCGAGCGGGAGGACACTCGCCTGCCTCGTCTGCGGCGGCTGCTGCGGAGGCTACGACTGCTGCGACTGCTGCAGCTGCTGCTGCTGCGACTGCGGAGGCGGCGGCTCAGCTAGACTGCGCAGGGTCCCCTCGTCCGCTCCAGCACCAAACGACCTGACTCCACCACCACCCCCTTCTGCACCCCCGCCTCCTACGCCGCGCCCAGCCTTGGGGCGGCGGCCCTTCCCCGAACGAAACAGCGCTGCAACAGCAGTCTCAGCCACAGCGATAGAATCGTCGGAGAAGGTACACTGAGCGGGGGCACAACCTTGAAAGATGGGGACCGGCACGGTACCGCTCGCCTGGGCAATGGAGCGGTGGCGGGTCTCAATAACACTCAGTGTGTCTACAAAGTCGGTGAGGGTGAGCTCACCGGGGTGAATGCTAAGGAAGCGGTCGCGGGCGGCGGCAAGGCGGTCAGGGAGGCGGGTGGCAAGCAGGTAGAGGGTAGAGGTAATGGGCGGCTGGTGGGCTCTAAGCTGTGCGTCAGTGCAGGCAGCGCGCCAGGTCTTATCTATCGCGCGCAGGTGGGCAGCTAGGTCAGAGACAGTGGGGAAAGACGCAAGGTCGGGAAAGAGCATCGGGCGAGTGGCCATGGCAATGTGTGCGGAAAGCGGGTGGCCATCCTGCCGATGGCCAGTGAGGTGGCGACGGAGGTCGGCGAGCCACGCCTCGAACTCCAGAGGCTGGCCTTCAGCGTCGAAGCGAAGCTCCGCCGCCATCAGGAGCAGTGTAGGACTGTACAGTGCGGTGCAGCGCGGTGCAGTGCGGTGCAGGGCGGTACAGTGCGGTGCAGGGCGGTACCGTGCAGTGCGGTGCAGGGCGGTGCAGGGATGGGGAACCGTACCAGGGAGGATGCAGGACAGGGGCAGGGACGACGAGCGGGCCGCACACAGCTCGGGGCAGGACGGGCACGGGGGCCAAAAGCAGCGGGCACCAGGTCGACGGGACGGGCGCGGGGCCGGCTGGGACGGGCGCAGGGGCCGAGCAGACGGGCGCGGAGGTCGCAAGGGCGGGCGCGGGGCCGGCTGGGACGGGCGCAAGGCAGGAGCGGCGGGGCTAGGCAGGCGCGGCGGGGCCAGGCAGGCGCGGCAGGGCCAGGCAGGCGCGGCGGGGCCCGGCAGGCGCGGGGGGGCCAGGCAAGCGCGACGGGGCCAGGCAGGCGCGGCGGGGCCAGGCAGGCGCGACGGGGCCAGGCAGGGCGCGACGGGGCTGGGCAGGGCGCGACGGGGCCGGGCAGGCACGGCGGGGCCAGGCAGGCGCGGAGGGGCCAGGCAGACGCGACGGGGCCAGGCAGGGCGCGACGGGTCTAGGCAGGGCGCGACGTGGCCAGGTAGGCGCGACGGGGCCAGGCAGGGCGCGACGGGGCTAAAAGGCGTGACGGGGCTCAGGAGGGGCGCGACGGGGCTCAGAAGGGGCGCGACTGGGCTAGGGGGTCGCGACTGGGCCAGGGGGGCGCGACGGGGCCCAGGAGGGGCGCGACTGGGCTAGGGGGTGCGACGGGGCCCTGGAGGGGCGCGACGGGGCTAGGGGGTCGCGACGGGGCCAGGAGGGCGCGACGGGGCCCAGGAGGGGCGCGACGAGGCACAGGAGGGGCGCGACGGGGCTAGGGGGGCGCGACGGGACCAGGAGGCGCGGCAGGGTCCAGGAGGGGCGCGACGAGGCTAGGAGGCGCGACAGGGCCCAGGGGGAAGCGGCGGGGCCTAGCTAGGGTACGGGCGGAAGCGGTAGGTGGGGGATCCTAACCTACGCGTGATATCATATCAAAGTGAGAACTGAATGATCAGTAGAGAGAGAGTATAGGTGAATATACCTGAGTGTTATACCTTCTAAGAGGTGGCCCTATACAGTCTATGCAAACATAGGAGATACAGTTGTTTGACACCTACATCCTAACTTCGGACAAGAAGGGTACTTATGGCAGTTGTGAGACAGGCTGTCTACTAGTTATGTCCAACTTATATCTTGGTGTCAACAAGCTATTGTTGATAGTTGCCAGCAGCTTGTTTCTGGGTAACAATAGGATTTGCAGGTGGGTAAGAAACCCTGAGAGAATTGCCATGCAATATAATTTCTTCCATCTTCCTAACAGATTTCTCCACCCATCCAGCTTTCTCAGCTGTCTCCTAAAAATTGAGAATGCATGCATTTTCTACTACCCGACAGGTCATCTTTGAAAGGGAAGGTAATATACACATGCTCAAAATTGTGTAGCTGCTAATTAACTTTGGATGCACAATACGCCCGTCTAGTGACGTTTTCAGACTTATTCGGAATATCAACCCCCTACACCAACGGACCCTTGAGGCCCAAGCTGTAGAGGAAATCAAGGAACCCAGTGGCGTTGAGCAAGCCCTTGCCCGTGACGAGCTCAATCACCAGTAGACCCACAAACCCCGCCATGGCTGCGCGGCCGTTCAGCAACTCATTCTGTGGTGAGAATCCGAATCCGCCTGCTGACTCATCCACCACCATCTTCGTCTAAAGTGGGTCAGGCGATGGGGAAATCATGAAAGAGGGGTAAGGGAGAACAAATGAGGTCGAGATTATTTTTTAGGCGCCTCAGAAATCATGAAAGAGGGGTAAGGGGGAACAAATGAGGTCGATATTATTTTTTAGGCACCTCAGAAATCATGTAAGAGGGGTAAGGGGGAACAAATGAGGTCGAGATTAGCTCAGTGGAAGTCAAGAGGCTGATGCTGGACCTACGTGCGTTCGTAAACGCAGTTCCGGCTACAAAAATCACCTCTCGACCACAAGAAGGTCCGATGTGTACATGTGTTAATTTTCTGGTGAGAAAGTGCATAATATCTGGGGAATTAAGTCTTAGACGTGCTATTCAGTGAAGCAAGAAAACTGCTCGTACGACCAATTTTCTGACCTCTTTGACGTTGACGTCGGTGGCTGTTTAGCCGACCTTCGAAGCCTCCCCCATCACCACCTCAGCAGCGCCGGCGGAGCCTCAGCCCATGTTGATGCATACCTGATACTCCTCCAGCTTCACGGGGAACACCTCGAACCTTCTCAGCGGCTCAAAGAAATAGATAGCAAGTCAACTTACCTCGTTAACATTGACGTCCGTTGCTGTTTGGCCGACTTTTGACGCCTCTCCAACCACCACCTCCGCGGCACCGGAGGTCCGACCGCCCATGTTGATGCAGACCTGATAGTCCTCCAGCTTCACGGGGAACACCTCGAGCGACCGCAGCGGCTTGGTCAGCGCGCGGAGGATGGGGTTCTTGGGGTACCACTCCTTAATCTCGCCTGTTTTGAGGTCGAAGGTAGTGTCCGTGGAGGGGCAGATGATGCAACCGTCCTGGAAGATGGGGAGAGAACGAGAAGCACATTGAGTTCAATGACAAAGGGTTCTTGGGGTACCACTCTTTGATGTCGCCGGTTTTCAGGTCGAACGTGGTGTCCGTGGAGGGGCAGATGATACAGCCGTCCTGGGGAATGGAAATGGAAGAGGAGAGGCAGCCGGCTTGGAGAATGGAGGAAAATAGAAGCGAAGAGGTTCGAGCATAATGGGAAGAGGAGTTCGTCGAGAAGGGGAACAAACGAGGCTTCGAGCGCAGAGGAGAGAGTCGCATGCATTCACTGCTGGTTAAACGTATCACGGCGCGTGCTGCAATGTCTTCTGTCGTTTCCTTCGACCTAAGCAGAATTACGACAGAAGCAAAACTAATAACCGACCTAGCTGAACTTAGAGTTCGAAAGCTTCTGAGTCGACTCAAAAACTACGTGGAAGGACAACAAAAGTAGGACGAAGTTGAGCACATGTCTTTACCTGGGTAAACTTGGCGTTCAGAAACCCCTCCGAGTACGCTCCCTCAGCAGGCGACACGTTCTCCACAGCGAAAATCTCGTTCCTGTACCAGAACAAGAGAATCTCCTGGCCGTCCTGCCTGATCAGACGCCTCTCGCCCTTGGGAAGGGCCTCCATCGGGATTACCGGCACCCAGTTTTCAGTGGAGGCTGCTGCAGTTGCTGTGGTTTCCGTGCCGGTGGCAGAGCATACGACCGACCTAGACTGAGACTGTGCGGATGTTGACCGGAGGGAGCAGAGAGAGACGCCACTGCTCACTGACGCTCTGGTGGATGAGAGGCTGGAGGCGGGAGCTCCTGTGAGGAAGGGAGAGGGGGACAGAGCCTGACGAAGAGTGACGGAAGAGGCCATGGCTTAAAACTGGGAGTATTGGAGACAGAGAGGCGCTTGATAGTCCTGACTTCAAGAAAGAAATGCCTACTAAGTGCTTACTTTAATCACTATGCAAAACAGTTAGTATGACACTCATGTTTATATGAATTTACTTTTTATTTCAGGTGGTGAGAGGACCAGTCACAGGTGCAGCAGCGCGACGAGAGGGGGAGATGAAGGCGAAACGTTCATGGGAAGCTGGTGTGGTACGGGCCCTTGGGACGATCCAGGTGGCTGAGGGAATGCCACGTCGAGAATTCCCGCCAAGCAGTCGCTCCTCGAGTTTTGCGTGGATGTCCAGAGTATCAAGTTTTGAACCGGAGTGATTCGATTCGACCACGTCAGATCATATGCCTGATCGACGTGGCTGTAATTTATTGCCCCACGTTTAGGTTCTGCCTAGTCACCCAGACCAGGGGTCATTGGTTGACACCACATTCCGCTATGGAGTCACGTAATACAAATATGTTGCCACTTGCTTTCGTGAGCAAGTACATGGCGTTCTTCTTTACAAGTAAAAACTTTATGAACTGGTATTTTTCTAATATTTGATCGATTTTCCACCCAGCGTGTAAACGCAGCCCTTCCCCGAAGCTCCCGCCGTCTCGCCTTGTCAATGGTCAGGAGTGAGCAGACGAAACTCGTTATGCGTCACAGACCGACCTGCCCATCGCAAAGCGTGTCATTCCCACACAGGAATTCCTGAAGAAGTCCCTCCTGAAATTCTTCCTCAAGCAGAATCTTAAAGCCCGCGGCCCAAATTGCGAGGCGCGACCTTCAAACGCAGTGCGTTTGAAAGTTACGTTTTCGTGGGTGTATTGGGGGGTAACGAGACTCTCGTCACTCAGGGGTGCCTTCCAAGTTCAGTGTGGAAGGTAATTTGGAACACCAGGTGCCGAGCGTTTCTCAACCGTCCAGTTTTTCTATATTTTCATCTGACGGCGCGTAAGCCAAGCACTTCCCCCAGTCAGTCGAAAGGTAATCTCATCCGTCAAACTCTGTATTTGTAAATCTGACGGTTCACGACAAGCGTTGAATTTGCGAAAGTAAACGCCCTCGCGATTTTCCAGCGTATTTCGTACAGCCTGAGGGTCAAACTTCATACGCCGTGCGTTTGAACAATTTGGGCCGCGGGTTTTAACTTTTTCGCATTCCTGTGTAGGAGTACTACGTCCCAGAAGCAGAGGCGTTATCCCAGCCGTGCCGGATACAGTGCAAGGTGATCCCCGTTAGACACAGAGGCGCTATCCTCGCTATTATGAAGACGAAGGCCGTGCTCGATATGATGCAAGGCATGTTGGTACATCTATCCCCTTTTTAAGCAGAGGCGCTATCCGCGCTAGTATGGCGACGAAGGCCGTGCTCGATATACTGCAAGGCATGCTGGTGTCGTTCGGCACGAGCATGGCGACGGCGACGAGGGAGGAGCAGCGCTCGTGGTGGCGGGAAGACGCGGCGTGGAGAGCGGACGACCTGGACTGGCGCGGAGAGGAGAAGGCGGTCTACGAGGCGGAGAGTGACTGCAGACAGCGACTGCGAAAGTGAGCTTTGTTTTCACATGTATTTTGGGTCGACTCAGAATACGTTCCTCAAGAGCATGGAGACGGCGAGCAGCACAAGACCTGGACTGGACAGGTGCGGAGAAGAGAAAGCGGTTTACGTGGCGGAGAGTGACTGAGGCAGCGATTGCGAAAGTCTGTTGGTTTATCCCAAAGAAGCTGTCTTTCTGCCTTCCCCTTGTGCTTCTTTTCCGAGTCACCTCACCTTCCTCGTGCTTGGTTTTCCATAGCTTATTCCGGGCCTCCCCTTGAATTGGTGTCCTCGTGCTTAGCTGGCTCAAGGTCTCCTTCCGTGAGTCTATTCCGTTCTCTCTTCTCCCTATTCCCGTTGCTTGCTCCGCGTGCAGGTGGCATCAGGAGGATATTGACCAGATGAACCTGGAAAACTCAAGGGTATTATGGCTCAGGTAACCTATTTCACGGACACGGGTGGAACTGTAGCTGCGGGTGTATACACCTTTGCAGCTCCTGTCCTTTGTCTTCTCCTCTCATTATTTTCTCTTTTATTGTCTAAGGTTTGTGGAGAAGAATACGGAGCAGCTGTAGGCTACTTCCAATGCACCTCAAAGGGTGCAGGGAATCGAACCCCTCTCCCTTCCATCTCTTGCCGCTTGCCGCGGCCCGGCAGGTTCTTGGAGAAGAATCGGCGCGACGTGGAGGAGAAGACGGAGCAGCTGAAGGCCATCTCCAGCATCTCCGCTCTCTTTGGCCTCTGTGCTACCGTCACGCTGACTCAGCTCAGCCTGGACAAGGAGGGCGAGCCCTCCGCACCCACTGTATGGTGATGCATGCTCTATGTCAAGCGCCCCCTACTGTACTGCAATCTATTTCCATTCTCTCCGCTCTCTTTGGCCTCTGCACTACAGTCACACTCACCCAGCTCAGCCTGGACAACGAGGGCGAGCCCTCCATGCCCACTGTACAGTGATTTATTTCCAGCGCCTCTGCTCTCTTTCGCCTCTGCGCTACAGTCACGCTCACCCAGCTCAACGAGGGCGAGTCCACCGCACCCACTGTACTGTCATGCATGCTCTATGTCCAGCGTCCCCTACTTTACTGCGATCTACATCCAGCATCTCTGCTCTCTTTGGCCTCTGCGCTACTGTCACGCTCACCCAGCTCAACCTGGACAACGAGGGTGAGCCCTCCACACCCACTGTACTGACATGCGCGTTTACCAACTGCTGTCAATAGAATGCAATTGCCATGTGCGAGTCTCCATGCGAATCGTCGGCTGCCTTTTTGGGAGCTTCAGATGGGTGTGCTGATGCATGTGTGTGCGTGTGCATCTGTATGTGCATTTTTCCCCTTTTCTGCAGGGCTTGATTGCTCTATACGCACTCACAACAGCTCTCGTGGTAAGTGAGCTCTCTTTCAATTCTTGGCCTTCGTGGTATGTGCTCCTCTCCCTTTTTCCTCTCGTCTCCATTTCCCTTTCCTTCATATATCCTGGTCTCACTCCTTCTCTCGTGCGCCTCTCCCGTTTTTTCTCCTTCTCTCATCGTCTCCTTTCTGCCTCCTCTCCCGCAGGAGGGCCTGATGGTTGTCTCCATGGTCACCTGCGCGCTGCTTCTAGGAATCATCCTGAAAATCGGCAAGACCTTTGTGAGCGAGCGGGAGGAGCAGGATTTTATGGCAGCGTGCCTTCGATTCTGTGCGTTATATCAACGAGGCGACCGCCCTCCCCAACCTCGCAAATCCTTTGAAGCCTTTTGGGCGGCCAGGTGAGAGGAACAGAAATTCATGGGTCTGTTAGAGAGGCAACTGCCCCCGCCCCTGCAAGTTGCTATTCGGACAAGCAGGTGACTTGGAGAGTAAGAGAGATTGGTAGGATGTGGCCTTCAAATTATCCACGTTTTGTCCTATTTCGTTCCATTTACGCTTGTCAGTTCTGCTGGTTTGAATGCATATTCAGGTGCGAGGGGAGCTGGCAACTTGCCTTCCAATGTTGCTGCTTGGGTAAATTCTATAGTTTTTCTGCTTGCTGTTTTGTGCATTATTGTTGGCATGTCCCTAAGTGAGCGTGGGTTGTTCCATGGGGTACGTCCAGTCTTGATGACTTCTGCTGCTCCCCTTGGCAGGTGTGACCGCTTTTCTTATCAGCATGATTGCTGTAGGGTAAGTCATTTCGCGTGATCATCGACTTTGGCACAAGTGCTTGGGATCCTGGTCGTGTAACTTCGCTGACTTTGTATATCTGGCCCGCTACTTGCTTGCAGGTGGATTGTTTTTATCCCACATGAGATAACTCAAGTGTCTTTTGGCATTGCTGTTGCATTAGCCGTGTGCCTCTGGTATGATAGTGCATTTGCAAAAAAAAATTCTAAGGCTGTCCCCGTTCTATTGTTATATGATATCCGCCGTGTTTTTCACCCCTTCCCATTTCAGGTCATATGTTCAGTGGGCATGGGGAGCATACTGGCGAAGCAGTAGACAAGCTAGTGAAAATGGTGGTGTACAATATTCAAGATCGGCGTCCTTGTCATCTAGAGCATTATTCTTAGCATCTTCACGTAGAAGCCTGCCCGCAGCTAGTGCTCAGCCTCCTGGGGGGTTTGCAGGGTTACCATTTGATTGGCATACTGCTCCTCACCACCTACCAATATAGGAAATCTTGAGTATCTTGTTGGGATATAATCGCACATCTAGGCACGAGCCATTGGGGTCTTGAGTTGCAACCCATTCACGCGAGTTTTTTTTGTCGAGTACAAGGATCCTGACAGCCTGCCAGAACTTCCCGCGCGTTTTCAAACGTTTCCCGCGCCTCGACTGTGGCAACCCCTCCCATTCAGGCTGTGCTGCTTTCCAAGACAGGCGAAGAAGCTGACAGAATTTTTGAAGTTCAGGGAAGGTTGAATTTGGCAGTCAGGGAGAGGAACCATCAGCAGCAGTAAAACCAACAACAGCAGCAGCTCCCTGCTTCAGTGAAGAAGGCTGATTAAAATTTCCGGATTAGAAGCAGAAGCTAGGTAGTGCGACCAGGAAGCTGAATCAGTAGGTCGAGCCAGCATAAGGACGCCTCGAGTAACTGTGTAAAAGCTAAAGTATCGTCTTCAAGTAGCTGATACTGGATGAACTCGTGCGAAAGGAGTTCTTTGAAGGGATCAATAGAGCTCGTAAATAGGCTGAACGGCGTGGCTTAGCGTCCTCTGCTCTCTGTGGTTCATCATTTGACACTGTTGACAACTTGTCCTTCCTGAAGTTCAGCTGTCGTTTACTACACTGAAGTACCCATTTAACACCATGGACGACCAATCGGTCGAAGCTGGCGGAGGTACTCCACGCTCTTTACCTAGAAGAGTCCTCAGCGAAGCAGAGACTAGAGTTCGAGTTGTCGCAAAGGTCCGTCCACGTATTCCGACGGACCAGCCACGGGAGGGATTCCAGGAACGTATGGTGATCGAGCTTGAGGAGGACGGCGTGAAGCTGAAGTTCCCTGAACCCTGGTGAGGAAACATTTATCGTACTTCATTTTTCTTCTTGATTATTTTCGGTGACTGACCTTACTTACTAGCTGCAGGCCTGGAAAGAGCTTCAACCTGGACGCGTTATACGACGAAACCGACAATAGTCAGACCGTGTTCGACAAGGAGATTGAACGACGCCTCCCAGCTCTTATTGAAGGCTACAGCTTGACCGTCATGGTCTATGGTGCTTCAGGCAGCGGCAAGACTTACCTAATGCAGGTATACCGCGACCAGCATCACATGTTCGATCATTATTCAGAAACAAGACGCGGGAAATCCGACTGTAATTCCTTTACAATTGACTAACTCATTCGTCTATTGTGGAGCAGGGTGATGGCGATGACGTACCAGGACTGGTATCTCTCTGTTCTACTTGGATCGCTGCAGTTCAGCTTGAGAGAGAAGGTTACCGAGTATCGTTCTCCTATTTTGAGCTCTATGGCAGTAAGGTTATCGACTTACTCCAGTCCAAGGAGCTTCAGATTTTGGAAGATAGTGACCACCAATTCCAGATCCCGGGGTTACATGAGGTAAGAAGCCATCTTTTTCTTCCTCGAACTAGTAGCAGACGTGCAAATGGTGTCTGAATGTAACCTTTTATTTTCTTTGTTGCAGGAGGAATTCAGCTCGCTGGAATCGTTCCTGGAGGAGTTCGCCGAGGCCAAGGGGAGACGTCACCTTGCAGAGACGGGAGTTAACGCCGTTTCCAGTCGCTCGCATGCGATCCTTCAGTTTAACGTGTGGCTCGACGACAACCCAGGCGTCGTCGGCCGCCTAAAACTCGTGGATTTGGCAGGTACGTCAGCCATGACGGCAACATCGATTTTTTTCTGAACATCCAGCGAGTTGTCTTTTTCATGTTTGCAACATGTGAGGACGGTATATGTGGACGGCTCGCCGTTTGAACGCTGTAAACGTCTTAACGGTTTTACTTACGGTTTTCGGACGCGATCGTCGCACTGCTGCTCTCGTTGCAGGTCGCGAGCAGAACAAGGATACGGGCAACGCGGGCCAGAGGATGACAGAGAGCTGCGACATCAACAAATCGCTCTCAACGCTCAGCCGCGTCATCGAGCGACTGAACGACCCCGCTGCGAAGCACGTTCCTTACCGACAAAGCAACCTCACGAAGGTTCTGCAGGACTCCCTCGGAGGCAGCAGCCGAGGCGTCATGATCGCTTGCCTGGTAAACGCCTCAATCCATTACAGTGCTCGTTTCTGACACTAATGCCTTTTTTAAACATGAATAACTTCCTTTTCTATTCCGTCTCCCCTATAGATTACATCATCAAGACTGTTAAATGTTTTCTACCTCTTTCGTCCACCTGCCAGGCTCCGCATGATGACCAATTGGCCACGGCAGTCTTGGAGGTGGCGGCTCAGTCGCGCCTTATCAAGAATAACGTGGCCAAAAGCAAGCCGCCTGCCACCCCGAAGCAGACCCTAGCGGACAGGCGCTCTCAGCTCGCTGCCTTCAAGGCGAAGAAGGCGGCGAGCAGAGCAATCGTCCAGAGCAATGCTGCTGGGTGAGTTGGCGGTTGAGCAAGTTGGTAACATGCTGATGCTGACTTCTACATGCTGACATGTCACGTGAAGCTCAGCATATTGATATTCCAACAAAGGTTCCTAGCTTGATCTTGATGTCTTACAAGCTGTTCTGTGTGAGTTCAGGCCTGCACCTTTCAGCGACAGTGGACCCTCCAGTTCTCGGAGGAGCTATCTCCCTTACCCAGCACGAGTTCCAAGAGAGGTATACCGCGATAAATGCTGAAATTGTGTTAGTGCGCTGTGACCTGGATCTCGAAACTGATGTGCTGTGATCTGTTCCATCTCATGCTTGCAGCACCAGCTTGCTGGGGAGCTGCATCGCATCCGCGGTCCCACTCAGTTCAAGCGCAGCCCCATCAGGACGGCGTCTGCTGCTGGAAAGGCATCAGCTTCGGGTGTGAGCTCTACGCCCAGTCTCATCCCCTGGCCCCGAACGTCGCTGCTCACCCGCCGTCCTGACGATTTCGTGAGAGGAGCTGCAGACGCGTTGGAGAGGGATAGAGCAGGAGGAGAAACGGGTTTTGCTGCAGCAGCAGCGGTGGCAGTGGCAGAGGCAGCGTCCGCGTCCGCGTCAGCTTCAGCTTCAGCCGTTGCCGCTTCCACGAAGAGGCTGGGCATCGCCGACAAGATGACAGCTAGTATGGCCGCGAAAATGGCCTCTGCTGCTCAGGCTCGCCAGGCCCTGGCTCTACGACGCGTCATGGCGAAGCAGTCGCCCAGGAAGATCGCCAGGGAGAGGAGGACAAACCTGTCTGCTCAAAGAGCCGGATCTGCCTCCCAAGCGCAACCCGCTGGGAAGGCCGCGGGGAAGCCTCAGCGCCAGGGGTCCTTGGTGCCGTCTGCTGCAGTGGATGCTGCTGTCCAGCCTGCTGCGGATCCCGCTGAGGTGCTTCAGCGCCAGCGGTCGTGTGCTGGAGTGGCTGCTGCTGTGTCTGCTGCAGCAGCAGCGACAGCCACGGCAGCAGCAGCAGCTACGGCCGCGGGAAGCCCACTTGCGCTTGATGTGCAGCACGCGCATAGCATTCTCATGGACTCCCTGAGGCAGCCACTGGGAGGCGGAGGGAAAGTGCCAGAGATGGGGGGGACGCCAGGAGGGGCAGAAGCACCAGAGGAGGGAGGCTTTGGTGGTCAATGTGACGGAATGGGGGGTAGTAAGGAGGGGTTGATGGAGGACGGGGAAGCATTCTCGTTTGCAACCCCAGGGGGGATGAGTGATGGTGAAGGGATGGGAGGGAGTGACGGTGAGGCGGGGGCTGAGGACGAGGGCAAGAGTGAGGGATGTGGAAGTGGGCAAGTTGGGCAGCCGAGTGCGGACCCCTTGGTGCGGAAGCTACTGATGGGGGTCTACGGGGACGATGCTGCAGCTGATGTTGCTGCTGCTGCTGCTGCTGCTGCTGCTGCTGCTGCTGCTGATGCTGCTCCTACTGGTCCTGCTGTTCCTTCCTTTGAGATTCCTGGAAAGTCGAGCGAGAATGTGTTGCCGCCGAGGGAGCTAATGGAAAGCTACAGGGACAACGCCTCTGCTGCTGCTTCGGACACGTTTGAAGTCTCCACGTGCGACGGCAGCTCCACTGGCAGCTCGGCTGGCAGCAGCGCGGCTTCACCTGAGGAGGAGAGCTCTGCGGACCATGACAGCGCTGAGAGCAAGCTGGGGGCGGGGCAGATGGAGGAAGACAGGGTGCTCGAGCAGGAGGAGGACCAGCAGGAGGAGGAGGAGGAGGAACAGGAGTACCATGCTGTTGCTGGCCATGATGGGGAGGAGCACTGGGAGAGTGACCAGGGACTAGAGCGGGTTATGGGGCTCTCGGGGTCAGAGAAGGAAGGCGAAGTAGGCCTTGCGGATGCAGGCAGTATCGAGGTGGGTGAGGAGGAGGTGGAGGGTGAGGAGGAGGTGGAGGGTGAGGAGGAAGTGGAGGGTGAGGAGAAAGTGGAGGGTGAGGAGGAAGTGGAGGGTGAGGAGGAGGTGGAGGGTGGGGAGGAGGTGGAGGGTGGGGAGGAGGTGGAGGGTGAGGAGGAGGTGGAGGGTCGGGAGGAGGTGGAGGGTGAGGAGGAGGTGGAGGGTGGGGAGGAGGTGGAGGGTGGTGATGGAATGGAGGGTGGCGAGCAAATGGCGGGTGGGGAGGAAGCAAGCGACTGGTATGTAGTCGATGTGGTATCGGGAGAGGGGGAGGTTGAGGCTGAAGAGAAAGCACGCGATTGGCTTGCAAGTGAGCCCATGTTGAATGAGAAGGCAGTGTATGCGGAAGCTACACCGCACTCAGGGGTAGCTGCTCCGATTCCTGAAGATGTGTGTGGGGAGGACGTTGGTGAAGACTGTTTAGCAGAGGAGGCAGAGGCTGGCGAGGGAGCAGGCGAGAGGGCTGCTGTGGAGCCCGTGCTGGATGAGGAGGCGACGCATGTGGCTGGTGTGGCCGTGTGGGGTGAGAAGAGCGTGCATGCGGAAGCTGCAAGCCACTCTGGCGTAGCAGACAACGCTGCTGAAGCATCAGAGCTCGACCACATTGCGAGCGTGTGGGCGATGATTGGGGAGGAAGAGATGGCCGAGGGTGATGGCTATGGGGCTGTCCCATGCTCTCTGGTCCCAGTGGTAGGGGAGAGCATACCAGAGGAGTGCGAGGAGGAGGAGGGAGAGGGAGAGCTGGAGGAGATTGCGCAGGAGCAGCGAGAGGGAGGGGAAGACCAGGGGCAGAATGGACAAGAGGAGGTTGGCGGGCCATTGCTGGTGCAGCCACTGACAGTGCTTCCGGAGGTGACACCCCCAAGGCAGCCCTTCGGCGCTGTGTCTGGCAACCAACTGTCACACCGGCCTTCTTATCGCAATGCCATGGTGGGTGTGTTCGACTTCAAGCCTCTGACACCCAATGAGAGATCTCCTGCTCCGATTCATGATTGAAAGGTGCTGAAGTATTGTTCTTGTTCGTTCCGCTGTGGCAGGTGTCATGTGAAGACCTGGATTCCTCCCTCGAGGGTGCAATGAAGGGCCTCAGCATCGTGGACCCCACCACCCCTGCCTGTGCCCGGGACTTTGGCACTCAGTTCATGGTGAGCATCCTCTGGATCCTTTGTACTGCAGGCCTGCGTGTACACCCATTTTATGCATGATTTTCAAATCTTGATTACGCTTGAGAGGCTTACCCACTGGGAGTTACTCTCAATTGTGGTGAATGTTTCAGGCTGCTGCAGAGGCGGAGCTCGTTCAGAAGTTCAACACTGCAACCAAGTAAGCATTCTGGAAGCAACTTTGACAGTACCACTGGATATCGTTTCCTTCCATGCTTATACAAATTTTTGGATCTCTTGGTATCTTCAACCTCTAAATAATTGCTGCTGTGTTCCCCCCCCTCCCTGCACACTCTTCCGATTTGTCTTCTCCCAAAACCTGCTGGTCCGTTGGATGCTTGTTCGTTGCAGGGAGGAGCTGATGCAGATGAAGGTGAGCAGTGCAACTCGTTTCTGAAATTTTAGGAACAAGGCTGCAGTTTTTGGGGGCTATGCATCACATTCCGCCACTTTTAATGCATTTCTGTCGTTTTGTCTGATGAAACGTTCTTCTTTATTTCAGGGCATTGGTCATGCCTATGCGACAAGGATATGTGCCTTCCGGGAGACTCCGAATGTGGGAGCCACGCCTTTTCGTGCAGTGAGTACCGCTTTTGCATTCACTGCCATGGGTTGAAACTGCTTTTGGTTCTGCCCTGCTTCCATGCTTCTTTTGAAGCAGCAGCATCAAGCCACATTCCACGCAGTTGCCAGCATGGATTCTGAAGTATGTTGTGGGAGTTCCTGTGTGTGTTTCTTCCCATGCACCTTATGTGTGGCAGTTCACAGACCTGGCCAAGGCTGGGATTAACCACAAAAAGGTAAGCTCTCGCAGATCAAACATTTTCTACTTTTGAGTCTCGAAAATGCACCGCAAGGGCACTGAGTGCCTGTTGCATGCAAGTGCCTTCCACCAGTGGTTCTGCAGCAGTGCCTCATATCAGACCCTGCGTTGTCCACAGGTGCACCGCATTCGCCAAGATAACATACAGAAGATTCTGCAGTTTTAGCTTGTCAACCATGACCAAGCATTCGTGGCCTATCACTTGTCCGGCCACATGCTCCTGAGTGCTTTATCGTTTCTGTGAGGACTGGTCAATGACGCAATGACCACTTGCATGTGTAGGGTACATATCACGTATACTTTGTTGCTTGTAGGAAGATGTATGTGTCACAACGGTACCGGGTCTTGAAGTGTCGTCGTGGCAAGTTGAAAGAATGCCATCAACACAACACTAGAATTATAAGCTTCCCTCCATTGCCTTGCCATCCCAACTTCTAAGTCGAGAACCTTCTGACACACAGTACACTTTTCCTGTTGCACATGGTTCCAATATTGTTTATAGAAGCAGAGTGAAGCTATCCTGATGTAAGTTCAACTAAGAAACAAACGGTGGAGTGTAGAGATATTATCAGAACTATTTATGGTATCTAGGAACAGGTGTAGTTTCCATCTGAACGCGAGTGTGCGGTACAACTTGTGAAGGCCACACCCAGACCACGCCTAATCGGTTTCCTGAACACGTGCAGAACTGCTGACGGCGAGCAGCAGCCCCCAGACGTACCGTCTTACCGTTTCATCTCCACGACCTGTGTCACTTCTGTACGATTGATCACACTTTGTCCATGCCTGTTCCATGCCCGATCCACGAACCCATGGCCATCTGTCGCAGAATTCCCTCGCGTTCCTCCTTGCCTTATCCCTTACATCCCTCCACCTGTGAAGTGAGAACTCTTCAGAGTTGAATCTGTAACAGTCGCATTTGCGTCCAGGAGTGTCCTTCGCATCGCACTGTTTGAGTGCCTAGGCTGCTGGTTCTCACGGCCGATGACTAGTCATGGTGAGGCGATTGCTGCGTGTGCTCGGAGCTTCAGCTGCACACAGCTTCCGAATGGTGACCACCCCATACAGTATTTCTAGAGAGGGCTGTTTGATTCATGGAAGCGAGGGCTTGTGTGGCTGCTAACCGTGTTGTGACGTGCTTGGCTTGGCTCTGCTGATAAAGGCTGGAGCCTGTCACGGGTTTTATCAAGC
This sequence comes from Closterium sp. NIES-67, assembly GCA_027943415.1. Lineage (NCBI taxonomy): Eukaryota > Viridiplantae > Streptophyta > Zygnematophyceae > Desmidiales > Closteriaceae > Closterium > Closterium sp. NIES-67. The sequence continues at coordinate 586,103 of BQMB01000148.1, forward strand.
CTGTCTCGTGTCTCCCTGAACTCGACTTTCCGCTTCACGGTTTCTGCATCCCGTCACCCTGACCGTCTCGGAGTTGCCCTTGCGAAACCCTTATCGGTTTTTTGTTTTGATAGGCACTCCACGCAGACGACTGGGCTGGGACGTTTTACAGCATCACAGATCAGAATCAGCTATCAATCAGGGTTGGAAAAAACCAGTCTTCTCGCAAACCACTGCATACCCTCTCTATCGACATGGCTGCCTGGAAGAGATACCTGATCACGTTGCTGCTGGTGGCGTTGTTCGCAACAGTCGCATTTGCGTCCGAGGATGTGACGGGAGAGTCAAGTTCGGTAAGCAGTTTTACATTGCCACAAAGCGAGTGATTTTTTCAGTTTCTTCTGACCAATACTATGTACTTCGGCCATTTTCAGGCATGCCTCTTTTCATTCTAACATTGCATTCAACGCTATCCTGCCGCTTTTTATCGTTTCAGGGATCGACGGACTCGACAAAAACCCTGAATGCAAACAAGGCCGGAGCCATTTTCGTTTTCTTCGGATCCAGCTTTCTTGGCGTATGGCTTCCTTTCTTCATTCCGATTCACCAAAACGTCCTCAAGTTTGGCATTCTCTTCTCAACCGGTCTCTTCATCGGCATGTCTCTGCTTTACCTAGCAGTCGAGACATTTGAGGAGTTTGAGGAGCTTGCCGGAAAAGGTATTCACTCCTCAACATCTACTCCTTACGTCCAATGTACCAGTCTGGAGAATCTTATTGCCAACCACACTCTGTGTGTTTTTCAGATTATCCTTACGGAATGCTGGTCATTGTGATGGGTATCTACCTCACCTGGCTCTGCGATCTGATTGTCAAGACGATCTGGCGCAAGCGATCCGGATCCTTCGAAGAAAAGGTGCGAAACCGTATATCAAGAACGCAGAAAGCTGAGATTGGTCACCCTGGACGAACTAGTCTAAGAGTTGGCGTGGAAAACAGGCACTGATGTTGTCCCGTGTCTCTCTGCTATCATTCACAGGAAGAGGAATTGGGCCCCACAGTCGCTGGCGCTATGGGAGCGGGCCAGACCAAGGTGGTTGATGCAGACACCGAGAACCAGAAGCAAGTTGACGTGCAAGCGCTGTCTATCGTCGATGTCATCGTGGTGCTCTTCGCTCTCTGCTTCCACGCGTTCTTCGAAGGCATGGCTGTGGGCCTGGCGTCGTCGGTTCAGCGAGTGTGGAGCATGACTGCTCAGATCAGCGTGAACGAGGTAACTGCATCAATTTATCAAACGCTTGGTTTCTCTCTCTTGGTTTCCCGACTGCTTTATCTCTTTCTATCTCATGCTGGCTCACCTGACTGGAATTTCTGGCATGTTTTGTCCACGTTTCTGCAGTTTTTCGAGGGCCTTGCTCTTGGCGTCACTCTCCGCGTTCAAGACACGTCTCGCTCCTTGCTCAACCATTTCCTCTTCGCCCTTGGAGCGTCGGTCGTGGCTCCTACAGGAATCGCCATTGGCCTCGCAATCGACTCGGGAAGCGGCAAGGAGGCTCGCAACTGGGTGAAGGCCTTTGGAAACGGCATGGCGGCTGGAGTGTTTATATTTATTGCACTGGGCCATTTGCTGGCCAAGGGCATGAAGCCGGGATCCAATGATCGGTGGTGGATGGCGTTTATCAAGTGGTTTGTTGCAGGGCTTGGTCTGATGACCAATGCCCTTCTCCAGCTGTGGGGAGAGAGCTGAAAGGACAGTTCTGTTGGTTCCCTAGGTGATCTTACAGTTTTGCACTAGTCATTGTATAAAATAAGTCAATGATGCATTCAAGCATTATTGAGTACATGTGTAGACTATGATCCTTGAAGAAACGTGCAACGCATTTACCCAAGAGACTATCTGCAATACAACCAGGCCTCTCAATAGCCGGGTGAAACACCCTGATTGCCCTGATTTTTCCGGGTATTTTTATATGTCATCTTAAAAATCCGACCTAGATGTTTTTCAACTCTGATTCAGAAAGTGTGAGAGATTGTTTACCCGTACAGCAACCGGGTTCCGGAGCCGTGTACACTGATCGGTCAGGGTGACGTTAAATTTACCCTGATACAGAAACCTTCAAGGACCAGACTCGTGGCGGATTTCGAGCGCTGGATTAGATGCATGCCCCCCGCCACAAGTATTTTTGTGCTGGCTTTCCCGCCCACTGGCACATGCGCTGTGGCAGACTCCATCTCAGACCACACCTCGTTGGCCTTGCGGTGGGACCTCATTGGTCGGTTTGGCAGCTTTGGTGCTGCGCTGCCGTGGTCCCACGAACAACGCAGCGAGAAACCTCAGCAGGCAGCAGCATGCGATGCGACTACAGACCATTGAAACTGCTTACGTGCATGCCGCGTGCCCCCCTCTCTTTCTAAGCCCATCACCTGCGTTCTGGAAAGACCCACCTGCTTCATCCCTTTCTTGCTCAAGCAGGTTCTCTCAGTATTCCTCACATATCTGTTTCTCACCAATCTTATTCCCGTCGTCTATCCTCTCACCATGGACAGCGACGACAATACGGACCAGGCAGAGCCTCCTCCTAGAAATGGCTTGAGTGTTCTGGGGGTTTTCCCTTTGTTTCCACCTACTATTCCCAACATGCAGCCTACTAGTCCCCCCCGCCCCTCTCGCCTCTCTACTCCTCGTCACCAGAAGTATCCCTTTGAGCCCGTGTCACCTCTCTGCTCGTCGCACGATGACATGCCCGACCTCGATGTGGAGCATGTCGAGGGCACGTCCGAGCCCGCTGCCAGCTCGCGGGAGTCACCCGTCGACGCATCAACGAAGCGGAAAGCGTCCGCTCACTGGACGCAGCGTCCTCTGCCCTGGGCACCGCCACCAAAGAAGCCTGCCCCCGCGCCAACTCCACCCCCTCCAACTCCTAGCTCAGGGTTGAAACCCTCGTCCCCTGCTGATGCTGAGTACGCTATAATCAAGCGTCGTTTTGTCGACGACTGGTCTCGCCGATTTCCTTGGCTGCGATTGACACAGATGAAAAATGGTCGTCCAACGTTGAAGTGTGCTGTGTGCTTGCAGTTTGGCGACGCGTTTAGCAACACCAACTATGGGAAGAAGGGCGAGGGTGCACGCGACCTACAGGTGGGAAGCATCCGCATCCATGTCGGCACGCGGGCGCACAAAAATGCACTAAAAGCCAAGGAGGAGCGGGAGAGAGAGAAGGAGCAGCAGCGCACGCTTGACAGGTGGCGCACGAGCGACTCCTCGACAAAGCATCTCATACGGTGCTTCCACATTGCCCTCTTCGTCTGTAAGGCTGATGCTCCCATCGCCATGTACGTCGCCCTATGCTACTTCCTTGCGTCGGAAGGTTTGCCTGACCTGCCGCAGGGAGGGGCGTACGGGACGTACTACACCGAGTAAGTCTCTCAGCTCTTTAAATTTCCTGCACCATGTTTGTTTGCACATGACACGATCCGATGTTTGTTTTGTTGTAACGCTATTCTAACTTCCGTCGCTTATGTGCATTATGCTCCCGCACTACAGGTACGGCTTCAAACAGGGAACTAAGGCCATATCGAACTACCTGAGAGACGAGCAGCTTCAGCACCTTCTCTCTTCCCCCTACGTCGGCATTGCGATTGATGAGAGCACGGATCGCGTCCACGGCAAACACATGATTCTGTATGCCACCTTCTTCCGCGGCAGTCACGTCGTTACCGAGTTCGTCGCACTGCTGTCGGTGGAGAGGACCGATGCCGCGTCGCTGACCGCCGTCCTGCCGCAGTTTCTCTCGTCGATCGGCCTCGACCTGCAGAGGATTGTTGGCATGTCGACCGATGGGGCTTCTGTGATGACGGGCGCCACATCCGGGGTCGTCACCAGGCTGAAAAGCCGCGTCCTACATCTCGTCGCGACTCATTGCATCGCGCATAGGTTCGTTGGGTCCCTAACTTGATATGTGTGTCTCAACAATCGCCTAACATGTTTCCTTGGGCCTTGCATCCCCCCCTCCCCCCTCCCCCCCTCCCTTACCACCCGTTTCAGAGAGGCCTTGGCTACTAAGGACGCTGCGGCTGCCGTTACAGAACTCAACGTCATCGATATCCTCATCCGTGCTTTCGCCGACCTCGTCGGGCGGTCGAACATCCAGCATAGCAGCTTTAAGAACTTTCAGCTAGTCTACTGCAACACCAACCTCGAGGCGCAAGGCATCTATGCCATTCGCTGGTTGTCCCGCGGGGAAGCAGTGGTGCGCTTCGTCGAGGTCCTCCCCGCTGCCGTGGTTCTGCTGCGAGGTCATCCTGGCGGGCTGTATGAGGTAGTTACGTCGTTCAAAGTACAGTACATGCTATACTTCCTGGCGGACATCCTTGAAGAACTCAACCACCTCAACACCCGATTCCAGCAGCGACAGGTATTGGGCGTTTTTCCCTGTTGGCCTCCCAACTGCTTTTCAATCGCTGAATGCAACGTGCATGAGTCTTTCATGCAAAGCTTGGGTCAAAGCAGCTCTGCGTGACAGTCTATTTGCGTCTTCTTTTTACAATTCCTTCGTTCTGCTCATGCCAACTCGCAGATTGACATGACCCCACTCGCAGGTTGACATGACGGTCGTTTCGTCTCTTGTGGACAACACCGGCAACCGCATTACCGATCGATACATCAAGTGCGGAGGGGGAGTGTACTTCGGTAACGGCGGCAGCGTCAGGCTCGGGGAGTTCCTCCAGGCGCATGGGTCGCCCAACAACAGGCGGGTGCGCGTCCAAGGTGTGGACAACGAGGGCAACGCGCAGTCGTTCGAGTACGTGCTGCACGAGCGCATGGTGGACGGGCACACCTCCGAGAGCGACCTCGATTCATGCGCTGTCGTCTGCCGGAAGTTTGCGGTTGAGCTCGTGGGGAGTGTACGTGGCCGATTGAGAAGTCTTAGTGACATGGAGGGGTGCAAGCTCTACAAGGCGAAGACGTACCCGTTGGACGACGAGATGCGCCTGGCGCGGTGCAAGCAGTGGTTGAAGCAGAACCACGGCCTCTTTGGAGGCAAGCTTCCTGGTAAGAGAAGTCATGGTAACTCTGCTTATACTCCATGTTTGCAGGTTCATACATACATACATACGCTATTGTTGCATGCTCCCCAAACCATTGTTCACCAACCCTTTTACGTGCTTCCCTCCCGCTGTGATCCCTTGTCCAGGCTTTGACTACAACAAAGCCGTCCAAGAGCTGTGGGTCTTCACTGCGGCGATGATGTCGCAGTACAAGGACGACGGATTCCACCAGGGGCTCGCCTTGACGCTGGACAACAACGAGTGGCAGAGATCGTACCCCAACATCCTCCGCCTCTGGCAGGCACTCGCCGTCCTTCCCCTCAGCACGGTTGAGTACGAGCGGGGGTTCTCGAAGCAAAGCCTCATCAAGAGTTGGGAGCGTGGGTGCCTTGGAGATGACACCCTGGGGGACCTGATGCGGTGCTCCCTCCTGCAATACAACATCGAATGGTTCGATGTGGTTGCTGTCTTCCGCGGTGAGAAGCCACGCCGTCCCCTTCGAGATCTGAGCTCGGCCAACCCCACCTCTGTTGAAGATGGAGGGGCCTCTACCAGTGAGCCCACTCCATTGGTGGAGCCGAGAGGATGACTGACTCTGTAGGCTTTGGGGTATGCGCATAGTAGAGAGATGAGTAGAGTAGAGTAGGTGTGGTGTTGGTGGTGGTGGTGCATAGCAGTAGCAGTGGCCTTTGTGGGCCGTACCATAGGCTTTGTATGTAGGTAGGGACAAGTCTCACAGGATGGGCATGTGCTGATTCCTAACGATTCATGGAGTGCGACTGTGCGATGGCAATTTTTAGTTAAAGGAAATCGGGTGTTTTGAAATGTACTCTGAGAGTGCAGTCTAAGAATTTTTTTACCCTGCTATTTCAGACTTTGGATTTTTTTTCACCCTAGCATGCAGGGTAAAATGTCTCAAGCACTCTGATTCGTAAGAGTGGGCCAAAACCAATTTAGAGGCCTGAATACAACCTCACCCAACATGAGAATGTTTTTGTAATAAAAAATTTACAGATTGTGATCAGTGCCTATTTTTCACGAGTAAATTACTCCGATTCTCTGATTTTCAGAATTGATTTTGTGTACCACCCTTGCGCCTCTGGGTAAAATTTTGAGATTATACGTTTTTTCTGATAAGCCAGGGTTTTCTTTTGTACCACCCTAAGGGGTTTACTGTAAAGGGGATACCCCGGGATTTTCTTATACCCCCCTGTCCATACTGTCAAACATCTGTATTTGTCATGTTTGTATAGACTGTATAGGGTTACCTCTTAGAGGGTACAACACTTAGGTATATTTGTGTGTACTCTCACTTTACCATCATTAAAAAATTCCAATTCTGATATGGTATCACGCGTAGGTAGGATCCCCCCCACCTACCGCTTCCGCTCATGCCCCCTAGCGCCCCTCCTGGGCCCCGTCGCGCTCCTCCCAGGCCCCGTAGCGCCCTGTCGCGCCCCTCCTGGGCCCCGTAGCGCCCCTCCTGGGCCTCGTCGCGCCCCTCCTGGGCTTCGTAGCGCCCCTCCTGGACCCTGTAACGCTCCTCCCAGGCCCCGTCGCGCCCCTCCCAGGCCCCGTCGCGCTCCTCCCAGGCCCCCTAGCGCCCCTCCTGGGCCCCGTCGCGCTCCTCCCAGGCCTCGTAGCGCCCCGTCGCGCCCCTCCTAGGCCCCGTAGCGCCCCTCCTGGGCCTCGTCGCGCCCCTCCTGGGCTTCGTAGCGCCCCTCCTGGGCCCTGTAACGCCCCTCCCAGGCCCCGTCGCGCCCCTCCCAAGCCCCGTAGCGCCCTGTCGCGCCCCTCCTGGGCCCCGTAGCGCCCCTCCTGGGCCTCGTCGCGCCCCTCCTGGGCTTTGTAGCGCCCCTCCTGGGCCCTGTAACGCCCCTCCCAGGCCCCGTCGCGCCCCTCCCAGGCCCCGTCGCGCTCCTCCCAGGCCCCCTAGCGCCCCTCCTGGGCCTCGTCGCGCTCCTCCCAGGCCCCGTAGCGCCCCTCCTGGGCTCTGTCGCGCCCCTCCCGGGCCCCGTCGCGCCCTCCCTGGGCCCTGTAGCGCCCCTCCTGGGCCCCGTCGCACCCTGCTCGACCCCGTTGCAGCCGCCCGGCCCCGTCGCGCCCGCCCGGCGCCGTCGCAGCCGCCCGGCCCCGTCGCGCCCGCCCGGCGCCGTCGCAGCCGCCCGGCCCCGTCGCGCCCGCCCGGCGCCGTCGCAGCCGCCCGGCCCCGTCGCGCCCGCCCGGCCCCGTCGCAGCCGCCTGGCCCCGTCGCCCTTCCCTGGCCCCGTCGCAGCCGTCCGGCCCCGTCGCCCCCGCCCGGCCCCGTCCCACCCTGCCCGGCCCCGTCGCAGCCGCCTGGCCCCGTCGCACCCGCCCGGCCGCCGTCCCGCTCGCCCGGCCCCGTCGCACCGGCCCGGCCCTGCCGCACTCGCCCGGCCCCGTCGCCCCAGCCCGGCCCCGTCGCGCCCGCTCGGCCCCGTCGCCCCGTCCCGGCCCTGTCGCACCAGCCCGGCCCCGTCGCGCCCGCCCGGCCCTGTCGGGCCAGCCCGGCCCCGTCCTCCTCACTGGTACGGTTCCCCCCCACCCCGCCCCAGCTCCGTGCCGCCCCGCACCACACTGTACTGCCTGGCACCGCACTACACCGCACTACACTGCACTGCACCGCACTGCACTGCACTGCACCGCACTTCACTGCCCTGCACTGCACTGGACTGTTCCTGATGGCGGCGGAGCTTCGCTTCGACGCTGAAGGTCAGCCCCTAGAGTTCGAGGCGTGGCTTGCCGACCTCCGCCGTCAACTCACTGGCCAGCGGCAGGATGGTGAACCGCTTTCCGCACACCTTGACGGTACGCTCCCCTGCCCAGACCCCCCTGCTATTCTGCCCGCTGACTCCACACCCACTGAGCGCGAGTCCACTGCTGCCACTGCTCGTGCGCGCTCTGTCTGACATGGATGCCATTGTTTGTGCTCTGCATGTGATGTATGCTGATGACTCTAGTGTGCTTCCCGCTTATTACTCACTGTTGCCTAGTGTAGGTGTGCCTAGCTTAGCCTCCCCTGCTACGTCAGGCATAGGATCCCCTGCTTTGTGTAGTCTTGGTGCTTCCGCCGTCGTTCCGTCGCCAGACCCCTCGGCTTCGCTTTCCTTCACCTTGGACTCTGGCGCCTCTCGGTGTTTCTTCCGCGACTCCACCACCCTGACGCCGCTTCCTGTTCCTGCTGTCGTTTCTCTTGCTGACCCCTCCGGCACTCCGGTAGTCGCCCGCAGTTCCACCACCCTTCCCTGTCCGGCGGTTCCTTCGGGTTCTCTTACAGGTCTGCATATCCCCTCGTTCTCCAGGAACCTAGTTGGTGTCGGCTGCCTCCAGGACCTTGGCGTCACCACTACGTTCCCTGGTCACGAGCGGTATGCTGTCTGTACCGAGGCCGCCACTGGTGCCCCCCTGTCCACGTTCCCCCGGGACCCGGTGTCCGGCCTGTTCACTCTGGACACCGTGACCCCCCCGGCTGGAGCGCCCCCTCAGGTGGCTGCGTCTACCCAGGTTGCTGCTGCCTGCTCCTGTCGCTCCCTCACTCACCCGACCCTCCTGTGGCACCACCGCCTAGGTCACCCTGCGCTCCCGCGTCTGCGTCACATGTCTCAGCACGGTCTCGTCCTTGGTCTCCCAGGTTCGCTCCCCGCGTTTCCCTCCTCTCCAGCCCCACCTTGCACGCCTTGTGTCGAGGGTCGGCTTCGCCATGCCCCTCACTCCTCCTCGTTTCCCCCTACCGCCGCGCCGCTGCAGACCCTGCACCTGGACGTCTGGGGCCCCGCCCCCGTCCATGGGCCGCGTCGAGAGCGCTACTTCTTTGTGCTTGTTGACGACTTCACTCGCTACACCACAGTCTTTCCCCTGGAGCGCAAGGCCGATGTGCCTAGCGCTCTCATCCCTTGGCTTGTCTCTGCGTGTGTCCATCGCGGTCTCCCTGTCTTGCGTCTTCACTCAAACCGTGGTGGCGAGTTTGCCTCCGGTGTCCTTGGTCGCTTTTGTCGTGCGGAGGGCATCACCCAGACGTTCACCCTACCGGACTCCCCACAGCAGAATGGGGTCGCTGAGCGACGCATCGGTTTGGTCATGGAGGTCGCTCGCACCTCCATGATCCATGCCGGTGCACCCCATTTTCTGTGGCCGTTCGCTGTGCGCTACGCTTTTCACCAGCTTAACCTCTGGCCGCACCCTCAGCAGCCGCAGGTTTCGCCGACCCGTCTTTGGACTGGGTCCCCTGGTGACGCGTCTGCGTTCCACGTCTGGGGCTGCCTTGCTCACGTCCGTGCCTCCGGCACGGACAAGCTCACTGCCCGCACCCTTCCCTGCGTCTTCCTCGGTTTTCCCCTTGACGCGTCCGACTGGCACTTTTACCACCCGCCGTCTCACCGCTTCTTTCACTCTCGTGACGTCACCTTTGACGAGTCTGTCTCCTACTACCGCCGCTTTCCCCACCGTGGTCCCCCGGTTACCCCCCCCCTGTTCCTGGTCACCCCTTCCCCGGTAGTCCCTGCCCCTCCTCCTCCTCCTCCCCGTCCCGCCCCCTCTGGTGTGTCCCACGTCACCCCCCTTCCGTCCGTGGACCCGGTTGAGGAGTCTTCTGACTCTGGTGGCCCTCCTGTGCAGTCCTCGCCGGCCGCCCCTCCCCAGGTGTCCCCTCCCCAGTCCCCTCCTCCACCGCCACTACTGCTTCTGCAGCCGTCGTCGTCGCCGCCGCCGCCGTCGCCTCCGCCGCCGCCGCCGCCGCCGCCGCCGCCGCCGCAGCCCCCGTTCGCTGACTCTGGGGGTGCTCGTCCCGGTCGCCCTGGGGGTGGTCCCTCTAGGGGTGCTGGTGTGGAGAGTGCCGGTGGTCGCCGAGGAGCAGCTTGCGGTCCAGGTGTCGCCGTTGTGCCGCCGCAGCAGCGGTCCCCGCCGGTGTCCGCCCTTCGCCTGCTCGGCCTTCCGTCCCCCGACCCTGCGTCGGTTCCTCCCCGACCGTCTCCTCCTCTTCCTGTCTACGGCCCTGTTTTCCCTCCGCCGGACTCGTCCCCGGCTCGTCTCCCCCCTCGTTCCCCTCCTGTGTCCCCTCCCCTGTCTCCTGACCCGACTCCTCCGTCGCACGTCTGGTCTCACCGCCCCTCCCGTGCTCGTCCTGCCTCGCCTGTCTTGCGCTCCCACCCTATGTTGCTTCGTTCCCACGCGTCTCGTCCTCCCCTTCTCCCGTCGCCTCCTCCGTCCTCCCTTGTTGTTGCGCCCCCCCCGCTGTCCGACTACCTTCGTGCCGCTTGTCCTCTCGTTCCTCGGGTCCTTGCCTCTCTCGTTACCGACCCGTCTATTCCGGTCTCGTGCCTTGCCGCTCTTGTCGCTGCTGTCGCTGACTTCGCCTCTACCCGCCGCCTTGACTACGCCACCGCTCTGGTCTCTGACCCTGCCTGTCCTCCGTCTGTCGGGGGTCCTCCTGCCCTTGGCAGTGACGTCCTGGAGGACCGCCAGTTCGAGCTTGCTTTCCTCTCCGAGGCTGCTCCCCATCTCTGTTCCATGCTGCTAGTCCCTGAGGGTGACCCAGACGCTTTCGACATCCCGACCTCTCGCACTTACGCTGAGGCGACTTCGGGACCCTGGGCCTCGCAGTGGATAGCTGCCATGGAGCAGGAGATGGCATCTTGGAGATCCACCGGCACCTTCGTTGACGCAGTTCCCCCACCTGGGGTGAACGTAGTCGATGGCCGCTGGCTCTTCAAGGTGAAGCGCCCTCCTGGAGAGCCGCCTGTCTTCAAGGCGCGCTATGTGGCTAGAGGCTTCAGTCAGCGCGAGGGGGTGGACTTCTTTCAGACTTTCGCTCGGACCCCGAAGATAACTACTCTTCGGGTTCTGTTACACCTAGCTGCTTAGCGTGACTACGAGCTTCACTCCCTCGACTTCTCCACTGCCTTCCTTCAGGGCAGTCTACACGAGCAGGTCTACCAGCGTCGCCCTCCGGGCTTTACTGGCAACTTCCCTCCTGGGACCCAGTGGCTCCTGCGGCGCCCCGTCTACGGCCTGCGCCAGGCTCCCCGTGAGTGGCACGACACTCTCCGTGCTACCCTTGCTGACCTGCAGTTCTTTCCGTCTTCCGCAGACCCTTCACTCTTCGTTCGTGCTGGCCAGACTCCGTTCTACATCCTTGTTTACGTCGACGACCTGGTCTTTGCCACGGCAGACAGGGACGCACTGGCCTCCGTGAAGGCAGAGCTGCTGAGGAGACACACCTGCACTGACCTTGGAGAACTGCGCCGTTACCTTGGCTTGCAGATCTCCAGGGACAGAGCTGCGCGCACCATCACCCTGACTCAGTCACACTTGGTGCGCCAGGTCCTTCAGAGGTTCAGCCTTCAGTTCTCCTCTGCACAGCCCACCCCTCTGCCTGTAGACCACAGACTCTCCGCTCCAGTACCTGAGGAGTTGGTAGAGCCCAGCGGCCCCTACGCAGAGCTGGTGGGTTGCCTCATGTACCTGATGACTTGCACTCGCCCAGATCTCGCATACCCTCTCAGCATCCTGGCGCGCTTTGTGGCTACAGGCAGACACCGACCGCAGCACTGGTCTGCCGCTAAGAGGGTTCTGCGTTATCTTGCTAGTACATCGGGCATGGGGTTAGTGCTTGGAGGACGCAGGCCAGTGGTCCTTACTGGACACACAGACGCTTCGTGGGCAGACGACGCTGAGACACTCAGGTCTACCCAGGGCTACTGCTTCAGGCTTGGTTCAGGTGCCGTCTCGTGGAGAGCTACTCGCTCCTCGTCTGTTGCACAGTCCAGCTGTGAGGCTGAGATCTACGCTGGTGCCATGGCGGCACATGAGCTCCGCTGGCTGACCTTCTTGCTCACTGACTTAGGTGAGCGGCCTAGCTCTGCCCCGGTCCTGTTCGCTGACAACAGGGCCATGATCCTCCTGTGTCAGGAGCCTCGACTCGAAGCACATTTAGCTGCGGTACTTCCTCCTGCGTGAGCTACAGCAGCGACGTCAGGCTCGCGTAGTACACTTGGCCTCAGGTGCCAACACAGCTGATATCTTTACGAAGGCGCTTGCGCCTAAAGATCATCAGCGGCACTGTGTACAGCTTGGTCTAGTTCCTGTCGCTTCTCACTTGCTAGGACCTTGATTTGTACTGTCCTTTATATGTATACTCAGACTGGACTTGTGTCCTCTCCCAGTGGCTGGACTAGTAGTGCCGCCCTGGTCTTGTTCTTGCCTTGTCTGTACTCCTTCTGACTGGTCTCTCAGACCCTTGTCTCAGAGGTTGGACTAGTAGTGCCGCCCTGAGCTGCTTGTTTAGGGTATTCCCCTATGCAGTCTAGGGGGTGTGTCAAACATCTGTATTTGTCATGTTTGTATAGACTGTATAGGGTTACCTCTTAGAGGGTACAACACTTAGGTATATTTGTGTGTACTCTCACTTTACCATCATTAAAAAAATCCAATTCTGATACATACATGCCCCCTTGTTCACGCGGACCGCCGAGCTGGCCCACGTTATATACCTCCAGATTTTCTTGTACCCCCCTGTCTACATACACGTGGAGTGGACCCATATCCCCGCTGTATTCACGCGGACTGCCCAGCTGGCCCACTTAACGCTCTCACAGCATTCGCTTCGCGTATCTTAGTTCCTCCCCTTCGTCGTTTTTTCCAGCAAACGCCCTCTCTCATTACCAGGGTCGCCATGCCTAGCGCAGTTGATCCCGATGACGGCGTCAGTGGTGGGAAGTGAAAGAATTTGAAAGGTGGTGTAGGAGACGAAGTATGGAATCTGCAGACACAAGTGTTAACTTATATATATATTGTTATGTAGAAGTTATATGCTAGATAGGGTATGTTCTTAATGGGTACAACCCAAACGCTATATCTCCCCTGTTCTCCCTTCTATTCATTCTTTCTAGTCTTAACATGGTATCACGAGTAGGTAGGTCCACCGACCCACTTCCGCCCCGTGCCACCACCTACCGGACCCTCGCGCACCTAGCTGGCCCCGCGCACACCTACGGCCACGTCGCGCCCCTAGCAGGCCCCGTCGCGCCCCTACGGCCCTGTCGCGCCCCTACGGCCTCGTCGCGCCCCTAGCATGCCCTGTCGTGCCCCTACGGCCCCGTCGCGCGCCTAGAAGGACCCGTCGCGCCCCTACGGCCCCTCGCGCCCCTAGCTGGCCCAGTCGCGCCCCTAGCTAGCCCCGTCGCGCCCCTACGGCCCTGTCACGCCCCTACGGCCCCGTCGTGCTCCTATAGCCCCTGTCGCGCCCCTAGCCGGTCCCGTCGCGCCCTACCGGCCCCTCGGACCCCTAGCTGGCCCCGACGCTCCCCTACCGGCCCCTTGCGCCCCTAGCCGGCCCCTCACGCCCCTACGGCCCCTCGTGCTCCTACCGCCCCCCCCGCGTCCCTAGCCGGCCCCACGCGCCCTTGCCGGCCCCGCTCGCCCTAGACAGCCCCTTGTGTACTAGCCGGCCCCTTGCGCCATAGCCGACCTCGTCACCTGAGCCGCCGAGCCGCCGTGTCCCCGAGCCGCCGAGCACCCGCGCCGCCGAGCCGCCGAGCCTCCGCGCCGCCGTGCCGCCGTGTCCCCGAGCCGCTGCGCCGCCGAGCCGCCAAGCCGCCGGGCCACTGAGTCGCTGTGCTGCTGAGCCGCTGTACCGCTGTCACACTGTGCGATGGCGGACGCCGTTCTTCGCTTGGATGCTGAGGGGCAGGCAGCGAAGTCGACTTCGCCACCTGGCTCGTCGACCTCTGCCGGCACCTGACAGGTCAGCGCCAGAATGGGCACTCCCTGGCTATGCATGCTGATGGTTTGCTTCCCCGCCCCCCTGTGCCTGATCCCCTCCCTGCTGACCCTACCACTGCTGAGAGCGAGGCTTTGCTGCTGCGCTTGCTCGAGCTGTCTGGGATTCTCGCGACGCAGTAGCCCAGCTTGCCATTAGCCATGACCTCCCCCTGTCTGAGCGTCCGCGCTTTACCGCTGTCGCGAACGCCAAGGATTTTCTCGCTGCAGTAGTTGAGTGTTACTCCACACCTGCTTCCGCCTCTGCTGGCCGCTTGATCCTACCCATGCTCTTCCCTGATCTTTCTGCTTTCCCCACGGTAGCTGACCTCGCTACTCACCTCCGTGCACTAGAGACCAGCTACCGCGCTGGTAGCTCTGCCACCCAGCTTACTGCCTTCCCCCCACCTTTCTGCGCTACCCTGTACCTCATCGTCATGCGCCTGCCTGACTGCTTAGCAACCGCCCACGACCACTTCCTTAGTCAACACCCTGCCGACCTCACCCTGACCGCCTTTGTCACTACTCTCTCTGAGATAGAGACCCGCCAGCGCACTATCGCTTAGTCGAGCAGTATTGCGGTAGTCCCTTACTTTCAGGGCTGTGCCGCCTCCCAGTGCACGTACGCTGACGTCTCCGCCGCAGTTGCCACGACAGCGCCTGCACCTGAGATAGCAGCTGCGGCTTACCCGCAGCAGCGCCAGCACCAGGGCCGCCGTGGCCCCAAGGGAGGACGTGGAGGTGGCGCTAGTGGTGGTGGTGGCCGGGACAGTGGTTCTGACGAGGGGCTTGGTGCTGGTGCCCAGGAGCAGCAGCAGTCACCGCAGTCGCAGCCGCCAAAGCAGCAGCACCCGTCCCAGCAGCAGCAGCAGCCATGGGCTCGTCTCCCGCTCGGGTGGCCAGGAGCCCCTGGCGGTGGTGGTCGTGGTGGTGGCCCTCGCAGCTCGGCGTCCACCGGCAGCTTCGGTGCTGTGAGCTGCCAGTACCAGCTTCAGACCGGTACTTCCTCCTGCGCAAGCTTCAGCAGCGTCGACAGGCCCGCGTAGTACACTTGGCCTCGGGTGCCAATACAGCTGATATTTTTACTAAGGCGCTTCCGCCTAGAGATCATCAGCGGCACTGCTTGCACTTAGGTCTAGTCCCTATTGACTCTCACTTGCTAGGCACTTGATTGTGTACTCCTTTCTATTTATGCCTTGTAGACTGGCCTTGTGGCTTTTCCTCCAGTGGTTGGACTAGTAGTGCTGCCTTGGTTTGCTCTGTCTTGCTTGTACTCTTGCTGACTGGCCTTCGGGCCCCTGCCTCAGAGGTTGAACTAGTAGTGCCACCCTGAGCTCCGTGTTTCTTGCTCAGCACTACCCCTTATCTAGCCTAGGGGGTGTGTCAACTTATACATATATTGTTATGTCAAAGTTATAGGCTGGATAGGGTATGTTCTTAGTGGGTACAACCTTAACGCTATATCTCCCCTGTTCTCCCTTCTTCTATTCATTCTTTCTAGTGTTAAGAACAAGTTCTTGAAGTTGAAAGTAATACTGGAAGTACCTCTAGTAACAGCCAGTATTAACAAGTTGTAACACCAGAATCAGTGTTACAGCCTTGCGATACTTCAAGACTTAACTAAGGATCTTTGCTGGAATGATAGACTAGTAAGACAGCGGAAGTCTTAGAACTTGTAAAGTGTTGACCAAAATTTACTGAAGAACAAGTTAACAATTGAAGTTGTTCAAGCTACTTTTATATCTGCTAGAAGTACCTATTCGGTGATGTACGTGTTCGAGCTATTTGCGTTATGCGCTCTAATCGCTACTGAAAAGAGCGCGACGGTTCGCGTGACTGAAACGGCTTGCTGACGTAATCATCCAGACGAGCGCTATTTGCTGATGTCATTCTACAGATGCTAACTACAGTGTAACTCGACAATATCTATCGAGACTACTTACAGAAATGCTGAAGTACAATTTTACCACAACAGGCAGTATCGAGGCCACTGGCGCTCGCTAAGTGCCATGCCCTCACAACCCTGCTAGCATAATAGCAGAACATACCAGACCACATCACATGCTATGAGTGGCCGCCATTTCCGCCACTTTTGCCGCTACTACGATTGATGCCAATTCTATTGGCTGCTGCCACCCCATGTGACGATCGCCGATGCTACTGTTGTGCATAGTGGGATCGTAGCTGCTGCTGCTGCTACGTGACGGAATTTCCGCGTAGACTGCTGTTGTTTGTTGCGAGTGCCACGATTTTCACTCATGTTGCCACATGTGACAACATGAGATTGCCGTAACTGCTAACGCAACCAGTGACACGATTGTTGCTCACGTTGCTTATGTGTGTGTGACAGGATCGCCACCACTGCTGTTGCTGCTGTGGGTAACGAGTTCCTGCTGCTTGCTGCGGTGGCAGCGCAAGGTGAGATTGCATCAGTTGCTACTGTCAAACATATATTGTTATGTTTGTATAGACTGTATAGGTTTGTGCCTTAGAGGGTACAAACCTTAGGTCATATACCCTTGTACTCATGCCTTTTCCTCATTCTTCAATTCTGATATGGTATCACGAGTAGGTTAGGTCCCACCGCCCACCCGCGCTTCCGCCCTAGATCCTAGCCGCCCGTTCCTAGCCGCCCGTTCCTACTGCCCTTTCACCCTCGCCGCCCGTTCCTAGCCGGCCCCCGCGCCCGTTCCTAGTTGGCCCCACGCCCCTTCCTAGCTGGCCTCGCGCCCGCCCCTAGTCGGCCCCGCGCCCGTTCCTAGGCGGCCCCCGCGCCCGCCCCTCGTCGGCCCCGCGACCCTTCCTAGCTGGCCCCTCGCGCCCGTTCCAGCCGGCCCTAGTGCCCGTTCCTGCCGGCCCCTAGCGCCCGTTCTAGCCGTCCCCCTAGCGCCCGTTCCAGCCGGCCCTCGCGCCAGTTCTAGCTGGCCCCTCGTGCCCGTTCCAGCCGGCCCTTGCGCCCGTTCCTCGCCGGCCCCTAGCGCCCGTTCCTGCCGGCCCCTCGCGCCCGTTCTCGCCGGCCCTCACTCCCGTTCCAGCTGGCCCCTCGCGCCCGCTCCTGGCTGGACCCGCGTGCCCGTTCTAGCTGGCCCTCGCGCCCGTTCCAGCTGGCCCCTCACGGCCGCCCCTAGCTGGCCTCGTGCGCCTGTTCCTAGCCGCCCTGACGCCCGTTCCTCCCGGCCGTCACGCCCGTTCCTTGCTGGCCTCCGCGCCCGTTCCTAGCCGGCCCTCGCGCCCGCCCTAGTCGGCCCCACGCCCGTTCCTAGCCGGCCCCCCTCGGCCCGTTCCTAGCTGGCTCCCGCGCCCGTTCCTAGCCGGCCCTCGCACCCGTTCCTGATCAGCCCCGTGCCAGCCCCTCGTCGGCCCCGCGCCCATTCCTGATCGGCCCCGCGCCCGTTCCACGTCAGCCGGCCCGCCTCCGGTCCCCAGTGCCCAGTTTGTCTCCGCGCACTGCACAGCACCGCACTGCACCGCACAGCGCCATACTGCACCGCTCTGCACCACACTGCACCGCACAGCACCGCTCTGCGCCGCACTGCACTGCACAGCACTGATCTGCACCGCTCTGCACAGCACTGCTTCACTGCTGCATCGCTCCTGATGGCGGACTCCGTGCTCCGCTTCGACGCAGAGGGTCAGCCGCTTGAGTTTGACACGTGGCTGGTCGACCTCCGCCGTCATCTCATTGGTCAGCGGCAAGACGGCCACTCCCTGGCTGTCCACCTTGACGGTAGGCTTCCCTGCCCTGAGCCCCCTGCTCCCCTGCCCGCTGACCCCTTGTCCGCTGACCGTGAGTCCGCTGCAGCTGCTGCCCTTGCCCGCTCAGTATGGCTGTCGCGTGATGCCATCGCGCAGTTTGCGACCAGTCATGTCCTCCCCCTGTCTGAGCGCCCCCCCTTTCGGTCAGTCATGACTGCGCAGGAATTCCTAGATGCCGTTGTCAAGCGCTATTCCACCCCGCCCGCTGCCTCTGTAGGTCGCCTGATCCTACCGCTGCTCTTCCCTGACCTTGCGTCTTTCCCTACTGTCGCTGACCTGGCCGCTCACTTGCGCACGATAGACTCGACCTGGCGCTCTGCCTGCACTGAGACCCAGCTTTGAGCCTTTCAGCCGCCCCTCTGCTCTTCCCTCTACCTGCTTGCCACCCGCCTCCCTGATCATCTTGCTACTGCCCGCGACCGCTTTCATAGCATCCACCCCGGTGACCTCACCCTCACTGACTTTGTCGACTGTCTGCCATAGGGACCCGCCAGCGCTCTATCGCCCAAACCAGCGGTACTGTGCCGGTCCCTATCTTCCAGGGTTGTGCCCCCGCTCAGTGCACCTTCTCCGACGGTTCTGCTGTTGTGGCTGAGACGACAGCTGCAGCACAGTTCCGTCCGGGGAAGGGTCGCCGCCCCAAGGCTGGGCGCGGCAGTGGGGGTGGTGGTGGCGTCGGGTCGTCGGGTGGTAGCGCTGACAAGGAGGCCGTGCCTGGTGCAGCCGAGCAGCCGTCTCAGCAGCCGCCGGCATCGCAGCCGGACCCGCACCAGCCGCAGCAGCAGCCGCAGCACCTGCCGCAGCTGCTGTTGCGGCCGAGTGGTCTCCCGCCCGGGTGGCCTGGCGCTGGTGGTGGCGCTGGCCGTGATGGTTGTGCGTGTGGTGTGCAGTCGGGTGGCGGTTCGGGTAACGGGCGCTGTCAGTACCAGCTCCAGGCCGGTCTTCGCCGTGGCTTCGTTTGCGGTAAGATCGGTCACTCCCCCGTCCGCTGTTTCCGTCGCCTGGACGACCTGTTTCATCAGCGCTTCGGCCCGTTGCCCGACCTCCCCGACTGGCACAGCTTGCTTCGCCGTAGTGTTCCGACTTTTGATATGGACATGGATGAGCTTTGTTCTGCCCTGCACGTGATGTATGGTGATGACTCTAATGTGACTGTTTCTTACTACCCCTTGTTGCCTAGTGTCGGCGTGTGTAGTCTCGCCTCCCCTGCTGCGTCAGGCGTATGATGCCCTGTCTTGTTTAGCCTTGGTTCTTCCCTCGCTGCTCCGACTCCGGCCACCATTGCTGCGCTCTCCTTCACCCTGGACTCTGGCGCTTCCCGGTGTTTCTTCCGCGACTCCACTACGCTGACGCCATTTGCTGCTCCTGCTGCAGTTTCCCTTGCCGACCCCTCCTCCGGCCCGGTAGTCGCCCGCAGTTCCACCACCCTTCCCTGTCCGGCGGTTCCTTTGGGCTCTCTTACCGACCTGCACGTCTGTACCAAGGCCACCACTGGTGTCCCCCTCACAACGTTCCCCTGGGACCCGGTGTCCGGCCTGTTCACACTGGACACCGCGACCCCCCCGGTTGGGACGTCTCCTCAGGTGGCTGCGTCTACCCAGGTTGCTGCTAACAACCCTGCTAGCATAATAGCATTAACATACCAGACCACAGCACATGCTATGAGTGGCCGCCATTTCCGCCACTTCAGCCGCTACTACGATTGATGCCAATTCTGTTGGCTGCTGCCGCCCATGTGATGATCGCCGATGCTACTGCTGCGCATAGTGGGATCGTAGCTGCTGCTACGTGACGGAATTTCCGCGTAGACTGTTGTTGTTGGTTGCAAGTGCTGCGATTTTCATTCATGTTGCCACATGTGACGACATGAGATTGCCGTAACTGCTAACGTAACCAGTGACACGATTGTTGCTCACGTTGCTTATGTGTGTGTGACAGGATCGCCACCACTGCTGTTGCTGCTGTGGGTAACGAGTTCCTGCTGCTTGCTGCGGCGGCAGCGCAGGGTGAGATTGCAACAGTTGCTACTACATGTGACAAGTTTTTGCAGCTGCCGCAGTTACGAATGTAAAAAAAAAAAAAAAAAAAAAAAAAAAAAAAAACACTGACTGCTGCGATTAGTGTGTATGGCATGATGCTGATGAGTGAATGAAGGAATCTAATGCTATATTTTATTACAAGAGCACCTGCCCCCCTGGATCCACGGTCTCTTATAACACACACTATTAAGAGGTTGAAATTAAGGCACCCTGACTTATTAGAGTAAAAAACTCCAAAATATAGGGTTACCCTGATTGTGAGAGTACGACACCGTTACACCGATTTCCCCTTTCCATATTTCCTTTCTATTTCGTTCCTCTTTCACTCCTGATTCATTTGGTCTTTATCTCATCTCATTTGGTTTCCTATTCCTCATTTTCCATTATCCTTTGGTTTATCCTGTTATTATAATTATATCACCGACCAGGCTCGGGATGTACTGGCGCGCTATATCTAGCGTAATCCTGTCGTAATCCCTTAAAGCCAATAGCCTCGCGTGGCTATACGCATGGTGATTCTATTTCTAGAAGGGTCTATTCCCTTTGGATAGGATAAACCAGGTTACCTTATGTACTCTGGAAGTATAAAAGCACCCTGTACTGATTGAGAGTGCAAGATTGAGCAAACCTTTCCTCGACACATTCGATCCTGTGACACTGATGCCTCAGGGTAAATGTGGAGGACCACTCTGGTTTTCATAGTAGTGGGGAAAGTGACTTCCAGATTTCAGAGTAGTGAAAATCCAAAGATCAGCACTGATTGTGATTCGACTAGAAGAGGAGTATGTTGTAAAGGAGACAAACTCCTTCATCTATCGGCAGGTCTTTTAGACCTGCCACCTAGTCTCATTTGCATTTTTCTGTTCCAACTTGCCCACCCTTCCCTCCCTCGCTTTGATAACTAGCATGGCCTGCTCACCCTTGTTCCCTTGCCATGTATTTGCCCAATCTAGTGTGCTGAATTATGGAGCTATTGTTGGAAATACCTCGAAGACTTAAGCGTTTCTGAAGTGTAACACTACACTCGAAGAAATGTCGTATCGAGTACGCGAGTCAACGGAGGTTACACGATGAGGTTGGACGAAAGAACACGAAAGGACGAAGGGACTCGAAGGGTTGCAACCGGAGGTTGCGACCGACCGTTGCGACTGCAAGGATGGTGACCGAACCAACGATCGAGTCACTGTGCGACTCGATAACCGTTTCTTCAACTGTATTCTACAACTGCTCTATTTCCTATTCTCTATATATTCCTGTATGCTTGCTTCTTTTAATCAATCACTTGCTCTCACATACTAGTGCAAGGGTTCAACTACTCAACTCTTCCGCTGCACTACTCAAGCATTTCATACAAGTGGGACTTAGTCTCTGAAAAGATCATAGGGCTTTTCTCAGCCCAACAGCTATGATATGCTATGACGACTGCACTGCACACTCCTCTGAGGTCGTGTCACAAT
This sequence comes from Closterium sp. NIES-67, assembly GCA_027943415.1. NCBI lineage: Eukaryota > Viridiplantae > Streptophyta > Zygnematophyceae > Desmidiales > Closteriaceae > Closterium > Closterium sp. NIES-67. The sequence continues at coordinate 607,157 of BQMB01000148.1, forward strand.
TCCCTCAAATTGACACCCCCGTGCAGACATGCAGGCAGCTCCACACACAACTGCACAACCCCTCACTGCTACCGGTAGGACAGGAATGCGAGACAATACCGTACCATACACTGCAGTCCAAGACTTGCAGATGTTGGGCTGAGAAATGCCCTTAGGATCTTTCCAGAGACTAAGTCCCAGTTGTAAAAGACTTGAGTAGTGCAGCGGAAGTTGAGGTAGTTGAACCCTTGTACTAGTATATGAGAACAAGTGATTGATTAAAGGAACCAGCATACAACAATATATAGAAAGTAGGAAGGTAAAGCAGTTGTAGAGTACAGTTGAAAGAGCGGTTATCGAGTCGCACAGCGACTCGATTGTCGCTTCGGTTACCATCTTTGCAGTTGTAACTGTCAGTCGCAACCTCCAGCTGCGACCCTTCGAGTCCTTTCGTATTCTTTGTCCATCCCCTCGTGTAACCTCCTTTGACTCGCGTACCCGTTACGACCTTCCTCGAGGGTGGTGTTACACTTCAGAAACGCTGAAGTCCTTGAGGTATTTCCAACACTCCCCTTCGTTTCTGGAGTGCTGACGTGTTCAGATCCGGTGACGTTTGTCTGCCCGGTCAGCAGCATGCAGTAATCGAGCTTTGCCTTCGCCAGTTTCTTCGTCAGGTAGTCTGCGGCCATTTTTGTCGTAGGGCAGTAACTGAGTTGAAGTCTTCCCTTCGCGATTTCATCTTTGACGAAAAAGTACCGCAAGGCAATGTGCTTGGTTCGGTTGGCGAAGCCGTCCTTGTTCGTGATTTTGATCGCAGATTGGTTGTCGCAGAGGAGTGAGAAGACGGGCAGGGTCGCAATCTTCGCTTCCTCAAGCAACTCTCGCAGGTAGACTCCTTCCTTGGTCGCAGTACAGAGGGCGATATATTCTGCTTCAGCCGAAGATAGTGCGATTAGTTCCTGTTTGCTCGACTGCCAGGAGATAGTCCCGATAGGTTCTAGTCGGTAGATGTAGCCTGTTCTCGATCGTCGATTTTCCCTGTCCCCCGCGTGGTCGGCGTCGACGTATCCGAGTAGTTGTACGGATGGTGTTGTTACTTTGCTGTAGGTAAGTCCGGTCGTCGGCGTAGAGACGAAGTAGAGTAGTGCCCGGTTTATTTCTTCGAGATCTTCTTGTTCCGGCTGCTTCAGATGCGTCGCCAGCTGGCTTGCGCTGTAGGATAGGTCAGGTCGGCAGGTTACTGCTGCAAATAGTAAGCAGCCGAGCTTCTGCTGATACTCCCGGATTTGCTTCGCGGGGAGTTTTTCGGAGGTGTCGTTGTTGTTCCCGTAGCGGTAGGGAGTCGCGACTGTAGTTGGTGTTAGTCCGAACTTCTTTGCGACAACGCCTGCGTACTTTCCAGCGTATAGGTAGAACGCCGAGTTGCCTTCGACGACATTCAGACCCAGGTACTGGGTCACTGTGTCGGACACCGTGAGTGCCAAGTCCCCTTTCAGCTCCCCTTCGAACCAGGTGGCGATGTCGGTAGTGGAACCGATGTAGAGCAGGACGTCGACGTAAACGATGAGTAGGATATACTCTCTTCCCTTCTACAGTCGGCACATGCCTTGGTCATGCGGCAGCTGCAGGAATCCGATTCTGACGAGGCGACCGTGAAGATGCTGCTGCCAGAGCCGCGGGGCTTGCTTGATCCCGTATAGGGATTTTATCAGCTGGCATACTTTTGTGGGGTCGTCGATGAATTCGTGGGGCTGCTCGACGAAGATTTCGGCGTCCACAGGTGCGTACAGGAAGGCATTTGCGACGTCGATCTGGCGCAGTGGTAGTTTCTTTGTGGCCGCGACAGCGAGTAGGATGCGCAAGGAGGTGTGACGAGAGACTGGGGCGAATGTTTCTGTGTAGTCGGTTCCGTATCGTTGATCAAATCCTCGTACGACCCAGCGAGCCTTGAATCGTTCGATGGAGCCGTCCGCATTGGTCTTGATGCGGTACACCCATTTTCCCGAGAGAACATTCTTCCCGTTGACGTTCGTTGCAGGTACCAGCTTCCATGTGTTTCGGTCTTGCAGAGCTTTCAGTTCCTTTTCCATTGCCTCCTTCCATTTCGCCTTATGTTCCCCCCCCAGAGCCTGCGACAGAGTCGTTGGCTCGCGCGGAGATGGCGGCGGCGGGTGCTGGATGGAGACCCATAAGCCAAGGATTTGCAGTCCCGTGGGTGTGTGTCGAGGGGAATTTTCATTCCCGGAATAGGCTGCTTCGTCACCATCTTCTGGATCAGGTAAGAAGTTGGGGCCGATGCATTCTGAGATATTCGTGTCGACCGGGTGAGGTGTAGCGTAACCTTGGTCAGCGAAGTGGTAGAGGGTGTCGAGGTTGTTGCTATCGAGAGGATTGTCTTCGTCGAGTGGAACAGGTACGGAACAGAAAGGGAGTGGTCTGGCAGCTTCCGAGGCTCCAGGTACGTCTTCTTCTGCTGCGTCAGCCTCGGCAGCACGGTCGGCGAAGGAACGAAGGCCCACGAGGCCGTCGGTGGGGTCGTGTGTGTTGGCAATGTTGTCCAGGTAATGCTGCAGCGTCAGTCGCTCGTAGAAGATAACATCACGTGATGCCACCGTATTTTTGTCTTGTATGTCGAGGATTTTCCATGCGTGAAAATGTTTGGCGATGCCGAGGTGTAGTCCCCACCATGCTCGTTGAGTGAAGCGTCCTGCTCGGGCTGTGTGGGGTCTGTACTATACCATGCAGCCGAAAACTCGAAGTAATTTTGTGCTGCCCCTTTTTCGTGTCCACAGCAGGTGCGGTGATGCGTTGTTGGGAAGCGATGACGATGACAACAGATTGTGCAGGTGGACTGCATGTGTCATCGCGTCTGGCCACAGTGTGTTGGGCAGTCTCATCCCTAGGAGCAGCTTTCGCATCGTCGTCTGCAAGGTCCGGTTCATTCGTTCTGCGACCCCCTGCTGCTGGTGAGCGTAGGGCAGGGACACCAAGCGTCTGATTCCTCTTTCCGCCAAGTAGGTCCTGAAGCGTTGTGACTGGTATTCCAGTGCGCCGTCTGACTGGAAGCTTTTGAGCTTCGTTCCTGATTCTCGTTCAGCGATAAGAAGCCACGTCTTGAAGGCTTCGAAGGCTTGGTCTCTCATCTTGAGGTTGTAGTGCCAAACATATCTTGTTGCTGCATCGATGAACGTTATGACATAGTTGAAGTCGGATTCAGTGTCGTCTCGAGGCATGTTTAAGATGTCGCTGTAAACCTTTTCCATCGGTGCGTATGCAGGTGCACTTGGATTGTGATGTGACGGAAAAGGTTGGTGTTGAAGATCTGCTTCGGGGCATGTGAAGCACCGTGCGCGAGGTCGTCGAAGTTCCTGTCCGCTTGTTGTAAGGAGAGCGTTTCGGCCTGGATGGTTTGTAGTACCGTGCTATTTGCACGATGCCCAAGGCGTTGATGCCAGATGTCGTCGGGAGCTCGATGGCCGGGCGATCGGTGATACATGTCGGTGTTGGAGAAGAACGCGACGACGGTGGCGGGACTTCGGCAGACTTCGCGTTTGGTGGGCATGAGTTGATCTGCTTCGATTGGCGGTCCTCGGATTGCTGATGGTGATACTCTGCTGGGTCGTGCTGCTGTGAATTCAGGTGATGTCGATGAAGAGACGCTTGCCGGTACTTGTCTTTCTTGTCAAATGACTGCTAACGCCCGTGTTCTCTCTGCTGCAGGTATGGTGTTGGAGTACCAGTATCCATCTTGGTTGAAGTCGGGGTCAAGGTCCGGTGGGTGCGTCTATGCGGCGAATGATACGATGCCATCGCTATCGGCGGTGCCGCGGTCGGGGACAAAGTCCAACATGAAGACGCCGGACTTTAGTAGAGCGTGACCGATGAAGAGGCCGCCCTTCCAGTGGTATAGGCGAAATTCGTTGGAGTCCGAGTCGCACTCCAGGTGAATTCCTTTTGCCATTAACTGGCTGACGCTTAGTAAGTTGTATCCCAAGTTGTTGACGATGAGGACCTTGTTGAGTTGCAGTATAACGTTTGTCTCCATGGATTGTAACCGAACCACTCCTTGTCTGTTTGTCTTCAGGTTCTCGTTGTTGGTGACGGTGATGATGACGTCTCGGTTGAGACATCGTTCTCGTTGCACGAACCGCCCGGAAGAACACATGTGTTGGCCGCAACAGCTGTCCAAGAACCAAGTGTTGCGTCCGGTGGGTTCGGAGTTCGCGACTGCAGCGTACGTTGGGTTGACCTGAAGTCCCTGTGAGCGCGGCGGCGATAGTTCTTCTTCATCGGGAGCGTAAGTTGGCGGTGATGCGGGTGCGCAGTTGTCAATGTGTACCATGCAGTTGATGATATTCGGTGTATTTTGTGCAGATGTGGAAGAGTGCCTCGGCGGACTTACTTGAGTGGAAGCGACTTGTGGGTCTACTGGACGATAAGCTTGGGGACGTGTGCAGTTGACTTTGGAGTTTCCGGATGTTTGGCAGTTGTGGCAGAACGGCGGTAAAATGGTGAGTCCTCTGTTGTCGCGTTGATCTTGCCTGCCGCGTCGGTTGTAGTTGTTGTCGTGTCTTCGTTGAGTGTAGAAGACTAATGGTTGTTGTTTCCTTTGTTGTCTTTCTTCAAACAGGTCCATCTCCTGTTGTTCAGCATGGAGCTCGGCGCAGAGGTGCATCTCCGAGATTCGGCCGTGGACGCGAAGGAGCGAGCGGGTGGTTCGCCATTCTGGCCCGAGCCCAGCGAGGACAAGCGTCACGAAGCTTTCTTCAGTGATCGTTCCTCCGCACCGAAGCAGGCGGTCGTGGAGCGTTTGGCATCGACTCATATACTGTATCGCTTTTTCCCCGGTCTTCATCTGTATTGTTGTCAGCTGCTGCATGAGTCTGCTTTGTGTCACGCTGTCATTTGCTTGATAGAGGCACTTGAGGTGATGCCATGCGAGTTCCGCGGAGTTTCCGTAGCTCCTATACGTTCTGATGCTTTGCTGTTCTTGTGGTGACAGGTTTCGTAGGAGAACTGTGTACGCCAGCAGCGACTGATACGTGAAGATTTCTTGTTCTTTTGCAGTGCCGTTGCTTGGGAATGGCAAGGACCCGTTGAAGTATCCCAAGAGATGCGCAGCCTCCATCAGCAGCTCGAACTCAAAACTCCAGGTAAAGAAATCGTGTCTGTTGAATGATGAGGATGTCTGTAGTTTTATCACGTGTGAAAACTGCGCCTAGAGACTTAAAATATCGTTTGGTGTCTGTTGTGATGCAGCTGCTGTTGGTTGGGCACGGGGCGGCATGAACTCGAACGTCCCCGGTGAAGAGTGATAAGGCGCAAAGGTAGGCGCTTGATTGTGTCGCCCGAACGATGAGTTGTCGAGACTCATTGGCGCTAATCCCATGTTTCCTCCGTTGCTTTGTGTTGAATGCGTAGGTGTCCTTGTCTGCTGCTGCTGGTCGAAGTGTGACATGAAGCTGAAGAACCTTTCCATAAGGTTCGGGTCCACGCTTGAAGAGGGTGATGGGGTCACAATTTCTGGTGCTCTTCCTGTTGTTTCTTGAGCAGCGCTGGTCTCGGTTTGCAGTCCTGAAGTGTGCAGTCCAGAGTTACCGGGTTGAGTATCTTGGGCACTGGGTGAGCCCGTAGAGGTTTTCTTGCCCTTGCTGTCCATGACTTGTAATCAATGAAGTCGTTGGTGTGCTGATTGTAGATAGAGCGTAGTTGCTGGGAGTTTGGTCTCTGACCAGCTCTCATACCATTTTGGGCTGAGAAATGCCCTTAGGATCTTTCCAGAGACTAAGTCCCAGTTGTAAAAGACTTGAGTAGTGCAGCGGAAGTTGAGGTAGTTGAACCCTTGTACTAGTATATGAGAACAAGTGATTGATTAAAGGAACAAGCATACAGCAATATATAGAAAGTAGGAAGGTAAAGCAGTTGTAGAGTACAGTTGAAAGAGCGGTTATCGAGTCGCACAGCGACTCGATTGTCGCTTCGGTTACCATCTTTGCAGTTGTAACTGTCAGTCGCAACCTCCAGCTGCGACCCTTCGAGTCCTTTCGTGTTCTTTGTCCATCCCCTCGTGTAACCTCCGTTGACTCGCATACCCATTACGACTTTCCTCGAGTGTGGTGTTACACTTCAGAAACGCTTAAAGCCTGCGGCTAAAATAGCAGACCTGGAAACCACTTGAATTTGGTGCTTTGAAATCCGTCTCAGTATAGAATGGAAGGCAGCTTTGAGTTCAAGCCTGAACAAGAAAAGTGCGTCGAAACAAATTCTGGTCGAGCTTGTTGATTGGAGGAGTGGCGAAAGAACTCGTTTTGCTGCTGGTTGCGATACGATCATTTGGGTGCGAATTGGGAAAAAACACTGTGTGCATCGCACGGAGTTTCTACGACAGGTTTGGGCGAGCAGCTTGCGACGAGGTGAGTCAGGCGCTTTATGACTGGGGAATTCAAGTGATTTCCAGGTCTGCAATTCCGGAATCAGCTACTGTTCGCCTGAAAAACACTGTTCTGCTCGCATTTTCACTGTTCACGTAACCACGAATTCGGTCGCACGACGCCAGGCCTCTGGATAGGATTAGAAGTACTCTTTCTTGTAAGGGTACTCGCTTGCTGCCACTTTTTCTGTAAGGGTATATTTAAAAGCTACTTTGTAATATAAGGGTCCTAAATATTTGTACTTTTTCACATAAGGGTATAACTCCAGCGCAGCCTTACACTTTACTGTAGGTACAGGATCTCGCGTGATCAGACGACTGACGTGTTGCAGATTTGTGACGACGTGCCTTGGGTGGCACTCGACAGGGTGCACCAAGATTTTTGTTTTTGTTTGTTAGCGCTGAAGTGGGGGGAATGTCGCACCTCGGTAATTTTGCTGTTAGTGCGTATTTCTACATTAGTGCTTTCAGTACCAGAGAACCAAACTTCGCGAAGTACCAAATCGAACCGAACAGGAATTCGCGTTTTGACCCTCGGACCTCACCGTTTCGCGTTTCAGAGTCCATTCCGGGTTTGCTGGTAGTGATTACTGTCTTGTAGAAATACGACCTCATTCCCTAGACCCTTCCTGGTCGCGACCTCATTTCCCGTTGGTGCCGCACTCGTTTTTTGTTTTTTTTTTTTTGTTTTTTTTTTTGTTTTTTGTTTTTTTTTTGTTCTTTCATTTCTTTAGCTAATGTAGTGGCCGATACGACTCTACCAACACGAATTATACATTCAAGTCGGCAAGTTTTGTAACCGTGCGCATGAATTCTTGGGTGAGTGGCAGCAAAAAAAACGTAAACCATTAGCAGAAGAAATTGACGACTTGAATCCCCGTCGTGCGCGGGCAGGGGCCAGGTAAAAACCCGTGGAAACTTCAATTCAAGTCGCCGAGATTCCCTCGCCGAAGTGGGTAGGGGGGAAGAGAAAATTTGACATATCACGTCCAGGGCTTTGTTTTCGTTTCAGGCTACCCTGTAATTTCAAAGTAGTTATTCCCCCGAGTCTGACTGGAACACACTTGGAACTGGGGGACTTAGCCGAATCCTCCGGGTTGCGAAGGTGCTACAGCGGCTTTGTCTCTGCGAGTGGGGGACTTCACCAATTTTTCGGGGTCGCTCGAGGGCTGTGGGAGGAATGCCTTAGGCAGTGGGGGACTTAGCCGAAATCTTGGGTTGCGGGGGGTATAGGAGGAATGACTCTCGGATTGGGGGGACTTAGCCGAAATCTACAGGTTGCCAAGGGGATAAAATATTTCAGGGGGGGATCGCATGTGTGATTGTGTAAGGGTGATTTTACACAACACTTTTCCGCATCAGGGTCCCTACACTCGACCACTTTGAAAAAACAGGGTCCCGTATAGATCTAGTTTTTTTCATAAGGGTCAAAAACTAAACCACTTTTAAAAATAAGGGTCCAACAGCTACCCCACCCTTATTATAAGGGCCGTAAGGGTATTTTACCCTGATATCCTGAGGCCTGCACGACGCGTATTGCACTGTTCACCGAATGGTTTCGTGCAAAAACAGTCGCCAAACTGCCACGGTCAGATTCCGCTTTGCAAAACGAAATGTTTTTATTCTGTGTCGTTTACTCTAAAGATCAAGTCATGTGCCAAGTTCAAGAGCAAATTAAACAGCCCTCTTGATTGCTATTATAGCTACGGGCTTTAAGTCCTTGAGGTATTTCCAACAGCAGAATTAGATTGTGCAGGACAGGCAGTTAATTGTCGCAAAATAATACACAAGTAACAACACAAACATCGAACAAACCAACGGTAGCTGGTCTACACTAGAGAAACGAATTGACGGAGTCCCACTGACCTGACAGTGTTCTCCCATGTCAAAGCCTCATGCTACATGTGGCACGTCAACCACCACATCCCCACCACCACCCACTCCATCCCCTCTCCCCTCCCCATGACCACCCTCCCTAAAATCACTACCATCAGCGAACCCACTGCCACCACACCCAACCCCTCCCGCCCCACTTCCAACCTCCAGAGGTACTATCTCTTCCCCTCTCCGCCTCCCACTCCCACTCCTCCTCCCACTCCCACTCCTCCTCCCACCCCCACTCACACTCCTCGGCACACCACTACTATCCACACACTCCTCCTCCCCCTCACACGACATATAATCATCAGGCACTCTCCCCAGCTCTACTATTTGGTCCGCAATCCGCCCTCCTTCGTCGTCTGTCAGTCTAGTTGCCTCTACTAAGTCATTCTCTGACTGCTGCTTAGTGCGTGGAGATCTACCAGAAAGGGCGGGAGAGCTAAGACGAGACGATGTGTGGTGGTTATGGGGGGAGTTACGCTTCGAGCCAAGCCCTGGGGAGCCCTTCCACGAGCCGACTGGGGAGGCTCGGCGAGACCCTGGTTTGGAGGCTGGGGAGCTTCGGCGAGAGTTGGGTCGGGAGAGGCGGTTGCGCACGGCGGGAAGAATGGGAGCGTCTGATTCGTCGACTGCTGCTAGGTCTGTCGCACCCATTCCTCCCCCCTCTCCCTGCCCCCCCCCTCCTCCTCCTAACCCTCCTTCTCCTCTTCCAGACCCCACCCTTGCTACTGGTGCAGCAGCAAAAGCCGATCCTGCCACTCCTGCTACCCCTGCTGCTGCTGCTGCTGCTGCAGGGTCTGACGAGGTGGAAGCATAGGGCGCATACGGAACCAGCCCATTCATAAAAGGCACTCCGTTCCCCTGCGGATGCCCGTTGCTACTCGGTAACAGAACAGGGTTACCAGAGGAAGAAGCAGAGCTGGCTAGGGGTGGAACGGCGGGGGGAGGCTCGGGGGCGTCGGCTCGGAAATTGTGGCGGGAGGGGGGAATGCGAGAGCAGAGGACGGAGAGCCAGTTGCGGGGGCAGCCGATGTTGTAGGGGTTTGCTTTCTTCTCGTATCGCGCTCTGAAATTCTCGTAGGTGGTCTGATGAAGTGGCGGGAGCGGGAAAGAAGAGGAGGAAGGAGGGGGGAAGAGGGGGGGGGAGTTGGGGGAGCAGAGGACTGAGTGCCAGTTGTGCACGAAGCCGAGGTTGTAGGGGTTGGCTTTTTTCTTGTACAGCGCTCTGGCATTCTCGTGGGTGGCCTGATGGGAGGGGCAGGGCAGGGGCAGGAGGGGGAGGGGGAGGGGGAGGGGGAGGAGGGGGAGGGGGAGGGGGAGGAGGGGGGTTGGTTGGTGACAAAGGGAGGGTAGAAGGGAGAGGGATATGACTAGTGCGTTGATTACGTGTGTAAAATTGACCGAGGAGACCCAGTGAGTCTTTATGATGTCTCAAACAAAACAAACCCTACGCCCATCTGGTTGCGCGAGATGAGGAAGGAGTGGAACCCTGTGAGCCCACCCACGAACCACACCATGATGAATATGTCAACCATGAGCACAGCCGCCATGTACCCCTGTGTACCTCACTGTGCCCCTCTATACCCCCTATAAGGTGTCTCGAACCAAGCCATCTGCCCACCTGGTTGCGCGAGATGAGAAAGGAGTGGAACCCAGTGGGTCCACCCACGAACCACACCATGACAGACGTGCAAAGCGCGAGCACAGCCTCCATATATGTACCCCCACATACCCCCAAAATACCCCCAAAATACCCCCATATACCACTCACACAGTGCAGTGCCTCAAACGAAGCCCTATGCCCACCTGGTTGCGCGAGATGATGGAGTGGAAGGAACCGCGTGGGTCCGCCCACAAACCACACCATGAGAAACGCGTACACCATCAGCACAGCTGTACCCCCATATAGCCCTGTATATGCCTTATAAGGTGTCTCACCGGGTTGCGAGAAATTAGAAAGGAGTGGAACCCCGTTAGTCTGCCCACGAACCACACCATGATAAACGTGTAGACCATGAGCACCGCCGCCATGTACCCCCATATATCCCCATATATTTACCCCAATATACTCCTTATAAGGTGCCATGAAACCAAGCACTGTACTGACCTGATTGCGCGATATCAGGAAGGAGTGGAACCCCGTAAGCCCCCACGAACCACACCATGATAAACGTGTACACCATCAGCACCGCCGCCATGTACCCCTATACCCCCACATACCCCCACATACCCCTTATAAGGTGTCTCACCTGGTTGCGAGAAATTAGAAAGGAGTGGAACCCCGTTAGTCCGCCCACGAACCACACCATGATAAACGTGTACACCATGAGCACTGCCGCCATGTATCCCCATATATTTACCCCAATATACTCCTTATAAGGTGCCGTGAAACCAAGCACTGTAATGACCTGATTGCGCGATATCAGGAAGGAGTGGAACCCCGTAAGCCCCCACGAACCACACCATGATAAACGTGTACACCATCAGCACCGCCGCCATGTACCCCTATACCCCCACATACCCCCACATACCCCTTATAAGGTGTCTCACCTGGTTGCGAGAAATTAGAAAGGAGTGGAACCCCGTTAGTCCGCCCACGAACCACACCATGATAAACGTGTACACCATGAGCACTGCCGCCATGTATCCCCATATATTTACCCCAATATACTCCTTATAAGGTGCCGTGAAACCAAGCACTGTACTGACCTGATTGCGCGATATCAGGAAGGAGTGGAACCCCGTAAGCCCCCACGAACCACACCATGATAAACGTGTACACCATCAGCACCGCCGCCATGTACCCCTATACCCCCACATACCCCCACATACCCCTTATAAGGTGTCTCACCTGGTTGCGAGAAATTAGAAAGGAGTGGAACCCCGTTAGTCCGCCCACGAACCACACCATGATAAACGTGTAGACCATCAGCACCGCCGCCATGTACCCCTTCCCCAGCGCCGCCAGCAGGGAAATGCTCTCCCCGCTGGCCCCCGGGTAGGAGTTGTCGACGAGCAGCTTGATGTAGAAAGCAGAGAGGGTGAAGACAAAGAGGCAGAGGAGGGTGGTGGTGGTGACGAAGAGGAAAAAGAAGGGGTAGTTTCGCTGCGAGGAAGGGGGGCGATGGGGTCAGGGCGAGCAGGGGCAGGGAGGAGACGGGTAAACAGGAGAGGTGTCGGCAGTGCGGCCCATCTACCCAGCAGCACACAGAGCTGCCAGCCAGCGCCGCCAGCAGAGAGATGCTGTCCCAAGTGACCCCCGGGTAGGAGTTGTCGACGAGCGGCTTGATGTGAAAAGCAGAGAGGGTGAAGGCGAAGAGGCAGAGGAGGGTGGTGGAGGTGACGAAGAGGAAGAAGGAGGGTAGTTTGGGGGGAGAGGGGGGAGCGGGGGGGTGGCGGGAAGACCTGGGGATATAGGACGAGTGAGCGCTGCACCACAGCCATAAAACCATGAGCCGACATGCAGTGGTGGTCCAACTCCCAACCACCCACCCACCTCCCCCCCGGGCTTACCCTGCCAATGCATTGCCCCACCCATGGGCAGAGGTGGTCCCTCCCCCCCCCCAACACCCCCACACAAGTTCCCCCCCCCGTCCACCCCCCCCCCCCCGGGCTCACCCTGCCAATGCATTGCCCCACCCACGGGCAGTGGTGGTCGAATCTCTCTATGCAGTTGTCGCATATGCTACAGTGCGAGCATCTGGGCGGCCTGGTTTGTCATCATGTGAGAGCGGCATGGAGCAGAAATTCGGGGGAGGGGGAGAGGAGGGGGAAAAGAAAGTGTGCGCGATTGGGCGAGGGCGGGGGGGGGGGGGGTGGGGGGGGAGGAAGAGATTGGACGGGGAAAGAAAGAGGACGGTGCCCGTTAACCACCACCTCCTTGGCTCGTGGCAACAGCACACGTGCACAGCATGCAAGGAAGGTAGATATGGTGAGCCCACGAGACGCACCTATAGAGCAAGCACGTGTCGCAGTACTTGACTTTAACTGTGTGCCCGTTAACCACCACCTCCTTGGTTCGTGGAAGCTTCTTTGGCGGCCCTCCTGCTTGCTGCTCCCCGCCCCCCCCCTCCTCATCTGGCTGGGGGGGTACCAAGTTGCGAGGCAAGATGCCAGGGTCCCTGCTGGCTGTGACGAGAAGGATAAAGAGATTCTGGGGAAGCAGGCGGGGTTGGGGGAGTGGGGAGGCGAGAGAGGGGGGAGGGGGGAGGGGGGAGGGGCGAGGGGGGAATTTGAGTCGCCTCCTTGTCTGGCTGCGGGGGCACCAAGTTGCGAGGGAGGATGCCAGGGTCCCTGCTCGCCGTGACGAGAAGAATGAAAAGGTTCTGGGGAAGGAAGAGGGGGAATGGGGGAAGGAAGAGGGCGAATGGGGGAAGGAAGAGGGCGAATGGGAAGGGAAGAGGGGGAATGGGGGAAGGGAGGAGGGGGAGGAAGAGGGGGAATGGGGCAAGGAAGAGGGGGAATGGGGCAAGGAAGAGGGGGAATGGGGCAAGGAAGAGGGGGAATGGGGCAAGGAAGAGGGGGAATGGGGCAAGGAAGAGGGGGAATGGGGCAAGGAAGAGGGGGAATGGGGCAAGGAAGAGGGGGAATGGGGCAAGGAAGAGGGGGAATGGGGCAAGGAAGAGGGGGAATGGGGCAAGGAAGAGGGGGAATGGGGCAAGGAAGAGGGGGAATGGGGCAAGGAAGAGGGGGAATGGGGCAAGGAAGAGGGGGAATGGGGGGAAGAAGGAGGGATTGAGCTCCTAGAGTCGTTGCCTCCTCCTCTGGCTGCGGGGGGCACCAGATTGCGAGGGAGGAAGGGGGGGGTCCCTGCTCGCCGTGTCGAGAAGGATTGAAAGATTCCGGAGGAAGCAGTTGGGGGGGTGCAGGTAGAGGAAGAGGAAAGAGGAAGTGGGGGGAGGGGGGAGGAGGAGGGAGGGAGGGAGGGGATGGGGAACTTGGGTCGCCTCCTCATGGGGCTGTGGTGGCACCAGGCCAGATTACGTGGGAGCAAGGGCTCCCGAATTTGAGAGGACCTAATATCGTACCCAGGCAACGACGCATATGGAGACGGGGGAAGGAAGGAGAGGGCGGGGGGGGGGTGGGGGGGGGTTGGGGGGGAGGTGGAGGGAGGAGAGGACTTGATCTTGCACCCAGGTAACGAAGCATATGGAGACGGGGAGGGCAGCGGCGCAGCCAGGAACCTTGTAGAGGCGAAGGGAGGGAAGAAGAGAGGAGGGGGAGGGGGGGGGAAGAGGAGGGCGAGGGGAGACGATCTTAAAAACGTACCCAGACGACGAAGCCGATAGAGACGGGGAGAACGGCGACGCAGCCCGGGAATTTGCCATCGTAGGGCGAAGCGACAAAGACGCAGAAGAGAGTGCCGGGGGCGAGGAGGAGGACGAACGTGTGAGGCACAGCAATGCGAGGTGACGTGAACCAGGGGTGAGGCACAGCGCCATGACGTGACGTGAACCAGGGGTGAGGCACAGCGCCATGACGTGACGTGAACCAGGGGTGAGGCACAGCGCCATGACGTGACGTGAACCAGGGGTGAGGCACAGCGCCATGACGTGACGTGAACCAGGGGTGAGGCACAGCGCCATGACGTGACGTGAACCAGGGGTGAGGCACAGCGCCATGACGTGTCGTGAACCAGGGGTGAGGCACAGCGCCATGACGTGTCGTGAACCAGGGGTGAGGCACAGCGCCATGACGTGTCGTGAACCAGGGGTGAGGCACAGCGCCATGACGTGACGTGAACCAGGGGTGAGGCGCGTACCCGGACGACGAAGCAGACGGAGACGAGAGGAAAGCAGAACGGGGGGTGGAAAGGTGGGGAGAGCACCCCGGATTCGTACCCAGACAACGAAGCAGATGGACACGGGGAGGACGGCGACGCCACCCGGGAGCTTGCCATTGTAGGGCGCAGCGACGAAGACGCAGAAGAGAGTGCCGGGGGCGAGGATGAGGACGACGGAGACCAGCAGCGAACGGACGTCCGGCCCGAAGATGAAACGACCCCAGCACAAGAAACGCTGAAAAAGCGTACAGGTGAAGAAGGGGGAGGGGGGGAGAAAGGTTTGCTTAACTGCATGAGTAGATGGCACATGGTCGCATGGCTGCAAGACAAAACGGCTGCATGTTTTCATGGCTGCACGGCTGCATGGCAGCACGGCTGCATGGCAGCACGGCTGCATGGCAGCACGGCTGCATGGCTGCACGGCTGCACGGCTGCATGGCTGCATGGCTGCATGGCTGCATGGCTGCATGGCTGCATGGCTGCATGGCTGCATGGTTGGTGGGGCCGAGGGTGGAGGCCTGGTGGTGGGTCGCGACAGCTGGTGGGTCACGGCCTGCTTACATTGCTTCAGAGTCAGCTCAAATGTCACCTAGTGTCGGGCCGTGCTTACATTGCTTACGTCACCTAGGGTGGGGCTGTGCTTACATTGCTTAAGTCACCTAGGGTGGGGCTGTGCTTACATTGCTTACGTCACCTAGGGTGGGGCTGTGCTTACATTGCTTAAGTCACCTAGGGTGGGGCTGTGCTTACATTGCTTACGTCACCTAGGGTGGGGCTGTGCTTACATTGCGTACGTCACCTAGGGTGGGGCTAGGCTTACATTGCTTAAGTCACCTAGGGTGGGGCTGTGCTTACATTGCTTACGTCACCTAGGGTGGGGCTGTGCTTACATTGCTTACGTCACCTAGGGTGGGGCTGTGCTTACATTGCTTACGTCACCTAGGGTGGGGCTGTGCTTACATTGCTTACGTCACCTAGGGGCGGGCCGTGCTTACATTGCTGCCTTTCCAAGCCTGGTAGACCTTCGTCATGCTGACGTCCCACAGAGCCGTTGCTGACGCAGGCCTGACGTCATTCTATCTCGTCGCTCCCTCAGCCTCCAATCAGACCGCGCCGAAGAGTGACCTGAACTTTGTTTTTAAGTTAAAAAAACCTGCTCAAGTCTTAAAGAATCTTCTACGCGAAATACTGTACGCCTCCCGAAGTGGAGGTAGTATTCGCGTGAGACCCAGTGCGAGCGAGTAACGGAAAAACGCGGCAGGTGGGACGAACTAATCGGGGCAACTCAACACTGCCTGCACCGACGAAGCATTTGTGGTTTCCTTATCGCGTATTCATGATGGCGACTTGTGCTTCGTAGGGTAACACCGGAGATGCTATTTCGCACGGCACAGCTAGCGGGAAGCCTGAGGTTGACGTGGAGTTCGCGAAGCGAGTCGTCAGCAAACGCGTACAGAAGGAAGTCAGGTGGGATGAACTATTATGGGACTAGGTTAGTCGGCGACTAGCGATGAAGGAAAGATTAGAGAATCTGCTGTAATTATCAAACGGCTGCGACAACGACGGGTAGGCACGCGGTGTACAACAGGCGTCTAGAACCGAGCCGATTTACCATTAGGATGCCACGACACAAGCTAGTGCCAGCGGTGCGAAATTAGGTTAAAACTGGAACTATACCGCAAGGCATAATCTACACGGCCCTCGGTGGAGTGAGAGAGGTAGCTATACCACGATTTATTATCCTCACCTCAGGAGGCTTTGGCTTTGCACTGTCTTGTACTGTGAGGCTTCCATGCGTGGCAGCCAGATGCGTACGCGTTTTACACAGGAGCTGATTCGTTTGAAGCTCTAACCATCCAAAACAATTCCCAAGGCCCACCTAGTCGTTGCCATCGATCTCCCCAGAGCAGGCCCGCGCGATCGGCAGCTCAAATTTCGCCGGTCGCAATCGTCGCAAGGAGCAGTCGCTTCGTGTGAGCATCCCACCCTTGCGTCATAGGTACTTCCTAAGAACATCGCACACGTGCTTTCAATTTGCACAGTCGGGCTGCACGAATTACCCTGGTTATATTTGCAGAATCGGGTTTTATATCGCAGTCAACACATGTTCTTACCGAGTATGAAAGTAGGATAACTGACACCACTCGAAGCGCCTTGCACCAAATGCTGGAACGGTCATGCGAACAAAGCGAGTCGCATAGAATTCCTTACAGGATGCTGGTTACAGCACCTTTGAATTTCGCTCAGCGGCTTCAGCGCGTTTCGATCGACTCCCTCTGGGCGCTACTCGTTTCCGACCAGAATCTCCCCCCAATCCCCTTGCACCCCGATATTCCCGAACTCCCTTGGTGTTCAGGACCCAGCCCCACTTCCCGTACCTCCGCTCCCGTTGCTCTATTGCCCAGAACCGCGCCACTTGACTGGCGAAAACGACGGGCGAACCTCAAACCAACGTGAATCGTCGCGTCGCACAGCTGTCGACGACGGACTGTCGCGCGCACCCACATCCCCTGACTGCGTGCCGCGGGCCTCGCGCTCTCGCTCGTCTCTAGCTGTCAACCCAAGGCGAGCGCTCTGTGCGCAAGCACTAGCATTAGCGCAGCGCGCCCGTGGGGGACCAGGGCCCAGCTGCGACTGGCAAGCCAGTTAGGCCCGGGCTGACTGAGCTGTTTTGGTGCTGGAGCCCAGCACCCAGCACCACCCCGCAGCACCAAGAATGAAAATATCCGAACCGAGCAGCAAATAGCTGCATCGTTTGTGTTTCGCCCGTTCCCCTTGCTCTGTTCTGCTGTTTGTTTGGTTCTTCTCGAGGCCTGCTGTGCAATGGTTGCTACCTGGCTTTTCTGCAACTCCACTCCGCACTCTCTTCCCAGGCTGTGATTATTCAGCTCTCTTCGCTGCAAGTCTTTTCACTTCGAGACTCGCATCTCCGACTCTTGCGGAAGTCTCATTCCCACGCTGTTTGGCGAACTTCGCAGAAGCGGTACCTCTCGCGAAGCGTCTAAACGTCGCTCCTTGGCACTTCAGTAGTACGGGTTAGTTGGCCAGAACTGACGGCAAGACTTACGGGTTAGTCTACACGTCTACACGCCGGCCTATTCTACTGGCAGTGATCACGCGCATTAAGTCATTGACAGCCGCAATCATAGAACAGTACCTCTCAGGTGAAAAGTGCAGTAATCTCCGAGCACTGTATATTCTCAGCATCAGCATCAACATCAGCATCAGCACCCGTATCAACACCATCGTCAGCAGCAGCACAGCAGGCCGCCATGGCGAAGCCACAGAAGTCGCTCAAGGGAAACGTGTCCGAGATGTCCAAGACCTTTCTCCGATTCGTCAACGTCGTCATCGTTTTTGGCGCAATCTCCACCGTCATCCTCCAATTCGTTATAAGATCCTCCCCTACGCTCACAGGCTGGGCGTTCATCCTCCTCGGCCTCCTCGTCTTAATCTCCGGAATTTTCGGCACAATTTCCTCCGGCCAAGCCGGCTGTTTTAACTGCCACATGTTCTGCCTGGCCGTCAGTTCCGCCGGCCTCTGCGCGTCGTTCCTCTGCACGTTTCTCCTATTCAACAACACCGTCGATGCCATCGATCCGACGATGTCGACCGCAGCGGTCGGGGAGCAGTACGTGCGCATAGTCGGCGCGCTTTACTTCGTGCTGTTCGCCGCGCAGATGGTCGTGCTGCTGCTCGCGACGATGATCCACGTGTGCGGGTTCATTGACTATAACGAGGATCTGGAGGCGGTCGCGACGGCGAAGCTCGTCGCGAAGATGCAGCGGCAGGAGGAGGAGGAGCGGCGCGCGAACGCGGAGGCGGCTGACGCTGCAGCTTCGTCGAAGCATCAGCTGTCGGAGAAGCTGAAGAGCAAGTACAAGCAGTGGACGCACGGCGACGCGGCGCCGGCCTTGTCGGATTACGACATGGAGGCGTCGCAGCTGAGCGGAAGCAGAGGCTACCACGCTTAAAGTTAGCGTCTGCTCTTGGGTACTTGCTCCTGCGGCTCCTGACATGTCGAATTATGACACGGAGGCGTCGCAGCTAAGTGGGAGCAGAGGCTACCACGCTTAGAGTCGCCTCGCCAGGCTTCAGGCTTCAGGTGCCAGTCACCAGCCTTTGAGTAAGCGTCTGCAACGCAATGATTATATTATTTAGTTTGGCTGCCAGAATTACTGCATCCGTGTGATACTGATGCAGTTCTCTAGGATTGGATGTTTCCTCCCCATACTTACTAGCTGGTGGCCACATTGCCACCACCCAATAGACCTGCTGCAAGGAAATGGTATTTCCTTATCACGGGATTTAGTTAGTAAGGCGTACACCGCTATAACGGGGTTGCCACGAAATTCAAATCACGGTACCCAAATGTGGCCTCCTGACGAGCCGCATGCATTTTGCCCGTCTTGCTGTTTCATGCCTAAATCTAGGTGTTTCACGCCAATTTACGAACCACACGTTGCAGCTTTGCCGAGCCACGGCCGTGTGCTCTAAGCTAGCTATATCCATGCTACCTGCTGTTTGAATGTCGTGTCAATTGTCTTGTTTTCTCATTACTCAAACCTTCTACACATGCTTTGAGCGCTTCAATACACTAGACCAAGTCCTGCATAAACACGGATCTTTGTTTGATGTTCCAGCCGACGTAATGAAAGTTATGGCATCTTTCACAAGGAGTGGTGACTGATTATACAGCCCATAACCACCCCTTTCTTGCCTGCAATTTGGCAATCTCAGTCTAGTAGCAAACTTCCTCAACTTCATGCTCGTAGCATACTCTCTTACAAACGGTTTCTCATAAATTCCAATCTACAGTCTAGAAACCTTCTCCTGATGAAAAAGCATACATCCTGTCTCTGTTACCTAGGCCATCTCCTGTTTTGAGAGGCCAGGAGAGGGCAACACGCGTGCTACTCTTGGGAATGCTGGAACCTATTGCCGGTCCGTCTCCTCGTCCATTAGAGATTTGCGTCCCCATGAGGAAATCAGCGACCCCCACACTCGCTGCCCCCAGGCTGCATCTGCTTGGAGCACTTGGGCTGTCGGGGAGTAGGGTTTCTTCTTTGGAGGGGGCTTTCCTGCTTGCTTCGTACCCTGATCATGTGAGTGAGGAGGGGGGTAGGGAAGATTGTGAGTAAGATTGCGAGAGAGAGCAAGAGATGAGTGAACACCACACTCGCTTCCCCCAGGCCGCATCTGCCTGGAGCACCTGAGCAGTGGGCGAGTACGGTTTCTTTTCTGAGGAGGCTTTGCCCCTTGCTTGGTGCCCTGATTGTGTGATTTGGGACGCTTGTGGGGAGTGGGAAAGATTGGAGGAGTGGGAAAAGAAAGATGAGTGACCGCCATACTCGCTAACCAGGCTGCATCTGCCTGGAGCACCTGAGCTGTTGGCGAGTAGGGTTTCTTCTTCTGAGAGGACTTCCCGCCTTGCTTGGTGTCCTGATCGTGTGAGTGGGAAGATTGTGGAGGGGAGGGAAGATTGCGAATGGGGAAGATTGTGAGGGGGGAAGAGATGAGTGGACCCTACACTCGACTTTTGAGGCGCCTCATTTTGAGGACTTTTGAGGCGCCTCAGAAGAGATGAGTGAACCCTACACTCGCTGGCCCCGGGCCACATCTGCGTGCAGCACTCGAGCTGCTCTGGAGCCCAGTTTTGACTGTAGCTCAGCCCGGTTGGCTTCTGGGAGCCTAGACTTAAGGTCAGTGTCCTGTGGTTTGAGGATGGGAGGGTTGTGCACGGGCTTATTTCCAGGGATGACAGTGAGGGGGTTGAGCTGGCAGCAGGGGGAAATTGGAAGGCATATACGCAGCAGAGGGACGCAGATGGGCTGATAGGCACTCGGGGGTGTAGGGGACTAGGTGTGGCAAGAAGGAGGGGAGGGGTGAGGGTGTGTTGGGGGGCTGGGGGGAGGTTGAAGGAACAAAACAGCCCTCCACATGTCTGTTTCAGTGCATGCTCACACCCCTCTTCGGATATCCCTAACCTGCACCCGTGGTATGCACCAGAATATGCATGAGCGGCCTACTCCAATCCCTGCTCGCTCGTTGGCACAAGGCTCAGGAATCCAAGGGCAACACCGTCGTCCACCGGAATTTTTTTCGGATTTTTTTGACTTCCATTTCGCGCCTTCTAGACACAGGCTGCGTGTGTCAGTACTCACCTTCCCCCATCCGCCATCTCTAGAAGCACACTCGAAGGCTACTCCCTCACCTCTCTTGCGTCCGGCTCTGGAGGGGAAGCCTGGGCACTCGTCTGCTCCACTGAACCGACCGCCTCCTCCCTCGCCTCCTCCTCCTCCGCATTCTGCTTAGCCTTCCCTCCTGCCTGCTGGCTGCTCCCGCCCTCCGCTGGGGCGGACGCTACAGCCTCCTCCTCCACCGGCTCATTGGCTTCCACCGCCTCTGCCTTCTCCTCGCCCGCCCCCTGCAAGCCGACCGTGGCATTGGGTCGCTCAGTCTTAGGCTGTGGGTGACAGTAGCTCTAACTCTTAGGCGACACAACCCTCGTGCAGCACTGGGCAATCGCACGAGTCTAGACGCCCATCTCCTGGTTCTGCTGAAGACTTCTACATTCTTCCGTTACTTCTCTTGGCAAATGTATTTCTGTAATGCAGCTAACTGAAACCCAAGAGCAAAACAAAATGAACCCAGGGACCGTACCTTGGCTGCAGAATTCCCGCTCGCGAGCTCCGCCTCTTGAAACTCTGGAGCCAGCGCCGCAGCGGCGGCGGCCGCGCCTGCTTCCGCCGTCCGGGGAAGCGGCGGAAGCTCCTCGTTGTGCCAGGGAAGGTGCAGAAGCAGCTTCCCCTTAGCGCTGGAGATCTCGGCTGTCTTATTCGGGCCCGGTTGCCAGACGACCTCCCCGCCCTCCGTCACCATGATGAACTTAAACTCGATTTGCGACCCTGCAGGGAGAACCTGCGGGTAAGAATCACAGAGCAAGCCGCCAGACAGGGACAGTTGATGAGTTGCTGCGAAGAGATGCACCGAGACAAAGTTCGTACCCAAGGCGAGGAGTCTACTAATACCAAGTTAGTACCCAAGACAAGGAGTCCATTAATACCAAGACGACAAAGTTACTATCCAAGTTTGAGGCGCCTCAAAAATGGCCGGCAGAGAGGGACAGTTGATGGGTTGCGAAGGGATGCGCCGAGACAAAGTTAGTAACCAAGACGTGAACGGTTGACGTGTCAAACATGACGGGCCGGCGTGAGTTTGCAATGGCCGCCGTTGCACCGAATAGAAACGAGGGGGGAAGGGAATGGAGGGGAACGGAGGGAGAGGTTAAGAAGCAAACGTACAGTTTGAGCCGACCAGACATGGCCGGGTGACCATTCCATCTGGAGCGCTCTGGCGGGTTCCCATTGGCCGAGCTCCGGCGCTCCACCCACTACCCCGAAGGCCTGTCCGAATCCGCATTCCCGGACCAGAGTGATCTGCACCTTGACTCCGCTCGCGGAATTCGCCGCACTTTCCGCACTTGCAGCTACTGCAACTGCAAACAATGAAGGAAAGGTTGGTGGAAAATCGATGGTGAGGGAGAAATCGTCGTTAGAAATGAGCAGGAGGGCGACGACAGGTCGCGCGACGAAGAGAATTTGCAACACGAACAGAATTTGCAGCACGGAGAGAGTCTGCAGCACGGAGGGAGTCTGCAGCACGGAGAGAGTCTGCAGCACGTGGCGTAAGGGATGGATTGTGTCAACACACCTGCTGATAATCTCTGGCAGCGTGACTGATCTCTCACCTGCGAGAGAACATCAGGAAAATCACAGCCACCGTGCGCAATATTATAAGCAGTTTGTAAAGCGCGCCGTTCAGTCAGCTGAAGCAGAATGTTGCTGCTGACGCAACAGCATAATAAGATCGTCTTGTAGTAGTGGTAAGGCAGAAAAATATGATAACCGGCAGAATGGCGATCAGCAGAACGGCGACGTACCAGCTGTAGCTTGAACCGTGGCAAGGCGGCCTTAGTTTCGGGTTGTAGGGAAAACGACGCCGATGGAGCATTACTTCTCAAGCACGCATGAGCGTTTCGTAGTCTGGCAGTGTGGCTGGGAGTGTGGCATCTGGGGAGGGACAGGCCAGCAGACTCCATTCTAGTGATTACACACGATAACACCATCTGCATAAGAAGGAAAGGTAGTCAATGTATATCTTCCAACGTGCTTCGTCACTAGAAAGAAACGACCTGGCCTTAGCGCTCAGGTGCACGCAGGGTGGGGTGAAGCTGGGGAGAGATTAGCACTAAGGGAATGTGGCTTAGGATCTTGGAAAAAGGATGCTGGATGTTTGACATGACAGGGAAGACATGGCTGAGTGCATTCATGCAAGGAAGAGGTGGAACAGAAGGATCAGCAACAATCCTGGGAATATCCAAGCGTGGCGAAACCAATAAATTTCGTAAATCCACAAACTTGTTTTCGTTAA
Source organism: Closterium sp. NIES-67 (assembly GCA_027943415.1). Classification (NCBI taxonomy): domain Eukaryota; kingdom Viridiplantae; phylum Streptophyta; class Zygnematophyceae; order Desmidiales; family Closteriaceae; genus Closterium; species Closterium sp. NIES-67. The sequence continues at coordinate 629,662 of BQMB01000148.1, forward strand.
TGTCGTTGTTGAGGGGTCTATGGTGAGTCACGAATGCACGAAATATGTAACGACCTCGTTGAGCCAAATGTGGAAACTGATTTCGAGCAAAAAGGAAGGACACGCTGGCTAAAAACGTGCCAGCTGTCGACCCTCTGGCCAACGATCGGTCTCTGCCACGTCGAGTGGCAAACGCGCTCCCTATATCAAGAGTGCTAAAATCGGGAGGCAATCTGAGCCATAAACAATCAGAATTGATCGATCGTGTCAGGCCAAGACCAGTCATTGATCGCACGTCTGCCTCGTCAGCACCCCTGAGTTGCTGGAAGTCGCAGAAGTATCTAGAACTTCAGTTTACGAAAGACAGCAAATTGTCTGTGAGATAAACATGTACAGCAGAAGGTGTAGACACATCATCTCATTTACTCGGTTTGAGGTCTGACACAAGTCCGAAACGGTCCTCGAAGTTGGTTCAAATTTTGGCGGGAAACTTTGACGACTCGAAACCTGGCATGGTAAACGGCATTCCTCCCCTCCCTAATGGACGGACGGAGGTCTGGCGCGCTTCGTAGCTTCCATATGGGCTCCAGCGAAAAACCCCTACAGTATTCAGAAATCGTTTCCGTTCAATCCCAGCAGCACGTCGATGGTTTTGACGGGCCCGGTCCTGGTTCCATCGTCGCGTCAAAATCGACGCTTCAGATGCAACAGACAGAACCAAGGCCCTCCGATCCAAACGAAAATTGTATTGAGGCCAACAAATGACATTTCCAAGGACGCAGGCAGTCACGCACAGCATCCGTCAAGCGTGACTGTTTTCGTTTCAAGTCCGTCGGGAAGGAAGGAACCATTTCCCAACCCATTCATGTCGAATGCTAACAATTGCTTTCTCAGCTTGCACTCGTTGATGCATGGAGGTTGTCCTTTCAGCAGTCCGAACATTGCGGGAGAGACTCTTGTTATTTTCAGGCCTAAGAAGCATGTCCTTCATGTCGCTGTACGTTCCTTCATCATGTTACCTTATTCTCGGTCTTTAGTTACCTAAGTCAGTTGAAAATAGGGTCAGTTGCCCGACTAATTTATTCTTCTGCCTGCTGGCAATGGAGTGGGTACAGGTAGACGAGGGGCCCGATTCTATTTCAGAAAGTCCAGGTCAATCCTCCTTAGTAGCATCCGAAGAGTCCAATCTCCGAGGGGAGAACATAGGTGCCGAATCCGCTGCTATTAGTCGCCCCGATTCTCCTATCAGCGCAGTTTACGGCCTTAGAGAAACCCCACTTGAGGAGCCCTGCAGTGAAGATGCAGTATCTGGACCGGAGACACTAGATACGGAAACAAGGACTTGCCCGGAAAATCCGGAACAGGCATCGCTTGGAAGCGAGGTCATCCCAGCGGAGGAAGAGAGGAAGGGAGGAGGGAAGGAAGACGGGAAGAAGGAAGAGGCCAATGACCAGGAGAATCTGGAGGATAAAGGAAACCAGGATAAATTTTACTTGGCGGAATCAGGAGCAGAAAGTGAAAGTGACATTGCTTGGCCGGAAATGTCAGCTGAATCTTTGGATTCCTTTGGGATGTTTTTCAGTCCCTCTAAAGCCCTGCCTGACGAGCTTCAGGAGGAGACATCTGCACTCTCCACTGCTTCAGAGGGTAGAAGTTCGGATGCGACAATGGCAGTCGAGGGAAGAAGCACTGCTTCCGAGGATAGAGAAACGGGTCTGAAAGCTGAGCCAGTCGAAGTCGTGCATCAGGAGAATCTTCAGGAGCATCTGCAAGAGAATGTGCAGGAGAAGCCAACAGAGGTCCAAGTGGTGGTACTGACGAACCAAGAAGCGGAGGGTCAAGAGACGCTGGTGGGTCCTCCTGAGGAGGTAATAGCTCCTAAACAGCACCCTCAGTCTAGCACAGACAAGCAGCAGCAGCAGCAGCAGCAGCAGCAGGAGGCTCCGGAGAAACTCCAGAAACACTTGGAGGAGAAGTTGCCGGAGCAGGCACAGGAGATCAAGGCAGAAGCTTCGGACGAGTCACTTCAGACGACTGCCGTGGTTCTTGAGCTTGGCAGCACGCACAAGCAGCAGCAGCAGCAGCAGCAGACTCTTTCAGAAGAACTCGTGAAACACTTGGAGGAGAAACCGCCGGAGCAGGCACGGCAGGCAGCGGAAGCAAGTCTGGATGAGTCCCCGCAAACGACCACCGTTGTTCTGGAGCTTGGGAGCACGCAGCAGCAGCAGCAACAGACGACGCAGGAGGAGGAGCAGGAGCAGCAGCAGCAGCAGCAGGGTACCACCCCAGAGAATGTGGCGCAGGGCGCGGCGGAGAAGCAAGTCCAGGCTACGGGTGAAGAGCGGCCGCTGTCAACGCTGGGAACGCCATGTCAAACCCCGCCGGTAATACCGGAGCAAACCACGGCGAAGCAGCACGGACAAGCGACACTTGTTACGGAGCACCAGTCAGCACCAGAGAAGCCGCTTTCAGTCGCCAACAAGCAGGAGCTTCCAGCGGAACTGCTCTCGGATCTCGACACGCCTCAGAAGCCGCTTATAACAGCGGTCTACAACCAGAGAAATCCAGCGGAACCGCCTTTGACATTTGATATTCCTCAGATGAGGCCGCATATAGTGGGCAACTTGGTCAGCAAGCCGCAGAATGCAGCGGAACGGCTAGTGCCGGTCCTTGAGCCGCCTCAGCAGCCGCATGTAGTGGGCAACTTGGTCACCAAGCACCAGAATGCAGCGGAACGGATCAGCCTAATCCCGGAACGGCTACGCCAGGCTACTACTCCTGAACGATTTGGACGTTCCCAGATCAGCCATGTTACCCAGGCCACGCAGGCTATCCAGATCACCCAGCTTACTCAGATTACCCACGCCGCCCAAGCCACCCCACAGCGGTTTGGATGGACGCCGCGACCCAAGCCGGCACGAAGCTCGTCCCCGGACCCGTCGGATTTCAGCGACTTCCGACGGTCGTCAGATTTAAACGATTTCCGTCGATCCGTGGAGGTGACGTCCTCCGTCAGAGCGTCTGGCAATTTGGCGGCCCAGTCGTGGCGGAATAGCGTCCCGGAGAGTGACGGGTTTTCTTTTATCGGGGGCCTCGTTAGGGCGCCAAGCGAGCGGTCGTTCGCGCTCGCGCCGCCCGAGCCGAGGAGAATGAGCCTTCCTGGAACTTACCGGCCGGAGATTTACCGGCCACAAGAGACTTACCGGCCACAGGAGGCACCTTCGCCGGCGAGGAATGACGGCGGGTGGGTGGGCCGGCCGCGGGGTGTGAGGGGGAGTTTTGACGGGGGAGGCGCAGGCGGAGCGGAGAGGCGCATGCGGAGCAGCGCAAGCGGCGGGGAGGTGAGGGGAAGAATGTACGGCGTAGGTGCGGAAGGGAGGCTCGGATTCGGCGCAGGCGGAGGGGAGATTCGCGGAGGGGAGATCCGTGGAGGGGAGATTCGCGGAGGGTTTTCCGCGGAAGGGAGAGGAGCATACTACCCGGACACGAGGGGGGGATATGGCGCTGGGGGGGGAGGTATTGACGCGGTTCCCTTGACCACGCGCGCGGGGAACAGCGTGGGCAGCGGAAGCGGGGAGTACGGGAGCGCCGCGCTGATTGGGACGGCGCATGGGCCGCAGCCTGTGACTGTAGCGGTGAACATCCGGCCGCTTATATCGAGGGAGCTTACAGCGAGATGCATGGAATGCGTCACTGTTCCTCCTGGAGGCGCGCCGCAGGTATGGGCTGTGAGAGATATGCAGAACTGTGTGGTACAGAGCGTGAAGAACGGTGACACGGAGAGACGTGTAGAGTGGTGTAGAATGGCTGCTCACCTACGCCCATGTGTACGGCGTGGGCTATGGTCGGGCCATGCCCTTGTCCCACACCTCCACATCCCCGCCCCTCTTCCTCCCTGCTCTTCCGCCCCCGTTCCCCCCTGTTCCCCCCTGTCCCCCCCTCCCCCCTCATTGCAGGTCCGGGTGTAACCCGATTGGCTGTTCACCTAGGATCATGTGCATGGCGGGGGAGGTGGACTGCCCATACCCACCCTTCCCTTTCCCCATCCTGCCCCGCTTCCCCCCCCCCCTCCCCCCACTGCAGGTGCGAGTGTTACCTGACTGGCTATTCACGTACGACCATGTGTATGGTGGGGGCGGTGGGCGGCCAATGTCGTTGCTGTTTGATGACTGCATCGAGCCGCTGGTGTATGGGCTGTTCGAGGGATACAACGCTACGGTGTTCGCCTATGGGCAGGTGAGACAAGGGCACGGGCACAGTGCGTGTCGTCTGAAGGAGTGGGAGAAGTATTATAGAGGATGGTCGGCCCAAGTCGTTGCTCGTTGCTGTTTGATGACACATCGAGCCGCTGATGTACGGGCTGTTCAAGGGCTACAACCCTATGGTGTTAGCCTATGGCCGGGTGAGAGAAGAGCAAGGGCAAATTGTTTGCGAGTATATGAACGGGGAGACAACTCTTGGGGGGTCGGCTTGTGTTGTCGCTGATCAACGACACCGCTGTTTACGGGCTGTTTGACTGCTCCAATACAACGGCGTTCCGTTCTCCGCCCCCCTTCCCCTTCCCTCCACGCCTTTCCCTTCTCACTCTGCCCCTCCATAAATGCCCCCCCCTCCCTGCTGCGCTTCTTACTGCCTGCCCCCTCCCCAGACGGGCTCAGGCAAGACCTACACCATGGGAACAGCGGGGCACAGCGGCATGTACGGCGATATAGACGGCAGCGTAAGTGGCAAACTCTAGCAAGTCTCCCCATCTGTGTGTCTCATTAGATCCCCCCTCTTGTTTCGCCCCTCCTTACTTGCCCCTCCCTCCCTTCCCCCTCCACAGACGGGCTCAGGCAAGACCTACACCATGGGAACAGCAGTACAGGGCGGCATTTATGGGGACGTGGACGGCAGTGGGCCGAGCGCGGTGGAGAAGGACGGCGGCGTGACTCGGCGCGTAGTGGACACGCTGTTTTCAAGGGTGGAGCAGCTCAGTGGCTTGGCGCGCTTCCAGATCCGCGTGGCGCTCATAGAGGTGAGTGGCGCTGATAAAGGTGAGTGGAAAATAATCGAGGTGAGGGGCGCTGACGGACGAGAGTAGGGTTTATTGAGGTGAATGGCGGTGATAAGAGGTGATTGGCGTTGAAAAGAGGTGATTGGCGGTGATAAGGGGTGAGTGGCGCTGAATGAGGTAAGTGGAAGATGATTGAGGTGAGAAGCGATGATAAAAGTGAGTAAGGTTCACGTGCCATCATGAGCATCCCACACTCCCCACTCCACTGCCCTTTCACCCCAACCATCAGGTTCACAAGGACGACATCCGAGACCTGCTGGAGCTGATCAGCCTAAGGGGAGGAGGCGGAGGCCACATGTACGCCACTCAGCTGCGTCCCGCACCATCACGAGAGCAGCAGGCCGAGACACCTTTCTCCCATCCAACCCCCTCCCACCTTCAGATCCACAAGGACGACATCCGAGACCTGCTGGAACTCACCAGCCTGGGGGGAGGCGGGGGCCACATGTACCCACACTCGGCTGCGTCCCGCGCCATCATGAGCAGTGGCCCGAGCCGGCAGCCAATCAGCATCCGCGAGACAGCGGGGGGAATCAGCCTGACAGGGGTGACGGAGCAGGTGGTGCACTCAAGAGAGGAGGCGATTGCCTGTCTTGAAGACGGGCTGCTCTTCCGGGCTACTGGGGGGCACAACCTGAATGCACGATCCAGGTGAGGCCTGATACTTGAGGTAGACAAGGCGGGTTGGGAGGGCACTGGGGGGGACACTCAAGGGAGGAGGCCATTGCTTGGCTGGAGGACGGGCTGCCATGCAGAGCCACTGGGGCCCACAACCTGAACGGAGATCCAGGTGAGGTTTGTAGGGTTACCAGGCGGGACGGATCTGCCTGACAGGGGTGTGGAGCAGGTGGTACACTCAAGGGAGGAGGCCATTGCTTGGCTGGACGACAGGCTGCCATGCAGAGCAACTGGGGCCCACCTGAACGGAGATCCAGGTGAGGTTTGTAGGGTTACCAGGCGGGACGGATCTGCTTGACAGGGGTGTGGAGCAGGTGGTACACTCGAGGGAGGAGGCCATTGCTTGCCTGGACGACGGGCTGCTATTTCGTCCTCTCACTTATACACTCCTCTCTTCGCCATCACTACCCCCGTTGCCCCGTACTGCCTGTCTCACGCCATCTTCTCAAACATGGACCAGTTCCCCCCAGAGGAGGAGGATGACGATTGCCATTCCACTTACTCACCTCTCTCTCCCCTCCCCCCCTTTCCCCCCCTTCTCCCCTCTCCCCTCTCCCCTCTACAGCCGGTCTCACGCCATATTCACAATCTTCATTGACCAGTTCCGCCCCCGCGCAGGGGGGGTGGGGGGAGGCGCGTACGGGCGGGGTGGAGGGAGAGGGGGGGCGGACGAGGAGCATCTGTGCGCGAAGATGCACCTGGTGGACCTGGCTGGGTCTGAGCGGATCAAGCGCACGCATGCTGAGGGCGTGAGGATGCAGGAAGGTGAGCGCAGGGGACCAGAGGGGCTGGGATTATAGAGGCCGAGAGGGACAAGGAGCATCTGTTCGAAGATGCACCTGGTGGACCTGGCTGGGTCGGAGAGAAACAAACGGACGCATGCTGAGGGCGTGAGGATGCAGGAAGGTGAGGCCAGAATGCAGGAAGGTGAGACGATGGAAGAATGCTGAGCTTGGGTGGGCGGGCGAGAGGGGTTCGATTACGAGGAGCGTCTGTGTGCAAAATGGATCTGGTGCACCTCCCTGCCTAACCGCCTTGTGCCCCTTGCTGACCCCCTTGTGCCCCTCTCCTCTCCCTTTCTCCCAGGCATCCACATCAACCGTGGGTTACTGGCATTGGGAAGTGTCATCAGTGCGCTCAGCACGAAGGACAAGGACGGCTCTCCCCACCAACCCTCGTTTACCCGTCTCCCCATTGTACATCCCCCACCCCTTCCCCAGGCATCCACATCAACCGCGGGCTACTGGCATTGGGTAATGTCATAAGTGCACTCAGCACCAAGGACAAGGACGACCGACGCAAGAGGGAGGGAAAGGGCGGGTGGCCGTCCGGCCCCACGCACGTGCCGTACCGCGACAGCAAGCTGACAAGGCTGCTACAGGACTCGCTGGGTGGCAACAGCCGGACTGTTATGATCGGTGAGTGTAGCAAGCGGAATGTGTGCTCGAGTGCTTAGGACCTTCCCTTTGATATTCCGCTTTTTGTAATCAGTGTAGTGCTTATAATCTCTCCTCTTCCCACATGTGCATGTGCATGTGCATGTGTGTGCTCTGACTATGCAGCGTGTGTGAGTCCATCAGGCACCCACGTGGACAAGACAATTAACACTCTCAAACGCGCCGACTGAATCAGAAACTATGTTTCCTCCTCCCTTCCCCTCCCCCCTTCCCCTCCCCCCTTCCCCTCCTACCTCTCTCGACAACTTAATCCCTATTGCCAGTGAGCCCATCAGACACCAACGTGGATGAGTTGATCAACACCCTCAAGTATGCCAACCGCGCCAGGAGCACACATTCCCCTACCCCCATCCCGACCCGCTCCTTCCACGCCCCTCCGTTTCCCATGCAGCGTGTGTGAGCCCCTCGGACAACAACGTGGACGAGACGATCAACACGCTCAAGTACGCCAACCGCGCCAGGAACATCTGCAACAAGCCCATGGTCAACCGCCTGGGCGAGGTGGACGCGGAGGAGGTGCGCCGCCTGCGCCAGCAGATCGGCCTGCTACAGTCCGAACTCGCCCGCGCCTCCTCCGCCGCCTCTGCCGCCCACAACGATGACGAGCTACAGCAGCTACAGCAGCGGGTGGACTGGTTAGAGTCTAGCAACGGGAAGTTAAGGCAGGGGTTGGCTGAAGCCCAGCAGGCGTTGTCAGCTCAGGAGCAGAAGGCTGCTGATGCTGAGGGGACTTGTGTTAAGTTGAGGAGAGAAATGGCTGCTGCAATCACTGCGTTGGACCAGGAACGGACCGAGGCTGCGCTGCTCCGGCGTCGAGCCGAGGAGATTGGTGCGGCGGGAGGGGAGAGCGGGAGGTCGGGGATGGATGGGGCGGAGGTAGAGAGGCTGAGGGAGCGGGTTGCCGAAGCTGAGGCGAAGGCTCGGAGGGAGGCGGAGAGGGCGGAGGAGGTGGAGGGTCGGGCTGAGGCGGAGAGGCAGAGGGCTGACGGAGCTGAGGAGGAGGCTCGGCAGGCAGTGGCTCGGGCAGAGGAGGCCGAGGCTCTGGCTTGGGAACTGAAGGTGCAGGCAGCTGCGGTAACTGCCAGAGCTGAGTCAGACTCGGGAAATCTTGCCGAGGCTCAGGTTGGGTGGGAAAAGCAGATTGGTTTGGTTCGGGAGGCTGCTGCTGCTGAGGGGGTGAAACGGGCGGTGCTAGAGGCGAGGCTAGAGCAGCTTCAGGAGGAGTGTGAAGGGCTGAGGAGTAGGGTGGAGGAGGAGAGAGTGAGGGCACAAGGGGCTGAAGCTGCTTTGGCAGGTGAGAGAGGGAGAGGGGAGAGGGACGTGGAAGTTGGGAGGTTGACAGCCGAAGTTGAGGTGACTAAACTGCAAGCGGAGGTGACTATAATGAAAGAGCAGGTGGCAGCAGAAGCAGCTAGAGCAGCAGAAGCGGTTGCAGCGGCAAAAGAGGCGAGGGAGGATCTGCAGGTGTTTAGACAGGATGTACATGTGCTGTCGCAGCGACTGTCCAGTGCTGAGGAAGCTCTTAAAGAGGAAGAAGCTAAGTCGATGGAGCTAGAGATTGAAGTGGGGAGGCTTAAAGCGGATCTCGCTGCTGCTGAGGCTGTAGCAGGTGTGGCTAAGACGAGGGTCGATGAAGCCGAAGCTGAGGTTCGGCGGGCCCGAGCCGAAGGAGCGGAGGCTCGGGCGAGAGCGACAGATTCGGTGGGCTGGAAGTGGAGGGGTGGGGATGGGAGTGAAGATGGGGGGGAGGAAGAGGAGGAGGTGGAGGGGGAGAGAGTGAGGGAGGAAGTGAGGGTGCTGCTGAGGAGTGTGGGGGAGCTTGCAAAGGAGATGGGGTTGGAGTGGGGAGGTGGAGATGAGGCACAGGGCGGGATGCCAGGGGAGGAGGCAGGGTTGGTTCGGGTGCTGGACGAGGTTCGGCGCAGGCTCGGGCTCACAGCAAGCAGTTCGGCTGGTGTAGGCTCGGGAGGTCAGGGGGATGGAGGGAAGGAAGGGGAGGGAGGGGAGAGCAAGGAGGGAGGGGCGTTTAAGGAGGGAGGAGAGGGACGGAAGAGCAGCAGTGGGGAGGATGAGGATGAGCGGGTGTGGGTGGAGGAGGTCAGGAAAGCCCTGACTGCAGCCCACGAGCAGGATATGAAGGAGGTCAAGAGGGAGATCGAGGCATTGGAGAAGAGAGCGGAAGAAGCCGAGAGAGAGGCGGAACAGGTTCGGACGCAGCTGGAGCAGGCTCGGAATAGCCTGATAATGGCTCGGGAAGAGGTGGAGCAGGCTCGGAGGCAGTCGGAGGAGGCTCGGGGGGAGCTGGAAGAGGTTCGGGCCAAGGCTGAGTGGGCTGAGAAGGGGAGGGAGGCTCTAGAGAGGGAGGTAGAGGAGGGGAGGGAGAAGGTGGGGGAGATGGTGAAAGAGATGGAAGGACTCTTGAGTGAGGTGAAAGGGGGGAAGGGGCGAGAGGAGGAGGCGCAGAGGAGGAGAGCGGAGGTGGAGGAGGAGGTGGAGAGAGTTAGAGAGCGGTTGGAAGAGGTTGAAGCAGAGAGAGAGGCGTTGAAGGGGGTGGTAGAGGAGGTGGAGAGGCAGAAGGAAGAGGCAGAGAGGAGGAGGGGGGAGATGGAGAGGAGGGAGGAGGAGTTGGGAGGAAGGGTGGAGGAGGCAGAGAGGAGAGTGGAGGGCGTGAGGGAGGAGCTGCGGGAGAGGAGCAGGGAGTTAGGGCAGATGGAGGTGGAACTGGGGGAGGTGATGGAGAGGCGGGTGGCGGCAGAACAGCATGCTGCGATGGAGGCAGAGCATGCAGAGAGGCTGGGGGTAAGTGTGTGAGAGGGGGGGGCATGCGTGTGTGAGAGGGGGGGGCATGCGTGTGTGAGAGGGGGGGGCATGCGTGTGTGAGAGGGGGGGGCATGTGTGTGTGAGAGGGGGGGGCATGTGTGTGTGAGAGGGGGGGGCATGTGTGTGTGAGAGGGGGGGCATGTGTGTGTGAGAGGGGGGGGGCATGTGTGTGTGAGAGGGGGGGGCATGCGTGTGTGAGAGGGGGGGCATGCGTGTGTGAGAGGGGGGGGCAGGTGTGTGAGAGCGGGGGGCATGTATGCGTAAGTGAGTGCATCCACATGTGTGAGTAGCACGTGAGCGATGTCAGTGTGTTGTGTTTGTGTGGGTCTGTGTTTGTGTGTGGGTCTGTGCTTGTGTGCATGTGAGGGATGCCCTTCGCGCTGGTATACAGTCTCATTTCCTTTCCCCCTTACTCCTCCGTAGCTCTTAGTGCATCCCTGCAGCTCTGCACCCCTTGAGCCCTGCAGCCCTGCAACTCTGCACCCCGGGAGCCCTGCAGCCCTGCTGAAGCTGCTCGTGGGAGCCACCTTCCTTGGCCTTCGCCTCCAAGCACCACCTTATCTCATCCCCCCCCATCCCTGAATCCCCATGCCTCCTTCCCGCTTCCCTCTCACCAGTCCCAACTGCAGGTGCTGCTGAAGCTCCCTGGCACGGCCACCTTCCTGGCACTTCAAGCACCTCCAGCTCAAGTTCTCTCCTCCCGCCCTCATTCTCCCCCCCCGCCCCCTCCTCCCCTCCCGCTTCCCTCTCACCAGTCCCAGCTGCAGGCCCTCCTGAAGCTGCTAGGCACGGCCACCTTCCTGGCCCTTCCCTCAGAGGAACTTCTCTCGGAGTTTTCTGCCAAGTACCCTGACCTGGAGCACATACTGCTGCTCATGGCGGTGGTGGCCTAGCTAGCAAGCACATGTGTGGTGGTAGTGGCTCCCTCATCTCTTTCCCATTCCTCCGTCCCCGTCCCCCTTCCCCCCCACCAGAAACAGCTGCAGGCCCTCTTGAAGCAGCTAGGCACGGCCACCTTCCTGGCGCTACCCTCGGAGGATCTGCTCTCGGAGTTTTCTGCCAAGTACCCGGACCTGGAGCACATACTGCTGCTCATGGACGAAGCAGGCATGGCTGGCATGCACATGGGTGGCAGCAGCTTGAACAGCCCTCGTAGCCTGCACATGGCCAGTAGTGGCTTGAACAGCCCTCGTAGCCTGCACGGTATGGGCTTGTCGGGTGCGGCTTCCCCCTCCGCCTCGCCCTTCCACTACACTGTGTCGCACCTCTCGTCCTCGCTCACTCACTCCCCTGCCTCTGAGCCGCTGGAGGGAGCAGAGGACGGGGAGGAGGCGAGGGAGGAGCGGGAGGAGAGGAGTGAGAGGGAGATGGATGAAGGCAGGGAGGAGGGAGAGGAGGGAGAGGAGAGAGCACTTGCAGTTGTGGGTGGGGAGGATGATGCCAGTGCTGATGGCAGTGGCCAGGCCAAGGCCATTGTTCCGAGTGCCCACAACAAGGAAGATGGGATGGCTCTTGTGGCGGAAAGGGATGGGGAAATGCAAGTGGCCCTTTTGGATCCTCAGCAGCTGCAGGAGCTGGGGCAGGGGCAGGGGTGGGAGCGGTGTGGTAGCTTCACTACAGTGCCTGCGCACGTTGCGGACGACCTTGCTCTGGTTACAACCCGCGGCAGCAGTGGTAACCAGCTCGTTGGCGCTACACCCACGGAGGAATCCCCGTCTGCGCCTAGGGGGGGTGTTGAGGGGGCGAGAGGAGCCGGGGAGGAGCGAGAGGAAATTTCGGTAGAGGAGGTGTTTGGAAGTCCGGATAACGTGGCGAGAGAGGAGCAGAGGAGGAAGGGGAGGAGGAGAGGAAGGAAAGGGAGGAGGAGGGGCGCGGAAGAGGAGGAGCAGCAGGCTTCTGAGATGAGTGCGGGCCTGAGCCTGCAGAAATGGGTCCATGATGATGCTGCTCAAGGGGATGCTGATGATGACGATGATGATGTGAGTGGTGGCCGTGGCGGGGGCGGCGGTGGCGGTGGTGCTGGTGTTGGTGCTGCTGATGACGCTGCTGGTGATGTTCTTGGCAGTTCATGGGGGCGATCTAGCCCACAGCAGAGCTACACTGTCTACCTGGATGGTGCTGCTGCCACTGGCGAGGATGCAGCCACTCGCCTTGCTGATGGGAAGGAGGAGGAGGAGGAGAACATTCGTGCTGGAGGTAGTGAGGATTGCAGCAGCAAGGTGCCACGGAGCAGTTCGATGCGCAGCCGGCCGTTGTTCTACCTCCCCCCTGATCCTGACACGGACAAAGCAGCAGATCATGCATCAGGGGAAGCGGCAGCCAAGGCAGTTGAGGCTGCAGGGGGCGACCAAGCAATGCGAGAAAAGGCGATGAATGCTGGGGAGAAAGGAGATAGGCTTTCGAGTTTCAGCAGGTCAAGAAGCAGAGGTGGAGGAGGCAGGGCATCTTGCATGAGGCCCTTTGGAGCCGATTCTTCGCCTCCCTTAAAGCCCACTTCCAGGGCCAACCTGCCAGACCATGCCCTTGCTGCCGCCCTCACTGCCTCTGGGCATCTCACAAGCCCTGCCCTGCTTGCCGCTGCTGGCGGCTCTGCAGCTGCTGTTGCCGCTGCAGCTGCGGCTGCTGCTGTTGCACACAGAGAAGAGGCAGAGGAGAATGAACGGGGGGACATCATGCAGAGCAACTCACCTCTCATGGCGCCTCGCGTTTCCTGTATGCCCATCTCCTTTGCTAGATCACCACGTGGCAGCACTGGCAGCACTGGCAGCGGTGGCGGTGGGGGAAGCAGCAGCAGCAGATCGCACTCGTTCGCAGGAGCAGTGCTGGGGAACATTGCCCGGTCTCACGGACTAAGGACTTTTAGGCGCAAGCTGAGAGGGGGGAGTAGCGGGGGTAGCAGTGCTGGGGGGAGTGTGGCTGGCGGTGACGTTGCTGTGGTTGATGTTGCTGGTGGTGGTAACCACATGCGCAACCATACGAGCCACATGCAGGGACGTGCATCGCCGTATCATGGGATGGAAAGCGGTGGAGCCATGTCACCATACCATGGGGGGGCATTCCCTTACAATGGTAGTCATGGGGGGAGTCCCACGCGTGGCGGTGGCATGAGCCCCTGGAGGGGCAGTGAGCATGGGTCGCCTATGAGGGCTGTGGGAGCCCAGGGACTGCATGCACATGGGAATCATGGGAATGGGTATGGCAATGGTGGGGCAAGCCCAGTGCCTGTGCATGGCTCAGGTAGCCCTGGGCCTGAGCTTAGTCCGGAATCCACGAAACGACGGGGTTTAGCTTCCATGTTCAAGAAGTCCCAAACTATGCCTCCACGGAGATAGGCCGAAATTCATATTGTGTTGCCCTTACTGGTCAATACAGGCTTAGGTCAATTCGTAGTTATGTACCAGATCTAGCATGTAGTTTGTATAGTGAGTGGGTAGTATTCACTCTTTGCTTTGCTAATGTTATAGCTCATTTTGGTGAGGATCATGTGGTTAGTCTGTTCTAAAAAGCAGGGATCATGTGCCGTGAGGGGAACAGGGGCACCACTCACGGGTCAGAATTGCAAAACAACACTCTTCTTGGAGAAGTGGGGTATCGATCCCCATACCTCTCGCATGCTAAGCGAGCGCTCTACCATCTGAGCTACATCCCCGATGCCCATTCACCTAAGCAAATGTATTTATCTCTGTTTTTTAGCTTGGATTTTCCCTTAAGAAATCACAGCCGCACACCTCAGGGTTTCTGTGCACATGTCACTGCCACCTGTCCCACTAAGAAGGAAGCGAGCTGCGTGTCGCTCGCGGGATGAAAGGACGGAACGGAAGCAGGGGTCGACGGGTGGACACGACACGACACGACGACATGTCACTGGACCTGACCCAGGCCGTTCGTTGCTTCTCCGTGACGCACAGTCGAACTGTACACTAGACACTGTACAGTGTTTCTGAAACCTGTCCCGTTCCATTCCACCCCATTCAGCCCAAACCAAGGGCACACAATGAGACCATTCCAAACCGCAGCGAACCCTAGTCGATTTTATATCAACCCATACCTTTTCCATCAATTTCTTCCCACACCACAAGCCACCCTCGGGAGTCAGGAGCACTTCGCCCGAGCATTACTCCTACGGAATGCTCATGGTGGCTGTTGTAACTGCACAGCCACGGCCACAGCCACAGCCACAGCCACAGGGTCTGTTGGCTATAGTGCAAAAGAGCGACAAGCGTCTGTTGCCGAAACACCTAGAGCTTTCCCCAGCGGCAAGGTCTGAATTGGCGCTCCCTCTACTCTCCCCCCGCGACTTCCGGGAGAGATGAGGTGCGCATAGCCCAGCTCTCACCGCAGCTCTTACCACAGCTCTTACCGCAGCGGCTAGGCACGCGTCTGCAACGATTCCCCGTGTGGGGCGTTCCGTTGCTGCTAAGCTGTTGGTCCTCCGGCGTATTGTCGCCACGCTAGACACAATGGTGTCAGTACAGTCAGCAGCCACGTTAGTGTCCTCTCGGTTTAGAACACCATTTGCGGCGGCACCCTACGCTCAAAATCCGCGTCCGTTCTACACCACATCCTCGCTATTGACGAGCAATTCGACCTCCTCCTCCCGCGCCTCCTCCTCCTCTCCGCTATCCTCTCCCTTCTCCTCGTCCTTCTTCTTTCCTCGTCGATTAAACACGTCGCATGCTAGTCCCATTCGTACCTCCGCTCGCCGCCAGCCCCCTCCATGCCACGCGGCAGTCACTGATAGGTCCAGGCCGGGCTCTGGAGCCGCGGGCAGCGGAGATGCGTACAGCGCGAATGGCGCAGCAGCGGGGGGACCGGGCGCGGGGGGAGCCCCGCGGAAGCTGCGCGTGGGGGAGATGGCGGCGGATATGAAACGGATGCGCGCGCAGATGGAGGAGGATGAGCAGGTGCGGCGCAATCTCCCCCCTTCTTCCCCATGTTTTCCGGCCTGCCGCTTTCCCCCTACACTCACGTGCCCATGTTTCGGCCCTCTCCTGCCCCCTTCCCCTGTGCTCCCCCTCCCCCCCCCCTGCTCCCCCACAACCTCCTAACACCTGACCTTTTTCCACTGTACGCACACTCGGTCGCTCCTTCCTGCCTCTTGATCCCCCCTCGCCCTCCCCCCCCCCACCCCACCCCGCCTCCCATACAACCGCCTTCGTCCCTGCCTCCGCTTTGCTAATCCTCCCTTCCCCCCCCCTCCCCTCCATTCCCCTCTCCCCCCGCTCCACCCCCGCCTCCCCTCCCTCTCCTTCCCCCCATTCCTCCCCCCCTCCCCCCCCCACCCCCCCGCGCTATGTCAGGTCGCGTCGCTGATGCGCGGCTTGCGCGGGCAGAACCTCCGCGACGAGCAGTTCGCCGATGCTGACGTCACCATGCGGCTCGTGGAGTTCGACACCGGGAAAGCCGGCGAGGAGGCGCTGCCGCTGGTCTACGACCCGGACTTAATCGCCACCTACTGGCAGAAGCGGCCCGGCGCGATCTTCAGCCGAATCATGCAGCTGCTCGCTGTATCGGGGGATTTCTTAACGAAGGTCGCGGCGGATATAGTCACGAAGCGGCTCAAAGAGAACGAGGTGAAGCGCGCGATGGAGCTAAGAGAAATAGTGACGTCCTTAGGACCGGCGTATATCAAGCTCGGTCAGGCGCTTAGCATCCGGCCCGATATTCTGTCGCCGGCGGCGATGGTCGAGCTACAGAAACTATGCGATAAAGTGCCGTCGTTCGATAACGATATCGCGATGGCTCTTATGGAGGATGAACTCGGCCTGCCCCCGTCGGAAGTTTTTTCGGAGCTCAGCCCGGCTCCGATCGCAGCAGCGTCGCTCGGGCAGGTTTACAAGGGGAAGCTGAAAACTACTGGGGAGGCCGTCGCGGTGAAAGTTCAGCGGCCGTATGTGCTGGAGACGGTCACGATTGATCTGTACATCATCCGACGGCTGGGGTTGGCTCTCCGCGGCATTCCCCAGATTGCGACGGACGTGGTTGGATTGGTCGACGAATGGGCCGCGCGATTTTTCGAGGAGCTGGATTACGTCAATGAAGCTCGCAACGCGGAGCTTTTCGCCGAGTCGATGGCGAAAGACCTCCCCCAGGTCGTGGTGCCGAAACCCTTTATGGATTACACCTCTCGCCGAGTGCTGGTAACCCAATGGATCGACGGCGAAAAGCTTTCGCAGAGCACCGCCGACGACGTGGGCTCGCTAGTCAACGTCGGGGTGATCTGCTACTTAAAGCAGCTCCTAGACACGGGACTATTCCACGCCGACCCGCATCCCGGGAACCTAATTCGAACGCCGGACGGCAAGCTATGCGTGCTGGACTTCGGCCTCATGACGCGAATCACGGAGGGCCAGAAGTACGGAATGATCGAGGCCATCGCGCATCTGATCCACCGCGATTACCCCGCGATCGTCGAAGATTTTGTTCTCCTGGATTTTATTCCCGAGGGCGTGAATCTGAACCCGATCATGCCGGTTCTCGCGCGCGTGTTCGACCAGGCGCTCGAGGGCGGCGGCGCCAAGGGGATTAATTTCCAGGAGCTCGCGGCCGATCTCGCGCAGATCACCTTCGAGTACCCCTTCCGCATCCCGCCGTACTTCGCGCTGATCATCCGCGCTATAGGCGTGCTCGAGGGTATCGCGTTAGTAGGCGACCCGGACTTCGCTATAGTAGATGCGGCTTATCCGTACATCGCGCAGCGGCTATTAACGGACCCGTCCCCGCGTCTCCGCGCCGCGTTAAGATACACCATATACGGGCGGTCCGGCGTGTTCGACGCGGACCGCTTTATCGACGTCATGGAGGCATTTGAGACGTTCGCGGCGAACGCTAAGTCGGGGCGGGGCGCGCAATTCGCGGACTGGGGCGCGGATGCTGGTGGGGGAGGGGAAGGGGTAGGCGCAGGGAATGGCGCTGCTGCTAATGGCGCCGCCGCTGGTGCTGATGTTGATGTTGAGGAGGTTGTAATTGTGAATGGCAGTGCCACGGATGTCGCTGTATCCACAAGTCTCGCTCTCCCTTCCTCTTCCTCCTCCTCTACTTCCCCCTCCTCCTCCCAGCCCCCCCCCCTCTTCCCGCCCTTCCTCCTCCCCTCCTCCCCCTTCGACTCCCTCTTCCCCACCACCGCCATCGCCTTCCCAGAAGCTTCCCTGCAGCTCTCCGAAGCTGAGCTCAGCTCGGGCAACGCCCGGGCGGCGCTCGCTTTCATCCTCTCCCCTCGTGGCGCATTCTTCCGAGACTTCATCCTCGACGAGGTGGTGAAAGGAGTGGACGCCTTGGCCCGCGAGCAGATCGCCTCTCTCCTGAACATCCTCTCCAACCCCACGTCGCCCAGTGCGACCTCGGTGATAAGGAACACCCCGCTGGCGGGAGCGTTGCCGCTGCTCATGCTGCTTCCGCCGCTGCCGGGGCAGCAGCAGGTGCAGGAGCTGGTGCACGCGGTAACCCCGCGGGTTACAGACGAGGACCGGGCGGTTCTGGAGAATCTGCGGAAGGTCGTGGCGTTTCTCAGCCGGGGGAGCGATAGCAGCAGCAGCAGCAGCAGCAGCAGTGGTTATTCCACAGACGAGGAAACCATGTGGGCTGTGGATGGTGGAAATTCCCAGCAGTCCCAACAGGGGCCGTTGCTGTCGGTGCTAAGGGACCAGATGGCTGCTGTGGCTCTGTCTCAGGAGCTGGGCTCTCTGCTTCCCAGCGTGGCCGTGCAGATTGTGCCCGAGGTTGCAAGCCGGTTGTCGTCTCGTGTGACTGCTAGGTTCATCCGGGATGTGTTTCTAGATGCTTAAATCTTGATGTGCTGGTGGTTGTGAAAAAACAGTATGCGTGTGCATGTTTTTCCTGCATTTGTTCTGAACATATCTGTTTTCACCTTAATATATTTGGGCTTCATATCTATGGCTTTAGGGGAGTGGGAGAGCAGTGTGGCATGTAGGGCTGTTGGGGCAAAGCTAAATAGAGAATGTCTTGTTGGGAGTATTATCCACATTTCACAACATTGGCTTCTGTAAGTGTTATGGAATTTCTAGGCTCAGATCGGTTTCAAGTGGTTTCCTCGATAGTGAATTCGAACTTCCGCCGCCGTTACTCACGCCACGAGTGTAAACGACAACACTCACCGCCTTGGATGCTGCTCTTGTATTGCTGATCTGGCGCACGCTTAATGGAATATCCGGATCCTTGGGTTCGGATAAGGCTGCAATTTGCTGATTGAAGGCACATGGTACGCTTTCTCGTGACAGCTCCGACTCCCGTTGGTTCTTAAACCACGTGGTGTGATGTTTAGAAAAGCCTGCTGAGATCAGCTTCCGAATCAGCTGGAACTGCCACGGCAGCATGCTGAGGTGGGCTTTGCGTGTACAAATGAAAGTGCTTGCACAGTTCTTTTCGCTTCTTTGTGCATCGCCTGCGTGAACCTTTTTTCGCGGGTGATCCTGACACACCTTGGATCCTGGAGGGCAAACTGCAATGCTGATTTGTCGTCTGTCAAGTTCTTGGACACACAGACCCGCACGCGCTAGAAGCACATCACCGCAAGCTCCGCATGGCCCCCTTCCATTTCCCCCGCAAACCCCACGATTCCAGGATTCGACCCAGCATCGACGGGGTACAGTATCTCTACGACTCATGAAGGCTGGGCTCCACACGTAAATACGGAGCGAATACATTATTCCTGAGTCACACGGTTGCACAATCTGCCTTGTACAGTACTCGCCAAACAGCATGCCAGACTTTCATGGCAAAACCAAGAGAACGAAATACACAGGGTGCACACCTAAGGCTCAGCTCAATACGTGGCCCAATTAGAAACCATCGCCCATTAGCGTTGGCACACGGGCAACGGCCCACTCAACGTGGGCCGTGAACAGAGCCAACAGTGCAGCGTCATCATGACAGCGGTGACGAACATGCTGCACAAGACGAAAGATGTGCGCCGCAACCGTTTTCGCCACAAACTTCCAGCCCCGCTCAGAATAGCACTCCTGCGAAGCTCAGCGAGCTTTTCCTTGAGCTCGCAGCTCATTCCAGGGGTCGTTCTCAACATCCGACAACCAACCAAGGAACAAACTCGAAAACGAATTCCCACAATCCACGCAGCAGTTATTTTTGCGACACGAACCTTCAATTCATAATGTCATAAATATTTAGAACACGCCCCTAACACTTGGAACTGAAATGCGACTCCAAACCCTCGCCACATTTCACAGAGTATAAAAGGGAGCAAACCAAACCAGAGAAACTCACTCAATATCTCACCCGCCAACTACCACTCTGGTGCTATACCAGAGAAACTCACT
The DNA here is from genome assembly GCA_027943415.1 of Closterium sp. NIES-67. Lineage (NCBI taxonomy): Eukaryota > Viridiplantae > Streptophyta > Zygnematophyceae > Desmidiales > Closteriaceae > Closterium > Closterium sp. NIES-67. The sequence continues at coordinate 648,945 of BQMB01000148.1, forward strand.
CTTGCTCGAAAGCGCTGAAATTTAACACAGGGTAACTAAGTGAACAATGGCTCGCCAAAATATGCCACTCAAACCTACCCCGCAAAACATAAAAACGGTAACCTTCGTGCCCGTGCGAAAGGCCCACATGCCCGTGACGATGCCGTGCGAAACCCCTGCGCGTTTTTGTTTACCGGCACCCTGAAAAGTTGTGTTCCTCTGTCAGGCTCAAGGTGTACTGGAGTTTCCTGCCAAACCAAGTTGGTCGCGCTGATCAGGTATTCGGCCCCGAAAATACTCTCGCTAAGCCTAGGGTATTCGGCCCCGAAAATACTCGTTAGCGTACGGAATTGCCGAACATGACCCGTAGCGTAGGATTCATCGATGAGCTAACATCCTTCAAGGCAAATGGCCTTGGCCAGGGCTAAGAAAAGGCCATCGAAACCCCAGGGACTGTTATTCGCGGATACTACTGTCCATTTGCGAGTGATGCAACGACGATAAGCGCAGCAAAAAAACGGAATCAGGTGGTAAACAGATATTATTTTCGATACATTAAGAGTAATTACCCTGTTTGCCGGAGCCCTGGATCTGGTGACTCCGATCAGGCATCTCCAGCGCAGCACCTCACACACCGCCCCGTCCCGCCTCCGCGATCACGGGAATGTATCTCCCGCACGTCGTTTCTGTTCCGTTCACTCACTTCCCCTCCCCTCCCCCTCACCCCATCATCACCCCCTCGCCGTGATCATTTCCGCACAGCCCCCAACCAGCATGTTTCCTTTTCTCCCCCCTTTCCCTCTTTCCGCGTGCTGTCACGTCACGGCAGCAATGCAGTTCAGTCAGTCAGCCCTCCAGCCCCCGCTACGAAAGACGAAAAGCCGCGGACAAATATCCTTTCCCCCACTGCTGATTACCCCCGCAATTTCCCCCACGTCTTCCGCCTTACCTCCTCTGCGCTGTGTCCGCCTTCCGCCTATGCTTCCCGCATTCCCCTCCACCCACTCCTCCCGCTTCTCCTGGTCACACCAAACCAAACCCTCCTTAACTCCTCCCTTGTCCTTAGGATCCTCCATTATTCTTCTATTTACTACATAGATTCCTCGTTCCGAGCTCACATACTCGCCCAAAACAAGCTTCTTCCGGCGAGTCGTCCCTTCTCCCTCGTGGCCACCTCTGTCGAATCTCCAGCTTTGATTACACAATTTTACACTGACTAATGCTGCTGGTGTAGCATTAGTCTCTCACTCTCAAGCCCGCACCGCTGGCTTTCTACACGAGTCAGCATAGTACGATGCCTGGGGGCCAGGCCGTAACGTTAAATTCCCCTAAAAACCCCTCCATTGGTCCCGGCCGGTTCTCCTCTCTCTGCTCCTCGGACGGGGATAACTGGGCTGATGTCAAGCCCAAGGTATAAACATGCTCAATCTAGTCAACCCCCCATACCCGGGAAAAAAAAAAAAAAAAAAAACCATAAATGCTTATCAAGCCCAGATCACCGTCTTTCTCCGCCCACGTTCCGTCTAAAACTCCAATCGCTTCACTTTTCGTTTTCGATCGATGGCGGTAGATGGACTTGCCTGCTGGATTTAGTTATCAGGCTAATGACATTTTGCACTCTTCCTCCTTTTCGGTATTAGGTCTGCTTTAAACGCACGCATGTGAACGCGACGGACCCTGATGCGACAGATTCGTCGTCGGGCGACGAGAGCTGCGGCACGCACTGGGTCAAGACCTCGCGCGTGAAGATCGAGCCTGAGGTAAGGCCGAGCCTGAAATAAGTTGAATCGTGCATTGCGATAATCAGAGCATCTCGCCGTCGAGCCTTTATAACGAACAGCTATCAGCACATTGAGGTTTTTTTTTTTTTTTTTTTTTTTTTCATTTCCTCGCCCCTGTTTTGCCCCTCACCCCCTCCGCAGGCTGCGGCGCATGCGCACGGTACGCGCGTAGATTCCGGAAGCGAAGGCGCGATGGGAAGCTGCCTTCCCGCTTCCGCCGGAGCCTTTCCATTTTCCACCCCCGCCGGGACCTCCCCCTTTTCTGCCACAGCCTCCCCGTTTTCCGCCGCCGACTCCCGACCCTTCCCCCTTGACCCCGCGCGAGCAATGCAGCCCCCCTTCTTTCCGCCATATCCGTCTCCGTACTTCGCGCCGCACTTGCCGCCGCATTTACCGCCGCATCTGCCGCCGCATCTACCGGCCTGCCCAAAGCAGCTCGCCAAGTGGCAGAAGCAGGCTTCCGTCCCCGTCCCCGTGTCGTCCGCCGCACTTCGTGCCGCCCATCGCGGCGACAATCTCCCCGCTGCGCCTGGCACGATGCCGTTAGGAATGCTGGGGGGTCCCTGCTCCGCATATCCCATGACCGTGAGTTACGGCGCAACTTACGGCGGGTTTTACGGGCCGGCAGAACTGTCAACTGCGGGAGGGAGTTCCGTTAAATCTGCTGCGGCGGCGGCGGCGGTAGGAGGGCGGAACGGAATTCCCGCTCAACCCCACTTGCCCTCCGCCCGTCCCGCCCCTTCCGCTTCCGCCCGTCGTTCCCCTCCGCGTGCTCCCTCCGCTCCTTCCACTCTCTCCCCGCCCTCTCCGCCCTCCCCTGTTTCCGCCGCTTCCCCTCCTTCCGCTTCATCCGCCCGCTCCGCCTTGTCCGCGCCCTCGGCCCCCTCTCCACCCGGCGCTCTCGGGCCCGCAGCCGCCGTGCCTGCGCCACATCCTCCGCCCCCCGCGGCTTCCGCGCGCGCTGTTACAACCTCCGCCGCCGCCCCCGCTGCTGCTCCCGCCGACGCAGCTCCCCCCGTGGGCATGCAGGGTGCGCCTGCCCCCTACCCGGCCCCCGTTTACTGGCGGATGGCTCCGCCGTCGGCGGCCGCTTCCATGCCAATGGGCTATTTGACGGCCATGCCTGGAATGGCCGGCCAATCTGCCGGCCAGCTTGCCGGCCAGTCTCTTGCGACGACGCAGTATGGCGGTTTATACGCGGTAGAGTCTGCTCCGTTTCTTCCGTTTGCGCCGCATGAGGGGGCTTTTGCCTTTGCGCCGATTAGTATGGGCGCGGGGGGGCTGGCGCAGGAGCACGGGGGAGCGGGGATGGCGGGGATGGGGAGTGTACCGCAGATGGGGGGAACGGCAGGGATGGGGGCGATGGGGGGGGTGGGGGGAATGGGGGGGATGGGGGGAATGGGGGGAATGGAGATGGGGGGAATGGGGGGAATGGGGGGGTTGCAAGGGTTTCATGTGGTGCGTAGTATGGAAGATCTGCAGCAGATGCAGAGAATGCAAAGCTTGCATGGGCTGCAAGGGATGCAAGGGATGCAAGGGATGCACAACTTGCAAGGGTTTCAAGATTTTCAAGCCATGCAAGGAATGCAAGGCGTGCAGGGAATGCAAGGGATGCAAGCGTTTCAAGTGATGCCACCGATGCATGGTATGCATGGCATGCAAGCTCTACAGGGCATGCAGGGGATGCCTGGCATGCACCTGATGCAGGGGATGCAGGGGATGGCAGGGATGCCAGGCATGCATGGGATGGCAGGGATGCCAGGCATGCATGGGATGCAGGGGAAGGAGAGGCACGGGAAGCTGAAGAGGGGCGAGGGAAAGGATAAGGCAGTGCACCGATACCGAGGCGTCAGGCAGCGACCGTGGGGCAAGGTGAGCTGATTGATCTGTCAAAATGGGCAAATAATTTCAAAAAGGAAGTGAACAACTTTTCTCTTACAACCTCTTTCCTTAAACCCTTTCCTGGTGTCCCGTAAACCCTTGCCTTACACCCTTTTACCCTTCTCTCTATTACCCCCCCTCCTCCACTGTCACAGTGGGCGGCTGAGATTCGGGATCCAGCGAGGGGCGTGCGGCTGTGGCTGGGGACGTACGACACTGCAGAGGATGCCGCTAGGGCGTATGATGCTGCTGCAAGAACCATAAGAGGCCCTGACGCCCAGACAAACTTTGCCGACCCAAACCCTCCAGCGGCTGGTGATGCTGCTGGTATGGGTTCTGCTGGTGCTTGTGATGGTGGTGCTGCTGGCTCTGCTGCTGGTGGCAGTGCTCTTGGCACCGGCAGCATGGCTACCGCTGCTGCTGCTGCCGGTCCTGCTGCTACAGCTGCTGCTGGTGAGGCGGCTGGCGCTGCTACAGCTGGTGCTACAGCCGGCTGTGTCAACGGTGTCTCGCCTTTCCTGCGCACCAAGAGGAACAGCAAGGCGCACAAGTACATGCAGGAGTACTGCAGCGACACTGAGAGGTGAGCTGCGCCCAGAATCCGATTTGCGACACCTGCTGCTGCCTTTCTACACCACCTGAGCCTTCTCATCCCCTTGTGGACATGCCGTAGTTTATATATATATATATAATTTTTTTTTCCTCTCTGTGCTGCTCTTTCAACTCCATTTCTAACTTAGATCCTCCCTCCTGTGTGCTGTCTTGCAGTTTCGCGAGTGAAGTGGCTTCGGAGCTGTCAGATTGCAACAAGCTGCTGTCTTCAGGTGCTCCAGGTGCTTCAGGTGCTTCAGGTGCCATCCCTGCATCAGGTGTCATTCCCACCGTCACAAGCACAACCTGCACAACCACCCACCCTGCTCCTGCTACTGCCGCCGCCACCGTCGCTGCTGCTGCGGCTGCTGCTGCTGCTGCCAGTCCAGCATCCCAAGTGCTTCCACATCCGGAGAAGATTGAGAAGGCAGAGAGAGCAGAGGGTAATGGTAACGGCAACGGTAACATTGATGTGCTCATTGATCTGCCAGCTGATTTCACCGACATGTCAGCATGCCTGCTGTTTCCAAGCTCTGGTCCTGATGCCTCTGCTTCAGGTGCTGCTGCTGCTGCTGCTCCAGGGTCTGCCACTGTTCTTGGAGTTCCCGCTGCTTATGGCGAAACTGCATTTGCTCATGAGCAGTGTGCGTCGACGATGCTGACTAAGGTGGAGCAGTGTCAAGAGAACGATGTGGATGCCGGCCTGTGGACTCTGGACATGCCGTTGTATCTAGAAACAGGTGATGATGGCATGGACAGCATTTTATGGTAGTGGCGTCTCACTTCGTTGTATCATATTGACATAAAAGAGCTACCTTATTGACCATCTCTGGAGAAGGGCGTTACAATGCGATTTTTCATTGCCAAGCCTTGGTACTTTTTTTTCTACCTGTAGGTGTATGGTTTTCCCGATAACTGTTGTGATCCATTATCGCGTACAAGGATCAGTGGGTTGGCTTGTGTTGTGGGCAATTGCTCGCCTCGCCACTATCTCTGTGTGATCACCAACTGGCCGACCAATATGACGTGGGCCTGCTGACAACAGCAGGTGGCCCTCGCTGATGGAGCTGACCCCCAGGAACTGGAAGGAACGATTCTACAGTACCATTGACCATCACCGCTCCGTCTGTTTCTTTCCCATACTACGCCAGTCTGCAGGAAATCTGGGCCGTCAAGTTTCTTTCCCCGAGCCCCACCCCAGGCATCGTATGGTTCCCATCAGGCGGGACGGAATTCCTTCTGCCCCTCACTTCGGTTCGGACCTAGGAAACCCCGCAGCACTGGTTGGTCAGGGCAAGTCCCCAGCCGCCAGTTCCCCGATCCCTGCAACTAGCCCCATCGCGGATCCCCCCCACCAAGTGCCACCTTGGGTCCGCCGACCGCTCAAGGGCTCCGCAACCTGTAGTACACTACTACTGGTCTGGCCCGAGGGATGATGGGGTGGGTTCTCTCCGCCAAGCAAAATCTGCGTCGCTGTCCGCCAGGCAAAACCTGCATCCCTGTCCGTCAGTCAGAGCTCTTGGTCAGCAGGAGGGAACCTCCCATCGTTCGAGTTGTCCACACTCCTCCAAGCCGTTTCCTAGGTTTCGTCAGCTGAGCAGCTGTTGTTGCTGATTGGACAAGGGATTTATTCTAGAAGAGCATTGTTGGGCTTCATTGTTTGACTTTTCTCTCGTCGTTGGCTTGTGGTCCCCTCCCTTCTCCTTCATGGTGCCCAATTGATTAGGGTTTCCGTGTAGTCGGGAGGGATCAGTGGGGGTGTGTCATCTCTGGTGTTCTTTAGGTTCGGTGGTCTTTAGTCTTGGGAATTTAGTCACCTAACCCTAACCCATTTCCAGCCGTAAGTACAACTCTTGTTGACACGTCGATGCTACGTTCGCACACGCCGTAACGCGAAGTCGTTAGCGTCGCGAAACCTCCGTGTCGCTCGTTATCATTGTACACGATGCCTACGGTCACAACCCACAGCCAATCGAGGACCCTAAAATCGCGTATGTAGGACGGAGTGCTTCCCAATCACGGTCGCCCATGGCTATGGTAGAATCCGGTAGAATGCCCTCTTCCGATCACGGATCTCCCACTTTTGAGGCGCCTCAAAAGTAGTCTTCCCATTTACGGTTGCCCATGGCTATGGTAACATCCGGTAGAATGCCGTCTTCCGATCGCGCTTCGGTTCCTGTTCCGTGGACCTCGCGCTCGTCCGCTTCAGGTAACGGCGGGTAACTAGTCGCGAGCTTTCTGGTCAATTCCCCCTGGTTATCCTGGTTAGGGTTTGAAGTCCACGGAGCCCGTCGTTAGGACCTCGCGCTCTTCCGCTTCAGGTAACGGCGGGTAACTAGTCGGGAGCTTTCTGGTCAATTCCCCCTGGTCATCCTGGTTAGGGTTTGAAGTCCACGGAGTCCGTCGTTAGGACCTCGCGCTCTTCCGCTTCAGGTAACGGCGGGTTACTAGTCGGGAGCTTTCTGGTCAATTCCCCCTGGTCATCCTGGTTAGGGTTTGAAGCGGTAGTGAGAAGTCCACGGAGCCCGTCGTTAGGACCTCGCGCTCTTCCGCTTCAGGTACCGAAGGGTAACCAGTCTTAAGGTTTCGGGATGGCTTGCATACGGGTCGGGGTTTGAAGCAGTTTATTGTTGCTCGAGTGTGAGTTTCTATAGGTTTCGCTTGCATTTGCATTGTCTTAGCTACCCGCAGTACTTCCAAAGCTGCCGTTTTGACAGTTATATTTTGGTTATTACAGATCCCGTTGATTTGCTTTGAGGCGCCTCAAAACTATTTTGGTTATTACAAATCTCGTGGATTTGTCCTTTTCCCTTTCAGGACCACTCCCCGGTGCGATGCTCCCATCTGCCGCACCTCGACCGACCCAACAGCGTTCTTATAGCGAGGGAGTTCCGCCGCACTGCCTCGTTGACAGGCCACCCGCCGTCCGCGGAATCCCGGAGCTCTCCACGTCTCCTTCCTTTGAGGTTGGTAGCAGTCTCACCCTTCCGACACGCTTTAATTCACCAAGCAACCACTTTTCGACAAACGATGACTTTTCATCGTTTGACGTTTGACGTTTGTCGTTTGACGTTTGACGTTTGTCGTTTGACGTTTGTCGTTTGTCGTTTGACGTTTGTCGTTTGACGTTTGTCGTTCGTCGTTTGACGTTTGACGTTTGTCGTTTGTCTCGGACTTCTCATCGTTTGTCTCGGCTCGGACCGAGTAGCCTTCGCGATGAAGAGCTTCAACTTTGGCTATCACTCCCGGAAAATTTCCGTTTTGTCGACGTAGTGGGGATGAGCTTTCGGAAGCATCAGTCTCGTCCGCAGTTATTCTTCCTCCCATTCTCATCAACTTATATTGTCCCTCTTCTCCTATCCTCTCTCTCATTCCCACCCATCTGCAGGAGGCGTCTCTCCTCATAGGCGAGGCTATGCCCTTCGATCGCCCGGGCTGGCACCCCCGCGCCCGCGGTTCCTCCGCAGCCGTCCGCGCTCTAGGCTCCTCCGCATCCGTTCCCGAGCTCGCCACTTGGAATCCTGAGGCTCCTGGGGTTCAGGATGTCGGCGCGAATGCTGCTTCCCACGCTCGGTTTGCCTCGTACGCACTCGATCCGTCTAATCAAGACTCGGCTCCCGCCCGAACCAGGCCAGGCTCGGGCCGGACCTGGAGCCTCATGGAGGAGGTGGAAGGCTCGGAGGACGACCCGGAACACGTGTCAGGCGATGGTGGCTCGTGGGATGGCGGGCGGCGAGCGCTTGCATGGTACGGTGGCAGATTACCCACGGAATTTAGTGAGGGTAGGGCTAGAAGCGGAGGAGCGGTGGGGTATGGAGGTATGGAGTACGGTGGGAGGAGCAGCAGCTGCAGTCAGTTGCCTGGGGTGGAGGAATCTAGTCCCTTAGATAGCCACAACAAGAGCAGCAATGCCCATTTTGGGCATACTGGATTCGTGTTCACGGCTATTCGGCCTGACGCGCACGCAGGGGAGCGCGCAGGGACAGGGCCGCGGGCGGGACAAGCGAGCAGAGAGCACAGGAGGCAGATAGGGGGATCGAGTCCCACCAGCTCGGTGGAAGGGGCAGGGGGAGCAGCGCAGGGAGGGCGGGGGGGAATGAGAGAGGGGGGCGGATTAGGGCGGGGGGCGGGCGAAGCGTGGTCGCTGCCGCTGCGGTGGGCGGGAGACAGGTTCTTGGAGACGGTTAGTGAGCATGGGAGCTTCGTGCATAGGGCGTCGGACTGTGAGGCGGTTGCTGAAGCGGCTGGCGCCAAGGCTGCTGCTGACGCTAAGGGCGGCAACGCTGAGGCTGCGAGGCCTTGGTTCAATGGGGCATCTGGAGGGACGTTTCCAGAAATTGATGCAGGGATGCGTGGAGGGCAGTTCTCGGCCCATCCTGTGTTAGAGCAGCAACGCTGGGCGTTCTCGGATTCGGAGATGGGGTGGGGGGAAGCAGGTGGAGGTACACTACAGGGAGGGGGAACGGCTGGTGGCGGGAGGGGGGAGGGCGGGGCTCATGAGAGGGATGAGGGGGCGGACGTGGAATTCGCTGATTGGCTGATGGTTCCTGGTGACGGGGAAGAGGAGGTTTCAGGCGATTTGTCAGGAGATGGCAACAATGAGCGTATGGCAGACGGTCATAGACAGGGGGTTATAGTGGGTGATGCTGGTGTTTGTGACGGTGCTGCTTATAGCGAAGCACAAGCTGGGCAGGGGTGCGCTGACAGCTGCGGTTTGCCCAGCGACCAAGGGAAACAGGGGGTAGACTGCCTAGCAGAGGGGATGCGAGGGCGCGGAGAAGGCTCTATTGCGCAGGGTGGGGAAGCTTGTATGGGGGATGGAGGGCCGGCACAGGAGGGCGAGGGGGCGTTGGGACATGAGGGGAATGGAACGGTGGAGCACGGTGGGGAGGAGCTGGACGTGGTGTCGGAGTGCCTCAGCCTGCCCGACGACCTTGCCTGGTGTTCCTGGCCGGGCTGTGAAGACATGGCCACTGCTCATGCCGTGGACACTGTTCATGCCGTGGACACTGTTCATGACCCCATGCACGGCCCAGCAAAGGAATCCATGCATGGCGGTTTGGAAGCAGCAGCAGAAGCAGGAGGAGCGTCTGCTGCAGAAGCTGACGCTGCGGGTTCAGCTGCTGCTGCTGCTGCTGCTGCGGCTGTCACTGGGGTAGCAGCAGCAGCAGCACGCAGAGGGGCAGGCCCGTTGTGCCGCGGGCACCAGGCGCTGACGTCAGACAAGCGTGTACGGGGCGGCTGCCTCATGAGCGTGCTACAGGCGGGCGTGGCGGTGGATTTTGCTCACACAGGCCACGTGGATGCGGATGTAGCAGGGATGTGGCCATCAGGCACGGATGTAGCACGAATTGGTCAACCAGGAGCGGATTCACTGGGTATGAGCCACGGAGGGGGCGAGAGCGGGGCAATAAGCACCGACAATGTGAATGGGGAGGACAGGGAGGAGGAGGAGGAGGAGGAGGAGGGGGAGGATGATGATGATGATGATGGCATTGATGCTGCCTTGGAGCTTAACACAGATGCTGATTTCGGGGCCTTCCCTACTCCCTTCCCATCCGGCCCGTTTGCCAGTAGTCCTTTTCTTGGCGGGTTCGGGCACCCCGGCGGTGGGCATGTGCTATTTGACGAGCCACCCTTTGACCTGGATTTAGCGGCCTTCTGGGGCTTCGGATCGGCGCCTGAGGATGTGCGAGGGTTGACTGCAGGGGGCGTTTTAGGAGCGGAGGGAGCAGCCGAGGGCGCAGCAGATGGGCCAGCAGACGGCGCAGCAGCAGGGACTGGAGGGGAAACCGCGGGGGGCGAGAGTTTAAGTGCTGCAGGGGAGGCGGACGCAGAGGGAAGCATAAGAGGGACAGCTGAAGGGGACGTGGCAGCTGAGGGGGAAAGGGAAGGGGAAGGAGAGAACGAGGAGGGACAAGAGGGAGCGGAAGCAGGGGCGGGAATGGAGGGGGCAGCAGAAGAGGCAATGGACTGCGACATGATGTTCATGGCATGGGGCATGCCGCACATGCCCCCCACCCACCAGCCAAGGGCTCCAGTGAAACAGGCCAAGCAGCAGTGCAAGGCCCAGCAGGCGCAGGTCAAACCAGCGCAGGCCCAGGCGAGGGCCCCGCAGGTGGAACTTCAGGTGCCAGCTCAGGTGTCGGATCCAGCACCAGGGTCTGTCGCTGCGGCTGCTGATGCTTCTGGTGTAGGTGCTGCCGCTGTGGCGGCTGCTGGTGGGGGTGCTAACCGTGTACCCTCTTCACATGCCTCTATGAAACAGCCGTTGAAGCAGGAAGGGCCATCGCTGGCTAGGGCCCAGGATGGGCTAGGAAAGCCAAGCTGGCCCGCTGCTCAAGGTACAGTCTCCTATTTCACCTCCCCTTAATCTCCCTCCTTCCCTATGCATATCTCTCCCCTGAACCTGTTGCTTGCCAGTAACGGTTTCATATCTCTCCCCTGAACCTGTTGCTTGCCAGTAACGGTTTCATATCTCTCCCCTGAACCTGTTGCTTGCCAGTAACGGTTTCATATCTCTCCCCTGAACCTGTTGCTTGCCAGTAACGGTTTCATATCTCTCCCCTGAACCTGTTGCTTGCCAGTAACTGTTTCATATCTCTCCCCTGAACCTGTTGCTTGCCAGTAACGGTTTCATATCTCTCCCCTGAACCTGTTGCTTGCCAGTAACGGTTTCATATCTCTCCCCTGAACCTGTTGCTTGCCAGTAACTGTTTCATATCTCTCCCCTGAACCTGTTGCTTGCCAGTAACGGTTTCATATCTCTCCCCTGAACCTGTTGCTTGCCAGTAACGGTTTCATATCTCTCCCCTGAACCTGTTGCTTGCCAGTAACGGTTTCCTTGCCCTTTCCAATCGATTCCCTTTCTTTTACCACGTATTATCTCTTTCTACTCATCCCTTGCTGGTCTCCATTCCTCACTTCCCTTCTCGCCCGCCTCCCCTCTGCGCGTCCCGCCCTTGCCTCCATCTCTCCCCCTACCCTCTTGCCATTGCCATTGCCATGTCAGATATCTCAGCGCGAAAGAGATCGGCCATGTCTGTCTCTGCCGTCTCTGATCGTCGTCCCTCTACCAGCAGCCCAATGCCCTCCCCGTCAGACTATTGTCACACTCCCCCTCTCCCCACCCACTCCTTGGGTTCCCTCCCCTCCCATTCCCTCACCCCCTCGCGCACCTCCCACCCCGTGCACCGCTCTACATCCGCCTCCACCGCCCCAAACCCTCCCGCACCACTCTCAGCAGCACTTACTACCAGCGGCCCTTTGAAAAGAACCGCTACACACGCAGGCCGATCCGCTGCCCGCGCTATACCCTCTAAGAGGCTCTCCGGGTCTCGATACAAGGCCCAGGGAGGTTCAGCTGCGTTTGTTGCGCCTGGGAACCCGTTTGGCGCGTCCCCGTCCCCACCGTCCAGCGTGTTCTCCCATCTGTCCACGTCAGCACCCCCTGCTTCGGCTTTCCCTCCCCACACTCCCCACACTCCTCACACTCCGCACATGTATGGTATGACGTCGCTAGCACATGCATCCCGGATGCACGACCCCATGGGGTTGACTGGGGAGCGCATGGGTATGGGCAGTGAGGGCATGAGTGGCATGGGTGGCGTCAGTTCCACCCATCATGGGCCCTATGGCGCTGCTGCTGCTGCTGCTGCCTCTACTGCTGGTCGATATGCGTCTGCTGGTGCAGCAGCAGCTGGTGCTGCTGCTGCTGCTGCTGCTGGGTATCATGTGCATGGGGCAGTCCACAGACATCCCCAAGCGATGCCTGCCATGCATGGCGGTATGGGTGCCATATATTTCACCTCCAGCCATCATGCACCATCACATCCATCACATCCATCGCATCCATCACATCCCCATGCGCCGTCCAGCCTCCAGTCCTCATCCAGCTTCCACGGTGTGTCGTTTCTCGCGCACTCCCCCCCCTCCATGGCCCATTCCATCCTCTCCCACTCGCCGCCCACGCCACACCCCTTCCACTACCATCCCAGCCATTCCCTGCCGTCTTTATACCAGGCAAACCCCCAAGGTATGCTACAGGAAAAAGGTAGGCGGATTCGCCTCCGTACCGATCCAGCTGCCACTATTGGATTTGCTTATAAAGGGGCTGTCTCGGCGCCGGGGACTGCTGCTCCCGAGGCAGCTGCGGGAGGTTCGGCAGCAGCTACCGTGGCTGCTGCTGCAGGTTCGGTGGTCGATGGGCTAGGTCCCAAGGGGCTTGGCACTCGCATAAACTCGTCTGCTAGTATTTCCACTGCAGGTGCCTCCTTGCCTAGGGACAAGGAGGAAGGTAGAACCGGTGAAGGTGTTACAGGGGAAGGTAGAACAGGGGAAGGTGTCGCAGAGACTGCAGCAGCACCGTGCGATTCGCCCCGTATTCCACCCATGGTGCTGGTTCCACCGTCCATGCGCAGTGACGAAGAAGCTTGTATGGGGGATGGGTCTGGAGCGGCAGGGAAGAGTGAAGGCAGTAGACCTGTAGCTCAGATCAGCTCGCGTGGTGCTGTTGGTGGTGCTGGTGCTCCTGGTGGTGGAGGTGCTCGTGGTGGTGCTGGTGCTCGTGGTGGTGGAGGTGCTCGTGATGGTGCTGGTGCTCGTGGTGATGGAGGTGCTCGTGGTGGTGGAGGTGCTCGTGGTGGTGGAGGTGCTCCTGGTGGTGCTGTGAGTATGCAGGTGGAGGAAGGGATGGAGAGGGGGAAGGGGAACCAAGGAGCAGGACAAGGGGCAGCAGCAGCAGCAACAGCAGCAGGTGGTGCTGCTGCTGCTGGTGAGGTTGGTGCTGCTGTCACTGGGGGCGCTGCTGCTGCTGGTAGTGCTGCTGGTGGTGCTGCTGTTGGCAGCAGCAGTGGAGACGGCAGCACTGCTGCTGCTGCAGCAGCAAGCAGCGCAGCAGGTCAAGGGGCTGGCAGTGGTGGCAGCAGCAGCAACAGCAGCAGCGGCAGCCAAAGAAAAGGACCCCCAACCCCAACACTTTACCCCATAAAGGCTTCCCCAATACCAGTGCCGGTCCCAGGGAAGAAAGCGCAGGGCAGAGGAGTAGCAGCAGCGCGCTTGATACAGCAGCAGGAGCAGCAGCAGCAGGAGAAGGCAAGGCAGCACATGGCAGCATCAGCCCCAGCAGCAGCACCCTCAATGATGGTCCACTCATCCTCCTTTTCCCCTAGTCCCTCCTCTCCTCTCACTTACGAGCAAGGTCTTTATGGCGTCCCACCTCCTGTTGGTATGGCGCCTGGAGCAGGGTTCGCCCCAGGATCTTTAGGAACAGCAGGAGCCATGTCAGGTCGTTTTCCAGGTGGTCAGCCAGGTGTTTTTCCAAGTGGGTTTTTCCATGGGAGAATGCTGGCCTCTGTTGCGGCACCTGATCGCATGCACCTGCTGATGGCTGGTGGGCCTGGAGCAGTGCGCCAGATTACGCCTGGTATGGGTCAGGTGCCTGCAACAATGGCTCAGGTGCCTGCAACAATGGTTCAGGTGCCAGGTGGCACGATGTTTGCTGCAGCATCAGGTGGAATGATAGCTGGAGTTTCACCTGGCAGCACACATTATCTGCACCACCCACACCACGTGCACCACCGCATGGGGCTTGCATCTGGAGCTGCAGCAGCAGGAGGAGGAGCAGGAGGAAGGGTTGCCATGTATGGCATGGCGGGGAGCAGCATTAGCATGAGCGGTGGAGCAGCAGCCGTTGGAGTTGCAGGATCAGGGGGACTAGCAGGGGCCACAGGAACAGGAGGCATGGGAGGAGGCGCAGGGGGGGCAGCAGGAGGAGTGGGAGGGGGAGTGGGGCCAGGGGGCGTGAATGCGGAGCTGATAGTGAAGAGGAAGAGGGGGCGCCAGAAGAAGGTGCCGTCTAAGATCGGCCCCTGCGGCGCCACCACCAACCTACGCCCCCTCGCCCCGAGAAATTCTGCTGCTGCCGCCGCTGGTGGTTCTACTGCTGCTGCTGCTGGCGCTGGTGCTGCTGGTACTGCTGGTACTGCTGGTGCTGCTGGTGGTGGCGGTGGTAATGCTGCCGCTGCTGCTGCTGCTGCTGCTGCTGCTGCTGGTAGCAGTGCCGCAACCGCTGCTCTCATGTCCGGTGCCGCTTTAGGCACAGCACAGCCAACTCCGGTCCCTCTCGTCCGGGTGGCACCCCACCCCCAGCCCTCGTTTCTGGCACCCTTGCCAGGCGCGCACCTGTACCCCATGCCCACACACCCTTCCATCCTTTTCAACGGGGGCATCATGGGGGTAGGCAGCGCTGCTGCACTTCCCCCCACCGTCCCTTTCCCTTTTCGACCTGGAGGGAGGGGGGGAGGGAGTGTGATGGGGAATGGTGGTGGGGGAATGTAAGGAGGGTGGGCGAGGGTGGGAATGTTTTGAGACGTCTCAAAACTAGTGTGGCGGGGAGTGGTGGTGGGGGGGTGTAAGGAGGGCGTGTGAGGGTGGGAATGCCAGGGCAAGGCAAGGTTGAACCAGTGGTTTGGGAAGAAGGAGGACGGGGGGGAAGGGATGGATGGCTGTAGCATCAGGTTCGGGTTGTAGCAGCAGGGTCAGTTGCTGTAGCAGGGGCTACTGGGGCTGTAGCAGGTGATTCTGGGGCTGCAGCAGGCAGATCTGGGACTGTAGCTGGGGGGTTTCCAGCTGTAGCAGCAGGGTCAGCTGCTGTAGCAGCGGCTGCTGGGGCTGTAGCAGGTGCTTCTGGTGCTGCAACGGGCAAATCGGCTGGGGGGTTTCCAGCTGTGTCGGCAGGGGCACGGGCTGGTCGGGTGCAGGGAAACATGGGCTTCACATATGCTGGTGGATGGACAATGATTCACTTCATCCGACACTCGCCTTTCCCGTTCTACCCTCCCTCCTGTCATCTCACCCTCCCCCCCCTCTCCCCTCCGCGCTTTCTCTCCACTTCGTTTCCCCTCCCTCTCTCCCTCTCCCTTCCCGCTCCTCCCCGTCCCTTCCTTTGTATTTGGGCGATGTTACCATGTTACTACCATGGTTCGACCTGGCCTTCTGTCCTCCACCTGAGGCTGAAGGTTACCACCTTAGTATAGGATCCTGCCTGCCGTATGATATGGCATTGGCAGCCCTTCGCGGGATACTGGAGACCTATTAGAGTCTTGCAAGGGGCCTACCCTATAGTGGTTACTATGCCTGGTTAGTAGAGGCCTAGTATATTCTTCTCTTTCTCCCACTTGTTTGTTTCACCTCGATTGGGTGAGAGAGGGGGAGGGAGGGAGGGGGGGGGGGGCAGCCTGTGCATATGTTTAAAATGTTCATTTGCTTGATTGTGTTACCCTGTGTAAATATTCCCCATTGGGATTATTATGGGATATGTTAAAAAATTGAAGGGTTGCTTGCTTCAACATGTCTTGGAGGGGGGTACACTATGGAGGGTTTTGGTGGAATGTTTACTTCCCTCATCCAGGCGTGGTTGCTTGGTTGGAGAGAAGAGGATAACCTGATCAAGACAAGACTCTTCAAGGAGTCTGCAGAGCAGTTGTCATATTGTACGATAATAAACTTTTCTTTGTGTGTTCACTTGCAAAAGCGAGCTTCTTGTGTGACCTTGTGCTTATGTCAGGTGGTTGAATCACGGTGGTGGATATGGATACCCCCTACACAGAGCAAATGGGTTAGGCGTCTGTAATTAATTTTTGCAGAACAGGAGGCGTCTCGAAGTGTACATTGTTGAGAGTAATGTTGAAGTCTTTACTGTAGACCTTCGAAACACGCCGTACGGTCTCCTGCAGAAGAGGCAGAGGGGTAGATTGCAGACAGGAAAAGGTTTAGACGTCGGTGAGCAGTTTTTGCGGGACAGGAGCCATCTCAAAGTGCACATTGTTGAGCGTTGGAGAAGAAGAGCGAGAAGGAAAGATATAGTTGAGTGTACCAGTCCCAATAATGTGAAATGGTGTGAGAGCAGCAATGGAGACGTGATGAGACCAGTCATAAAGAGGATGCATTGTGGAATGACGGCAACAGGAGGGTTTGGTTTTGACGCGCCAAGCAGCAATGGAGATGTAAAGTAAGCAGTGATGACGAGGATGCCTTGTGGAATGAGTATGCTTTCGAGTCGACTCAAAAGCAAACGGTGTGAGAGCAGCAACGGAGATGGAAGCAGTGATGACGAGCAAGGTGCATTGCGTGAGCAGGAACGGTGGAACGGTGAGGAGGCGCCTCTACAATAGACTCCTTGTAGGCGCCTCTGCGGTGAGAGCAGCAATGGAGATGATGAGGATACCTTGTGGAATGAAGGCAACAGGTGGGTTTGCGACAACAGCATGCAAGCCACAGGGCTAAGAGTGAGAGAAACGTGCAAGGTTGGGAGCCAGGGAAGTTAGGTGGCAGCGCAGTGAGACATCCATATGAAGCAACCCATGTATCATTGCATATCACATATCCCATGTCGCATATTGCATAAAACATGTCTTGCGTATCACACACTGCATACCCCATACCACACATCCCATATCAGACCATTGCGTGCCCGTGTCACCTACCACAAAAGCCAGTACCAGACGTCGCATATCACAAATCGCATATCGCATATTGCGAACTGCATACTACAAACCACGCACCGCATGTCGCACTTCGCATATG
Source organism: Closterium sp. NIES-67 (assembly GCA_027943415.1). Lineage (NCBI taxonomy): Eukaryota > Viridiplantae > Streptophyta > Zygnematophyceae > Desmidiales > Closteriaceae > Closterium > Closterium sp. NIES-67. Next base: position 665,762 of record BQMB01000148.1, read on the forward strand.
ACATAGAACATTTCAGAATATAACGAAAAGATAATCACGTACCGAGTCGTAGAGCCGGGCGAGCTTGAGGTCTGTCCCCGTGGCATGCGCCTCCTTGCCAAACTTAAACAGGTGTATATTGGAGTGGTTGTAACGCGCGGTTACCCGCCTCACCCCCTCCTCCAGGCGCTCAAAGCGGCCCACATAGTCGTACTGTATCCGGTCCAGAGCACACAGGTCCACTTGAGGGGTGATGTGCCGGTCCAGGGGCTTCTGCCCCCTTATAAGGTGCTCCACTAAGCGCATGAAGTCGTGGAATGACACGAGCTGCGTGACTGGGTCTTTGAGCAGGTCCAGGAAGGGCTGGATGGTGCCAAAAAGTTCCTGATGGGGGCAGATGGGGGGAGAGAAGGGAGAGGAAGCGAGGGGAAGGAAGGGAGAAAGGAGGGTATCGAGTAGGCCCAAGAAGGGCTGGATGGTGCCGAATAGCTCCTGTTGGGCGTGTAGGAGGAAGGGGGGGGGAGGGAAAAGGAGTGGAAGGAAATCGGCATCAGAGGAGAAAGGAGGGATTAGGGGATTTTGAGTCTAAGAAGGGCTGGATGGTGCCGAATAGCTCCTGATGGGGGGCGCGGGTAGAGGGAAAACAAAGGAAGGAAAGGGAAGGGAAGGGAGGGGAGGGGAAAGGAAGGGAGGGCAAAGAGGTGGAGGACAGAGAAAGGTCTTTAAGCAGCCCTAAGAAGGGCTGGAAGGTGCCGAATAGCTCCTGATGGGGGGGGGTTGTGGGGGGTGGGGGGAAGAGGGGAGGGAAAGAAGAGAAGACCAAAGAGGGGCTGGGCTCACCCCTTCCTCCAGCCTATCAAAGCACCCTCAGTCTCGTGGCAATTCTTGAGAACGGGTTGTGCACAAACGTGACCTTGAACAGCCCGCACTGTGTCATTGCCCGCGTGGCCTCGCGCTCGGTGAACTTCTGGGAAAGATCCCCCAGGCCATGTGGCCTCCACCCCACCCACGCACCTACCTTGCTGTTTGCTCCCCTCCCGCCGATAGAACCCCCTCCCTCCCACGCACCCACCTGATTCCAAAACTCTCTCGTGCCCCACTTTTTAGAATTCTCATAAATGACTCCACCCACGCACCCGCCTTACTGTTTGCTCCCCTCCCTCCCTCCCTCCCTCCCTCCCACCCACCCACCTGATTCCAGAACTCTCTCGTGCCCCACCCCTTGGTCAGGTCTGGCGCATCAGTAACCACCAGCTTGTTTAGGTACGTAGACACGATTCTCGAGAACGGGTCCCGCACGAACGTGAACTTGAACAGCCCACGCCTCCCACTCCCATTCCGTCCACCCACCCACTGACCCTACCCCCCACTGACCCTACCACCCACTGACCCTACCACCCACTGACCCTACCACCCACCTGGTTCCAGAACTCTCTTGACCCACACCCCTTGGACCGGTCCGGCACGTCCGTGACAACCAGCTTGTTAAGATAGGTAGCCAGTACGTAGACTCTATCCTCGTTTTGAGGCGCCTCAAAACTAGATAGGTAGACACGATAAGTAGCCGGTACGTAGACTCTATCCTCGAGACCGGGTTGCACACGAACGTGCGCTTGAACAGCCCGCGCCTCCCACTCCCCACTCCCTCCACCCACCCCTACCACCCACCCTCCCATGCACCCACCTGATTCCAGAATTCGCGGGTCCCCCACCCCTTGGTCCGGTCCGGCGCATCGGTAACCACAAGCTTGTTTAGGTACGTAGACACAATTCTCGAGAACGGGTTCCGCACGAAGGTGAACTTGAACAGTCCGCGCCGCGTCATCGCCCGCGTGGCCTCCCGCTCGGAGAACTTCTGGGAGAGGTCCCCCAGCCCGCTGGCCTCGTAGCTGTGCGCGAGCAGATGGTCCTCTGGCTTGGGGAGGTTGAGCATGGCCCGCAGCCACATGCGCCAGCTGGTGCACGCCACCTTGGGCAGGCCGCAATAAGCCAGGTTGAGGGATGCTGTTGATAGGGATAGTGGGAGATGAGGATAGAAAGGAAGGGTCGTTGGGTGTGCTCGAGCAAATGGTCCTCTGGCTTAGGGAGGTTGAGCATGGCCCGCAGCCACATGCGCCAGCTGGTGCAGTCCACCTTGGGGAGACCGCAGTAGGGTAGATGGAGGGATGCTGCAGAGGGGGGGGGTGATGGGGAAAGGGGGTACAGGGGAGGGGAATGAGCTCTGGGCAGGGGCACGTTGAGCATTACCCTCAGGCACAAGCCGCCGACTTGTGCAGGCGAATTTAGGAAGACACTTTTGAGTCAACTCAAAAGTCACGACTTTAGGAAGACCACAGTAAGGCAGGTTGAGTTGAGGGATGCTACAGTGAAGGGGGTGGGTGGGAAAGGGGGTAGTAGAGATGGGAGGGTGGTTGTGTGAGCAAGAACATGCATGCATGCATACATGGCATGGCATGGCATGGCATGGCATGGCACATGACAGCATGGCACTTATGCTCAACCACAAAGAACTTGGCAAAAAGGTTGCCGGGGGATGGGAGGGAGGGAGTGGGGAAGACTGGCATACGGGCGGGGGCACTTGGAAAGGAGGCAAATGCAACCACTGTTCATGTGACAACACTCACGATGTGAGACTTCTCAAGGCAACACTTACGCTCGACCACAAAGAACTTGGCATCGAGTTGGCGAGGGATGGGGGGGAGAGGGGGCGACTGGCAGACGGACGGCGGCACTCTGAAGGAAGGGTTGAGGGCGAGCCCCCGGGCTGGCATGGCACAGCAGAGCACGACACTCACGAGGAATACACAAAGAGCAAAACACTCACGTTCGACCACAAAGAACTTGGCGAAGAGTTGGCGAGGGATGGGAGGAAGTGGGGGCGACTGGCAGATGGGCAGGGGCACTCTGAAGGAAGGGTTGAGGGCGAGCCCCCGGGCTCGAATGAAGTCTGCTGTTGGTGACGGGTGCATGTGCAGCATGGCCTGGGCTTGAGAGAGGATCAGCAGCTCGGCGAACTGGCATGGGGAGAGGGCAGGGAGAGGGGAGAGGGGAGAGGGGAGAAGGGGAGAAGGAGAGGGCAAAGGAGGAGCAGAGGGGATGATGAAGTTCGCTGTTGGCGACGGGTGCATGTGCAGCATGGCCTGGGCTTGAGAGAGGATCAGCAGCTCGGCGAACTGGCGTGGGAGGGGTGTACGGAGGGGGCATAAGGAGAGGAGAGGGGTTGCTGGAGAGAGCACTGGCTCGAATGAAGTCGGCTCTTGGCGACGGGTGCATGTGCACCATGGCCTGGGCTCTTGGCGACGGGTGGATGTGCACCATGGCCTGGGCTTGAGAAGTCTATTTTTGAGGCGCCTGAAAAATAGACTTCTCACGCATGTGCAGCATGGCATGGGCTCGAGAAAGTATCAATAGCTCTGCAAAGTAGGGTGAAGGGGGGTCGGGAAAAGGGTATAGGAACCGGTTTGGGAGAGGCGAGGAGATTTTTGGAGTTCTCAAGTCGTAGGTGATTCTTGAGAATTCTTTTAAAAACCTTTTTGAGAATTTTCTGAATTTACCAACCTTTTTCAACATTGAAGAGAATCAGGAGCTCTGCAAACTGCATTGGGTTGGGAGAGGTGAGGAAGAGGAGGAGGAGGAGGAGGAGGAGGAGGAGGAGGAGGAGGAGGAGGAGGAGGAGGAGGAGGAGGAGGAGGAGGAGGAGGAGGAGGAGGAGGAGGAGGAGGAGGAGGAGGAGGAGGAGGAGGAGGAGGAGGAGGACAAATAGAGGGGAGAGTTGAGAAGGAAGAGGAAGGCGCACGGTTGAATGTGGTTGAAAGTGGTTGAATGGGATTTGCTGCATGTGCTGCAGACGCGGCATAAGCTGTGGTTGATAGCGACAGCTTGTGCGAGTGAGCTTGATATGCTCTGGCCACCTCCCCTGGATCCACCATCCTCGCCCTCCCAGCATGCACACACCCATCCACACGCATGCACACACCCACCCACATGCATGCACATGCATACACTCAACTCACCTCATGCTGTTGACACGCTATCAGCACTCGCCGTGCTCGCGCCACCTCCCCTGCATCCACCATCCTCGCCCTCCCCTCTTCAATCGCCTCTATCAATTCTTCCACACTCACATTCGCATACCCCTCCCTGCCTTCCCCCTTCCCTCCCTTCGCCCCTCCTCCCCCTCCCCCTCTCTCTCCTCCTCTCCCTCCTCCACTCCCTCCCTCTGCTCCACCCGTCGGAACCTCCAACGCATGCCTGCCCTCCCGCTTCGGGCCGCCAGGTTCGGCAGCCGAAGCAGGTTCGGCATCCATCAGGCCCGGCGTGGCCATGAGCTTCTGGATCGCAGCATCGGTGCATCTAGCGGCTCTAAACTCAGCAGAGGGGGGCATGAATGGGGCACGATTGGGGTCAAAGAACTCAGCAACAGTGGTGGGGTGGGAGGGGTTTCGAGAGGCTATGGTGAGCTCGATCGACGGGCGGCCTAAAATTTCCATTGCGATGCTCCGGGCAGCGCAGTCGGAAATTTTCCTGTCCGGGGGGCAGCCGGTGCAGGAGGATTGGTCGGAGGGGGCCTGGGAGGGATGGGGGGCAGAGGTGAGAGGAAAAGAGAAAGTGAGAAGATGTTGAAACAAACGCTGTGAGTTATGAGTCTATTGTTTAGTCGACCCAAAAATAAGATCACAACACAAGAGGGACGATGTTGAAAGAAACGTTGTGACATCACGTGAAGGATGAGAGAGGGTAGTGGGGGGGGGGAGAGGGGGAAAGGGAGAGGGAAATGGAGAGACAAAGGAGAGAGAGAAAAAAGAAGGGGATGCACTCACATCAATGCGTGAGGAGTCTATTTTTGAGGCGCCTCAAAAGTAGACTCCTCACGAATGGAGAGACAAAGGAGAGAGAAGAAAGGGATGCACTCACATCAATGTAGACGGCAGTGCTCTGTTTGACATGTGTCATGTTGAGACTGGTCGATTCCACTATGCTTCTGACGGCAAGTGACGGCTGTAGCCGCGCATAGCAGCGGTGGAACTCCTCTAAAACTAAACACCCCACCACCTTCTCCTGGAGGGGTGGAGAGGGGTGGTGGGGGATGGAGAGGGTACAATGAGGGATGGAGGGTCCGAGTGAACTGAGAGCCGCGCACAGCAGCAGTGGAACTCCTCTAAAACTAAACACCCCACCACCTTCTCCTGAGGGGTGGAGAGGGATGATGAAGGATGGAGAGGGATGGTGAGGGATGGTGAGGGATGGTGAGTGACAAGTGACTTAACAGCCGCGCATAGACGCAGTGGAAGTCCTCAAAAACGAAACACCCACCACCTTGTCCTGTGAGAGATGGGGGGGGGTGGGATGAGAGACGGAATTTGCTCTAGAGTCGACTCAAAAGCTGAGAGAGATAGGGCGGATGGGAAGAGAGACGGGATTCTGAATCAAACGTGACCTATCTGACAGCATCTGACAGCATCTGACAGCATCTGACAGCATCTGACAGCATCTGACAGCATCTGACACCCTGGGAGGGCAACAGCCACCCACAGCAGCAGCAAAACTCCTCTAGAATAAGCATCCCACCACCTTCTCCTGGTATAGGCGGGTTGAAATGGAGAGGCACAGGGAGGATGTGATCGCAAGTTCGACTCAACGCAAGGCCTGCTGTGCTGTGCCCTACTTTCAGCTACTCAATGCCCAGCGCTTGTAAGCACTGTGCTGTGCCCTACTTTCAGCTACTCAATGCCCAGCGCTTGTAAGCACTGTGCTGTGCCCTACTTTCAGCTACTCAATGCCCGGCGCTTGTAAGCACTGTGCTGTGCCCTACTTTCAGCTACTCAATGCCCGGCGCTTGTAAGCACTGTGCTGTGCCCTACTTTCAGCTACTCAATGCCCGGCGCTTGTAAGCACTGTGCTGTGCCCTACTTTCAGCTACTCAATGCCCGGCGCTTGTAAGCACTGTGCTGTGCCCTACTTTCAGCTACTCAATGCCCGGCGCTTGTAAGCACTGTGCTGTGCCCTACTTTCAGCTACTCAATGCCCGGCGCTTGTAAGCACTGTGCTGTGCCCTACTTTCAGCTACTCAATGCCCGGCGCTTGTAAGCACTGTGCTGTGCCCTACTTTCAGCTACTCAATGCCCGGCGCTTGTAAGCACTGTGCTGTGCCCTACTTTCAGCTACTCAATGCCCGGCGCTTGTAAGCACTGTGCTGTGCCCTACTTTCAGCTACTCAATGCCCGGCGCTTGTAAGCACTGTGCTGTGCCCTACTTTCAGCTACTCAATGCCCGGCGCTTGTAAGCACTGTGCTGTGCCCTACTTTCAGCTACTCAATGCCCGGCGCTTGTAAGCACTGTGCTGTGCCCTACTTTCAGCTACTCAATGCCCGGCGCTTGTAAGCACTGTGCTGTGCCCTACTTTCAGCTACTCAATGCCCGGCGCTTGTAAGCACTGTGCTGTGCCCTACTTTCAGCTACTCAATGCCCGGCGCTTGTAAGCACTGTGCTGTGCCCTACTTTCAGCTACTCAATGCCCGGCGCTTGTAAGCACTGTGCTGTGCCCTACTTTCAGCTACTCAATGCCCGGCGCTTGTAAGCACTGTGCTGTGCCCTACTTTCAGCTACTCAATGCCCGGCGCTTGTAAGCACTGTGCTGTGCCCTACTTTCAGCTACTCAATGCCCGGCGCTTGTAAGCACTGTGCTGTGCCCTACTTTCAGCTACTCAATGCCCGGCGCTTGTAAGCACTGTGCTGTGCCCTACTTTCAGCTACTCAATGCCCGGCGCTTGTAAGCACTGTGCTGTGCCCTACTTTCAGCTACTCAATGCCCGGCGCTTGTAAGCACTGTGCTGTGCCCTACTTTCAGCTACTCAATGCCCGGCGCTTGTAAGCACTGTGCTGTGCCCTACTTTCAGCTACTCAATGCCCGGCGCTTGTAAGCACTGTGCTGTGCCCTACTTTCAGCTACTCAATGCCCGGCGCTTGTAAGCACTGTGCTGTGCCCTACTTTCAGCTACTCAATGCCCGGCGCTTGTAAGCACTGTGCTGTGCCCTACTTTCAGCTACTCAATGCCCGGCGCTTGTAAGCACTGTGCTGTGCCCTACTTTCAGCTACTCAATGCCCGGCGCTTGTAAGCACTGTGCTGTGCCCTACTTTCAGCTACTCAATGCCCGGCGCTTGTAAGCACTGTGCTGTGCCCTACTTTCAGCTACTCAATGCCCGGCGCTTGCAAGCACTGTGCTGTGCCCTACTTTCAGCTACTCAATGCCCGGCGCTTGCAAGCACTGTGCTGTGCCCTACTTTCAGCTACTCAATGCCCGGCGCTTGCAAGCACTGTGCTGTGCCCTACTTTCAGCTACTCAATGCCCGGCGCTTGTAAGCACTGTGCTGTGCCCTACTTTCAGCTACTCAATGCCCGGCGCTTGTAAGCACTGTGCTGTGCCCTACTTTCAGCTACTCAATGCCCGGCGCTTGTAAGCACTGTGCTGTGCCCTACTTTCAGCTACTCAATGCCCGGCGCTTGTAAGCACTGTGCTGTGCCCTACTTTCAGCTACTCAATGCCCGGCGCTTGTAAGCACTGTGCTGTGCCCTACCCCGCTTTGCAGCACACAGGGCTTACAAGCGTTCATGGCATTGAGTAGCTAGCTGAAAGTTAAGCCGGTCTTTTTGAGACGCCTGTTGAGCGCCCTCACAGCTTGAGCGCCCTCACAGCCACCCACCCACGCGTGTGTGCTTCCAGATCCGATGTGGCCAATCGGCCTGCAGCACACAGTGCTCAAAACACAGTATGGCTCAGATCTGACCGCCCCCCCAGTACTCACCAACTTGGTGCGGTTGAGCGCCCTCACAGCCACCCACCCACTCGTGCATGCTACCAGACCTGCTGCTGTGGCCTCTCGCTCGGCGCACAGTGCTTCAAGCACAGGACGGCTCAGATCCGCCCCCCCAGTACTCACGAACTTGGTGCGGTTGAGCGCCCTCACAGCCACCCACACGTCTAGAGATAGCCGCTCCGCTTCAGAGGGATCGAGTGCTGCGCTGCTGCGCCCACACTGCCCGAACTTCATCTGGCGATCGGAGGCGGGAGGGAGGGGGGAAGGAGGGGGGGGAGGAGGGGGGGAGGGGAGGGGGAGGGGGGATATGTTTGTACATCCCACAGAGGGGTCCAGCACTGCGCTGCTGTGCCCGTGCTGCCCGAACCTCATCTGGCGATGGCAGGCCGGTGGGAGGGGAGATGGGAGCGGAGGGTGGGGATGGTCTGGGGTGGGGCTTTGGGACAAGGAAGAGAGAGTGGGCCACCCACGTCCAGAACCAGCCGCTCTGCCTCACTATTTTTGAGGCGCCTAAAAAATAGACTCCTCACAAGGAAGAGAGGGTGGGCCACCCACCGGTCCAGAAGCAGCCACAGGAAGGGATGCGGGTGTGGGGGGGGGGGAATGCACGTGATAGGAGAATAGTTTTGAGAATTCTCATGAAGCACTGCCCAACCGCGTCTCGTGATGAGGAGGGTCGGGCGGGAGGGGGGGGGGGGAAGAGGGGGTGAAGGGGGGAAGAGGGGGTGAAGGGGGGAAGAGGGGGGGTGTGGTGTGGGGGGGTGGGAGGGGAGAGTGGGGCGAGGTGGAAGAGGAGATGGACGGAAAAAGCACCTGACCGCAGCATCTTCCTGCCCGCACCCTGCATTTCGTTCTGCCCGCTGTTTCTCCCCTCTCTGTATATCAAACTCCCCAACCCCCCCCCGCTCCCCCCACCCTCCCCCTCCCCCCTGCCTTACACACCCTCCACCGCACCGTTTTGGGCACAAAGGGATGCGCGAGAAACGCCCTGGTGGCACTAACGGGCGATAGCAGTCCCCCCGTATCAATCACAACCGGCCCGCCTCCCCATCCGCCCCTTCCTCCTCCGCCTGCGCCTCCGCCTCCCCCGCTCTCCCCCGCTGTAGTCACGTCTTCCCCCTCCCCACCCCTCCATGTTCTTCTTCCCCACGTGATTCCCCCCCGTGATCGCCGTCCCCCTGCGGCTCCCCTTCCCCCTCCCCCTCCCCCGCCGCCCAAAAGAATATCACTGGGCGGCACGTAGATCATCCCCTCGTCTTTTAGCCAAACGACACGGAGAGAGAGGCGGGAGATGGCGGCAGTTGCGTTGGCTAAGCAGAGGGTTTGAAGACGGTTCGGGAGTGGACCCATGGCGAATGCGATCATCTTGTATCGCGAGCACGTCGCAGCGCTGGGGTTCACGTCGCACGGGTCGCGCAGCTCGCCGCGAACGAGCATTTGTCGGCTGTCGCCCGCGTCGTCTGCGAAATTGATGTACTTCGCGTAGCGTCGCAGGAGCGACGAGTGCTGCAGGAATGCGACGGCGGTGAGGACGAAAATCGCCGCAGGGACTAGCGTCGCCCTGCGACTCCATGGCGACGCTTTCGCGCCAGGTTTAGTCGCTGGCGATTTTCGCGATCCTCTCGTAGTTGCTCCAGAGGAACTATTCGGTCTAGGGACCTCCGTTACAGCCATGACTAGCAATTAATTAGCCATAAAATCCACGTCGCGAGAAACAGGGGATAATTTGTGAACCCTTATCATTGCGCCCTAGACTTAGCTAAGAGAATGTGGTAGGGTGGTGAGCTAAGAGCATGCAGACTACGGGCATATGGCTGAATCAGGCCCATGCATGCACTTAGCTCTTTATTCGAACCTAGAGATCAGCTGCAGGTGGATTCGTGATAGTGCCGGCTAGCCCTAGATCCATCAGCCAAGCTAGTGTAGCCATGGAAGGTTTGGCAGGTGCAGTGCAACGTGCTGTAGCGGGGGACTGGCTGACTGACACCCACCTGCACCCAGAGATCTGGCTGCTGTGTAAAGACGATATGCTTCAAACGAGAATAAAATTTCGGGATGGCGGGAAGGTGATGCGATGCGGTGAACTACGCCCACCTATTCTGGTCTGCATGTTCAAAACTTCACTGAGGGCGTGTCCAGCGCGTTCGTTTACTATTCACATTGCATATCAGGCACAAAATTTTGATCTGGTAACCCGGAATTTCGTGTCCATTCGGACGCGCACGATAATTGACGTTTTTGGCGGACACCCTCCAAACGTGCCCACAGACGTGGGCCACACGTTTCCGAACCGAATGAAAATCGTGCGCAAATTATGTACACGGCAGAAACGTCCATAACCTGGCTGGCGAAAGGTAGAACGCTTACATTCGCCAGGCTTTCGTGACGCTTGCGAATTACGGCGAAAAAAGCGGGACCTCTTTCCCGGGGCGGGGCCTCTTTCCCGTGGCGAAATTTTGTTACCCTGCTGTTTTCGCGTCTGTCTGTTATGTGCGCGCTGCGCACCCGCTCATTTGTCGAGCCACGGGCGGGGCTCGTGTCCGCGCGTTTTGCTGTTGATACGGTGGGTGTACCTCAACACATTCACACTAGGCGAATCAATATTTCGGCGTGTTAAAAAAAGTCAAAAATTCGTGTTGGGAAAAAATGAACGCGCTGGACACGCCCTGAATATTTGCTAACGAACCAGACACGAATTCTGTTTGCTTCGCGTATTCTCACACATCCGCAGGGAGTGCGAAGGTTCGAAATCCAATACCCTACCCAACCGTAGTAGAATGTTATTTAATCCCTTTGACCCAGGGGGCACCCCACCCAATCGCAATCAGATGTAGTACGCTTGGGGGACACACCCCCAGGGCGCGTTCCAATCGTGTGAACCCTCTGCACGCACTGCAGACAAAAAGAACATTTCACCCTCCTCTTCCCATTGGCTGTGATGTGTCCAAGTTCCACTCCTCTTACTGTACTTTATAGCCCAGATTGGATATGCTTTCAACCTTTCAGGTCCCGGTCGTTTATTTCTACTGTTGATGGATGGATGCTCGACTTCACAGTTTGGTAACTCGTGCCAGAGATTTCGCACAGGTCGCAGGAGGAAAGACTAGGAAGCGCCACAAGCGCCCGTTTCGAGCACCAGTTACCCGTTCGTGACTGTCGCATACGTGATACGAAGCGCAACCGACTCCCAAACTGCACACCTGCGGAGGCCAAACCGAGCCGCATCCCCGTTCGATCCAACTTCAACGTTCAACTGAGCCCGTTTTCAGCTGAACAAAATGCCTACCCCAATATCAGCAAAGCAGTTTCTTTCTTCCTTTCCGCAAATTCGCCCCTTGCAAAAAAGCAGATGGCTTTCGCTCAGAGGACAGCAGGAGCAGTGGTTGTAGTAGCGGTATCGGGAATGACGGCTGACTCGCGCATCCACTTTCATCGCTTCCGTCCTCCTTCCCACGACTGTCGGATGAAAGCGTTACGTCGAATTCGCCGTACGGCAGATTCGAACGCTGCTAAAGTAATGTGAAATGGGAGCCCGTGAAAGTCCGCACGAACGCGCAGCACCCCTGCGGCCCACAGACATGTCCCAGTCTACCCATATCATTTCTCCAAATTCGGGGAATTTGGCTCCTCGTAGTAGCGACAGACGACGTGACATGCACAAACATGATAAGGGGCTCCGGCCGAGTGAAGAGGATTGTTTCGCGATTTAGAACCACTGATCGCTAGTCTGGCAGACTACCGTGACTCTACTAGAGCATGTCGAGCATTCGTGTGAGCTAACGAACCTGTGCATCAAGAGAGCCTTTCCTGGGAGCCAAAGGCTGCGGCACACACCATTCTTCGCGAAGTTGGGGCTCATTAAAACGCGGATCGGGGGCGTCGAGACGTTGGAAAACTATCATGGTGCGTTGGAAAACTATCATGGTGTGTTTAAACCGGGATTCTGCGAGACGTACACCCTTCGAAGCTCTGAAAGGACCGAAACTACGAAACTAGGGTTTTGGAACTTCGTTCCAATCAACCAAGCGGCGTTCGCCTGCTGTTAGCAGTCAGCGGTCAGCTCTCTAGCTTATTATTTTGGTAACTTAATCTCGTCGCGAGTTTGTGCGTCCTTGAACATTAACCTCTGATACTTAATCTTTCTCTCTCTCACCTCTTGTCCGCAGGGTCCTGTGTTGGTTCCGCGCTTCGGTGAGTGGAACGAGCCGCCGCTGTCACAGTCTCCGGACGTTCTTTCGCCCACAGGAGTCACCGGTGTAACAGGTACCACAAGAACCGGGTTTCGCTCCCGCCAGTCCTCTCGCCAAGCCTCTCGCCAGTCCTCCCCTGCTTCGGCACGCCAATCGTGCCCCGCGTCCCCAAACCTCCGACAGCCATTGATCGCCATCCAGCGGCGATCCGACGGCTCTCCTTCAGCCACTCAGCCAGATCTCCGCAGGAGCAGCAGCAGCGGGTTCACAGGATGGGGCCGCAGACGGCAAGCCAGCCCCACTGCAAGTGCTCCTACTAATACTAGTGCTCCTAAAAGCACTAGCAGTACTCATACTCTTACTCGTTCTATTAATACAACTGGTGGCGCCCGGGATGCATCACTTGTTGCTCCGGCACGCCGCCATGTCAGCAGAACCACAGCAACAATGCCAACCGTGGCATCAGTCCCCTCCGCGGCATCGAGTGCAGCAGCAAGGGCAGCTGCAAGCGTGCCTAGCAGCCCGCATGGGGGTTCCCAAACGAGCTTCGCGAGCAGCAGGAGGAGCGGCCAGAGAGGCGACATGTCAACGCCCATCCCGCCCCTGAGTGAGATACTGCAGCGGCAGCAGGAGGAGGGCCAGGGGGGGATCTACTCGGGCGAGTTCCAGAAGGCGCGCCTTGCCAGAAGCGCCAGCGCCTCCCGTGCCTCCCTGCTCCAATCCCAAGGGCTTACATCCCAAGGGCTCAAGCCGGCCGGTCCAGCAGTGGTTTCAGCAGCAAGTGGACCTTTGAGGACCACTGAAGCACCAGGTGCAGCTCTCACCGGGTCCAGCCTTCCCCAGATGGCGCCTGCCAGCATGTCCCTGTGGCGGCGACGCGAGAGCAGTGGAGTGAGGTCCAACCACAGCAGCAGCAGCAGCAAGTATGGGTCGTCTGTACAGAGCATAGGTCCAACCACGGGACACAGCTCGTCTCAAGGCTCCTCCAAGGTTTCTTCCAAGAGTGCCTGGAGTGGCCGCAGCAGTGGAGGCAGGTCCAGCCTGACGGCCAAAACCAGCCGGCCAGTCAGTTTCCTGACGGCTAGCAGCAAGGGTGGGGTGGGAGTGGGAGATTTTGAGGAGATGGACTCGGGTGGGAATCTGACGGCCAGGAGTGCGGATTCTGTCGGTTTGACAGAATCTGTCAGCTTGACGGATCCCTTGACGGATTCTGTCAGCTTGACGACTAACAGCTCAATGGACGTGAGCAGGAAGTATCTGATGGATGATATGAGTCGAGTCAGCATGGCAAGCCAGGTCAGCATGGGCTACAGCCACGTCAGCATGCAATCCAGCCATGTCAGTGCGGGCTCCAGCCACATCAACAGCACCGACAGCGTATCATCATCGTCATTATCTTCCTCATCGAGCCACGTCAGCAGGGTGTCCATGTCAGCATGGTCGCCACGTAGGCTTGGGAGCCCCCTCAGGTTCGGCAGCCCCTTTTGCTCGTGGCGAACCAGCAGCACCCATACCTCCGCTGCGAGTGGCCATGACAGTAAAAAGAGTAGTGATAATAACAGGAGTGACTATAACGAGAGTGACAGCAGCAGAAGGTGGGTGGGGAGCAGCAGGGTATCGTCGGCTCGTGACAATAACGAGGGGACGAGGAGGTCTGGGAGTGCCAGTCGAGCTTCGGATGGTTCTAGAAGGGGTGGGTGGATCAGCAGCAACAAGAAGGTTCCTAGAATCAGTGCTGATGTCAGCTTTGTCAGCACCGACATCAGCAATGGCAGTAACGATCGTAGCGACATCAGCAGTTATGTCAGCCACATCAGCAAGGACGTCAGCTACGTCAGCAGCGCCATCAGCACCAGCCAGAAACTGACCGATCCCAGCATGCCAGATCATCGCGATGAGGTCAGCTGTGCAGACGATGACATCAGCAACCTGAGTGGGAACCTGGACGCCAGCGGCCGCATCAGTACACTCCGTACCCCTTATAGTCCCACCAGCAGCACCTGCAGCAGCAGTGGGGTTACAAGCAACAGTAGCAGCAGAAGAACTGTCATTCCTAAGTTCGGTGAATGGTTGGAGCCAAGACGTGAGTACACCCACACTGTATACAACAGTGAATACACTCGTGAAGTGTACAACGATCGTTACACTAGTGATGATCGTTACACTGCTACTAGCAGCAGCACGCACAGCAACCACCACACAAGCACCACTGGCAGGACCAACACCAGCAGCACGAGCTTTCTTGGAAGCATCCACGGCAGAGGGAGCAGAGGGACTGGGGAGACAGAGTCTCGGGTCAGCTATAGTGGCAACCACACCAAATACACCAGCAGCTGCAGCGGCAGTGGCACCAATAGAAACATCAAATACAGCAGCAACTGTAGCAGCGACACCAGCAGAAACAGCAACTGCAGCAGCAAGTGCAGTGGCGATTCTGCGTCCAGTGGCGTGAGAAGCACCGAGGCTGGGAGCAGTGCCATGGGGAGCATCAGCAGGGCTATTGGCCCTGGTGGAATAGAGACCCTTGCCCTCCCCACCACCCCTGTCAGCCGCACCGGCAGCAGCAGAGGCAGCACTAGCACCGGTGGCCGCGGTGGCAAGGGAGAGGGAGGGGAAAAGGCAGGGGTAGAGGCAGAGGAGAGCTTTCCTTACTCGGAGGTGTTTGAGAGAGCGAGGAGGGAGAGGCGAGAGAAACAGGATGCGAGGGAGAGAGGGGTGGAGGAGGAGGAAGAGGAGGAATTCGGGAGTGAGAGGGAGAGTGTGAGAGAGAGTGAGGTAGGGAGTGAGAGAGGGGGTGAAGTGAGCGTCAATGAGAGCAGGGGGAATGGGGGTTATGTGCAGCAAAGAAGGAGCTTGGATGAGCACGGCAACGGGCATGTGGCGAGGGGGAGTATGGGGGTGCCAGCAGCCAGGCGGGTTGTGGGGGTGGCAGCAGCAACGCCAACCGAGAGTGTGGGTGTTGTAGCAACGAGGAAAGCACTTGTTACATGTGAGAGCAGCAGTGAGGCGGCGGCACGGCTACAGCAGAGGACGACCTTGGATGGGCACACGAGCGGGAGTGCGGCAAGGGGTGATGGCGGGATAGCAGCAACGAGAAAGGCGCTTCTTTCATGTGAGAGCAGCAGTGAGGCCGCACGGCTGCAGCAGAGGATGGTGCGGGAGATGGCTGCTAGGAGACTGGGAGGACGAGGAGGGGTGAACAAGTTGATTGGGTCTCTTCACACTCAATCAACTCAAAAGGGGTTTGAAACGCAAGAGAGACATCGTGAGGCGCAGGGAGGGGAGGCAAAGGGGAGTTTTGAGTGTGAGAGAGAAGAAGATGGAGGGGAGGAGGAAAGGGAGGATGAGAAGGTGGAGACATTGGATGAGGGAGGCACGACGGAGCGGATTCGCGCAAAGAACTACTTACCACAACAACAAAGCCCTGTGGACGGCAGCGAGAGCCTTAAAACGAGCACGGAGATTCTCTCACCCACCACTCTTGTTTCCTCTGGCTTTCACCCAGGGGGGTCGCTCGTTACTGCTGCAGAGAAGAGCACCAAGAATGCAGAGCAGAGCAAGAGTGGGGGAGAGATGAGCAGGGATGGTGCTGGGAGGAGCATAAGTGGGGAAAGGCTGTGCAGCAGTGGGGAGGAAGGGTTGTGCGTAAGTGGGGGGGGAGTGCTGTGCAGGAGTGGGGGGAAAGGGCTGTGCGTAAGTGGGGGGGGAGAGCTGAGCAGGGATGGTGCTGGGAGGAGCATAAGCGGGGGAGGGCTGTGCTGGGGTGCGAGCAGGGGGAGTGTGTGGGTGGGGACAAGCGAGTGGGGGAGAGGGAGTGAGGGAGCGACCAAGGGGCTGAAGCAGATTAGTGAGTGGTTGGAGAGGCAGGACGAGCTAGAGGGCTTGCAAGGACGGGAGGGAGGAGTGGGGGGAGTGGGGGGAGTGGGGGGAGTGGGGGGAGTGGGGGGAGTGGGGGAAGTGGGGGGGGTGGGGGGGGTGGGTCGTGGGGTGAGTGGGGTGCTAGGGGTAGTTGGTGGTGGTGTGGTTGGAAGGGGAGAGGGTGATGATGTGATTGGATCCACACAGCAGCAAGGGTCCCAGCAGCATGGGTCCCAGCAGAAAGGGTCCATCAGCAGCAGCCACAGCGTGGTTCGGATCACTCCAGTGATCCGAGCCCCTCCAGCACTCCAGGAGCCCTCACAGCGGCACTTCTGGAGGAACCTCCCTGTGGCAGGAGCCGCAGCAGAAGCAGCAGCAGCAGCAGCAGCAGCAGCAGCAGGAGCAGCAGCAGCAGGAGCAGCAGCAGGAGCAGCAGCCGCAGGAGCAGCAGCGGGATCAGGAGAAGGAGCCACAGTCCTCTCATCATGGGACTCTAATAAGGCATCATCCCCAGCATCCACAGCAGCAGCCCTCATTGTACAGGACTCGAATAAAGCAGCAGCTACAGCAGCAGCAGCAGCAGCCCTGCGACCTTTAAAGCCGTCCCATTGTTTCCAGAGGACCCTCTCGGGCAGCCGGATGCTTCCGGGAAGCCCGGCGGGCAGGCTGGCGGGCAGCTGGGAGAGCATAGCCCTGGGCGGGGACCTGGAGGATGGTGGCGGGCAGTTGAGCGCAGTGCGAGTGAGAGAGTACCAGATGCTGCAACCACGCAAGGTGAGAGGCGTTCTCCACACAGCACACGCACTCTCTCCTCACATCCCTCTTTAGGCACCTCAGCAGGTGAGCGCAGTGCGAGTGAGAGGGTACCAGATGCTACAAGCACACAAGGCAAGGGTTGTCCCACACATCAGGTTTCTAAAGTTGTCGCTTGCATGCTTCCCTCCAATGCGAGGCTTGCAAGCGACTGTCCCATCTTCCTAACTGCCCCATTCGTTACTGCCCCATTCCTTACTTACTGCCCCATTCCTTACTGCCCCATTCCTTACTGCCCCATTCCTTACTTACTGCCCCATTCCTTACTTACTGCCCCATTCCTTACTTACTGCCCCATCGCTTCCCTCTGAGCAGGCATCACCATGGCGCCTGTGCTGCGGCCTTCCGTCCGTGCTGCCCTGAACCCATGCCATCATGCCGTGAGACAAATGCTTCTGAGGTGCCAAGACGTATACGCTGTCAGCCTGACTTATGAGGTGCCAAGACGTATACGCTGTCAGCCTGACTTATGAGGTGCCAAGACGTATACGCTGTCAGCCTGACTTACCCGTAATCCCCCGTATATAACACCCTATGGTGTATATAAAAATTCACTATAAAAATGACTGGGTGTTAACAGTGGCTCGGAAAAATATAGTGCCCATGTGTTATGTAAAATGCAATTTGAATTTGAGTGTTTCAGGCCATGTGTGTTCACAAATGCGTGGAGCGATTGTTAGCGAGGTACAGCATCCGCTAAGACGAAACTCACAAGCCAATCGTCGTTAGCCAATCTATGCTGAGTGTTGTGGTCAGGGCCAGGTTTGTGCGGCACCTGCGACCGTCATGATCGCGACAGAATCCGCGACTTCGACGAGAGGATTTCGCTCGGGAGGATTCTGACCGTCAAATCACAATAGAATCCGCGACTTCGACGGTCGAAATCCTCCCGAGTCTCGACCTTTGCTGACGTTTCGATTTCGCGCTGCAACTTGTGTTGATGTTTCTTGTCAAACATGTGTATTTGTCATGTTTGTATAGACTGTATAGAGTCACCTCTTAGAGGATACAAAACTTAGATATATTTGTGTGTACTCTCACTTTACGATCATTCAATTATTTTGATATGGTATCACGCGTAGGTAGGATCCCCCCCCCCCACCTACCGCTTCCGCTCATGCCCCCTAGCGCCCCTCCTGGGCCCCGTCGCGCTCCTCCCAGGCCCCGTCGCGCTCCTCCCAGGCCCCCTAGCGCCCCTCCTGGGCCCCATCGCGCTCCTCCCAGGCCCCGTAGCGCCCCTCCTGGGCTTCGTAGCGCCCCTGCCAGGCCCCGTCGCGCCCCTCCTGGGCTTCGTAGCGCCCCTGCCAGGCCCCGTCGCGCCCCTCCCAGGCCCCGTCGCGCTCCTCCCAGGCCCACTAGCGCCCCTCCTGGGCCCCGTCGCGCTCCTCCCAGGTCCCGTAGCGCCCCGTCGCGCCCCTCCTGGGCCCCGTAGCGCCCCTCCTGGGCCTCGTCGCGCCCCTCCTGGGCTTCGTAGCGCCCCTCCTGGGCCCTGTACCGCCCTCCCAGGCCCCGTCGCGCCCCTCCCAGGCCCCGTCGCGCCCCTCCCAGTCCCTCTAGCGCCCCTCCTGGGCCCCGTCGCGCTCCTCCCAGGCCCCGTAGCGCCCCGTCGCGCCCCTCCTGGGCCCCGTAGCGCCCCTCCTGGGCCTCGTCGCGCCCCTCCTGGGCTTCGTAGCGCCCCTCCTGGGCCCTGTAACGCCCTCCCAGGCCCCGTCGCGCCCCTCCCAGGCCCCGTCGCGCTCCTCCCAGGCCCCCTAGCGCCCCTCCTGGGCCCCGTCGCGCTCCTCCCAGGCCTCGTAGCGCCCCTCCTGGGCTCTTTCGCGCCCCTCCTGGGCTCCGTAGCGCCCCTCCTGGGCCCCGTCGCGCCCCTCCTGGGCCCCGTAGCGCCCCTCCTGGGCCCCGTCGCGCCCTCCTTGGGCCCTGTAGCGCCCCTCCTGGGCCCCGTCGCGCCCCTCCCAGGCCCCGTCGCGCCCCTCCCAGGCCCCGTAGCGCCCCTCCTGGGCCTCGTCGCGCCCCTCCTGGGCTTCGTAGCGCCTCTCCTGGGCCCCCCGTCGTGCCCCTCCTGGGCCCCGTAGCGACCCTCCTCGGCCGCGTCGTACCCGTCGCCGCCGCCCGGCCCCGTCGTGCCCGCCCGGCGCCGTCGCGCCCGCCCGACCCCGTCGCCGCCGCCCGGCCCCGTCGCGCCCGCCCGGCGCCGTCGCCGCCGCCCGGCCCCGTCGCGCCCGCCCGGCGCCGTCGCACCCTGCCCGGCCCGTCGCGCTCGCCCGGCCCCGTCGCAGCCGCCCGGCCCCGTCGCACCCGCCCGGCCCCGTCGCACCCTGCCCGGCCCCGTCACAGCCGCCCGGCCCCGTCGCACCAGCCCGGCCGCCGTCCCGCTCGCCCGGCCCCGTCGCACCGGCCCGGCCCTGCCGCACTCGCCCGGCCCCGTCGCCCCAGCCCGGCCCCGTCGCGCCCGCTCGGCCCCGTCGCCCCGTCCCGGCCCTGTCGCATCAGCCCGGCCCCGTCGCGCCCGCCCGGCCCCGTCGGGCCAGCCCCGGCCCCGTCCTCCTCACTGGTACGGTCCCCCCCCCCCCCCCCCCCCCCCCCACCCCGCCCTGCTCCGTGCCGCCCTGCACCGCACTGCACCGCACTGTACCGCACTGCACCGCACTGCACCGCACTGTACCGCACAGTACCGCACTGCACCGCACTGCACCGCACTGTATCGCACTGCACCGCACCCCACCTAGCTGCACCGCCCTGCACAGCACTGGACTGTTCCTGATGGCGGCGGAGCTTCGCTTCGACGCTGAAGGTCAGCCCCTAGAGTTCGAGGCGTGGCTTGCCGACCTCCGCCGCCAACTCACTGGCCAGCGGCAGGATGGTGAACCGCTTTCCGCACACCTTGACGGTACGCTCCCCTGCCCAGACCCTCCTGCTATTCTGCCCGCTGACCCCACACCCACTGAGCGTGAGTCTACTGCTGCCACTGCCCATGCGCGCTCTGTCTGGCTTTCTCGCGATGCTGTCGCCCAGCTTGCCATTAGCAACGCCCTCCCCCCGTCCGAGCGTCCTCGCTTTAGGTCCCTCACTACTGCTCAGGCATACTTAGATGCTGTCATCAAGCGCTATTCCACCCCTCCGGCTGCCTCGGTGGGTCGCCTGATCCTCCCGCTGCTCTTTCCTGACCTTGCTTCGTTCCCCACTGTCTCTGACCTCGCTGCCCACCTGCGCTCGATAGAGGAGACCTGGCGCGCCGCATGCACTGACGCACAGCTTAGAGCCCACCAGCCGCCCATTACCTCTACCCTCTACCTGCTTGCCACCCGCCTCCCTGACCGCCTTGCTGTCGCCCGCGACCGCTTCCTTAGTGTTCACCCCGCAGACCTCACCCTCACTGACTTTGTCGACACCCTGACTGTGATAGAGACCCGTCACCGCTCCATCGCCCAGGCGAGCGGTGTCGTGCCGGTCCCTATCTTTCAGGGTTGTGCCCCCGCTCAGTGTACCTTCTCCGACGGCTCTGCCGCAGTGGCTGAGACTGCTGCTGCAGCGCAGGCCCGTTCTGGGAAGGGCCGCCGCCCCAAGGCTGGGCGCGGCGGAGGGGGCGGCGGGGGTGCGGGCGGGGGTAGTGGTGGGGTCGGGTCGCCTGGTGCTGGAGCGGACGAGGGGACCCTGCCCAGTCCAGCTGAGTCGCCGCCCCTGCAGTTGCAGCAGCCGCAGCAGCCGCCGCAGTCGCAGCCTTCGCAGCAGCCGCAGCAGCCGTCGCAGACGCGGCAGACGAGTGTTCTCCCGCCAGGGTGGCCCGGCGCTGGCGGTGGACGGGCGCGTGGTGGTGTGCCGCGTGGTGGCTCTGCCGGCGGGCGTTGTCAGTACCAGATCCAGACCGGTCCTCGCCGCGGTTTCGTTTGCGGTAAGATCGGTCACTCCACTCCCCGCTGCTTTCGTCGCCTGGACGACCTGTTTCGTCAGCGTTTCGGCCCGTCGCCAGACCTCCCGGACTGGCACAGTTTGCTTAGTCGTCAGATTCAGATCTTTGATATGGACATGGATGCCATTGTTTCTGCTCTGCATGTGATGTATGCTGATGACTCTAGTGTGCTTCCGACTTATTACTCACTGTTGCCTAGTGTAGGTGTGCCTAGCTTAGCCTCCCCTGCTGCGTCAGGCGTAGGATCCCCTGCTTTGTGTAGTCTTGGTGCTTCTGCCGTCGTTCCGTCGCCAGACCCCTCGGCTTCGCTTTCCTTCACCTTGGACTCTGGCGCCTCTCGGTGTTTCTTCCGCGACTCCACCACCCTGACGCCGCTTCCTGTTCCTGCTGCCGTTTCTCTTGCTGACCCCTCCGGCGGCCCGGTAGTCGCCCGCAGTTCCACCACCCTTCCCTGTCCGGCGGTTCCTTCGGGCTCTCTTACAGGTCTGCATATCCCCTCGTTCTCCAGGAACCTAGTTGGTGTCGGCTGCCTCCAGGACCTTGGCGTCACCACTACGTTCCCTGGTCACGAGCGGTATGCTGTCTGTACCGAGGCCGCCACTGGTGCCCCCCTGTCCACGTTCCCCCGGGACCCGGTGTCCGGCCTGTTCACTCTGGACACCGTGCCCCCCCCGGCTGGAGCGCCCCCTCAGGTGGCTGTGTCTACCCAGGTTGCTGCTGCCTGCTCCTGTCGCTCCCTCACTCACCCGACCCTCCTGTGGCACCACCGCCTAGGTCACCCTGCGCTCCCGCGTCTGCGTCACATGTCCCAGCACGGTCTTGTCCTTGGTCTCCCAGGTTCACTCCCCGCGTTTCCCTCCTCCCCAGCTCCACCTTGCACGCTTTGTGTCGAGGGTCGGCTTCGCCGTGCCCCTCACTCCTCCTCGTTCCCCCCTACCGCCGCGCCGCTGCAGACCCTGCACCTGGACGTCTGGGGCCCCGCCCCCGTCCCTGGGCCGCGTCGCGAGCGCTACTTCCTTGTGCTTGTCGACGACTTCACTCGTTACACCACAGTCTTTCCCCTGGAGCGCAAGGCCGACGTGCCTGGCGCCCTCATCCCCTGGCTTGTCTCTGCGCGTGTCCACCGCGGTCTCCCTGTCTTGCGTCTTCACTCAGACCGTGGTGGCGAGTTTGCCTCAGGTGTCCTTGGTCGCTTTTGTCGTGCGGAGGGCATCACCCAGACGTTCACCCTACCGTACTCCCCACAGCAGAATGGGGTCGCTGAGCGACGCATCGGCTTGGTCATGGAGGTCGCTCGCACCTCCATGGTCCATGCCGGTGCACCCCATTTTCTGTGGCCGTTCGCTGTGCGCTACGCTTCTCACCAGCTTAACCTGTGGCCGCACCCTCAGCAGCCGCAGGTTTCGCCGACCCGTCTGTGGACTGGGTCTCCTGGTGACGCGTCTGCGTTCCACGTCTGGGGCTGCCTTGCTCACGTCCGTGCCTCCGGCACGGACAAGCTCACTGCCCGCACCCTTCCCTGCGTCTTCCTCGGTTTTCCCCTTGACGCGTCCGACTGGCACTTTTACCACCCGCCGTCTCACCGCTTCTTTCACTCTCGTGACGTCACCTTTGACGAGTCCGTCTCCTACTATCGCCGCTTCCCCCACCGTGGTCCCCCGGTTACCCCCCCCCTGTTCCTGGTCACCCCTTCCCCGGTAGTCCCTGCCCCTCCTCCTCCTCCTCCCCGTCCCGCCCCCTCTGGTGTCTCCCATGTCACCCCCCTTCCGTCCGTGGACCCGGTTGAGGAGTCTTCTGACTCTGGTGGCCCTCCGGTGCAGTCCTCGCCGGCCGCCCCTCCCCAGGTGTCCCCTCCCCAGTCCCCTCCTCCGCCGTCCCTGCCGCCACTGCAGCCGTCGCCGTCGCCGCCGCCGCCGCCGCCGCCGCAGTCGCAGCCCCCGTTCGCTGACTCTGGGGGTGCTCGTCCCGGTCGCCCTGAGGGTGGTCCCTCTGGGGGTGCGGGTGTGGAGAGTGCCGGTGGTAGCCGAGGAGCAGCTTGCGGTCCAGGTGTCGCCGTTGTGCCGCCGCAGCAGCAGTCCCCGCCGGTGTCCGCCCTTCGCCTGCTCGGCCTTCCGTCCCCCGACCCTGCGTCGGTTCCTCCCCGACCGTCTCCTCCTCTTCCTGTCTACGGCCCTGTTTTCCCTCCGCCGGACTCGTCCCCGGCCCGTCTCCCCCCTCGTTCCCCTCCTGTGTCCCCTCCCCTGTCTCCTGACCCGACTCCTCCATCGCACGTCTGGTCTCACCGTCCCTCCCGTGCTCGTCCTGCCTCGCCTGTCCTGCGCTCCCACCCTATGTTGCTTCGTTCACACGCGTCTCGTCCTCCCCTTCTGCCGTCGCCTCCTCCGTCCTCCCTTGTTGTTGCGCCCCCCCCGCTGTCCGACTACCTTCGTGCCGCTCGTCCTCTTGTTCCTCGGGTCCTTGCCTCTCTCGTTACCGACCCGTCTGTTCCAGTCTCGTGCCTTGACGCTCTTGTCGCTGCTGTCGCTGACTTCGCCTCTACCCGCCGCCTTGACTACGCCACCGCTCTGGTCTCTGACCCTGCCTGTCCTCCGTCTGTCGGGGGTGCTCCTGCCCTTGGCAGTGACGTCCTGGAGGACCGCCAGTTCGAGCTTGCTTTCCTCTCCGAGGCTGCTCCCCATCTCTGTTCCATGCTGCTAGTCCCTGAGGGTGACCCAGACGCTTTCGACATCCCGACCCCTCGCACTTACGCTGAGGCGACTTCGGGACCCTGGGCCTCGCAGTGGATAGCTGCCATGGAGCAGGAGATGGCATCTTGGAGATCCACCGGCACCTTTGTCGACGCAGTTCCCCCACCTGGGGTGAACGTAGTCGATGGCCGCTGGCTCTTCAAGGTGAAGCGCCCTCCTGGAGAGCCGCCTGTCTTCAAGGCGCGCTATGTGGCTAGAGGCTTCAGTCAGCGCGAGGGGGTGGACTTCTTCCAGACTTTCGCTCCGACCCCGAAGATGACTACTCTTCGGGTTCTGTTACACCTAGCTGCTCAGCGTGACTACGAGCTTCACTCCCTCGACTTCTCCACTGCCGTCCTTCAGGGCAGCCTACACGAGCAGGTCTACCTGCGCCGCCCTCCGGGCTTTACTGGCACCTTCCCTCCTGGGACCCAGTGGCTCCTGCGGCGCCCCGTCTACGGCCTGCGCCAGGCTCCCCGTGAGTGGCACGACACTCTGCGTGCTACGCTTGCTGACCTGCAGTTCTTTCCGTCTTCTGCAGACCCTTCACTCTTCGTTCGTGCTGGCCAGACTCCGTTCTACATCCTCGTTTACGTCGACGACCTGGTCTTTGCCACAGCAGACAGGGACGCACTGGCCTCCGTGAAGGCAGAGCTGCTGAAGAGACACACCTGCACTGACCTTGGAGAACTGCGCCGTTACCTTGGCTTGCAGATCTCCAGGGACAGAGCTGCGCGCACCATCACCCTGACTCAGTCACACTTGGTGCGCCAGGTCCTTCAGAGGTTCAGCCTTCAGTTCTCCTCTGCACAGCCCACCCCTCTGCCTGTAGACCACAGGCTCTCCGCTCCAGTGCCTGAGGAGTTGGTAGAGCCCAGCGGCCCCTACGCAGAGCTGGTGGGTTGCCTCATGTACCTGATGACTTGCACTCGCCCAGATCTCGCATACCCTATCAGCATCCTGGCTCGCTTTGTGGCCACAGGCAGACACCGACCGCAGCACTGGTCTGCCGCTAAGAGGGTTCTGCGTTATCTTGCTAGTACATCGGGCATGGGGTTAGTGCTAGGAGGACGCAGGCCAGCGGTCCTTACTGGGCACACAGACGCTTCGTGGGCAGACGACGCTGAGACACTCCGGTCTACCCAGGGCTACTGCTTCAGCCTTGGCTCAGGTGCCGTCTCGTGGAGAGCTACTCGCTCCTCGTCTGTTGCACAGTCCAGCTGTGAGGCTGAGATCTACGCCGGTGCCATGGCGGCACAGGAGCTCCGCTGGCTGACCTTCTTGCTCACTGACTTAGGTGAGCGACCTAGCTCTGCCCCGGTCCTGTTCGCTGACAACAGGGCCATGATCCTCCTGTGTCAGGAGCCTCGACTCGAGGGCAGAGCGAAGCACATTCAGCTGCGGTACTTCCTCCTGCGTGAGCTACAGCAGCGACGTCAGGCTCGCGTAGTACACTTGGCCTCAGGTGCCAACACGGCTGATATCTTTACGAAGGCGCTTGCGCCTAAAGATCATCAGCGGCACTGTGTACAGCTTGGTCTAGTTCCTGTAGCCTCTCACTTGCTAGGACCTTGACTTTGTACTGTCCTTTATATGTATACTCAGACTGGACTTGTGTCCTCTCCCAGTGGCTGGACTAGTAGTGCCGCCCTGCTCTTGTGCTTGCCTTGTCTGTACTCCTTCTGACCGGTCGCTCAGACTCTTGTCTCAGAGGTTGGACTAGTAGTGCCGCCCTGAGCTGCTTGTTTAGGGTATTCCCCTATGCAGTCTAGGGGGTGTGTCAAACATGTGTATTTGTCATGTTTGTATAGACTGTATAGAGTCACCTCTTAGAGGATACAAAACTTAGATATATTTGTGTGTACTCTCACTTTACGATCATTCAATTATTTTGATATTTCTGCCCGTTTTTTCGCTGCTAATGGTAGTTGACATTGCCTTTTTCATCCTGTTCGTTATTTTTCTCAATCGATCTGAGCTTGAAAAACTACGAAATATTGTTCTTTGCTGCATAAAACGAGGAGGGTGTTACGGTATGTAAAATGCAACCCCCGAAAAGCGGGTGCTCTCCTAGATTCACCCTATCATAAGCTCTCCCCCGCATAAACCACCCGCGGCGTGACTATTTCAGCGGGTGTTATATACGGGGGATTACGGTATGAGGTGCCAAGACGTAAACGCTGTCAGCCTGACTTATGAGGTGCCAAGACGTATACGCTGTCAGCCTGTCGCCTTGCCGTGCAGTGATGATGAGTAAAAGAAACCATTTTTAAAGCTCAGATGCTGCTGCTGCAACCTCCCTCCCACCAGTCTTATTTGCCTTAGCACCAAGGACTACTGGTACTGTTATACTCTATGGAATCAAACACGTACTTCTACCACGGAGAGATGGATCAACAAGAGTGCCTCCATATTCAGATCAAATCATTATACCAGGAAGATGAAAACTACCAGTACCAGAACAGAAGTAACAATCCTGCCAGCCACCATGTTTCGCCCTCGAAACAGGATCTACCTAACACGTATAGCCAAGACAGAGAACAAGTAGACCAACCAGTGCTCTGGACCCCTGAGCACAGAAGCAGACAAGCCGAGAGGAAATGGCAACATCCATAAGGGCAACCAAGAGTGCAAGGTGAAGGGCACTACCAGCAACCTGTCCTTCTCAATGCCGCCCAGTTCATTTTTCGCCAAAAGCTCCCATCTCCCATGTCCCGTCTTTCGATCTATCCAACTTCCCCTCCACGCTCACAAGGCCAGCACCTCCAGGCCTGAGCCAACCCCGCTCTCTTCAAATCCTCCTCCAGCCGCCTCTTCGCCTCCCCCTCGTCCTGCCCCTCCTCTGCCACCACCTCACCCTCCTCCTCCACTTCCCCTTCCCCCCTCCCTCCTCATCACACCAACCACTTGATTCGTCTGCTCACAACGCCAGCACCTCCAGGGCCAGTCCAGCCTTCTTCAGGTCCTCTTCAAGCCGCCTCTTCGCCTCCGCCTCATCCTGCCTCTCCTCAGCCACCACCTTACCCAACTCCTTCGCCCCAGCTTTCATCAACACCTCCACCACCCCCTCAGCCTTCCCCGCCTCACTCCCCTCAGCCGCCTTCAGAGCAGCAACTACCACTGCGCGCCTCCTAGCCCCATCATATGACTTCTCACACACCTCCTTGAGTAAGTCAAACTTTGCCGCCCCGGCTGCCAGGAAGCCGCCCAGCCACTCGCCGAGGAACCGCGGCGCCTGCGGCACATCCAGCGCCAGGTCATCGAGCTGCTCGGCCAATGACAGCATGCCAGCTGTCAGCGCGCTCTCGCCCTTTTCGCCGGCTGCGAACGCGCCGTTGGAGTGCAGGTGCGAGAGCAGCCGCCCGACCTCCACACACTCCTTCTCCTTGCCGCCCTCCAGGGCGAAATTCGCCGCGAATTCGACGAATCGCGACGAGACCTCGTGGGATTTCTGGGAGCCGAGCTCCTCCATACAGAGCTGAGCCTCCTTGAGATCCAACACTGCAAAGAACTCCTTAAGGAGCGACTCCGACTTCCGCTTCGCCACATCGTCCCACGTGCCCGATACAGCAGCAGCAGCTGCTGCTGGCTTCGCTGCTGCTGCTGCTGCTGCCGGGCCATTGCTAGCAGCGGCGGCGGCCACCGGTGCAGCAGGCTTGGGCGGCGCAGGTTCGGCTGGTCTGACCGGAGCAGGCTTGGCACCAATCAGAGCGCTCGGCTTGCCGATAAACGCCGACGAGCCTCCCATTCCCGGACCCATCCCTGGGCCCATCTTAAGCCCCATGCCTGGACCCAGGATCGGTACCGAACCTGCTGCAGCAGCTCCCTGCCGAGCCTGTCCAGCAGCTCCGGCGGTGTCCTTCTTCCCGCGCCTGCTGATAGAAACCGTCTCCCACCCATCCAGATCCACAGGTGGCACCATACCTGCCACCAAGCCACCCGGCATGCCAGGCATTCCCGGGCCTCCGGGCCACCCAGGGCCTCCCGGGAGCATCATGCCTCCCGGACCTCCGCCGATCCCTCCCGAGGCTGCGCCAACCCTGAGCGACGCAGCGCCCTTCCTCAGCCCGAGCGTGGCCTCAGCTTCGGCGTGGATCTGGTCCAATTTCTTAGCAGTCAGCTCCTTCCTACGTGGCACCCAGTTATTGGAGCGCATGTCAACCAAATCCCGGCACATGAAGCGGATACGCGAGGGCAGCGTGGGCGAGCGCGAGAGCGTCTTGAGGCGCTCGAAGTAAGCGTTGAGCAGCACGGGGTTGGCCTTGCCGGCCTTCTCCTCCATGCCGCGCCCCGCGGTGGACAGCAGCTGGCAGAGGGCTTCGATGTTCTCCTCCGGGGGCTCCGTCTTGCTGTCGCCTTGCAGCTCCTGAACAGGAGGACAAGAGGAGGCAGGGAGGGGGGTGGGGTGGGGGGGGGGCGGGTATAAGCGTTGAGCAGCACAGGGTTGGCCTTGCCCGCCTTCTCCTGCATGCCTCACCCCGCGGTGGACAGCAGCTGGCAGAGAGCCTGGATGTTCTCCTCGGGGGCTCCGTCTTCCTGACGCCTTGCGGCTCCTGCGTGTGGGGAGGATCAAGTGAGTGGAGGGGGGGAGTGCAAGTGTTGAGCAGCATGGGGTTGGTTGGCCTTCCTGGCCTTAACCCAAACATGCCTCACCCCGCTGTGGACAGCAGCTGGCAGAGGGTCTCTATGTTCTCCTCCGGGGGCTCCGTCTTGCTGTCGCCTTGCAGCTCCTGCGGATGGGGGGAATCAAGTGAGAAAAAAAGGGGGGAGGGGGGGAGAGTGTACACGTTGAGCAGCACGGGGTTGGCCTTGCCCGCCTTCTCCTGCATGCCTCACCCCGCGGTGGACAGCAGCTGGCAGAGCGCCTCGATGACAAAGGGAGCGAGGGAATATAGCAGGTGGCAGAGAGAGGGCGCCAATACTCTCTTCTCGTGCCTTTTCCGCTCTCCTCACTCCTCTCTGCTCTCGGCTGCATGCTACCTGTTGCCTGCTACCTGAGATCAGGAATCATCTTCTGCTTGTACAGCTCTCCGATCAGCCGGATGTCAGAATCATCCCACTATATGCCCTCTGTTGCTCGCCTCAGATGTCACCTGTCCCACATAGCACCTGTCCCAACCATTACCTGCGCGCATGCGTGCACGATCTTCTCGGGAATCATCTTCTGCTTGTACAGCTCTCCGATCAGCCGGATGTTGCCCTGCGTGCGCGCCTTCACCCTCCTCTGCACGTCCTCCCTCTCCGCCGCCTGAGAAAAACACAACGGAGCAGAGCAGAGCAGAGCAGAGGGGCACACAGGGGCATGGGCAGGAGGAGCAAGAGGCAAGGGGAGCAGCACTTAAGTTTCCCTGCGTTTGTGCCTTCACCCACAGCTGCACGTCCTCCCTCTCTGCCGCCTGAGGGAAATCACAGGGGAGCACAGGGATGTACAGGGGTGCACAGGGGTGCACAGGGGTGCAGAGGGGCACACACCAGAAAGGGGAAGGGGGGTGCACACCAGTGAGTGGCAATTTCAGGCGCCTCAGCACGCGCCTGATCCATGTCCCCGTTCCATCCGTCGCCCCCCCTTCACTTCCCCTACCAACCCCTCGCCTTCTCCGCCTTGGCGGGCCCTTTGAGCGCCTGCCGCAGCTTCAGCACCTGCTCTAACTCCTCCTGGCACGTGTTCAGCAGGACCCGCCTGAACGTGACAGGCTCATTCCCTCCTTCCCCCCCCCCCCCCACACACACACCAGCACCCTGCACCCCTACCAACCCCTCACCTGCTCCACCGTGGTGAGTCCCTTCAGCTCTTGCCACAGCTTTAGCGCTGCTCAGACTCCCCTCCCATCCCGCCCCCCTTTTCCCCTTCTCATCACCCTCGTCCCTCTCCCCTCTCCCCTCTCCCCTCTCCCCACGCTACCAACCTGCTCCGCCTTGGTCAGCCGCTTGAGCTCCTGCCGCAGCTGCAGCGCCTGCTCGAACTCCTCCTGGCAGATGTTCAGCAGGATGCGCCTGAAGGTCACCGGCTTGTCGGACCCCTCGGGCCCCGGGAACTGCGGCAGCACATGCGAGAGCTTGTCGCACAGCTCCGCGTACACGGGGCAGAACGTGGGCTCGTGCCCCTTCCCCCTCTCCCCCCACCCCAAAACCACTTCAACCCCTACCACACCCTCACCTGCTCAGCCTTGGTCAGTCCCTTGAGCTCCTGCCTGAGTTTCAGCGCCTGCTCGAACTCCTCCTGGCAGGTATTGAGCAGAATCCTCCTGAAGGTCACAGGCTTATCCGACCCTTCAGGCCCGGGGAACTGAGGCAGCGCGTGCGAGAGCTTGTCGCACAGCTCCGCGTACATGGGGCAGAACGTGGGCTCGTCCACGGCCTTGTCGAAGATGAGCGAGATCACCTCCTGCAGGCGCTCAGCAGAGGTGATGCCCGAGTCCAGCATCTGCTGCAGCAGCACGTCGAACTTCTCCGGGGTCAGCTTGTTCAGAATACTGTTTGGGAGAGTTCAGGATGGGGGTTGGTGCCAGAAGGGAGACGGGGAGAGGGGGGGAGATGGGAGAGATGAGAGCTCCGCGCACATGGGGCACAACGTGGGCTCGTCCACGGCCTTTTCGAAGATGAGGGAGATGACCTCCTGCAGGCGCTCGGCGGAGGTGATGCCCGAGTCCAGCATCTGCTGCAGCAGCACGTCGAACTTCTCCAGGGTCAGCTTGTTGAGATGCTGTTTGGGGGTGTGGGGGGGAGAGAGAGGGTAGGCGTTTCGGGAAAGGAGAGGGCGGGTGGGCGCCAGGGGAGGATACGCCTGGGTCTGAGGTGGTGCCCGAGTCCAGCATCTGCTGCAGCTGCACGTCCAACTTCTTCACAATACTGTTAAGGGGGGGGGGGGGGGGGGGGTTGGGTGTGAAGGGGGAGGGGGAAAGAAGGATGAGAGCTTGTCGCACAGCGCCGCGAACATGGGGCAGAGCTCCTCTCCCACTGCCTCACCCCCCCTCCCCCCCATCGCCTCAACCCCCCCTCCCCCCAATCGCCTCAACCCCCCTCCCCCCAATCGCCTCACCCCCCCCTCCCCCCAGCGCCTCACCCCCTTCTCCCCCAGCGCCTCACCCCCTTCCCCCCCAGCGCCTCAACCCCCCTCCCGCCCAGCGCCTCACCCCTTGACGGTACGAAGAACCTTCTCCTTCTCGTCCACAGCTCCGCGACGTGGCATCCACGGATTGGCCGCCTTCACTATGGCCACCGCAGGGCCGTCCTGGGAGAAGGGGGAAGGGGGGGGGGCACATTTCGAGCAGAAAGAGATGGAGAGGGTGAGGGCGGACGAGAAGTAAGAGAGAAAGAAAAAGGGGGAGGGGGGGTGTGGGGGGGTGAGAGGGAGGGCGGAATGGGGTGAGGAAGGGAAAGAAGGAAGAAGGGAGAGAGAGAGAGGAGTGACTCTCACATTGCCTCCGCCAGCAGCACCCCCAGCAGCACCCCCAGCCTGCCCTTGCTGCCCCTGCCTCCGCCCCTGCTGCCCCTGCCGCTCCTATCCGCGGTTCTGCTAGTCCAGGGCTAATTTTTCGTTTTTCAAGACCCAGCGGTCTCAGGATTCGCGTCACTAAAGATCCTGAAAATTCAGCATTCCCTGGGAAATCTCTCTTTATTTCAGGATGACTTTGACCTTCAATCTGAAATTCAGAGTTTTTTGGGACTCCCTACATATCAGCAGAACCTGTGGGCACTTCGAGTACAAGCAGGAAGGACATCGATGGAAGAAACGATGGAGAAGAATACAGAACACACGCTTGCTGCTGCTGCTGCTGTCCCTCACGACCACACCAAGTTCGACTCTTTCCTTAATCGCGACAGAAACGCGTACAACTTAGAGGGACAGTGCGCAACCTGGCTAAGGTGATATTAAGGGGTTGTGATAAGTCTGACAGCCCTGCACTTCAGTAGTTGTGAAAGTTCCACGGGTCGCACCTTGAGATTGCGTGGAAAATTGGTCAGGGTTGCGAAGGAATTGGGGGGGGGGAGGGGGGGAAGGGTGGGGTTGCAATTCCAGCACGGGTAGTTTCCATGCCAGTCGGATGGCCAGGATAAAGTTTCGCACAATCCGGATTGCTCAGGGGGTTCCTTGGAAACACCCGGAATCAATCAGGAGGTTTGTGAGTCAGAAACCCTCAAAATCAGGATTTCAGCGGTAAAGACCCGGAATGTACCTGACATTCCGGATGTTTACCCTTGAACCGAGAGCCCTGTGCCAGTCCCGCTCCCCGTCCCCGCCCCCGCCCCCGCCCCCCCGGCCCCCCCTCCCCGCCCCCCCTAGCCCTGACTGCCCTCGTGCGTGCTAGGGCTCTGACTTTGCCAGCTGTCTACAGAGTACAAGGACCGAGAAACAGCAAGACTCACATTGCCAGCAGCCCCTCCCGCTTGTCCTTGCTGCCCCTGCTGCTGCCCCTGCTGCCCCCCCTGCTCTCCGCGGCTCTGCCAGTCGCGCTCTCCGCCACCACCGCCGCGGCCGCCCCCGCCTCCCCGTCCGCCCCCACCCCCGCGTCCGCGCTCGCGCTCCTCCTGGGGGGGAAGGGATTGCCGCGCCCGCCAGTCGCGGTTGTCCGGGACATCGGGTGCGCGCGCCTGCACAGGGGGAGGGGTAACGGGAAGTGGGGGATTGGGGGGGGGAGGGGGGAAGGAGGAAGGGAACGATGCGGTTGTCAGGGACCTCGGGTGTGCGCGCTCGTGCAACGAGCGCACGCGACAGGGGGAGGTGGGGAAGGGGGACGGCGGAAAGGGAAGGCGGTACTTAGAGCAAAGGAGATGAAATTACCCACCTGAATTCAGTAGCACTCACCTGCCAGAGCCCAAGGTTCACCCACACACCTGCTGAGTCGATTCATAAGCCCCTCACCTGCTGAGTCGACTCATAAGCCCCTCACCTGCTGAGTCGACTCATAAGCCCCTCAGCTGCTGAGTCATTCAATAACTGAGGAGCACGCACCTGCTGACCGCATTGGGCTGGGACGGCGGCGGCACGCTCGACCCGCGCGAGGACCAGTCGGGCTCCCTCGCAGTACAGGAGGAGCTTTAAGCCAGCCGTTTGCGCGCGCGCAATAGTCACTGACCAGTACTGACCTGCTGGCCCGCATTGGGCTGCGAGGGAGGAGGCGCGCTCGACCGGCGCGAGGACCAGTCGGGCTCCGCCGCTGCAGACGAGGAGCGGCCAGACGACGACGCGATGATGTCGCCCCCGGTGTTCAGAATCTCGGGCGGCACGTCCACGCACTTCTGTGGAGGGACGATTGAAATATGCCGCGAAAAGGAGGGTGGGGGGGGAATGGTGGAATGTCAGGGTTTGAGGCAGCAGCAGAAGAGCGGCCAGACGACGACGCGACGATGTCGCCCCCGGTGTTCAAAATCTCGGGAGGGACGTCCACGCACTTCTGAAAATGGGGCGATAGCACACGCGTGGGGGTGATGGGAGAATGTATGTACGCCAACTGAGGGCCGGACGACGACGCGATGATGTCGCCCCTCGTGATCAGAATCTCGGGCGGCACGTCCACGCACTTCTGGGGAGGGGGTAGAGGGGGGGAGGAGGAGGGGGGAGGGAAAGAAGTGGGGAAAGGGAAGGGGAGTTGACCAGCTAATCCTGCACGACTAACCTTACCTGACGTGATGTTACAACATAAGACAAATGCTACCTGCCAGTTCAAACCTAACCTTCTGTGCGCCAACCCAAAGGTACAACGAGTGCGGACCTAACCTATGGTCAAAACAGGTGCCAACTATACCTGTCGTGACAGCAAGCGCTAGTCTCACCTCACGAGACGCAAGGAACCTTGGGGCAACCTCTTGCTACGACAAGTGCTGCAGACCTCACCTCACGGTACGCGAGAAGCTCGTCCCTCGAGTACTTGACGCGAGGGCCCTTGGGGCCATCGTCCTGTGCGCGAAAGGGGAAGACAAGGGTAAGAAACACAAGGGGAGGGCAACAGACAATCAGCAAACCAGGCAAACGCAGGCTCGTCCCTCGAGTGCTTGACGCGAGGGCCCTTGGGGCCATCGTCCTGTGCGCGAAAGGGGAAGACAAGGGTTAGAAAACACAAGGGGAGGGCAACAGACAATCAGCAAACCAGGCAAACGCAGGCTCGTCCCTCGAGTGCTTGACGCGGGGACCCCTGGGGCAATCGATCTGTGGGTGAGACAGAAGGAAATGGGGGGCAGGGTGCACACGGGGAACCCAACAGACGCACAGCAAAAAAGTCAGGAATGCACAAAAAACACCATGCATTGGCGAACGTGAACGAGGCACTCGAAAGCTCATCGCATGAGAATCAGCGATGCCGAAAAGTATTTCAGGACGGGAAAACAGTAAGCCATAACAAAACAGCGACATTGCCTCCGAGCCTTAGATATCTACGAAAATCGTTGGCCGGATCCAGTCCAAGGACAAACCCTGGCCTGGGCGTTCGACCCCATCTGCCCCGGGCCGCACGTAGAGACCCGATGGCTTGCCTCCAAGACGAGGGACAGCTTACACCAACAAATAAAACGTCGGTGTTGGATCCATCCTTGGCCAAATCGTTGGCCAAATCCAGCCCAAGGACTACAGTGGAGTCATTTTCCAGAATTCTAAAATTGACCCCACGGCGTGCCTCTAAGTCGAGGCCCAGCTTACAGCAACAAATACAACCCCGGTGTTGGATCCATCCTTCGACTAACCTGCGCGTTCGAACCATATGGCCCAGGAGCACGTATAGGTGGCGCATGGTATCTTGACACGTGCTAACTTGGGCGTTGGAGTTTTGAATCGACTCAAAACACACTTCTGAGTCGACACAAAACGCACGTAAAGACGGCGCATAGTACCTTGACAAGAACTAACCTGGGCGCTGGAGCCATCTGCCCCGGGGCGCACGTAGAGCCCCGACGGCTTGCCTCCTCCCGGGCGCAGCGACAGCCCTCCCCCCAGAGCGCCACCCCCCGGCCTCAGGCTCACGGCCGCCGGCGCTGCTGTGGCACGCGGATACATTTGGGGGGCAGAGGAGAGGGGGGGGGAGGGGCGGGGGGAGAAGTTCAAGGAAAAGAGATTGGAGAGGGGAAACATATTGGACGGCTTGCCTCCCCCCAGACCACGGCCCCCCGATCTCTTGCTCACGGAGGCCGGCGCTGCTGTGCCGCGCGGATAGGTTGGCGGGCGAGGAGGGGTGGGGTGGGGGGGGAAGGGGAGTGGGGTCAGGTTGCAGGCGGAAAAGGGGCTGACGGCTTGCGTCACGCAGACCACTGTCTCCGGGCCTCAGGGCCAAGGGGGCGGGCGCTGCTGTGCCGCGCGATATATGCGATGGACAGACGGAGTGTAACAGGTGCGATGAAACAGATGCAACGTAACAGGTGCGATGAAACAGATGCAACGTAACAGGTGCGATGAAACAGATGCAACGTAACAGGTGCGATGAAACAGATGCAACGTAACAGGTGCGATGAAACAGATGCAACGTAACAGGTGCGATGAAACAGATGCAACGTAACAGGTGCGATGAAACAGATGCAACGTAACAGGCGCGATGAAACAGATGCAACGTACACACGCGATTCAACAGATGTACCGTAACAGACGAGATGTAACGGATGTACCGTAACAGATGTGACATAACACATGCAACGTAACAGACGATGCTGCAACGTAACAGATGATGGTGCAAGTGACAGATGAGAGAGATAGGAAGCACGGGGTCAATAAGGCGAATGGGTTGTTATGAAGGAGCAGCCTTGAGAATGCCGTACTGGCAGACTGCGGAATCAGCAGAATGTGTATTGTGTAATCAGTGAAGCAGAGATGGTCAGCAACATAAACCGTGCGGTGTAGAAAACGAAATACGGCCGAAAACTAAAATCTGACAGCAAACACGCGGAGGATGCTCCTACAGTGAACGACCAGGCGCGACTCAGGTCAGTCTTCTGGTGCCTAAATCTTAAAGCACGGTAAGTAGACGAAGACGGATCTTCTGGTACAGGACGCATGTATGCGGCTCCATCCGAATTCGCCCCTGGGTATGCATTTCGACCTGTCATTGCCGTTCCGGATACCTCTAATCCCCGCCTAACCTAGCAAGAATCGGATTGAGACGAATCCGGGTCAATTGAAACATCGTCAACAAGTATACCCTAAATTTCACCCTGCTTCTACTAAATCCATCTAGAATGTCCCATCAACGGAAGCGAGAGTGCTACTGACAGTCCGACGGCCCACATTTGGCGGAAAAACGCCATAAAAAACCCTGATTTGAAAATGGATCTATGTTCCCGGTGTCTGGTCAGGGTATAGCGGACCTCAGAACTACGCTATAGGAACGAAATGCGAGATTAAGAAGCGGCTGCACCTTTGGTCTCCGAAGCTGCAGCCTGAGAGCTATCCGAAGCGGGCTTCGCGTCAGCGGCGACGGTAGCGGCGGCAGCGGAGGATTGGTCGTTGTCAACACCAGCCATATCAAGCGCAATCACAGATATAAAATCTGGAAAAAAAAGATAGCGAATATCGTGTAGCGTGGCGACCACAGTTCAAGCTAACAGGAACCTGTAGCTGTATGGGGATAAACGACGCTAACGACGGCTGGGGACGGATAAGGACAGATAGGGACGGATAACGACCGCTGCACCGTGGAATCTAAGCCGAGTTAGTGGCTCGCCCCTAGGCTTCGGAATCTGCGGTGCGCCGCTGCACCTACGGGCTAGATGCTACACCTCTCTGCCTAGAGAGACCGGGCCTGACAAATGACTTCAAAAGTGGTAGGGAAAGGAACCTCCTAGCTTACTCGGACCTTCCCTTGAGAGCTTCCGATGCCCTCCCTCTTCTCGGTTGGGATCGGTTCTCTTTGGTCAGATTCACCTAGGGCTCTGCCTGTCTCCCCTCAACCCATCGCTCTTGATTTCTTCCGCTGCTATCCAAGTCCAACCACTGCCCTGTCTAACCCAAGGTGGTCCCCCTCTCCCCATACACACTGCCAGGTGGGCTGGGTTATGTGGGCAGGCGAAAAAGTGCTCAGCCTCCCAGCCCGCTGTGGATTGGGTGAGGCACGTGGCGAGTATGAGTACCTTTCTGGGCGTTGTTTTGGGCCTAGTTTCGAAGAGACTAATAAAGTATAGTGAAGTTGAAGGATCAAGACCACGATGAGGCACATTATCTAATAGCTTCAAATTACTGCCATGCAAATAGAGAAAAAAAAGGCCGAAAATTGTATGAGTGCTCATGACCTTTTTTATTAACAGCAAGTGTTACTGGATTGTTATCGTGTTACTAGTATAGTCTAACTATTAATCAGGAATGCTGAAATGGTAACTCTTTCGAGTGTCACAAGTGTCAGTATGATTATCAACATTAACGCATTACACAAATCTTTTTTTTGTATTATATATTCACCACATATTTACAATTACATAATGATCGTACTCGCAGGACTCACCACTGAGTGGCGACCTGCAAGGCACTTTTGCGCCAACGGGGCGAAATTTCTGAGGCGACACTCAGCTCGACGCTGCAGACCGAGCAGCAGGACATGGATTTCTACAAAGGGAAAGCCCCGCAGACAGGAAGGGTCACCTTCTACTCGGGCCAGAAGGAGCCTCGCCGCAACACGCGAAGTCGCCGCTACTTTCCAAACACCGCAAAATCTTCGGACACTCTAAAGGGCACTACAACAGCCAAACAGGAAGCAGCGCAAGACCATCATTCACGCATACCACAAATAGTAGGCAATGGGTTGACTCTCATCAGAGAAGACCCATCAAACCCCTCCGACAGGACTCGCGTCAGACTAGTCGCTCATTCCACATGGATCAGCGACCAGTCCCGCGTCCTCCTGCTCCTATGGAGCCTCGTCCGACTCAGCCAGACACACATGGTCAAGCAATCCACCACCAAGCCTTCATGGCGATGAGGACACTTGCACACAGATAGCAACGCGCGCCAACGCGCGCTTCTGCCTTGTACAAACCAGATCGAATTTACCCTGGACGTGCTTCCCCCTGAATTCAACAACCCATACACCGAAGACGTGGACTACACTTACGAAGAGGAAGAGCAAGAATGGCACCTGCCCATTTCCCTACTTGAGCCAACACCGTACATCCCTGACACTACCTTTAGGTTGGACCAACAGAGTTTGGCTCCTTCCCCAGGGACCATCCTCTGCACGACAAAACCGACCCTACCTTCTCACCCCGCAGATCGCAATGATCGCACGCAACAACAGAAGCAACTACAACGCATGGTACCTGGACAAATGTTGCGACCAGCACATGGTTGGGTCAGAGCGGTGCATCTCTCCAACGCCATCCCGACACCCGAAACTGCTTACGTGAATGTCACTAACAATGAGCACTTGGAGGCTAAGTATCAAAGGGATCGTGGTCCTTCAAGCTCACAACTCCAGAACACACATCACACTAAACGACATACTCATTGTTCAGAATCTTCGATACAACCTGCTAACGACATCCCAACTTCTATCTTGTGGTGTCGAGATCAGCACTGACCCTCAAACGAGAAACCTCCTACTTCATTACCGGAAACCAAGTCCACCTAACCAGCCCTTGAAAAATCTTCGGTACATCGGAAGGGCACAAGCAGTCGACGGAGTCTACATTCTAGACTTCGACATACCTGACTGCAACGGAGACAACTACAAACTGATCTACCTCATCCCTCTAGACTTCGCATAGAAGGACAAGAATGACTGGACACATCCTGACGGACGACCATTGGGTACTCACCATATGCATCCAGCTGAAACGGACCTGCATAATCCTGGACCAGACAACATCAACCATACTTGTCGTACACCAACAGCCTCCACCAGCAACATCGCTGGCACCAGACTTGAGACACTCCATGAAGGAGAGACAGAATCACTTCGCACTAAAAATAATTGGCATGATTATTTCAGAAATTGTTGCAGCCATCACCATAGTTCCTCCTCTGGGAACAGTGACCCCCCCCCCCCCCCCACATAGTGAGGCACCGCTTAGACATCGTCCTAACTTATATGGGACCAGGAACCTTTGATGACACTGGACGAGCAACCCTGTGGAAACTAGCCACATACATGGCTTTCCATCCCAACTGGAGAGAGCTCACACCACAGGAAAAGGGGGACCAGACTACAAAACTCGCACTTGACATGAACACCTGGGCACGCTCCCTGACAAAAATTGCCACAAGGACCGACCCTACGACACCAAAAGCGGAAGAAGCAGCAACAACATCAATGATTGCAGTTTCAGCAACCCGAGAAGCAGCTCTAGCTTGAGCAGCAGCAGAGGCAGTAGCAGCAGAGGCAGCAGCAGCAGTAGCTGAGGCCGTAGTAGAGGAGGCACCGGCGGTAGAGACAGTAGGCACAACAGCAGAACAGTCAGAACAAGCATGCCAGATCATCGAGCCCAGAGTCGAGATCAGCGCACCCACCTAACATCAAGTCCCTCCCTGGGCTACCTCTACCGTTGAAGAATGGGAGAGGACCGAATTCCCAGACCAACATGGCAAATGAGCAGAATGGGGGGCAAAAGAGCACAACCGACAACCGGCTCCGCAAAACCCCTGGGTTTGAAACCCGTCTACTAGGAGATACCGACTCAATCATGACATCTGGTTTGGAGGGGAAGATGATGATGAGGACGAAGAGGAAAAAGGAAGAAGCGCTTACGACGCATATGTTCCTGTTGGTCATCCTTCCCAAGCACCAGGAACATGGGCCGAATACGACAAATCCCCCTTTGCCGAAGATCCAATTAACTGGCACTACTACAACCACATCTCACCTCCGCCCCAACCTCACAGCCCTCATCCTCTGACAGCAACCCCAATTGGGCCTGACGACGAAGACAGCCTCAACGAGGCCAGAACCATCAAAGGTCCTCCACAAACTCATCTTCCTCGTCCCACCACTGCCCCCGAAGAAGAAGCTGAGAGTGAAGCTAGACCAAGTCACTCCCTACAAGCCAGAGAATTTCCCATGGATGTCATTGATTGAGGATCCCTCTCTCTTTCCGTCACAACCTCTGCACACACAAACGATGAACCTGTACCTCCTCCCAACATCTCTTGCGAGCGTTATCAGCGCTCCCGAGGACATCGCGCCTCCAGAGACATCTGGCACCAACGACTCGGCCACCACTCATGAGTAACTCTCAGCCACTCACTCAGAAAAAACGTCTTCGCCACTGGAGCTCTCATAGACTCCAACTGACAGGAGCTTCAAGTCAGCCAAGCCCCTCGCTCCTGCATAGTCTGCCTCAAAGACGCTCTCACACACAGTCCCTTCCCAGGTCTCTCGCGCTGCCCGACTTGTTACGCACAGATGGACAAGGTCTACAGCGACTACCTTGTCCTCACATAGACAATACTACAGGACGAGCAGTACACACTGACCTTCATCGACGCCAGCGCCTGCTATGTCTGGGAAGTCAACGTAGAACAGAGGAGGATTTCTCAACATCTTCTGTCCCTGGCTCACTCTCACCGAGCGCGCGTCTGGAAAAAAACTAGATATTGGCAAACGGATGGAGCTCGGGAATTCCAGAGTGAAGAGCTTCAGACTCATCTCCAAGAACTCGGGATCGAGCACAATCTCTCCCTACCTACGCTCACCTACAGCAAGGCATCACTGAACAGAGCAATTGCACACTACAGACCAAAATAAGGGCAATGATGCACCAGTCCCGACCACTGCCTTCACAACCTCCGGTCCACCACTGCCAACGAAGGGAACCAGTCCCCCCATCTGGCCTAGACAGGAAGGCCGGATGACACTACCATTCTGCAAGTTTGGGGTTGCATGGTCCAGTACCGACCTCATCAGGTCACCACCGGAAAGTTCGAAAGGCGAGCTCGCTGGGGCGTTCACCTTGGAATCTCACATGAATACCAGGCATGGACGATCCTGGACCTGGAGAACTCCAACATTATCCCCTCCAGTGACATGCTCTTCTATGAAGGCCTCACACTAAAGCGGTTCCAGGAAGATCGATCTACCAATCGATTAGTCGCGTATGCATGAGGAGATCGCAACTTTGCCTGTCCTGAAGACCAAGCTGCCGCTGCTCGAATGGACCTGGACCCACCAGACGAACCCCCTGGCGAAAACCCAAACTTTGACGATGACGACGATGTAGATAACGCTCCTCTCGACCCCTCTCATGACACACTATGTCAATATGGAACCTTCGAGACTCTTGTGTCTCCCAAACTCGACGCCGATTCAGACGATAACGTGCAAGAAGTCACCGAAGGCGTGAATCGTTTCACCGGCCTCTCCGGACTCCACATCGTCGGTCTCCATGCGGTAGCTCACCATGGCCCCCCCGTGATCGAGCCAAAAACACCTCGTCAGGCTCTCATCGGACCCCAACGCGCCGAATGGCGTAAGGCCATGGATGCTAAACTCGCCGCACTTCACTCTCGAGATACCTGGGTCTTGGTGGACCATGAAGCAGTAAGGGGGAGGAAGTTCCTTAATGGCAAATGGGTCTACAGTATCAAGACGGACGCTGAAGGAAATATCAAGTGCTACAAAGCATGATGGGTTGTACGAGGCTACGATCAACGCCAAGGCATCGACTTCGACCTAACCTTCGCCCCCGTCAGCCGCCACACCTCAGTACGCATTCTCCTCGCCATCACCGCATGCCGACACCTAGAGCTTCGACAGATCGATGTCAAGAATGCGTTCCTATACGCAATAGTTGACGTACTAATCTTGTCGAGCAACCACACACCTACGGCTACGGGGACCCACGCATATGTCAACTCCAAAAGTCCTTTTACAGGATCAAACAGGCACCATGCCTCTGGCAGCAGCACGTGCATGGCATTCTTCTTGACATTGGCTTCATCCACCTACCACATGACCTAGGAATGTACCCCTTCCACTTCTGCGGTGACTACGTTCTCCTCACAGTCTACGTCGATGACCTACTCTACACCGTCACCAACCCAGACCCGCTCGATCAGTTCGAGCGAAGCCTGGGAGAACGCGTCGACATCACCACCTCCAAGACCGTGACTCAATTTCTCCGCCGCAACATCTTCTACACGCCAAAAGCCATGCACCTCTCCACATCAAAATAAACCGAAACCCTTGCCAAGAAATTCAGCCTCACGCCAATACTGCTCTCCACTCCCTATCGCACATATGCCGCAAGCTACAAGCCTGACACCAAGTCACTCGCCCTTGCTGCACACCAACTCTACCAGCAGCAACTCGGTTGACCTACAGCGAGCTGTCCTATATTTCATCTCCACTCCCAATATCGGCCTTACCTACTCCACCATCACTACACCCTCATTTTAGCTCACAGGATATGTCGACGCAGATCATGCCGCAGACCCCGCTAATCGTCGATCCCGCACATGTTTCCCTTTTTGTCTGGAACCTACTAGATCCATCTCATGGAACTCACAGAAGCAAGAACTGATTGCTCTCTCCTCGGCTGAAGAAAAGTACATCGCAGCAATATCTGCTCTTCGTGAAGGAGTCTACCCTCAAGAACTCGTGCAAGAAGCAGAACTCGACACTTCACAACATTTAAGTTATACTGCGACAACCAGAGCGCAATCAAGATCGCCAACAAGCCCGACTTCGTAAATCGCACAAAACATATAGCCCTGCGATACTTCTTTGTCAAATGCGAAATCTACAAGGCGAAAGTGGTCTGACCAGGCCCCCTGATA
Organism: Closterium sp. NIES-67; assembly: GCA_027943415.1. NCBI lineage: Eukaryota > Viridiplantae > Streptophyta > Zygnematophyceae > Desmidiales > Closteriaceae > Closterium > Closterium sp. NIES-67. Next base: position 707,730 of record BQMB01000148.1, read on the forward strand.
TCCTGATATAGACGCTACTTACGTTTTTGTTTTTCAGGGTGTTTGCTTGTACCAGCCATGTTGAAAACGCCTTGTTTTACGATTGAACCCATTTGAATTTTTTTTTTTCAATATTTTTTTTCGTAGACATTGATGCCTCAGTGGACTAACGAGGATTTATACTGAAACAAACACTTGCAACACTTACAGAGTTTCCCCCCTGGTAGGCACATAATCCCCTCCCCCCCAACCCCAACCCCCACCAGGTCGCAACAAAAAAATAATCGACCAAGTCCTCCAACCCAGGGACATTTCTCCCCCACACCCCTTGCAACCCTGAAAATTCAACTAAGTTCCCACAGCCATAAACATTCCTCCAACACCTCTCGCAACCCATAAAATCCGGTGAAGTCCCCTAAGTGAGAAATATCCCTCCCACACTTTCTGCAATCGAAAGAATTCGGCAAAGTCCCCTTGCCATAAAAAAAATCCTCTTCCACCTCCTCCCCCAACTTGCAACCCTGCTTATACCCTATTTTTGCGGAGGAAAGGAAAATCACATTGCCCAAGGGAAATCGAAAAGGAGGGGAGCGGGAATCAAAACCGAGGGGGAAAGGGGAGGGAGCCAAAACCGAAGGGAAGAGGGAAGTGAAACGAAGGGGAAAGGGGGGGGGGGGGGGGGGGGGGTCGAAATGGAGGGGAGGGGGAAAGAAAACGGAGCGGGAGGGGGGGATAAAAAATGGAGGGGGAGGGGGGGATCGAAATGGAGGGGAGGGGGGAAGCTAACGAATAGGGCGGTGGGAGAAACTTCGCGCCCTTGCAGCGCCTCGGCTGGGAGATCTCGGGCTTCAATCACCATCCATCATTGAATTGTTGAAACATGTCGAAACGATCGTAATGTTTGTAACCGTCACATTTTGATAGACTTTCAGTTGACCAAATAGACAACTGGTGAGAATTTCTCTGCTTGTTTGCCAAATCAGCGTTTCTTCCCGTACACGATCCTGATGGGAAAGCGAACTTTGGCTAGGCAGCACTGATGACTCAGCGCAAATTTCATCAAGGATGCTGATGGAAAGTTTTCTTTTTGGAACATGACATTGAGCAATCAAGATACCCTAAAACCAATAATGGGGCCTGGACCTCTCGAACTTGTTAGAGTAGCGGGAAAAGTTGTGACTAAGGGAAAATGTCGAGGGATATAAAACTACAGCTGTACTCACTAAGAACTAAACTAGCTAGGCTATAAACAAATATGACCAAGCTAATCTATATAAAGATATTTGTTGACACACCCCCTAGCCTAGATAGTGGCAGTTCATAACAAGGCAGAGTACACCAGGGCAGCACTTAGTCTAATCCCTGGTGAAGGCAATAAGGCAACTCAGGGCAGCACTACTAGTCTGACCACTGAAACAAGAGACCACAAGGCTATTAAGCAAGTGTAGCAAGACAAGCAAGTATAGAACAACAAGTACAAGCAGGTATAGTATGACTCAAGATACAAGGAGTGGTGCTGCTACGGAGATGAGACCAAGCTGAGCACAGAACTGCTGATGGTCACAAGACGCAAGTGCCTTGGTAAAGATATCAGCAGTGTTGGCCTCTCAGGCCAACTGTACCAGTCGAGCCTGGCCACGCTGCTGCAGCTCACGCAGCAAGAAGTACCACAGTTGGATGTGCTTCGCTATGCCCTAAAGTTGAGCCTTTTGACACTGGAGGATGATGGCCCTGTTGTTAGTAAACAGGACCGCGGCAAACCTAGGTTGCTCACCTAACTCTGTGAGCAAGAACGCCAGCCAACGAAGCTCGTGAGCGGCCACGGCCCCAGCGTAGATCTCTGCCTCACAACTGAACTTAGCTATAGTCGACGACCTGGTGGACCTCCACGAGACTGCACCAGCACCAAGACTAAAATAGTAGCCCTGAGACGACTTGAGTGTCTACACGTCGTCAGCCCATGACGCGTCTGTGTCTCTAGTGAGCACCACTGGCACCCGTCCTCCTAGCACAAGCCCGATACCACGGCACTGGCTTTGTCGCAACAATGCAAGCAAGGAGACTGAGAGGGTATGCTAGATCTGGTCGAGTGCAGGTCATCAGGTAAATGAGGCACCCCACCAACTCTGCGTATGGACCACTAGCCTTGACCGGCTCAGCCGGAACAGGAGCAGAGAACTTGTGATCCACAGGCAGAGGGGTGGGCTGTGTTGAGGAGAACTCGAGACTGAACCTCTGGAGGATCTACTACGCCATACAGGACTGGGAGAGTATGATCGTGCGAGCAATACAGTCACGAGAGATCTCCAAGCCCAGATAGTGCCTCAGCTCCCCCAAGTCTGTACAGGTATGTCTCCCAAGTAACTCAGCCTTCACTGAGGCCAGTGCGACTCTGTCAGGAGTAGCAAAGATAAGATCTTCTACGTACACTAGAATGTAGAACGATGTGTGACCCGTGCGAACAAAGAGAGAGGGGCCGACAGAGGACGGAAAGAACTGAAGCTCGGCAAGAGTGGTGCGAAGAACCCAGAGAAGCCTAGAGGGCGCCATAGGTAGATCTACTCGTGCAGACTACCCTGCAGGAACACGGTGGAGAAGTCGAGTGAGTGAAGCTTGTAGTCACGCTGCGTGGCTATGTGAAGACGGAACCCGAAGAATAGTCATCTTTGGGGTCGGGGAGAAGGACTGGAAGAAGTCCACACCCTCAGGCTGACTGAAGCCTCTAGCCACATAACTCATCTTGAAATTCGGCGGCTCTCCAGGTGCGTGCTTTACCCTGTAGATCCACATGCCATCGACTACGTTCACCCCATGCGGGGGAACTGCGTCGACGTAAGTGCCAGTGGATCTGTAGGATACCATCTCAGCCTGCATGGCCTGTATCCAATGGGCTGCCCAAGGCACCGACACCGCCTCAGCGTAAGAGCATGGAACAAGGATGTCGAGAGCGTCTGGGTCGCCCTCTGGGGATACAAATATGAAGCAGAGATGGGGAACAGCGGTAGCAAGGTAGGCTAACTCGTACTGCCTGTCCTCTAGCATGTCACTGCCAAGGGCAGGTGCACCCCCGACGGACTGAGGACAGGCAGTACCAGAGACGAGTGCGGCAGCATAGTCAAGGTGGTGGCTAGCGGTGAAGTCAGCGACAGCAACGACAAGTGCAGAGACAATCTCAGGAGGAGCAGTAGGGTCAGTACCAAGCGACGCAAGCAAGCGCGAGAGCAGCTTTGGAGCGAGGAGGGGGGAACGACGGAAGCGATGACGGGGGAGGCAACGGGAGGACTGTGACCGGAGGAGCACGCGAACGAAAAAGCATAGGGTGAACACTAGGACGAGGAGAGACAGGACGAGCACCAGAGGGGCGACAGACCCAGTGGGGAAGAACTGGGGACTGGGGACGAGGGGGAACGGGGGACAAGTCTTGGGACAGAGGGGAGCGCGAGGGGAAATGAGCCGGAGAGGAGTCCGGAGCAAGGCACAACGGACCGTTAACAGGGTCACACACTGGGGGGGAAACGGGCAGGCGGACAGGGGAACCTAGAGCAAGACCAAGGAGACGAAGGGCAGACTGCGGCTGCTTCTATAGTGGCGGTTGCGCCTGCAGAGAGAGAGAGAGAGAGAGAGAGAGAGAGAGAGAGAGAGAGAGAGAGAGAGAGAGAGAGAGAGAGAGAGAGAGAGAGAGAGAGAGAGAAAGAGAGAGAGAGAAGGGGTGAGAGAGCCCGAACATGAGAAAGCAACATCGAAAGCGCATGCACGGTGGCGCAGCATGCGACCGGCTGCCGGGCCAGATACCCATTGGCCTAGTCCCTTAGATTCATATCGTGTCATGCAGTAGCCTTCATGGACACATCCCTGGCTTAAAAAAAAAAAAAAAAAAAAAATTGTATGCTCACGATCACGTTTGGTGGACTTCGCGCTCACTCTGCCCAGCATTTATGATCCTTACCCCATCTTTTAGTTGGATTCCATTTGCAGAACTACTCACACATGACCTCACGGGGCTTGGTGATCCCTTCGAATACGCAGTGACGAACCGGACGGTCTCAACCATGCGCGGGCGCCTGCGAGACGCACTACCCTGGTGGCGTTCGTGGTGCACCAGTAGCTTGATCATATCAGTAATTGACAGAGGCTACTGGATGCCTTGGAAACAAAGGCCCCCACAATTTTTCCGGAGCACCAATCATGCGGGGGCCCAAATTCACGAGGCATTTACGAAGTCCGCCATCGCGGATCTCCTCCAAACCGGCGCCGCAGCAAAGGTGCCATAACCAATGCTCAAATGCGTCAGCCCTCTCAACGTCGTGGAACAGCGCGACAAATGTCGTCTCATCCTCGCTCTGCGCAAGGTCAACCAGGAGCTGCAAATTCAAAAATTCAAGTACGAGGGACTCAATCGCGTCGCAGAGTTGGCGCGTGCAGGCGATTGGATGTTTTCAATCGACCTGAAGTCTGGCTATCACCACGTCGACATTCACCCGTCGTGTTGGAAATTCCTGGGTTTTCAATTTGGCAGGCACTCATACTATTTCCGCTCCCTTCCGTTCGGACTGGCTACAGCACCGTTCATCTTCACGCAGTTGATCAAGCAACTCGTGCGCCGCTGGAGAACAACGGGAGTGCGTGTCATACCGTATGTGGACGATATCCTCTTCCTTTGTCATTCGGAAGCCGACGCCCGGGAAACTTGCACCCACATTATCGGTGATCTTTGCAAGGCGGGCCTCATGATCAACGCCAAGAAATCCCACCTTCAACCAACCCAGCGCTTACGTTTCCTGGGCTTGGAACTCGATACCGAACTCGGCCAATTCTCTGTGGGTCCGGAACGGCGGGCCACACTGCAGGCTACTATCCAGTCGCTCCTGGAAGCCGGACGCAGCCAGTCCAAGGTCCCCGTCCGGCACGTCGCGCGGGTTACTGGTATGCTTGCTTCGATGTCTCTTGCGCTTGGGGCCACTGCCAGGGCATTCAGCCACGCTCTGCTGCAGACCATCAACGACGCTCCCTCCTGGAACAGCAGAGTATTGCTCTCACCTATCGCCTGCGAGGAGTTGGAATTCTGGTCAACCGAGTTTGACCACTTCAACGGCGCCCCATTTCATGTGCGCTGTAGCTACGGCGCTGTAATTCACGTCGACGCGAGCAGCCACGGCTGGGGGGCTACTCTCAACACGTTCTCTGGCAACCTTGATGAAGCCAGCATGAACATGCCCGCCACTTTGCGACACACGTCCAGTACCCGTCGAGAGATTGAAGGGGTTCTATGAGCACTGCAGACATACAGCGACCTACTCCGAAACAAGCATGTGCTCGTACGAGTGGATAATCAGGGAGTTTATTCATATTGAAGAAGGGTGGCTCACACAGCTCTGATCTCACCATCGCTTGCAAGGAGATCATTCGCACGTGTACTACCCACCGAGTCCGCCTCATGATGGAGTGGATCCCTCGAGAACTCAACACACATGCGGACGAGCTTTCCAAGATCCTCGATCGCGATGACTACACGCTGAAAACGCCGTGGTTCAACATCCTTGACCGGCGCAGGGATCCCCATTCCATTGATCTCTTTGCCAATGCTAGCAACGCCAAGCTGCATCATTTCTGTTCCGAAAACCCGCACCCTGCTGCTACGGCGATCAACGCTTTCACGATCTCTTGGTCGGCAGAACACGGCTTTGCCTTCCCCCCACCTCAACTGATCCCCGCCGTCCTCCACCATGCACAACGTACACACGCGTTGCTCACCCTGGTACTTCCCCACTGGCCCGGTGCAAGCTGGTGGCCACTCCTCCAACCCTCACCGCCAGCCTGGGCTAGCCCCATCAAAGCTCACATCCGACTCACGTACGGAAGCCAATGCTTAGCCCCAGGCACACACACTAGCGCCTTCTCTGGCTCTGGTCTACCTGATAGCCTCATGCTCGCTCTGCAAGTCACGTTTCTCTAATGTCTGCCTCCCCGCATATATCGCAAACAGATCTAATCCCAACCCTGCAACGCGAGCTGCTCTCGGTCATGGCACAAACGCGCGCACACTCCACAATTCGAACTTATGAACCTTACTGGCAGCAGTTTCGTTCCTTCTGCATCAAGGTCAACCTTCCCTTCCTGCCAACCGCGGACATGACACTCGCCTTGTACCTTGTCTATGCAATTCGAAACAAGGCCACTCTCTCAATGATACAACTCACTTGCTCGGCTGTCAGCTTCGCTCACCGCATGATTGGGGCATGCTGCCCCAGCACTGGCCCTTTCACGTTACAAGTTTGAGAATTCGCCAAGCGACAGTGTCCCCGGCCCAATCGGACCAAGGAACCGGTCTCTTTACATCAAGTGCATGAGATGGCTACTCACTTTATCGGTGCTAACGACCCAGCCACATTCCAGAAAGGTCTCATTCCCCTTCTCATGTACGTCGGATTTTTGCGTTACTCCGATCTCGTGGCCATCAACTGGGAGGATATCCAGTTTGAGGATGACGTAATGTGGCTGCTCATCCCGCGCTCCAAAACGGACCAGGCAGGTCACGGCTCATGGGTTCATGTTGCTGCCGTCCCAGGACCCCTCTGCCCTGTCCGATGCACCAAATGCTTCATCCGGTTGGCAGGCTATGGACCCACCACTCCCGGACCCTTAATCCGGGTGTTCGGCGTTGCCGAAGGTGGCGTCCCCACCAGCAAGCCGCCATCATACACCACCATACGCAACTGGTGCAAGGAGGCTTTCCAGTCCATCGGCCTGGGTGAGCATCACCTCGGCACCCACTCCTTTCGCAAAGGCGCTGCGACCGTCGCTGCCCACAGAGGCGTAGCGGACCGGCTCTTCAAACGTCTTGGTCGATGGCACAGCGACACGGCCAAACAAATGTACGTCACACCCGCCGTCGACCAACTGGTTGCGGCCTCCCGCAACGTACAGACCCTCGGGTCGGCTCCATCCCCGGCACAACATTCTCGAGCTCTTGTACGCCACCGACAGCCATCTCCCTCCATGTCTCAGGTCAACCCAGTGGAATGAGAACGATGCCATTTGCACTACAAGTAGCGAGCTTTCTCAATATATAAAATTTTAAAGTGTTCACACTTTCAAAGTTGCGTATTGTGAGTGCAAAGCTGCTTGTAACGCAATCTCAGGCATCGTCGAAGCGCGCTATTCGCCCTTCTCCAGCCATATAATGGGGTTGGAGGTCATTCTTCCTCCACCCACGTTTTTCATTTTTCCCAGCTCAAGTTCAATTCCCGCCCACCCAACCCGCTTTGTCTACTCTCTTCAACATGCACCACTTCGGTGGATCATCCTCGGCATAGACATATCCCAGTGTAGACAGTTTAAATTATTCATCTATTAGCATATCTCATTCAATTTATGAATAATTTGTGGAGGACAAGCATGGTTTGTCCACAACAATTCAATCGTCGATAATTACTACGATAGAACAGAATGACATGACAGCTTACCAACCATTACACATGGATGATCACATAGAATCGAAATTCGATGCGTTCATGGTGGATGATTAGCATCCGCATCTCCTACTAACCGCGCGTCGAAAAATGCGGCGGCGGTAAAACAAAAAGACACATCAGCTTCTCAATAAAAACCACAAACAATCAACACATGTCGATTCTACTTTGCACAACTGCACCACAGCACGAAATAGAATGATGCACGTCATCACTGACTGTCAAACATTAGTATATCTAGTATTTGTATAGATTGTATAGGGTCACCTCTTAGAGAGTACAACCCTTAGATATGTATGCCTGTACCCAGGTTCTCTACTCATTCATTCTCTCAGTTCTAAGATGGTATCAGCAGTAGGTAGGTCCCGCCGCCCGCCCACGCTTCCGCCCTAGGCCCTAGCCGCCCCCGCGCTCGTTGTAGTCGACCCCGCGCCCGTCCTAGCTGCGCCCGCCGCGCCCGTCCTAGCCGGCCCCGCGCCCGTCCTAGCTGCGCCCGCCGCGCCCGTCCTAGCTGGCCCCCGCTCCTGCCCTGACGGCCCTCGCGCCCGTCCTAGCTTGCCCCGCGCCCGTCCTAAAGGCCCCCCGCGCCAGTCCTAACGCCCCCCGCGCCCGTCCTACCAGCCCCCGTGCCCGTCCTTCCCGGCCCCGCGCCCGTCCTAGCTGGCCCCGCGCCCCTCCTAGCTGGCCCCGTGCCCGTCCTACCGGCTCCCGCGCCCATCCTAGTCGGCCCCGCGCCAGCCCTAGTGGACCCCGCGCCCGTCCCACCGGCCCCCGCGCCCGTCCTAGTGGCCCCCACGCCCGTCCTAGCTGGCCCCGCGCCCGTCCTACCGGCTCCCGCGCCCGTCCTAGTCGGCCCCGCGCCCGTCCTAGGCCCCCGCGCCCGTCCTAGTGGCACCCGCGCCCGTCCTACCGGCCCCCGCGCCCGTCCTACCGGCCCCGCGCCCGTCCTAGCAGCCCCCGCGCCCGTCCTACCGGCCCCCGCGCCCGTCCTTACCGGCTCTAGCGCCCGTCCTAGCCGGCCCCCGCGCTCGTCCTAGCTGGCCCCCGCGCCCGTCCTACAGGCCCCCGCGCCCGTCCTAGCCAGCCCCGACCCCGTCCCAGGCCCCTCCTAGTCGGCCCCGCGCCCGTCCTACCTGGCCGATCTGCGTGCGGCCCGCTCTTCGTGCCTGCTACTGCACTGCACCCTCTCTGGTACGGTTCTCCATCACCTTGCACTGCACAGCACCGCGCTGCACCGCACTGTACTGCACTGTACCGCGCTGCACCGCACTCTACCGCCCTGCACTTCACTGTACCGCCCTGCATTGCACTGTACAGCCCTGCACTGTTCCTGATGGCGGCGGAGCTTCGCTTCGACGCTGAAGGCCAGCCTCTGGAGTTTGAGGCCTGGCTAGCTGACCTCCGCCGCCACCTCACTGGTCAGCGGCAGGATGGCCACCCGCTCTCGGCACATCTTGACGGTACGCTTCCCTGCCCAGACCCCCCTGCTGTGCTGCCCGCTGACCCCCCACCTGCTGTGCGCGAGTCTATTGCGGCCACTGCCCTCGCTCGCTCTGTCTGGCTTTCCCGTAACGATATCGCCCAGCTTGCCATTAGCAATGCCCTCCCCCCGTCTGAGCGTCCTCACTTTAGGTCTATCACCACCGCTCAGGCTTTCTTAGATGCTGTTATCCGGTGCTATTCCGCCCCGCCTGCTGCCTCACTGGGTCGCCTGATCCTACCGATGCTCTTTCTTGACCTTGCATCTTTCCCCACAGTTTCTGACTTGGCTGCCCACCTGCGCACGATAGATGAGACCTGGCGCGCTGCCTGCACTGACGCACAGCTTAGAGCCCACCAGCCGCACCTTACCTCTACCCTCTACCTGCTTGCCACCCGCCTCCCTGATTGCCTTGCCGCTGCTCGTGACCACTTCCTTAGTGTTCACCCCGGTGACCTCACCCTCACAGACATTGTAGACACCCTGACTGTTATTGAGACCCGCCACCGCTCTATCGCCCAGGCGAGCGGTACTGTGCCGGTCCCTATCTTTCAGGGTTGTGCCCCCGCTCAGTGCACCTTCTCCGATGGTTCTGCCGCTGTGGCTGAGACCGCCGCTGCAGCGCAGTTCCGTCCGGGGAAGGGCCGCCGCCCCAAGGCTGGGCGCGGCGGAGGTGGTAGGGGTGCCAGTGGAGGTGGTGGTGGAGTCGGGTCGTCTGGTGGTGGAGTGGACGAGGGGACCATGCCAGGTCCAGCTGAGCAGCCGCCCCAGCAGCCGCAGCAGACGTCGCAGCCGCTGCAGCAGCAGCAGCCGCAGCAGCCGCCGCAGTCGAGGCAGGCGAGTGCCCTCCCACCCAGGTGGCCTGGCGCTGGTGGTGGTCGTGCGCATGGTGGTGTGCCGGATGGCGGTTCGGGAGGCGTGCGCTGTCAGTACCAGATCCAGACCAGTCCTCGCCGCGGCTTCATTTGCGGTAAGATTGGTCACTCCACTGCCCACTGTTTTCGCCGCCTAGGCGACCTGTTTCGTCAGCGCTTCGGCCCGTCGCCCGACCTCCGGGACTCGCACAGCTTGCTTAGTCGTAGCCGACGTGCCTGACGCTCTCATCCCCTAGCTTGTCTCTGCGTGTGTCCACCGAGGTCTCCCTATCTTGCGTCTTCACTCAGACCATGGTGGCGAGTTTGCCTCAGGTGTCCTTGGTCGCTACTGTCGTGTGGAGGGCATCACCTAGACGTTCACCCTACCGGACTCCCCGCAGCAGAATGGGGTCGCTAAGCGACGCATCGATTTGGTCATGGACTTGGCTCGTACCTCCATGATCCATGCCGGTGCACCCCATTTTCTGTGGCCGTTCGCCGTGCGCTACGCTGCTCACCAGCTTAACCTGTGGCCGCACCCCCAGCGGCCGCAGGTTTCGCCGACCCTTCTTTGGACGCCGACCCTGGTGACGCATCAGCATTCCACGTCTGGGGCTGCCTTGCTCACGTTCGTGCCTCTGGCACGGACAAGCGTACTGCCCGCACCCTTCCCTGTTTCTTCCTCGGTTTCCCCCTTGACGAGTCCGACTGGCACTTCTACCACCCGCCGTCTCACCGTTTCTTTCACTCTCGCGACGTCACCTTTGACGAGTCCGTCTCCTTCTACTGTCGCTTCCCCCACCGCGGTCCCCCTGGTACTCCTCCCCTGTTCCTGGTCACTCCTTCCCCGGTGGTCCCTCCCCCCCCCCTCCCCCTCCCCGTCCTGCCCCCTCTGGTGTGTCCCACGTCACCCCTCTCCCGTCGGTTGTCCTGGTTGAGGAGTCTTCTGACTCTGGTGGTCCTGAGGCGCAGTCCTCGCCGTCTGCTCCCCCCCAGGTGTCTCCTCCTCCACAGCCTCTGCAGCCGCCGTCGCCTCTGCTATCGCAGCCGTCGTCTCCGCCGCCGCCGCCGCCGCACCCGACGTTACCGCCGCCGCCGCCGCCGTCACTGCCACAGTTCGTCGACTCTGGTGGTGTGTGCGTTAGGGCCGGTGCTCGTCCTGGGGTTCCGGTCGTGGCGTGTCCCGGTGGCCCTGGGGGTGGTACCGGTGCCCGCGGGGTTTCGGGCTCTGGGGGTGTTCCTTCTGGGGGTGCAGGAGTGGAGTGTCCCGGAGGTAGCTGAGGAGCAGCTTGCGGTCCCGGTGTCAATGTTGAGCCGCCGCAGCAGCAGTCCCCTCCGGTGTCAGCCCTTCGCCTGCTCGGCCTTCCGTCCCCTAACTCTGCGTCTGTTCCTCTCCTACCGTCTCCTCCACTTCCTGTCTACGGCCCTATGTTCCCTCCTCTGGACTCGTCCCCGGCTCGTCTTCCCCCTCGCTCCCCCCCTGTGTCCCCTCCTCTGTCTCCTATCCCGACGCCTCCGTCTCACGTCTGGTCTCGCCGTCCCTCCCGTGCTCGCCCCGTCACCCCTGTCACGCGATCTCACCCTATGTTGCTCCGTTCCCACGCGTCTCGTCCTCCCCTTCTACTGTCGCCTCCTCCGCCCTCTCTTACCGTTGCACCTCCTCCTCTGTCTAACTACCTTCGTGCCGCTAGTCCTCTTGTTCCTCGCGTCCTCAACTCTCTCGTTACCGACCCGTCCGTTCCGGTCCCGTGTCTCGACGCTCTTGTCGCTGCTGTCTCTGACTTCGCCTCTTCCCGCCGCCTTGACTACGCCACTGCTCTGGTCTCTGACCCTGCCTGTCCTCCGTCTGTCGGGGTTGCTCCTACCCTCGGCAGTGACGTCCTGGAGGACCGCCAGTTCGAGCTTGCTTTCCTGTCCGACGCTGCTCCCCATCTCTATTCCATGCTGCTAGTCCCTGAGGGTGACCCAGACGCTTTCGACATCCCGACCCCTCGCACTTACGCTGAGGCGACCTCGGGACCCTGGGCCTCGCAGTGGATAGCTGCCATGGAGCAGGAGATGGCATCTTGGAGATCCACCGGCACCTTCGTCGACGCAGTTCCCCCGCCTGGGGTGAACGTAGTCGATGGCCGCTGGCTCTTCAAGGTGAACTACGTGGCTAGAGGCTTGAGCCAGCGTGAGGGGGTGGACTTCTTTCGGACCTTTGCTCTGACCCCGAAGATGACTGCTCTTCGAGTTCTGTTACACCTAGCTGCTCAGCGTGACTACGAGCTTCACTCCCTCGACTTCTCCACTGCCTTCCTTCAGGGCAGCCTACACGAGCAGGTCTACTTGAGTTGCCCTCAGGGCTTTACTGGCACCTTCCCTTCTGGGACCCGTTGGCTCCTGCGGCGTCCCGTCTACGGCCTGCGGCAGGCTCCACGTGAGTGGCACAACACGCTGCGTGCTACGCTTGCTGACCTGCAGTTCTTTCCGTCCTCTGCAGACCCCTCGCTCTTCGTTCGTGCTGGCCAGACCCCGTTCTACATCCTTGTTTACGTAGACGACCTGGTCTTCGCCACAGCAGACAGGGACGCACTGGCCTCCGTGAAGGCAGAGCTGCTGAAGAGACACACTTGCACTGACCTTGGAGAACTGCGCCGTTACCTTGGCTTGCAGATCTCCAGGGATAGAGCAGCGCGCACAATCACCTTGACTCAGTCACACTTTGGTGCGCCAGGTCCTTCAGAGGTTCGGCCTTCAGTTCTCTTCTGCACAGCCCACCCCTCTACCTGTAGACCACAAACTCTCCGCTCCATTTTCTGAGGAGTCAGTAGAGCCCAATGGCCCTTATGCAGAGCTGGTGGGTTGCCTCATGTACCTGATGACTTGCACTCGCCCAGATCTCGCATACCCTCTCAGCATCCTGGCTCACTTTGTGGGCATAGGTAGAGACCGACCGCAGCACTGGTCTGCCGCTAAGAGGGTTTTGCGTTATCTTGCAAGTACATCGGGCACGGGTTAGTGCTAGGAGGACGCAGGTACAGTGACGGAAAATACTGTCCGGATGTTTGGAATTAATTAGATTTTTTAGGCTTTTCGACCACGGTACATAAAGTCTTAATGTTTAATGGTGGTATGCTTTTGGAGGGGCCCATAGTGGATGTGTTCACAGCACTTACGTCCATAGTAGTACACTGCATCTAACTTAGTGCCAAAAGTTATACAAGGGGGTCATCTGGACAGTTTTTTCCCGGGACAAAAGCGTAAACTTCCGAAAAGGTTTCTAGTACCTAGAACACCGACCCTTGGCCTTGATCACCACCCGCACCCTCCTAGGCATGTTATCTACGAGGTTAGTGCAAACCGTTGCAGAGATCTTCTCGCACTCTTCCTGGACCCTCCCTTTTGCATAAGGGGGTGAGCACTAGGAAAACGCGAGGGATTTGAGTGTCTACAAGTTTTTTGTGCACGATTTCTGTTTGAATGTTATGTATAAGACTAGCCATACTGAGGTATGACCAAAGATGCCATTAGCCGATTAGTTCCATCTTCTCATGGGTCGTCTTCGTCGTACCGCTGTAGGGTAAAACCATGAACAGAGCGGCAAAAATAGTGTATATGCCATGAAACTGAGGGTGACGTAGCACGGTTGATTATTCATCCTTGCACTATTAGAATCACGCTAGGAGCTGCATGTCTCATCATAGTGCAGCAGTCGAAGAAGTTGCGAATGTTCAGGAAGAATATCCAGGTTGAGGTCTGGTGAAGAAAAGGGTCACTCCAGTGCAACATACTTATGCTCCCCAATGCTCTCCAGGCCATTTGTACCGCATAGGCTTGGAGTAGAATTGGAGAGCATCATTTTGTAGCACTGGAGTGGCCCTTTTCTTCACCTGACCTCAACTTGGATATTCTTCCACAACAGTCGCGACTTCTTCGAATGCTACACCGTGATGAGACATGCAGATCCTAGCGTGATTCTAAAAGTGCAAGGATGAATAATCAACCGTGCTACGTCACCCTCAGTTTCATGGCATATACACTATTTTTTGCCGCTTTGTTCATGGTTTTACCCTACAGCGGTACGACGAAGACGACCCATGAGAAGATGGAACTAATCGGCTTATGGCATCTTTGGTCATACCTCAGTATGGCTAGTTTTATACATAACATTCAAACAGAAATCGTGCACAAAAAACTTGCAGACACTCAAATCCCTCGCGGTTTTCCTAGTGCTCACCCTCTTATGCAAAAGGGAGGGTCCAGGAAGAGTGCGAGAAGATCTCTGCAACGGTTTGCACTAACCTCGTAGATAACATGCCTAGGAGGGTGCAGGTGGTGATCAAGGCCAAGGGTCGGTGTTCTAGGTACTAGAAACCTTTTCGGAAGTTTACGCTTTGTCCAGGGAAAAAACTGTCCGGATGACCCCCTTGTATAACTTTTGGCACTAAGTTAGATGCAGTGTACTAGTATGGACGTAAGTGCTGTGAACACATCCACTATGTGCCCCTCCAAAAGCGTACCACCATTAAACATTAAGACTTTATGTACCGTGGTCGAAAAGCCTAAAAACCCTAATTAATGCCAAACATCCGTACAGTTTTTTCCGTCACTGTAAGTGGTCCTTACTGGACACCCAGACGCTTCTTGGGCAGACGACGCCGAGACACTCAGGTCTTCCCAGGGCTACTGCTTCAGCCTTGGTTCAGGTGCCGTCTCGTGGAGAGCTACCCGCTCCTCGTCTGTTGCCCAGTCCAGCTGTGAGGCCGAGATCTACGCTGGTGCCATGGCGGCACAGGAGCTCCGCTGGCTGACCTTCTTGCTCACTGACTTAGGTGAGCGGCCTAGCTCTGCCCTGGTCCTGTACGCTGACAACAGGGCCATGATCCTCCTATGTCAGGAGCCTCGACTCGAGGGCAGAGCGAAGCATATCCAGCTGCGGTACTTCCTTCTGCGCGAGCTACAGCAGCGGCGCCAGGCTCGCGTAGTACAGTTGGCCTCGGGTGCCAACACAGCTGATATCTTTACGAAGGCGCTTGCGCCTAAAGATCATCAGCGGCACTGTGTACAGCTGGGTCTAGTTCCTGTAGTCTCTCACTTGCTAGGGCCTTGACTTTGTAGTGTCCTTTATATATATATTTACTCAGACTGGACTTGTGTCCTCTCCCAGTGGCTGGACTAGTAGTGCCGTCCTGGTCTTGTTCTTGTCTTGCCTGTACTCTTGTTGACTGGTCTTTAGACCCTTGTCTCAGTGCCTGGACTAGTAGTGTCGCCCTGAGCTGCTTGTTCAGGAACTGCCCCTATGCAGTCTAGGGGGTGTGTCAAACATTAGTTTATCTAGGGTTTGTATAGACTGTATAGGGTCACCTCTTAGAGAGTACAACCCTTAGATATGTATGCATGTACCCAGGTTCTCTACTCATTCATTCTCTCAGTTCTAAGACAGACAACAGTGAAAAAAATACAAGAGACCGTGCACGAATGCATCGATGCATTTCAACCGAGATTGGCGTGAATGGTTGGGCACAGAATCTTCATAGAGATCTACCAATACCGACACGCAATATCAAGTTGCGTTATGCATAAAGCATATATGCACAATCATGATAAACAAATCACAATAAGAATTACACAAAGAAATGAGTGGAGATGGTTAATGAAACAGCAAAAATAAATGGATGGGACGCAGCAACACGAGTAAAAACACAAAAGGGCATAGAAACACTGCAAGAGAGCAAAGACCAATGGCAGCACAAGACTGGAGCGGTTCTGTCGGAGTGGCAGAACAAGAGCGCTTTTTCTGCATATGGCTTCTACATCGACATGTGCTTTTGTAGAAGCGGTCTCGGCAGAATCGAGAGTGTACAAGACCCATTGCCGATTTGGCACCAGCGGCCATTCGTAGAAGGGTTGTCCTCTACTGAAGTATCGCGCAAAAGACATTTCTGCACGCGACCCAATCGACTCTCGGAAATGCGTTCCAACAGGACCTCGGGCAGAGAGGCGCAAGGACATGTTCGCGCAGAATTGCGTTCTGCCGAATTTCGGCAGAAAGGCAATTCAACTATCTCTTCTGTTGTCGACCAGGGCTAATTTTTCGTTTTTCAAGACCCAGCGGTCTCAGGATTCGCGTCACTAAAGACCCTTAGGATTCAGAATTCCCTAGAAAATAGCTCTTTATTTCAGGATTACTTTGACCTTTCAATCTGAAATTCAGAGCGTTTTTGGGACTCCCTACATATCAGCAGAACCTGTGGGCACTTCGAGTACAAGCAGGAAGGACATTGATGGAAGAAACGATAAAGAATACAGAACACGCACTCGCTGCTGCTGCTGTTCCTCACCACCACACCAAGTTCGACACTTTCCTTGTCAATCGTGACAGAAATGCGTACAACTTAGAGCAATAGTGCGCAACCTGGCGAATGTGATATTAAGGGGTTGTGATACATCTAACAGCCCTGCACTTATATAGTTGTGAAAGTTCCACGAGTCGCTCCTTCAGATTGCGTGGAAAATCGGTCAGGGTTGCGAAGGAATGGGTGGGAGGGAGGAGTTTAGGATAGGGTTGCAATTCCATCAAGGGTGCATTCCCATGCCAGTCGGATGGCCATGATAATTTTTCATGCAATCCGGATTGCTCATGGAGTTCCTTGGAAACGACCAGAATCAGTCAGGAGGTTTGTGAGTCTGAAACCCTTGAAATCAGGATTTCAGCGGGAAAGACCCGGAATGTACCTGACATTCCGGATGTTTACCCTTGAACCGAGAGCCCTGTTGTCGACCCCCTCGGCAGAGACGAAATTCGGCAGAAGTGCGGCAGAGAGTCATCTCGGAATTCGCTTCTGCGAGCGACCCCTTCGACAGAAAATCGGGGACGTAGTTTTTCTGATGAAGGTAACGTTCCGAAATTGCAAGAAATTTGCGATTTCGTAAGTTACAGTGACGGAAAAAATTGTCCACATGTTCAGTATTTTTTTGCATTTTGATGAGTGTAGCGGCGTAAACATTAAGCCTTAATTTATGGTGTGCATACACGCGGAGACGATCATTTAGAGCACTCATTCAAGTCGACAAACACCAGAGTAGTATAATACATGGTCCTTAAACACCTAAGCATATCATAAGAGCACATCCGGACAATTTGTACCGAGGACAGGCAGCAAACTAGATTCTTGAAAAACTAGTACCTAGTCCAGCGTCCCTTTGCGCGAATCACTGCCTTGATCCTCCTCGGCATACTGTCGATGAGGTTTGAACACACCTTCGCCGGTATCTTGTCCCATTCCTCCTGCACCCTCTCCCACAGCTCCAGCATTCCACTAGGTGGTTTTTCATATGCCGCCAGCTGCCTTTTCAAGTGTGCTCACAGGTGCTCTATCGGGTTAAGGTCCGGGGAGGACGAGGGCCATTCCAGCACCGCGTACTCCTGCTCCCCAAGCCAGTCTTGGACCAGACGGGACCTGTGCTTGGGATCATTATCGTGCTGGAAAATGACCTCTGAGGGGGGGAGCTTGAAAAAATCGATGGTATGTTTGAGCTCATCTTGCAAGATGTTGCGATACAGCGGCCCATCCATCCGCCATCTATCTTGCACATGAACCCCGCCCCCTCATACGTCATGCAACCTCACACCATCACAGAACCGCCCCCATGCTTAACTGTCTATTGGACTTGATGGCTCTGGAGGCAGGTGCACTCGCGAATCCATGCGTACACACGTCCGTCGGAGCAGTAACGGTTTATCTTAGTCTCATCAGACCAAATCACCCACTTCCAATCCTCCTGCGTCCAGTCGGCATGCGACCTCGCGAAATCGAGACGATCACGTATGTTTTTCGGTGAGAGCCTGTGTTTCTTGGGCTGCTGCACGGCGATCAAGCCCGCGGATCGTAACGAGTTCCTGACCGTCTTCGAGTCAACAGCCAGACCGTGCTTCTCCTGCAATATCTTTGCGGCGTCTACACTGCTTTTCGCCTTGCCGCTTGTAATCGCTCGAACTATTCCGCGCTGAAGTCTGGTTGAGATTAAGCGGGGGCGGCCGGCCGTGGGCATCGTGGGTCGCACCTCATCGCGACTAGTCTTGGCAATCACCTTCAAACCGCAATCGTGCACGGTGCTCTTGCCTATGCCAAGAACTTTGGCTATTTTCCTAGTCGAATGCCCTTTGCGCAACATGCTTATGATTCGCGCGCGCTTCTTGTCATCTACCGGCTTCATGGCGATGTGGTCGTAGGTTCGTTTCAGGACTAACTCCTAGACTAGCAGCTGTTGCGCGTGACAATGTGCACACCGAGTGACGGGCGAAAATAGATCTAGTCTGTCGCTCGGTATGAACTGTCCGCATCGACAGCCGAGGAGTAAATCTCAACCCCGCTTTCCAGTTGTGTCACAATCGCGCCAAGCAAGAAACGATTGAAGCAGAACTCGAAAACCTTGTAATAGGACGGGAAAAAAATGGTGTTACTATTTTCGAAACAAGTGTTGCATAGCGATATGTTTCAAAGTGCTAAACACCCGGGCAATTTTTTCCGCCACTGTAACCACAGAACCGATCTGGACCGAAAACAGCAAAATCTACATGCGACATTGAGAAATTGAACACGTGACGCACATTTCGTAACTGCAGAAATGTGCGTAACGTCTGACAGTTTCATATATGAAACTGTTAAAACAACTACTTCTAAGTGGGTAAAAATTACCAACTAAGCATGTGCTGTAATTCTCACCTGCCATTGCTGACTTGGCTAAGCGCAGCTTAGAGTAGTTATGTAAACGTTATCGTGCAATCGTTCTCTCTGTGATCAATGAGGTTCAATGGGGTAGTCCTAGTGCTTGCCTTGTGTACCATACTTCATACTCTTGATTCTAGTGAATTGGTGTGCCCAAGCTTTCTCAAGCTACTCAGTGAAACACACAAAACTGAAGGCAACTCTCTCCTTAGAGAACCACGGAGCTAGAGAGCTCTATCTGCGTTAGGCACTTCCGCAGAAGCTCCCGTTATAGCAGAAAACTCTACACACAGGTACTGTAATAAGTTGCAATGGACTTCAACTCTAAAGAGGAAAGATAAATGACATACCTTGTAAGCAAGTAGGAGCCGCGGATAGCAGGGGACGAGGCACAGAATGAGGGAGGATAGGCGCAAATGGAGGGGAAGCAGCACGCGGATTGGAGGGTAGGAGGTACGCGAAGGGGAACGCGCGCGAAACAAGGGGTATGGCACGCGCGGAATAGGATGGGAGGCGCACAACTGGTCAAAGGTAGAAACTGCTAAGAAAACTAGGAAAACAGAGATAGTACCTGAAAGGGATTCAGATCTAGAAGACTGCCGGAGATTGCCAAAGGAAGGAGCGAACGACAGAAAAAAACCGAAATTGCGAGCCTACTACTAGGAGCTTGCTAGGGGATTTGTTAGGTAGGGGAGAATGTAGACCTGGCAAATTGTCGAGATGGAGGCTTCCAAGGGGTTGAGGAAGCCAAGTCTACTCTGGGCCGCGTTCAATTTAGAACTTCAACTCCAAAGTTCTCCCAAACTAAAATTTTGACGAAACGTAGTTTGAAATGGCCTCAGAAACATGCTAAGCTACATATTTTGCAGCGCCAAGGGCAGCTTCCCTACATTGCCGAAGGCTGTTCACGTTGCTTTCAGTGAAATCACAAAAATTGTGTCCCAAAAATATGCATTGTGTTATATGTACTAACGCAACCCTTCCGGCGCCAAACGTCGAACCTTGTTTAAGTTACTCATCAAAAGGGACGGATTGTTTATTCTATTTGAGCATTGTATCTTACAGTGCACCAACGCACATGCTTCCTTTTTCCAAGTTACGGCATAGCCGCCCCCCAGGAGTTCTGAACAACTCAATATATTTTCCCCCATTTATGTGTAACCTGGCATAAACCTTTAGTACTATTCATAACATGTTTTAGCCTTACCGTCCTCTGGTAAAGGCAGTATCTGGAACGACCAAGAAGTGTCCGTAGGATCTTCAGGTGTGAGCCTTTTCGGAAGCGTTTGATTGGTCGAGAACTCTGTCAGAGAGAATGTAACTTAATATAATTGATTTTAGCAAAGAGATATATAGTTTATATAGTGAAAAGGAGAATATAAAGGGTCTAACTAAGATGCACGTAGTAGGGGTACATTCCCTTAAGGTTTCATATCCGACTCGGGTAACCGCATACAACTCGGGTAACTGCCCATGCTGAATTGCAGGGTCAATTATGTGTCGTTGTTGTCGTGTCGGACCCTTGATAGTCAGTTCGATTGTCAGTCAACGATCAACAACCATTGCACTTCATGATTCATCATAGTTGTGACCTCGACAAAGGGTTACTGCTGGAGTGTCACTTTCAAGAATGTAAGAAGTAATTCCCAAGGTACTTGAACTTGGTGCGCTTAGAGATTCCGCAAAGCTCGGCGCAGTGCTGGTACTGTCGTCGTGGAAGCTTCTTGGTGAGGAGGTCAGCTGCCATGTCACCAGTAGGACAGTACTGGTCGAAGTCGGGGACTGCGCAGCAGCCGTGGGGGCCGACGGGCCCTGGGGGTGGTGGTCGTGGTGGAGGACGTGGGGGTTGGGGCCCAAGGCAGTTGGTGCCTTGTGAGTCAGTGTACTGGTGCTTCCGGTGGCACGGTGACTTGCACGTACCAGGTGCTGACTGGCCCGCAGACAGGCCAGGTGTGTGGGCACGTGGGGCACATTGCCGCTCGCTGCTTCCACCGCCTGGACAACCTCTACCGTTGTCAGTTCAGTCCGCTCATACAGGTACCCCCTTGGCCTGTCTTGCTTCGTCGTGGGGTTCATATCTTTGATATGGATATGATTCAGATCGATCATGCCTTGTATTCTCCGTATTCTAATGCTTCTAGTGTTGCTGGTTCTTATTTTCCTGCTGTTTGTAGCCTTGGAGCTAATGCTGTGTGTAGTCTAGGATCCCCTTCTACGTCAGGCGTAGACTCTCCTGATGCGTCACGCGTAGGACCTGTTAGAGACTCTTCACTGGGCCCCGCCACATTGGCCCTCTCCTTTGTCCTAGACTCTGGCGCGTCTCGGTGCTTTTTTTGAGACAAAACTGCTCTCACCCCGCTTCCTGCACCTGTCCGCGTTGCACTAGCAGTCTCCTCCGCCATAGCTGTCGCGCGTCGCACCACCACTCTCCCATATCCAGCTGTCCCTTCTAGCTCCCTCACCTGTCTGCACATCCCCTCATTTGCCAGGAACCTAGTGGGTGTCGGTCACCTCCAAAACTGAGGCGTCACCACTACGTTCCCTGGCTGCGAGAGACGCGCCGCTTGCACAGACACAGCCACCGGTCAACACTTAGCCACTTTTGAGCGTGACCCTGGGTCAGGTCTCTTTACACTGCACACAGGTCAACCTAGTCGGTGCCGGCTGCTGCGTCTGCCGAGGTCGTCGAGTCCTACTCCTGCCGCTCACTAGCCCACCCGACCATTCAATGGCACCACCGCTTAGGTCACCCTGCACTCCCGCGTCTTACGCACATGTCCCAGCACGGTCTAGTCACTAGTCTCCCATCTTCACTCCCCGCCTTGCCTCCCTCGGTAGTGCCACTGTGCATCTCCTGCATTGAGGGCCGGCAGCGCGCCGCTCCTCACTCCTCCTCGTTTCCTCCTACCACAGCACCACTACAGACACCGCACATGGACATCTGGGGCCCTGCCTCGATCCATGGTCTTAGTCGGGAGCGCTACTTCCTAGTCGTTGTTGACGACTTCTCTCGCTTCACCGCAGTGTTCCCGTCGGAGCAGAAGGGCGACGTGCCTACCGTTCTCCTCCCGTGGCTTCTCACTGTTCGCACCCACCACCGCCTGCCTGTAGGTCGCTTACACTCTGACCGAGGTGGCGAGTTCGCCTCTGGCACTCTAGGATGGTTCTGTCTTGCGGAGGGCATCCGCCAGTCGTACACACTGTCAGACTCCCCATGACAGAATGGGGTCGCTGAGAGATGCATCGGCTTGATCATGGAGGTAGCTCACACCTCCATGGTCCACGCCAATGCACCCCATTTTATGTGGCCGTTCGCCGTGCGCTACGCTGCTCACTAGCTTAACCTGTGGCCGCACTCCCAGCAGCCACAAGTTTCGCCGACCCTCTTCTGGACTGGGTCTCCTGGTGACGCGTCTGCGTTCCACGTCTGGGGCAGCCTTGCTCACGTTTGCGACACTCGCGTGGACAAGCTCTCAGCTCGCACCCTTCCTCGTGTCTTCCTGAGGTTTCCGCTTGACGCCTCTACAGGCTGTTCTACCACCCGTCACACCACCGCTTTTACCTCTCTCGTAACGTTACCTTCGACGAGAAGCTCCCCTACTAATGGCGGTTCCCACACTGCAGTGCTCTTGTGCCTCCTCCTCCTCTCTTCCTTGTCCCTTCCCAGCCTGCCGCTCCCATCCCTCCCCGCCTAGCCCATTCCGGTGTCTCCCACGCCACTCAGTTCCTCCCGGTTGCGCCTGTGGGGGAGTCGGCTGACTTTGGGGGCTCAGCTGTTAGGGGCACGCCTACTCACCCTGTGGTGCCTCCCCCAACCTCGGTACCCCAATCACCTCAACCGCCTCCCCCCTTGCCGCAGCAGCAGCAGCCGCCACAGCAGCCTCAGCGGCCGCAGTAGGGAGCAGTGGGTTCTAGGGGTGCTGGTTTTGGAGGTGTTGGAATTGGGGGTGTTGGTTCTGAGGGTGCAAGTCCTGGGGGTGCTGACTTTGAGGGTACAGGTTCTGTGGGTGGCGCGTTCGAGGGTGATAGTCTCTCTCTCTCTCCCTCACTCTCTCTCTCTCTCACTCTCCCTCTCGCTCTCTTCTCTCTCCCTCTATCTCTCTTTCTCTCTCTTTCTTGCCCTCTCTCCCACTTTCTCTCTCTCTCTCTCTCTCTCTCTCTCTCTCTCTCTCTCTCTCTCTCTCTCTCTCTCTCTCTCTCTCTCTCCCTCTCTCTCTCTTTCTCTCTCTCACTTTCTCTCTCTCTCTCTCTCTCTCTCTCTCTCTCTCTCTCTCTCTCTCTCTCTCTCTCTCTCTCTCTCTCTCTCTCTCTCTCTCTCTCTCTTTCTCTCTCTTGCTCGCTTGCACCATCTTTCTCTTGCGAAGCATCGCATGTTCTAGTAAGCCAAATCCCTCCAATGGCTTGTCAAATAACATGTGATGGAACGGAAGCTAGGCTAGTTATGTGCCTCGCGCTAGACATTGTAGGCCCAACATAGTGTTTGGCTTCGTGTGCCCTGACGTGGCCGCACCCGTTTTTTAGTCGTGCCTTCTTCTGGTTTAGGCTTGGATGGCAAGGATACCCAAGATAGGTTCATAGGCTCCAAAGACGGAGCTGCCTTGTGGGGTCCCAAGGCATTGTGAGGCCTTTTTTTTTTTTTTTTTTTTTTTTTTTTTTTCAGATTGGGGTTCTCAATGTTATTTTAAGAAAGGAGATCAACAGGAATTGAAAAAGCTTGGCCCATGAGCTTCGAGTCTCGAGCCTTGGCCACTATCCAACAAGGATTCTAGCTTGTCAAAAAAAAAAGAAAAAAAGTGATGAAACGAAAAGAACCGGCACCTCCAAGGGTGCCACTACGAGGTAGGTCAAAAAATGTTTACCCCCCCTTGGGGCTTGGCCAGCGGCCTATACTCATACCCTCTATCGGGTTTGGCCAGCGGCCTTTGCATTCTACTTCCCAGCAAGGGAATGGCCAGCGGCCCTAAGCACCCCATGGTGCGGTGGTACCTACTCCGAAGTCCACAAAACAATCCTCATACTTTTCACACAACGGGTGCGGGCCCTTATGGCCCGCTCCCATTTCCGGTGCAGTTGTTCGCCGTGTGGCCCGGCTGGCCACAGCGAAAGCAAGCGCCTCGGAAGCCCCTCTGGGCGCCGCTCGGTGGAGGGTCAAACTTCCCTCCAAAGCCCATAGGGCCGCGGCCTCCAACGGGATGGCCGCGACCATAGGAGCCTTGCGCGCGTTTCATTGCCGCAACGTCTGCAACTGCTTGCTTGAAGGTTCGTGAGGTGAGGACACTCTTCTCTTGGTAGAGCTTGAAGCGGTGTGCCGTCTTGAAGTCGGAGGCGTCGGCGACTTGGAGGAGC
The DNA here is from genome assembly GCA_027943415.1 of Closterium sp. NIES-67. Lineage (NCBI taxonomy): Eukaryota > Viridiplantae > Streptophyta > Zygnematophyceae > Desmidiales > Closteriaceae > Closterium > Closterium sp. NIES-67. Next base: position 731,572 of record BQMB01000148.1, read on the forward strand.
TCGAAGCGCTTGGCGATGAGCGCGTATGCCGCCTCGAAGTATTCAAGCGAGCTCGATGTGTCGCCGTGGCGCACCTTGTGTTCCGCGTGCTTCAGGTACGCTCGCAGGTCTTCTAGGAACTCGGCTTGCTCGCGTACCCCAGCGTTGTTGAACGATGATGCAGGGATGGTTGGGTTAGAGAAAGGAAGAGGTGGGAGGTGCTCGGTGGGTGCGAAAAAAATTGCGTGTGTATGAGCCTCACCAGCCTCGTTGTCGGAGTCACTGTCTTCCTTGGCATTGTCTTGCGTGGCAGCGGCGAGCTCCTTCTCGACGCGGGCGGTCTTGGAAGGACGAACGTGACGCGCCGACTCCTTTTTTGCATCTTCAATTTTAGTCGAGGCAGAAAATGTAGTCGCAGCTGCTGTAACCGCGGGTGTGTTTTGCTGTAACAGCGCCAGCAGTGCCGCCACTTGCTCGTTGGTCAAAGCAGGGGCGGCAGGTGTTGGCGCGCTGGACGAGGCCGCCCCGCGGCCTTGCTTGTTCTGACGCGCGGGGCCTGCCCTGCCGTTCGGCGCCTTCTGCGCGCTGGCGTCAGCAGGAGACGCGCCATCCGCAGCGTGCGTCTCCTGCTGCTCGCCGACGCGTGGCCCACCAAGCTCAACTCGGTGGACCTCGCCACTGCGCAGCAACACGTCGAGGGCAGAAGAGGCGAGGTCGCCCTCTGCCCGACACTTGTTGCCGCGATCACTTGCCATTTCACGGGCGTTTTTCTCGGGTTCCGAATTATTCGGAGTGTCAACGGGCGGATTTTTCAGCACGATTGGCCAGGGTGCTAGGAGGGGCCATGGCTGCCTGGTTATGCGTCAGGATATCTGCGAGAAGTTGGGAGGGTGCTTCCCTGCGAGGGAGAGTTTTCAACTTCCCCAGAGTGGCGGAGCGAAAAAAGCGGGATGGGAACTCAATTGAAATTGAGCTGGGAAAAATGAAAAACGTGGGTGGAGGAAGAATGACCTCCAACCCCATTATATGGTTGGAGAAGGGTGAATAGCGCGCTTTGATGATGCCTTATATTGCGTTACAAGCAGCTTCGCATTCGCAATACACAATTTTGAAAGTGTGAACACTTTAAAATTTTATATATTGTCGATCTAGTGGTGGTCGTCGCGTTTTGTGTCGATTGGAAAGGTAAGCATGCCCTACTACTTTTTGCCGCCGTAATTAACGATGGTTGAATAGAATGACGGTGTGTCAACTTTTACATCATCACAAAATTCTTGCTGCCATGATCTGAGATTTGCCGTATATGACAAATCTGCATACAAAGAAAGTGAACAGCATGTCAAAATGAGTTAGGAGCCTAAGTAGGCATAAGACATGTCGAGGTTTTAGCTAGGGAGGGAAGTTGATGAGAGGAAAAAGGGGGTTGGACTAGGAAGAGAGAGAGATACAAAGGATGGTAATACCCTCTACAGTAGGATGCACAGTCTGTAGAAGACCTACTCAGCCTACATAACTTTATAAATAAAAGATATAATTTTAACACACCCCCTAGGCTTGGTAGTCGCAAGCCCACCCAACTTGCAACACCCCCAAGCCCGTGCACCCCCATGCCCTGCAGAAGGTGTGGCTTCTGATGTGATAAAATCGTATTTAAGCATTTCTGTAAGTAGTTCCGATAGATATTGTCGAGTTACACTGTAGTTAGCATCCGTAGAATGACGTCATCAAATAGCGCTCGTCTGGATGGTTACGTCAGCAAGCCATTTCAGTCACGCGAACAATCGCGCTCTTTTCAGTAGCGGTTAGAGCGCATAACGCAAATAGCTCGAACAGGTACATCACCGAATAGGTACTTCTAGCAAATATAAAAGTAGCTTGTACAACTTCAATTGTTAACTTGTTCTTCAGTAAATTCTGGTCAGCACTTAACAAGTTCTAAGACTTCCGCTGTCTTACTAGTCTACCATTCCAGCAAAGATCCTTGGTGAAGTCTTGAAGTATCGCAAGGCTGTAACACTGACTCTGGTGTTACAAATTGTTAATACTGGCTGTTACTGGAGGTACTTCCGATATTACTTTCTACTTCAAGTACTTGTGTCTGCAGATTCTATACTTAGTCTCCTGCACCACCTTTCAAATTCTTTCAGCTTGGACCCCTCATGCAAAGCGGCGACAGCGGTGGCGGGTGGCAGCAACAGCGTCAGCGGCGGCTTCTACGACGACGACTGTGGCAGTGGTGGCGGCGGCGGCTTCGACGACGGCGGCGGCGACTGCGAAGCTCGAGGCACCCGGCATCATGGAACGGCCCGTCGACGACTGGGTATTAAGTCTGAGCTATGGCTGGAGTAAGGGGAGACGCAGGGGGGGGTTGGGGGGGGGGGGGGGGGGAGGGGGGTGCAGCAAGGCGCCCGCACTGGCGCACTGGCTGGCGTGTTGGCATTCTGGCTGGCGCCAAAACCAGTCCGCGGCCCGCTGACGCTCGTGCGCTGACGCGTCGACGCCGCCACGGTGGCACGACGAAGCTGCGACAACGTGGCGTCGATGCCACGGCAGCGCGTTGAGGCTGCCACGGCAGCACGACGAAGTCACCATGGCAGCACGACATGGCCGCCACGGCGGCGCGAAAGTGACAGGAGGGGGGAGAGTACACTGCAGAAGCATGATGAGATGGCCCAGCAGGATGGACCTCCTACTCTGAGACCATGCCAAAATGGGTTATGAGCCTAAGTAAGCATGAGACCACGGTCCTTGCTAACTTTTGGGCCTGTCTGATATTCAGGCCTCTTTTTTTTTTGCCTTCGTCAGACAACCTGATGAAAAAATTGCACGTCTGATTTTCAGATGAAATGAATTGATGTGTCGCAGAACTGTAGTATATTGCACTACGTACTTTATTTCAATTCTCCGTACATTCACACGCCTCATGAAGTCATACTTCTCGTGGGGGGGGGGGATTTTTCACGCTAGCTGATGTGTCGAAGGGATTTCTCCACCCTTGCTGATGTGCCCTGGCACGCTTGATGGGCTGGAAGGAGGAATTTTTGCGGGCGCAGAATTTTTGCTAGAAGGGCTGGAAGGATGCCCTGGCTGGAAGGAATTCTCGCTCGATGGGCTGGAAGGAATTTTTGCTAGAAGGGCTGGAAGGATGCCCTGGCCGGAAGGAATCCAGCCCATCAGCCAGGGCATCCTTCCAGCCAGGACTGTTGCGGGCGCAGAATTTTTGCTAACATTTCGAGACACCACTCCCACAATCCTGTCAACTTATACATATGTTGCTATGTAGAAGTTATAAGCTAGATAGTTGTATGTTGTTAGAGGGTACAACCAAAAAACATATATCCCTCCTTGTTCACTTGTATGATTCATACTTTCTAGTTAACATGGTATCATCAGTAGGTAGGTCAACCCACCCGATTCCGCCCCGCGCCCTAGCCTACCGCGCCTCGCCTGCCCCCCGCGCCCTAGCTGGCTTCTCGCGCCTTAGCGGGCCCCTCGCGCCCTAGTCGGCCCCTCGAGCTGTAGCCGGCCCCTCGCCTTGTCGTCGGCCCCTCGCGCCCCTACTGGCCCCTTGCGCCCCTACCGGCCCCTCGTGCCCTAGCTGGCCCCTCACGCCCACGCTAGCCCCTCGCGCCCCTACCGCCCTCGCGCCCTAGCTGGCCCCTCGAGCCCACGCTGGCCCCTTGCGGTTTCGCCGGCCCCTTGTGCCCGAGCCGGCCCCTCGCGCCCTCGCTGGCCCCTTGCGCCCTAGCTGGCTCCTAGCACCCTAGCCAGCCCCTCGCGCCCTCGCTGGCCCCTCACGCCTTCGCCGGCCCCCCTTTGTGCCCTAGCCAGCCCATCGCGCCCTCGCTGGCCCCTTGCACCCTAGCTGGCCCCTACCGCCCCGGGCTGGCCCCTCATGCCCTCGCTGGCCCCTTGCGCCCTAGCTGGCCCCTAGCGCCCTCGTCGCCCCCTCGCGCCCTAGCTGGCTCTTCACACCCCGGCTCCTGACGCGCTCTCCTGGCCCCTAGCGCTTCGCCGGCCCCATTTGTCCCACCGGCCCAGCACACCTCCGGCCCTCCTCAGCCACCTGCCCTGCTTCCACCATTGGATCGCCCCTCCGCTGAGCCGCTGAGCCGCTGTGTCGTTGTGCCGCCATGCACTCGAGCCGCTGCGCCTCCATGCAGCTGAACCACTGAGCCGCCGAGCCGCAGAGCCATCGTGTAGCTGTGTTGCTGCGCCGCCGAGCTGCTGTGCCGCTGTCACACTGTGCGATGGCGGACGTTGTTTTCGCTTCGACGCTGAGGGGCACCCGATCGACTTCCCCGCCTGGCTCGTCGACCTCCGCCAGCACCTGACAGGTCAGCGCCAGGATGGACACTCCCTGGCTATGCATGTTGATGGCTTGCTCCTCCGCCCCCTTGCGCCTGATCCCCTCCCTGCTGACCCCACCACTGCTGAGAACGAGGCCTTTGCTGCTGATGCGCTCGCTCGCGCTATCTGGGATTCTCGCGACGCCATAGCGCAGCTTGCCATTAGTCATGCCCTTCCCCTGTCAGAGCGTCTGTGCTTTACCGCTGTCACGAACGCCCAGGACTTCTTGGCTGCACTAGTTGCACGTTACTCCACGCCTGCTTCCGCCTCTGCAGGCCGCTTAATCCTACCGATGCTCTTCCCTGATCTTTCCATTTTTCCTACTATAGCTAACCTCGCTACCCACCTCTGTGCGGTAGAGACTAGCTACCGTGCTACTAGCACTGCCGCCCAGCTCACTACCTTCCCCCCACAATTCTGTGCTACCTTGTACCTCATTGCCATGCGTCTTCCTAGCCGCTTAGCCACTGCCCGTGACCACTTCCTTAGTCAGCACCCTGCCGACCTCACCCTGACCACCTTTTTCACTGCTCTGTCTGAGATAGAGACTTGCCAGCGCACAATCGCTCAGTCGAGCGGTGTCACGGCAGTCCCTATTTTTCAGGGCTGTGCTCCCTCCCACTGCACGTATGCAAACGTCTCAGCCCCAGTTGTCACAGGATCGAATGTGTCGAGGAAAGGTTCCACTATCGATCAGTACAAGGCGCTTTTATACTTCCAGAGTACATCAAGTAACCAGGTTTATCCTATCTAAAGGAATAGACCCTTCTAGAAGATAGAATCACCCTGCGTATAGCCACGCGAGGCTATTGGCTTTAAGAGATTACGACAGGATTACGCTAGATAGCGTGTCTAGAACATTCCATGCTTGGTCGGTGATATAATTATAATAAGGGAAGAAACCAAAGGATAATGGAAAATGGGGAATATGAGGCAAAAGGAGATGAGATAAAAAGAGGAATGAAATGAAGATGAAATATGGAAAAGGCCAAGTGGTGTAACGGAGTCGTACTCTCACACTTCCCCCCCTCAAAGCTGGGTGGTAGAAGTAACACCCTGCTTGACAAGGTAGTCATGCAGAGGACGACGGGCGTTACCCATGTCGGTCTCAGAGACCCAGCTGTCCTCAGAAGGATCATAGCCCTTCCAACGAATAAGAAGCTCCACGGTGCCATTCCGACGACGGCGGTGTGCAAGCACGGACTCGACCTCGTACTCGGGTTCATTTTGGACGAGGACGGGTGGCGGCGGCGGCGGTTGGCGTCCGACGAAGATCGTATTAGGATCTCGATAGGGCTTCAGAAGTTGGACATGGAAGGCGTTGTGAATCTTCCAGGTAGCTGGTAGGCGTAAGCGGAAGGTAACAGGAGTGACCTGTGCTTCAACGAGAAAAGGCCCGCAGAAGCGAGGTCGAAGTTTAGATGGGAGATGGCTGATGTCCAGGTTGCGGGTGTCAAGGAGAACCTGGTCTCCCACGGAAATGGTGTGGTCGTTGCGATGGCGATCGGTCTGGCGCTTCTGTTGCTGTTGAATGTCAAGGAGGCGCTTATGGGTCCGATCCCAAAGCTGATGCATGGTTGTGATGAAGTCGTGTGCAGGTTGGACTGTTGCTGGTGTTGTCGGTTTCTGTGGTGTGAGTGGGTGGCGTCCGTAGCAGAGGAAGAACGGCGTCTGTCCCGTAGCGGCGTGTGTAGCGTTGTTGTAGGCAAACTCCAGGACGGGTAGGTGCAAGTCCCATTTGGAGATGTCGTCCTTGCAGGCTGCTCGGAGGAGTTGCTCAACAATTTGGTTGAGGCGCTCGGTCTGACCGTCTGTCTGCGGATGGTATGCGGATGACATGGCGAGTTTGGTGCCGAGCAGAGACATAAGTTCCTTCCAGAACTTGCTAGTGAACTTGGGGTCTCGGTCGGAGATGAGTGTAGTTGGGATGCCATGCTGTGAGATGATGTGACGAACGAAGAGCTGTGCTGTCTCCTCGGTGCGTGCCGTCGTGTGTGTCGGGATGAAGTGTCCCATTTTGGAGAACTTGTCAATGACGACAAGGATGGCGTCATGACCGCTGGAGGTAGGTGGTAACCCGGTGATGAAGTCTAGGCTAACCACTTGCCATGGTTGTTCTGGGACAGGAAGAGGCTGCAGTAGTCCCGCCTTTTTCTGCTTGCTGCTCTTCATCCGCTGACATGTATCACACGAGGTGACGAATTTCTGGACGTCGTCTGCCATATGGGGCCAGTAGTAGTGTTTGGCGATACCGGTCAGCGTCTTGTTGCTACCGAAGTGTCCGGCGTAGAGGACGTCGTGGTATTCTTCGAGTAGTAACTGGCGCAAAGGAGGGTAATTGGGTACCCAGATTTTTGTGGATCCCTTCCGGTACGCGATGTCACTGTCCCACTGTAGCAGATGTCGCTTTTCTGTCAAGGGAATTTCGGGGTCGATGGCGTACCCGTGTGTGAAGAGTCCCTTGAGTAGTGGATTCATCCCTTCGATCTGAATCGCGGCAACGTGTGCAGGCCGGCTGAGCGCGTCTGCTTTGTTCTTGTGGCCGGGCTTGTACACGATGTCGTAGTGGAAGTGTGTCTCGAGGAAGTCGATCCACCGGACCTGCCGCCTGGAAAGGTTGGGTTGTGTCTTCAAATATTTCAGGCTGCAGTGGTCGGTGTAGACGGTTGTTCTTCGTCCTTCGAGATAGCATCTCCACGCTTTGAAGGCGATGATGATAGCAAGAGCCTCTTTGTCGTGTATCGGGTAGTTGAGTTCTGCCCCGTGCAGTTTCTTGCTGAGGTAGGCAATGGGTTGCAGTCCATTCCCTTGGTCTTGCATCAAGACTGCACCCACGGCCTGATCACTGGCATCTGCTTCAATGACGTAGTCACGTTCGGGATCTGGCAAGATGAGCACCGGTGCGGATGTTAGTGCTTGTTTCAGCTGCTCCACGGCTTCCTGGTGCTTCGTCTCCCATTTGTAGGGCATGTTCTTCTTCAACAGATTCGTGAGTGGTGCCGCGAGTTTCGCATACTGTGGCACGATCCTGTTGTAGTAATTAGCGAAGCCTAGGAACTGCTGCAACTCCTTCACGTTCTCGGGTGTCTTCCACGTACGTACGGCTTCGATTTTCTTGGGGTCGACGTGAACTCCTTGAGCGCTCACCATGTGTCCTAGAAATTGGACCTTTTCTAGGGCGAATTCGCTCTTGGACAGTTTGACGTAGAATCGTTCTCGTCGAAGAATTTCGAAGACGCGTCGTAGGTGTTCGACGTGCTGCTTCATGTCGCGCGAGTAGATGAGAATGTCGTCCAGGTACACCACCACGCACTCGTCCAGAAGTGGTCGTAGAATGTGGTTCATTTCGGCTTGGAACGTTGCCGGTGCGTTGGTGAGTCCGAACGGCATTACCAGATACTCGTACGATCCGTACCGAGTTCGGAAAGCAGTTTTGTGGATAGAGTTGTCCGCCATCCGTATCTGCCAGTATCCGGACCGCAGATCCAGTTTGGAAAATACCGTAGCTCCCCGAAGCTGGTCAAGCAGGTCATCGATTCGCGGTATCGGATATTTATTCTTGATGGTCTGCTTGTTAAGAGCTCGGTAGTCGATGCACATGCGCAGGCTTCCGTCCGGTTTCGGTGTGAAGAGTACTGGGGCACCGTACGGTGAAGTAGATGGCCGGATGAGTCCTTTGGCTAGAAGATATTCGATCTGTTTTTTCATGTCAGTCAGCTCCGTAGGGCTGAGCTGATATGGTGCTCGGAAGGTCGGTTTCGAACCCGGTTCCTCCACGATCTCGTGTTGATGCGTTCGGTATGGCGGTAGCTCGTTCGGAAGATCGTCAGGAAGGATGTCTTGGAACTCCTTCAATAATTCTTTGATTGTTTCTGGAGTTTCCGAGGCTTTCTCTCCGTCATTCTCCACCTCTGTTGCTATCGCCAGGAACCCGGTGTCGGTCCGCTTCACGTCCTTCTCGAATCGTGCGAGTGTCTCCACTGGGATATCTCCAGTATCGTCCCAGTTGGGTAGCTGTACTCTCCGTCCATTGTTGTAGATGCTTGCGGTGCGGTTCACCCAGTTGATCTCGGGGTTGAATTTTTTCAGGAAGTCTCGCCCGAAGATCAAGTCAAGCCCTTTGATGTTGGTGATGGGGAGTGCAGGTCTCCAGCGCAGTGGTCCAATTTGTAGGTGTAGCACTGCTTCGCCGTGTACTGGTAACTTGCTGCCATCCACCATCGTTGCAGAGAATTTTGAAGGCTTGTACTCTTCTCGAAGTCGGTCGATTATTGCCTTGTCGCAGACGGTGTGTGACGCTCCGCTGTCCACGAGTGCTTGGAGGCGTCGTCCTTTGCAGATGACCTCGAGCACGAGAGGCGGGCGTTGCTCAGAGTACCCAAAGATAGTCTCATTAATGGGGTCGTAGGGTACATCCCAATAATCCGTACACACCTTTTCGTTGCTATCTGCTCCTGAGCTAGCAGCTGGCCGAGGCTTCTTGGAGAACGGCTCTTCTCCAGGGCCCGGAGTTTCCTTGACGACTGTGCGTGTCGTTGATGCCGAAGAACTGGATGCATCCGTAGAGGGAGTTCGGGGTTTTTGCAGCTTCTTGTAGACCCCCAACTTCCTCTTGAGCTGCTTCAGCTCCACCGACGTCTTCCCTGGGGAGCGGGTAGTCGTTGTGGGCTGGTGTCGGGAGATGACGTTGACTCCGTGGAAAGGTCGGCTTCTTTCCACACTCCTTAATTTGGTCCCCAAGTTGTCCGGTACCGGTATAATCTCCACAGCTGTCTGCTTCTTTTGGAGTCCCTCCCGAAATTTCTCCAAGGCTCTAGCTCCTCGAAAATCATAAGTTTTCATTAAAGCATCTTTATAGGATAGCTTTAACGAATTCTTATAATTTCTTGGGTCTTCAAGGAGTTTCCCCGTCTCGGCAGAGTCTTTTTTCGCGGAGTCTGATTTTTCCTCGGCGAATTTCCCTGGCGAAGACTGGTCGTGGGGTGGAGATTTTCCCCCATCATTTCCTCCTGCTCGCGTCGAATCAGCTTCGTCGAAGTTGATTTTCTCGGAATCCCGCGGCCGTTTCCGGATCTTTTTATTTTCGCCAGCTAGATCCGCAATCACTGGCGACTCCCGTTTTTTGTCTTCTGATTGGCCGGAAGATTTCCGCCACTGTTGCGTGCCCGATACTCTGCGCGTGCGGCCTTCATTTTGTTGCAGTCGAAGATTCGGTGGCCCGGCACCCCGCAAAAATCACACGTGTAGTTGGTGTTTTTCGGACGTGGCCGCCCCTCGAATCTGTCGACTTCCATCGGGTCGGCGAACGTGGGGTGAGCCGAGCGGTCGCCCTGTCGCGTACTGCCGACGTGCGTCCGTCGTGTTCCGGCGTTGACCATGTCGAAGCGCTCCGCGGCCGAAACGACGTCACTGTAGCTCGCGTAGTTTGTCGCTGCCACCTGTCGTTTGACTTCGGTCTTCAGCCCTGCGAGGTACGATTGCACTTTTTCCCCTTCGGTCAGGTCGGGAATGCGGTTATAAAATTCTTCCATCTGCTGCGTGTACTGTGATACACTCCCGAACTGTCGATGACGATGAATTTTTTCGCGGGCAAGAAAACTCGAATTTATCGGCTCGAATCGCTTCAGCAGGTCGGCGCGGAACTGCTGCCACGTGGCTTCACCGTGGATGAAGGTGCTGTTGCCGCCAATCCACTCGAGTGCCGGCCCTCGCATTAGTGTCGCCGCGAGTCGTACGCGTTGACCGTCCCAGACTGGCGAGCTCCATCCGACGGCTGCGAAGTAGATCTCCATCCCGGCGATCCATCTGCGGGCGTCGGAGTTTCGATCGCTCGGATCGAACGGCTCAGGTGGGCGCGGTTTCGGAGCCTCGAGAAACTGCTGCGACTGCTGCGTCGTCGCCGTTGTCGTCTCGTGCTGCGCTCCGGCGAGTCGAGTTACTCGCTCGAACTGGTTTCGCCACGCTTCGCGATCCGCTCGCATTTCCTCCTGAAGGGCTGCGATGCGCGCGAAGAGCTGCTGGGTAACCTCGGCGTTGTCGAAGGTTGCCATCCTGTTCAAAACACGCACGGAGGGGGTAATTCGAAAATCGCGGAGCTGGTGCTTACCAGAATCGGCGTCGAATTGGTCGCCCCCGGCGGTTTTTCGAGGCAGGATCCCCGCTGCTGCTGCTTAGCTGAGCGCGGTCGAGTGAGAAAAGCTCTGATTACCAAGTGTCACAGGATCGAATGTGTCGAGGAAAGGTTCCACTATCGATCAGTACAAGGCGCTTTTATACTTCCAGAGTACATCAAGTAACCAGGTTTATCCTATCTAAAGGAATAGACCCTTCTAGAAGATAGAATCACCCTGCGTATAGCCACGCGAGGCTATTGGCTTTAAGAGATTACGACAGGATTACGCTAGATAGCGTGTCTAGAACATTCCATGCTTGGTCGGTGATATAATTATAATAAGGGAAGAAACCAAAGGATAATGGAAAATGGGGAATATGAGGCAAAAGGAGATGAGATAAAAAGAGGAATGAAATGAAGATGAAATATGGAAAAGGCCAAGTGGTGTAACGGAGTCGTACTCTCACACCAGTTGCCACGACTACCCCTGCCTGTGAAACAGCAGCTGTGGTTTACCCACAGCAACGCCAGCACCGGGGCCGCCATGGCCCCAAGGGAGGACGTGGTGGTGGTAGCGCTGGTGGTGGTAGCGCTGGTGGTGGTGGCGGGGACAGTGGTTCCGACGAGGGGGTTGGATTTGGTGTCCAGGAGCAGCAGCGGTCGTTGCAGTCGCTGGAGCAGCAATCGCAGCCGCAATAGCAGCAGCAGCCGTCGCAGCCGCAGCAGCAGCAGCAGCCCTGGGCTTGCCTCGTGCCAGGGTGGCCAGGAGCCCATAGAGGTGGTGGCCATGGTGGTGGCCCTCGCAGCTCGGCGTCCTCCGGCGGCTTCGATTCTGTGAGCCGTCATTACCAGCTCCAAACCGGGCCCCTTCGTGTCACTGTGTGCCGTCGTCCGCACCCGACCGCCTGATGCTTCCACCGCCTCGATGACCTCTTCCGTCGCCGCTTCGGTCCAGCCCCGGACCTTCCTGACTGGACCAGTCTGCTGCGCCACGGTGTGCCTATGTTTGACTTAGACATGGATCACATTAGTTCTGCCATGTATTCTTTGTATCCTGACGCTTCGAGTGTTTCTGGATCATATTACGCTGTGTTCTCTAGCTTTCTGCGTAGCTCCTGTGTGTATTCCAGACTCCCCTGCTGTGTGTATTCCAGACCACTTGCCTTCTCTAGCCTGGGCTCTACACTTGCTCCTCCTTCCTCTTCCACTACGGCTTCGCTGTCCTTCACGCTTGAATCTGGTGCGTCAGCCTGCTTCTTCCACGATCACGCCACCCTCACGCCGCTTGCCGCACCTGCCACTATCGCACTTGTTGACCCCTCCTTTGGTCCTCTAGTTGCTCGGAGCTGCACTACCCTTCCCTGTCCAGCAGTTCCCTCGGGTTCCCTTACAGGCCTGCACATCTCTTCGTTCTCCAGGAACTTAGTTGGTGTCGGCTGTCTTCAGGACCTCGGCGTCACCACTACGTTCCCTGGTCACAAGCGGTACGCTGTCTGTACCGAGACCGCCTCAGGTGCCCCCCTTGCGACGTTTCCCTGGGACTCGGTGTCTGGCCTAATTACGCTGGACACTGCTGCCCTCCCGGGTGAGGCATCCTCTTCAGGTCCTGTATCTACCCAGGTCGCCGCTGCGTGCTCGTGTCATTCGCTCACTCACGCGTCGCTTCTGTGGCACCACAGCCTAGGTCACCACGCGTTCCCACGTTTGCGTTACATATCTCAGCACGGTCTCGTCCTAGTCCTCCTTGTGTTGCTCCCTGCCATCCCTCCCTCACCTGCACTGCCGTCCACGCCCTGCGTCGAGGGCCGGCTGCGCCGTGCTCTTCACTCTTCCTCGCTTCGCCCTGCCACTACACCCCTCCAGACCCTGCACTTGGACGTCTGGGGCCCAGCCCCCGTCCCTGGATCGCGTCGCGAGCGCTACTTCCTCGTGCTTGTCGATGAATTCACACGCTACACCATGGTGTTTCCCCTGGAGCGGAAGGCCGACGTGCCTGACGCTCTTATCCTGTGGCTCGTCGCTGCGCGCCTCCACCGCGGTCTCCCTGTGATGTGTCTCCACTTTGCTCGCTCACGGCACAAGGAGACCGCGGCGGCGAGTTCGCCTCTGGTCGGCTTTGTCAGTTCTGTCATGGGGAGGGCATCATCCAGACGTACACCCTGCCGGACCCCCCGCAGCAGAATTGGGTCGCTGAGCGATGCATCGGTTTGCTCATGGAGGTGGCTCGTACCTCCATGATCCATGCTGGTGCGCCCCATTTTCTGTGGCCGTTCGCCGTTTGCTACGCCGCTCACCAGCTTAACATCTGGCCACGCTCCCAGCATCCGCAGGTTTTGCCGACCCTTCTTTGGATAGGGTTCCCTGGTGACACGTCTACGTTCCACGTCTGGGGCTGCCTCGCTCACGTTCGTGCCTCCGGCACTGTCCCCTGTGTCTTCCTCATCCGACTGGCACTTTTACCACCCGCCGTCTCACCGTTTCTTTCACTCCCGCCACTTTCAACTGTCTGTCTCCTTTTACCACCGCTTTCCCAACTGAGGTCTCCCATTTCCCCCCCTTGTTTCTGGTTCCCACTCCCCCGGTCGCCCCTGCTCCCCTCCCTCCCCGTCCTGCTCCGTCTGGTGTGTCTCACATGACTCCCCTCCTGTCGGTTGCCTCGGTCGAGGAGTCGGCTGACACTGGTGGCCCAACGGCACAGATTTTGACGCCTGTCCTTCCCCTGGTCTTTCCTCCTCCCCCGTCGCCGTTGCCGCCGCAGCAGCCGCAGCCGTTCGTGAACTCTGGGGGTGCTGGCGTTGAGGAGGGTGCTAGTCCTAGGGTTGCTGTCGTGGCTTGTCCCGTCGGGCTCGTGGGTGGCATCGGTGCTAGAGAGGGTTCTGACTCTTGGGGTGCTGGAGTGGAGTGTTTCAAAGGTGACCGTGGTGCAGCTGGTGGACCAGGTGCCAGCGTCGAGCAGCACCCGCAGTCGCCTCCGGTGTCCGCCCTTCGCCAGCTCGGCCTTCCCTCTCCCGACCGCTCGCTTGCACCTTCCCCGCCGCCTCTTCCACTTCCCATCCACGGTCATGTGTTTTCTCCGCCGGACTCGTCCCTGGCCCGTTTCACCCCTCATTCTCCTCTTGTTACTCCTCCTCTGTCTCCTGACCAGACGCCTCTATCTCACGTCTAGTCTCGTCGTCCCTCTCCTGCTCGTCCTGTCCCTCCTGTTCAGCGTTCGCACCCCATGTTGCTTCGTTCCCACGCGTCTTGCCTCCTTTCCTGCCTTCGCCTCCTCCATCTTCACTCGCTGTTGCGCCTCCCCCTCTGTCCGACTACCTTCGTGCTTGTCCCTAGGGTCCTTGCCTCCCTCGTTACCGACCCGTCTATTCCTGTCTCAAGTCTTGACGCTCTTTTTGCTGTTGTCGCTGACTTCACCTCTACCCGCTGCCTTGACTACGCCACCGCTCTGGTCTCTGACCCTGCCCGTCCTCTGTACGTCGAGGGTGCTCCTGCCCTTGGCAGTGATGTCGTAGAGGATAGGCAGTATGAGCTTGCTTTCTTGTCCGAGGCTGCTCCCCATCTCTGTTCCATGATGCTAGTCCCTGAGGGTAACCCGGACGCCTGTGACTTTCCGACCGCTCGCAACTACGATGAGGCGACCTCAGGACCTTGGGCCTCTCAATGGATAGCTTCCATGGAACAGGAGATGGCATCTTGGAGATCCCCAAGCACCTACGTCGACGATGTTCCCCTACCTGGTGTGGACGTAGTCGATGGCCGGTGGCTCTTCAAGGTGAAGCGCCCCCCTGGAGAGCCGCCGGTGTTCAAGGCGCGCTACGTGGCTAGAGGCTTCAGTCAGCGAGAGGGGATGGACTTCTTTCAAACCTTCGCCCCGACCCCGAAGATGACTACTCTTCGGGTGCTGCTACACGTAGCAGCACAGCGTGACTACGAGCTTCACTCCCTCGACTTCTCCACTGCGTTTCTTCAGGGCAGCCTGCACGAGCAGGTCAACCTGCGCCGTCCTCAGGGCTTCACCGGTACCTTCCCTCCTGGGACCCAATGGCTCCTCCGGCACTCGGTCTACGGCCTGCGATAGGCACCCCATGAGTGGCACGACACGTTGCGTGCTACACTAGCTGGCCTGCAGTTCTTTCCGTCCGCTGCAGACCCTTCGCTCTTCATTTGTGCTGGCCAGACTCCGTTCTACATTCTTGACTACATAGACGACCTGGTTTTCGCTACTGCAAAAAGAGTTGCACTGGCCTCTGTGAAGGCCGAGCTGCTAAGGAGACACACCTGCACTGACCTAGGAGAGCTGTGTCGCTACCTTGGCCTGCAGATCTCTAGGGACAGAGCAGCGCGCACCATCACTCTTACACAGTCACACTTGGTGCGTCAGGTCCTTCAGAGGTTGGGTCTTCAGTTCTCCTCCGCACAGCCCACACTTCTGCCAGTAGACCACAGGCTCTCAGCTCCAGTTCCCGAGGAGTCAGCAGAGCGCATCGGTCCTTACGCAGAGCTGGTTGGTTGCCTCATGTACCTGATGACTTGGACTCGTCCAGATCTTGCATACCCTCTCAGCATCCTGGCTCGCTTTGTGGCCACAAGCAGACACCGACCACAGCACTGGTCGGCCACTAAGAGGGTTTTGCGTTATCGTGCAAGTACATCGGGCATGGGGCTAGTGCTGGGAGGACGCAGGCCAATGGTCCTTACCGGACACACAGACGCTTCTTGGGCAGACGACGCTGAGACCCTCAGGTCCTCCCAGGCTACTGCTTTAGCCTTGGTTCTGGTGCCATCTCGTGGAGGTCCACTCGCTCCTCGTCTGTTGCCCAGTCTAGCTGCGAGGCTGAGATCTACGCCGGTGCCATGGCGGCACAGGAGCTCCGCTAGCTGACCTTCCTCAATGCCGACTGAGGTGAGCGGCCTAGCTCTGCCCCGGTCGTGTACGCTGACAACAGGGCCATGATCCTCATGTGTCAGGAGCCTCAACTTGAGGGCAGAGCGAAGCGCATTCATCTGCGGTACTTCCTCCTGCGCGAGCTACAGCAGTGTCGACAGCCCGCGTAGTACACTTGGCCTCCGGTGCCAACACAGCTGACATCTTTACTAAGGCGCTTGCGCATAAAGATCATCAGCGGCACTGCTTGCAACTAGGTCTAGTTCCCGTAGACTCTCACTTGCTAGGACCTTGATTGTGTACTCCTCTATATTTATACCTTTCAGACTGGCCTTGTGGCTGCTCTTCCAGTGGTCGCACTAGTAGTGCCACCCTGGTTTGCTCTTCTCTTGTTTGTACCCTTGCTAACTGGTGTTTCGACCCTTGCCTCAGAGGTTGGACTAGTAGTGCCACCCTGAGCTGTATGTTTCTTGTTCTGCATTAGGGGGTGTGTCAACTTATACATATGTTGCTATGTAGAAGTGATAGGCTAGATAGTTGTATGTTGTTAGAGGGTACAACCTGAACACATATATCCCCCCTTGTTCACTTGTATGATTCATATTT